>JAXQQM020065194.1:0-634811 GCA_034641835.2 Pinus albicaulis
ATGGAATAGCAAAGCAAATAAAGGATTGAACAACAATTCTGAAATAGAACAGCAAGTCTAAAATGGAACAGCAATTGAATAACTAAGTCCCGCAGGTTGTAACCAAACTTAATCTATTAACTCAAATGCATTCTTTGCAATCAAATAACATTCTTTCACTCTAAAAGCAATTCACACAAATCACACTAATGGAACAGCAATAACTATTAATGAATTATGGAACAGTACTGATAAATCAGAAACGCGCACAACACGAACGTTTAGTATAACAGCTCTGTAACAAAACAGTAAGAACATGCAATTAACTCTTGAAAGGATTAATAACTTGATGCGGAGTCAACACACGATTCTATCTGTAAAAAACCTCAATGATTCAATCTTTAACAAAGCATGTAATATGAACTTATAAAGCATATCAAATTACCAAATAACAATGATAAACAAACCACACAAAAGTCAAGTCGTAATGGTACAGAAGCAAGTGTCCTTCGGGGCCGGGCCCTTAGCCTCCAAGGATACACCGCTTTAAGTTAATCCAGACGCAGAGATGAAATAATCACCAAGCTTTTATTAATGCATCGGTCAAAAATACATTGAACCAGTTCTCAACGAGACTCAATAATCAAAGTTGATGTTTTACAGAAAATTACATAAAAGCGTATCCTATCTATCAAGCTAACAGTGTTGTCCCTTTATATAAAGGTGATGGCGGAGATGTCCAAGTAACATGATAAATAAAGCAGCGATCCCTCAGGATCGAAGATCCTGAGGGATTCGCCAAACTGTTAATTCTTCATCCTTTCCTTTCTTTGGCGCCGAGCTGGTGTCTTCTCCTTCTTTTCCGAGCCGATTTGCTGTAATCTATTTAGCCTTGTTTGCATTCGGTTCTCGTTCAGAGGGACAGCAGTTATCTCGACTTTGTCCTTTCCTTTGGAACGGAAATTCCTCGTTTTCTCCTTTTCCTGTACAGAAAATAACCATTATCAGTGGCTAAGTCTTGCATATCAATTCTCACATGTTTTGTTATGGTTCCTTATTACTTTCCAAATTCATGATACAAAAAGGTTCACAAATTCTATTAAAAAGCCACTGAAATAGTCATCAAAAGCATACCATCATTTCAAAGATCATCTTGTGGACACCCCAGTCGGTACCTGTAAAAACATTCAATGCAAAATATATACATGTATATGTCATCACTGAGGTAGGCATTCCCATACTCAGATAAAAACTAACTATAAACTAACTGAAATCGTTCTGATACGGGAATGATTTTGAATACATCATAGTACAAATATATGTAGACACAGTATGGACGCAGCCATCTGTTTATCATAAGTCTACTGTATAGATGACAGCAAAATTCCTCGCAGCCTGGATGGTGGAAACTAGATCCAGGGTCTTGATTTCCGTATCTCGAACCAGTACGATTCTATCCATGTGAATGAATGTATTGAAGTCGAACATGGTAGAAACCACTTGATTACCAGTCAATGATGTGAACTGTTAACAAGTGTGAGAGAAACCACCGGTAATGTCAATGGCTCTCAAAGTACTCAGTACAATCCATGAAATGTGAATGAATGAGCTGAAGTCGAACATGTCACGGAGTCATTCGATCGAAGGTCATTGATGTAACCTGTCGTCGAAAGCGAGAAACCTGCCATTGAGGCATGCAGATTTCAAGTTACTGACGATTTCTGGATCAACTTCCTAGATAATGTGCTGATGTCGATAGAAAGCGATCTGTCGTAGGCAAGCCCACAACACGAAATCATAGATCAAGTTTTGAAAATATGTTGGCAAGGACTGACTCAGGGATGGTCAATGATGGATGACAGATATTTTGCGGATGAATGGTTTTGTTTGAACTATTCTCTTGGACACATAACGACACTGCAGATGGCTTGGTGACAATTGACTCAAAGCTAATACCCAGAAACCGGCTGAAAATTTTCAATGTGGTTTGATTAACTGTTAAGCAAAGGATTTCCCAACCCAGGTGAATATAAGTGTCGTGTCCAAGAGTGGTCGACTGAGTTTTCGGACAATTTTAAAATATAACAAACATGCTCATTTTCTCTCTTTTCCCCCACCATTTCTGGCAAGTACCTCTTTATTTTTGACAAGCTTGAGGAGGATAACATTTGCTTGGTTATAAGCTCACCCTTCGGGTGAGTCCAACTTAGTTTAAAATTCGAACCCTAAGAAGGAGTGGTTCGTTCCTGTTGAAAATTAAACAGGTCCTTTACTATTAAGTTTTAACGAGTCCAGTATAGGAGAAACTCGGTGTTTTTCAGTTTTAGGGAGTTAGAAGAAAAACTTAAGAAAACTCCATGGGTGTTCTTTTTCGTAAATTTAGTCTCTCGAGCCCGAAAAAGGATAAAATAATGCGGGAGAGAACTCTATTGACCATATTTAGTCAACGTATACCTTTTTCGTAAATAGTCTATTTCAGTCCGTAAAAGGGGTAAACTTATACTGAAGGGACGACTGTTCATTTACTTTAACGAGTTCGAATAGTCAAGTACTCGGCAATATTTTCATATTTAGAGAGTCTGAAAAGGGCTTAAAGAGGACTCCAAAGTTTCACTTTTTCGTAAAATTTTTGAAAGAGTCCGAAAAAGTGATAAAAGTATGCTCTTTGTTGAAAAATGATTATTTCACCTGAAAAATCCTGTTTCTGCACAAAAACTCAAAACATTACACATACCTGTTTAAGATAAATAAAAATGCTTTCAAAAATATCCCTTTTAAAGTGAAAAATAAATAAATTTACAATTCATTCATTCGAAAAAACTTATAAAAGGACTTTTTCTATTTCATTTTCACCGTTCAGTTGCAGAGTGAAAAGTAAAAAGCTTTTGGATAAAAAAGTTCCCGTGAAGATTCTGGAAAATTCAACCGTTGGAATCGAAAATCGTCAGCCCCAGGTAATCCACGACCTCCTTATCTTGTTTTTCATCCGTTAAAAATTCGTTTTTAGGCTTTAGTTTGATTTTTTAGGGCAAAAATAGGTCAAAAAATGCGCCCGCGGGGTCCGCAGGCGGGACACAGGTTACCTGCGGACCCCGATTTTTTCTGAACGGGAAAAAATCGAGGGTGCCGCACCCGGAACACACCTCGCGTGCGGAGCTACGCTCTGTTTACAAAGAGCGGGTGCGGTACCCGCGCGGTTAAAATTCAAGCACAGTTTTCTCAAATTTCTGCCAAAAATTTTCAAATGAAGTCATTCTAATATGCCTTATTTTATGTTGCAGGATTAACAAGATGATTATTTGGCGAGAAAGGGAACATGAGGAAGTGGATGAAGCTGTAATACTCCATTTTCCCACACAAAGGGCATTAAAAGCGTGCTGCTTATACAAATTCTGGGCCATCTCTGGCATGAGGGCACAAGTGGAACTCTTAACATGGTTGGTAGACAGATGGCATGTGGAGGACCAGTGTTTCTTCATTGGTGGCCACCGGCTCGAAATTGAGCAGGAGGATATATACTTTTTGACTGGTTTGTCCAAGAGGGGCGAACATGTATCTTTGTTTGGGACTAGGCCAGGTGGCCAGACTGTCGCTAGTCTTCAACTCGAATTTTGCAATGATCAGGCAGATCCTCGGGACAAACGGATTGACATAAAACATATCATCTGTCCTGAACTGAAAGTTATAGCATTCACTGTTACCAAAATATGTGGGAGCGTCGCGCTTCATGTAGCTACTGGTTCCCAAATGCGCATTGCTGTGGACTGTTTTCGCGGCACCATCTTCAACTGGTGCGAAGCTGTGTTGGCAAATATAAAAGGCCAACTTACTAGAGCAAAAACCAGGAAACTAAAAAACTTTGGATATGGTTCCATTGTCGTTTCTTTTGCTTTGGAGAGGATTCCTCAGTTAGCTCCACAGAGTATTTCAGTTGATGCCGGTCGACCTCGAGAACCAAGGATGGTTCGCTGGTCCGCGCTGATGGCTCGTCATGCTATCGATGGCACTAAGATTGTACGATTCCCTGTTTCATATTTTCATTGGCTGGATCGCCAAATTTTTACGATAGAGGATTTTCCGTATGCAGGGATAGATTTCCACGGAGATAGAGAGATGTCTCTCCCTGCAGGGGAACAGTGGGACGATTCAGGTAAAACATTTTTCAACGTTTGCTAAGTTCTAAATTTTTAATTTTTTATCGTCTTAGAAAACTAATAACCAAAAGTTTTTCAAATACAGATGTGGGTCCACAACGTCCAGCTCATCTCCAACCTTTCGAGAGGAGACAACCAGTTGCGCCCGCACCAGCCCCAGCAGGCCAATCAGTAGAAATTTTGACTGATTTGGAACATCATCTAGAACATTTGACTCTAGATATACCAGAGAAAAGCATAGATGACATCCCTCTCAGGCTACAAAGATATGTGATTGGAGTCCCAGGACCTTTCAGGAGGTTCCTATGCAGGGTGGCTCGAGCAGTTGTTTCCTATCGAGATCATCATTAGTGATGAGATGATCATGTAGACTCATTTTTGTACTTTTGTGTTATCATTTTTGCCGATCATAAGGTGTTTCCAACCTATGATCGAAGACGATGTATATTTTTTGAACACACTCCTATGATATATATATCACTATTTTGACGGCTATCTGCGTACATGAATGAATGTTGTTTGTTTTACTGCTTTTAATTATTGCAAATGTCTATTTATCATACTAGAAGCAATTGAATCTGCTAATGTATTTAAACGTCTTGGAATATGCTGATATTCAATGTAATCAAACTCACGTTCCAAGAGACGAACTCTCAAAAATAACCGTAATGACACCGGATTTCTAATGGTATAAACCCTGTTAAGCTGTAATACAACAAGTTCAGAATCCAACCTTACAATCAAACTCCGAATTCCAAATGATATGGACTGAGATAATAACTCAATCACTGCACTATACTCGGCAATGTTATTTGTTGTTTGACCAAGGCTTACCCCATGCATGGATACTAACTCGTCAGAGGGTGAATAGATAACCCAAGCTGCGGAAGAAATGTTCCGTGTACTACGACAAGCACCATCAGCAAAACCAATGTAGGTTTGAAGAGACGTCGACATATGCAATATCAAGAGTAAAACTCAGATAAGCAGTCATAGTGACAAAAACACACTTCTAAACTAGGCACACTTTTCTAATCTAAAACACACCAGCAGTAAAGAAATCTAAACTAACAAAAATCTCCACACCTTGTTTAAGCGTAATATCGCTTTAGATAAAGCCCAGTTCTGGGTTTATCCAAAGGGACACCGTCAAAATCTACTAACTCATAAGCCCCTTTTGCTAACTTTCGTTTCACAATGTAAGGACCATGCCACATAGGCACGAATTTTCCAGCTCCTAGCTTGTCGTTGGCTTGATCATAAAGTAAAACTAGGTCTCCTACTGAAAAATTTCGAGGGGTCACATTTCTATCATACTGAGCTTTTATCCTTTTAACATGAGCCTCGTTTGCTATTGCAGCACTTCGTCGATTCTCATCTAATTGGTCCAAGTACAAGAAACGTTTTTCCTCTTCAGACGTAGCTGGAAGTAATTCTATGGCTAATTTTAATGACGGTATTTCGCATTCAATTGGTAGCATAGCTTCTAAACCGTAAACTAGTTGAAAAGGAGTGAAACCCGTTGATGTTTTGACTGAGGTTCGATATGCCCAAAGCGCTGAAAATAACATGGAATGCCAATTCGTCTTGTGAATACCAATGATTCGTTTAATCATGGTGACTAAAACTTTATTAATAGCTTCAACTAGACCATTTGCTTGTGGATAGTACGGAGTGGAATTATCGTGGCGTAGGCCAAGTTGTTCTGTTAGTTCAGTCATCATGATGTTTCGAAAATGACTTCCATGATCTGTAATAATAGCTTGAGGAACACCAAACCTAGCAATTATGTGATTGAACACGAATGTTGCAGCAGTCTTGCCGTCAGCTGAATATGTAGGCATCGCCTCGGCCCATTTCGTAAAATAATCTACATAGAGAATAATATAGGCATGCCCCCCGGCCGAGTGAGGGTTACATGTGATAAAATCGATACCCCATTTTGCAAATGGACCAACAGCAATTATAGGGTGAAGAGGAGCGGGTGGCGCGCGCATTTTTCTATCAAAAATTTGACAGTTGTGGCATTTCCGAACCGCATAAATGCAATCTTGAAATAATGTTGGCCAGAAATAACCTGCACGCAATATCTTTTGGGCAGTGGCATACCCAGACATATGACCGCCACATGCTCCAGAATGACAGTCATTGAGTACCTTTTCAGCTTCTTCATGAGTTAAACAACGTCGGAAAACAGAATCCGCTCCTCGTCGATAAAGAGTATCACCAATTATATTATATTGTTGGGATTGGAAACGTATTTTCCGTCGCTGAGTTCTTGAAATTTCAGGCCGAAAAGATTGGGTTTGGAGATATACAATAATATCCCCATACCATGGATCAAGTGTACTGATAAGAAACAAAGATTCGTCCACAATGGATTCTTCTGCCACTGTTTCAATATCAGTAGAGGGAAAATCACACATTAGTTCCGCAAAAACCAAAGACTTCTTTGCCTTGGATTTCTCAAATTCCAAGTCAAATTCTTGTAGGATAACTATCCATTTAGAATACTTGCCCCCTAGCAATTTTCTGGTCAAAATATACATCATAGGGTTGCAATCAGAAATTACTGTGGTTTTACGTAACAATATGTAATGTCGAAAACGTTGGACAGCTTGAACAGCTGCCAAGGCCAATTTCTCCACATGCGTGTATTTGATTTCAGTCGGATTCAAATTTTGACTAAGATAATAAATCACATGTTCGTTGTGAGATTCATCTTCCTGAACTAGTACCATCCCAATAGTGGAATGAGAAGCGGCGAGATACAGAATGTAATCTTGGTTGTAGTTGGGAGGATGCAATAACGGTGCATGGGTCAACGCGTGTTTAAGTGCATCAAAAGATCGATCAGCGACCTCGTCCCAAAAGAACAGAATGTCCTGTTTCAACAACCGGGTAAAACCCTTTGCAAGCTCAGCATAGTTCGGAATAAATCTACGTAAAAAGTTTGCTTTCCCCTGCAAACTTTGGAGTTGGCGCAATGTTGAAGGAGGAGGCAATTTAACAATAGCTTCAACCTTCGAAGGATCAACACGAATGCCTGACTTTGAAACAACAAATCCCAGTAAACGACCCGATTCTACGCAGAAAACACATTTATGCGGATTCAACCTTATCCGATAATGCCGACATCTCATAAAAATTGCTCGCAAATGAGTGGGATGATCAGCCCTACGTAATGAATGATCAAGTAAATCATCAAGATATGGTTGAACAATGTGCTTAATGTCATGAAACGCATAAGACATAGCCCTTTGAAAAGTTGCTCCAGCGTTCTTAAGTCCAAAAGGTAGTTTACAATATGCAAACGTTCCCCACGGACAAATGAAAGCTGTTTTAGGTTGATCTGCAGGGAGTATGTTTATTTGATTATAACCAGAAAAACCATCCATAAAGGAAAAAAGTTCACTTCCAGCACAATCGTCGATTATCTGATCGATATAGGGAGTTGGATAATTGTCTTTTGGACACGCTCGATTAATATCCCTATAATCGATACATACTCTTATTGTTCCTTGTTTTTTAGTCACAGGAACAATATTCGATACCCAATCCGTTAAGGGAATTGGATAAACAAATCCTGCGCGAAGTAATTTTTCAACTTCATTTTTTATAGCAGCAGCTTTCCTAGGATGTATTTGACGTAATCGTTGACGAACAGGTTTAGCATCCGGGTAAGTCTTAATTTCATGTACTACGATCGATGGATCAATTCCTGGCATTTCTTCGTAAGACCAGGCAAACACGTCACGGAATTCTTGAAATAGGGCTTTATAAGTCTGAATTTCTTCGTCTGAACAACAAGCACCTATATGAATGTTTTCAATTATTCCTGGCTTTACTGAAATGTCAATTGGAACTGTTCTAAATATATTTTCTAAATTTAATTCAGAATCAAGATTTTTCAATGGATTCTGAGGTTCCTTGGCATATTCAGCAGTAAAAATTGAAGCGAAATCATTTTCAAAATGATCTAATTCAGGTAAGAATGAAGACCTATGATGGAGATCTTCCCATGGTAAATCATCAACAGACAAAAACTCACGAATTTGCTCATCTGTATGAACAATTTCAGGAAATGTCGTTGCGTATGAACTAGAAATAGAAAGCGATTCCTCTTGGATCCCATTCATTGGATCGATTTTGGTTGAAAAGGGGTTGGAAAAAGACTGTACAGTCTGGTACGCAATTTCAAATGGACTCAAAGGCATCGCGCCATCAAATGAATCTATCTCAGATTCTGAAGGTAGAATCCAAGGATCATCAGACATAACTGTGTCTGACGAAATCATATGAATAGTTGCTGTAGAAGACGATACGTTAGGAGGAGGAAAAGAAAAAGTTCCTAGAAAACCAGAATCTTTCACCAAACCTACTCCAACATCCTTATAAGGGATAGTCGTTTTACCAACATGCTGGATTGTTTCTGTAGAGGCTGGGTCTGACGAAAAATAAGTTAACTGATCTATTGTCACGATCCTTCCTTGATATGGAAATTTTATAAGTCGAAAGACCGAAGAGACAACAGCAGTCATAGCATAAGACCAACTACGACCCGGTAGAAGGTTGTAATCTAGAGGGGCATCAACCACTTCCACATCTAGATTAACAATTTTCCCTTCAACCCCTATGGGTAAATCCTGCAAAATACCATAAGGTTGAAAACCTCGACCATCAAAAGCTTTTAGAATCGTTGGAGATTGGTTAAGTGTAGGAGAACCAAGAGATTTCCAACACTGAATCGACATAATACACGTTGAAGCTCCCTCATCAATCACAGTCCGAAAAATAGGTCTATTTTTTACTAACACTGGAATCTGGAAAGCCATTTGGTGAGGAAGGCGTGGTGTACTAGTTTCTAAATCGAAGATTATAAGGTTAGAATCCTGAACATCAACAGCTCCTATGGCAGACAATAATAATTTACGCTGTGCTGGACAAGATTGCAGCACTTCCAAAGCCGACATTGCTGAAGGAGAAATAGCTAAATCTTCAACAATGTTGTAATTCTGAGCAGCTCTCGCATGTGGATTGAAAGCTGATTTACGAAGAACACCTTTAGCAGGCGGCTTGATTATCAAGTCTGGATTTTGTTTCTCGATATGTAGCGGACCGGAAACAGGAGGAGTTGTATTTGATGCGTTGGCATTGGAAGACTCTCCTTCTTTGCCATCAACGGGATTCTTAGAACCGTAATCTTGCGACCGCGTCGCAACCCTTATATGAGACATCATCATAATAGGCTCTTCTAAAGTGGTCGAGGAAGAACCAATCATCTTACTATCTTGAACTGGAAAAGGATCCTACAAGACAGCAGGTTGTTGCGATCCTTTAATGAGTTTCGTAACCTCTTCTCGATATGGGCATTCTTTCGTGAAGTGATCTTGTTCACAAATGAAGCAAGGATAACGAGGTTTACGTTTCTCATCATTGGATTCTTCTCTATCTATTTTCTCTTTCGAATTTTTCTTGTTTTTATTCCTCCCTTTCTTTTTACCACCGGTTTTTGATTTTGCCGTAGATGTTTCAACGACATGAATATCGGCAGAAACTTCTTGAGAGGATTCTCCCTTCGGGGAATCAGGTAAAGTTATTATTGGAGAAGAATTCTTTGAGGATTTCTTCTTACTTTTAGAACTAACTGTACCAATCATACCGTCAGCGGCATGAGACCCTGAAGGAGGAGCAACTATTTGACCTTGTTTGGGTAAATCGGGAATTTTTTCATGTAAAGTACCTGACTGCGTATAGACGAGGTCAAGGTACTGAGCCTGAGCAATTACTTGCTCTTCAGTAACAACACCATCCTTAGCTACATCTTCAGTGATCTTGGGCAGTAATGATTTTACAAACCATTCTGCCAAAATTTGATCCGGAATATAAACCTTCACCAAACGTCGTCTACGTCGCCACTCATGAATATGATCAGAAATATACGTGGACGTAGGTTGTTTTAGTGAAGTTAATAATTCTGTGCCATTTTCGTATCTGACAGGCAACTGGAAATGAGTTAAGAAAGACGTTGCTAACTGACTGAAATTATGAAACGAGCCTCGTGGCAACTCAATGTACCATTTGGCTGCAAGACCTATGAGTGTCCTTTGGAAAAGACGTAAGCGAATCGAATCATCAATAATAGAATTAGATGCACACCAAAGGTGATAAGTCATCACATGATTTGATGGATCCTCTCCTGACTTACCTTCAAATTTTGGTATGTCACTGGGAAACTTATGAGGCATTGACGGCCAGTTCTGATAATAGAAAATAGGATCATTAGTAAGGCGCGTCAAATCTGGTAAGTCCAAAGTTGCGATGAACGGTAACTGACGGTTAGGGTCACGAAAACCTTGAGAAGCCAAAGCAGATCCAGGAGGCGGATACCTAGGATAACTAGGAATCGGATTAGCATTGGGTATTGTATAACCTCCTGGATAACTAGGATGAATCGGACCATACTGAGGTTGTTGATAAGTATAACCAGGGTATGGTTGATAGCTTGGATTCTGAACATAGGGACCGTATTGCGGCTGTCCTTGGTACGGTTGATAAGTAAATTGAGGTTGACTTGTAACAACTGTACTTGTACCAGCGTGTCCTGCAGGCATCTGAACTGTAGTCTGAACTGAAGGTCCTGACTGAGGTACAGAGACTTGAGGGATTTGCACGGATACCGGGATAGCCGAACTTGGGGCTACAGATACTCCAGAAATAGGTGTAACAGGTTGAACAGACGTTGCAGCAGTTGCAGCAGTTTGGGGCGGAGTATGAGGTGTACTAGGCCCAGCCTGCTGAACTGAACTAGGTGCAGGAGTTTGAATAGCTGGCTGAACAGGTTGCTGGGTTGAACCAGAAACCAATGGCTGACCAGGTTGATAAGGTAACTGCACAGTAGGCTGCAAAGGCTGTTGATATTGGGACGGATCCCACACCATCATTCCGGGGTATTGTCCTGTAGAAGGTTGAACGTAAGGACCAAAGCCTGGTTGAACGTAGGGTTGATAATAAGGTAAAGTTCCGGCTCCTTGAACAGATGGTTGACCAGAAGGCTGTTGGTAACCTTGCATTGGGTACTGCCCTTGAGGTTGATAACCTTGAGGCACGTACTGAAGTTGGGGTTGTTGAGGACCCTGAGGAACATATTGATTTTGGGGTTGACCTTGAGGAATGTACTGTCCTTGAGGTTGGTAACCTTGAGGTATGTACTGTCCTTGGGGTTGCCCCCCAAAATAATATTGATCCACAGTTTGTCCTGGGAAAAAGCTACCTTGAGGTTGAGCCCCGGGTGGTAACTGACCACCTTGAGGTTGCCCCCCAGGCGGTAATTGACCACCCTGAGGTTGCCCCCCAAGCGGTAACTGAGTTCCCTGAGGTTGACCCCCAGAAGGAAACTGACTGCCCTGAGCTTGAGGATTAGGAACGTTACCAGACATCATATAAAATTGCTCTGCGTTCGACGTTTCAATTTTAAGTCCACCAAGACCAGATGATAACACATTTTCGATAGGTTGAGGAGTTGCTCCTGAGAAAGTACCAGACAAAGACTGATATCCCGCAGGAACAGAAGGACCACCATGTAAAAAAGATTGAGGCGTTTGCGAAAACATGGACGACTCTCCAGCCATAATAGATGACGGATAGTAACCTCTGGGTGTAGGATGAAATGGAACTCGAGGTGGATAAAAAGCGAGACCCGGATTCTCTAAAAAATCAGTTAAAGAAAGATACCAGGGATTAGTTCGAATAGGGCTGTAGAAAATAGATTCACGCTCCCTAAGATTTAACGATTGAGGGGAGTTGGGAAGAGATATGTCTTCGTCTGGATTAGTAAGTTCTTCTATAAAAATTAGTCCAGAAGGAAGATTTTCAGTAATGATATTTCTAACCCTTGGTGAACCTGGATCGCTAGAAGTTGGTGAGATAAATCCTGAAGATGTTTCTAACACAGAAAATTCAGTTTCAGGCTCAGAGATTTCAGGTTCGTCAAATAATTCTCCAGTAGGAGAAATATTTTCAGTGACTTCAGAAACTGAAATCGGTTCTTGAATATATTCTGTTGTAGGAATTTGATGATCAGGATGTATCAAAATAGCAGAGCTTTCAGCTTATGTTGATCTAAGTCTACGGCTACTGTGTGGTACCAGAGCGCGAAGCCCTTCTAGATGACCTGGTGTAAATTTAGGGGGTTTCCCTTGTATTCTCCGGGATTGTCTCGGCAATTCCGCCACGATGAAAAATTATCTAATCACACGCAAACAAAGAAAAATTTCAATGAAAACACCTAAAGTCTCTAAGAAACAAACAATTGAATCACTCGCTTAAAAAATCTAAGAGTTCAAACCACACACAAACAAGTAAATTTCCGTACTAAAATCACTAGTTGGTGATGAAATCCAACTTAGTAGAGTTTTAACACGAAAAGGGCGGTTGGAACAGTTACCCCGACAACCTGCTTAAAGAAACAGACTGGCACAAGTTTCTTCACATAACCATCTCGAGTGAAGAGAACCCCCCAGAGAGTCCAAGTGAGTCTAGTCGACGTCTGTTCCAGGTACAGTGGGATCTTCCCTCCACCGTCACCTTAGGAAAGAATCCTAAAGATTATGGCATCTAAGGTTACCAACTGAAACAAATATACCTGGGGGAACAGTCTACGATCCGACACACACGCAAGGGCAGAGTAACAAAGCTCAATCCCCTTGAAGGCTCCCTGAACAGAATCCAAGGTTTACCGACAAGTGACCCCTGGCTCCTCGACAATGGTCTATCCGAGGTTTACCGTTTTTAATACGTGTATATCTTCTATCGTTCCCAATGAGGAAGGATTGATTACCCCACTGGTTCAGATATGATCTCGTGCTTAACTTCTTTAAGAGGAGCTTCCCAGAGCATACATGCAACAACTGGAATTCTTCCTACCGCAAGATATATCTACTTGTTTGTTTTATCTACCTTGGAGAGTTAATTACTCCCTACTCCAAGATATTAGCCTAAGCTATGTTGGTGATGAGAGCCCTAGAAATAAAAATATTACTAGATGAATTTTATTTAAGCGTTACTTTTAAGAGTTGTTTCTTAAGTCAAATGGGCGCGGAAATGAAACTTTGTATGATGTGAAGACTCGACTTCCAAAAACACTAAAATGCATCTATGATGATATTCGATTCTTTTTTCTTTCAATGAATTTTCTATCTAAAGAAGAGTTAGAGAATGCAAATTTCAAATTTCTTCTTCAAACATGAAAACCAAGTGAAAGAAACATTTTGTCTTTTCGTTAAACTATCAAAGCTCACAAGAAAAACTCTTTTCTTTTCCAAACAAGAAACTACAAAACAATTCTCTTTCGAAAGAAATCTAAAAAAATTAAAACTATTCAAAACTACAAAGACTAATCTTAAGAACTAATCTAAATTGAGTAAAAGCTTTTTAGAGTTTTTTTTTTTTATGAATGTTTCTCTTAGTTGTTCAGCAAACTAAGAATCTATCAAACAGATCAAAAACACTCAAAATATGTTTTTCAAAACACTCAAAGAATAAATGAAATTCAAAACTTTAAAGCAAGTTCTTTTCAAAGATTTGCAAAGAAATCAAAAAGGCTTAATTTCTCAAACTAGGATGTTTTCACAATGAGGTCGGATTCAAGAGACAAAAAGAGATCTTATGTAATCTGAGATACTGCAAATTGTCAAAACAAATTTGAATCACTACAAAGACCAAACAAGAAAAATAATCCAATCGGCAAAATCTCCTAGAAAATCATTCAAAATACTAACACTGTTGGAGTTCATAAACAATGAATTCTTGATAGACACAATAACCAGTCTGGGCAGAAACCAAAAATCTAAAAATTAACCAGAAAAAGAAACCTAGAAATTTTTCAAAATTTTTACAGGGTCCGCATGCAAGCAGTGTTTACAGGTGCGGTCCCGCACTGTATTCTATAAATAACGTGCGAAACTGCCCGCACTGTAACAGTTATGCAGAGTGCGGTCCTAGCAAAAATGATAGAAAAATCCAAAATACTTCTAAATTTTCAAAAAACAGAAAAATTTAAAACACCCAGACAGATGTGAATCAATCAAAAACCAGAAAAAGAAATCTTTTCTCAAGTCAAAAATCAAAGAGAACCAAGAACAAACAAGTTCTTCCCCAGTGGAGTCGCCATTTTGTTGTGTAGATTAATCCGTCTTGCGAACAAGACCGATCTCTCTAGTACAAAAGGTAACTAGCAACAAACAGCCAATTATACTAATCTCTCTCTAAGCATATGCAATTTATAAAAACACTCTACGGGTGCAAGGCCTACCTTATATCCAACGCTTTGCTTGCTTTTGTTGAAGTCCTTCCCGTGCACTGAAAGAACGTCCTTCGTATATCTGCAATCACAAACAAGGAAAAAGATTAAGCAGCACCTGTATAGACATTATCATAAATCATACTTATCATAATGATCAAGGAATTTATGAAATAAACCACAAATTGAGAGTTTAATGAGAGAAATGAGTATATTTGTATTAACTTTAAAGATAGAAAACCTTTACAACCTGTGCCTTGATGTTGTGCAGGTCCTCCCGGGGTCCGAAGCAGGAATCTCTTCTACTTTGACAAGCATTGCACTCTTGAACTAAGACAAATGAGGATGAGTGATTTAACCTCACAGAAAGTCTTAGTTAACTAAGTCTAAATCTCAACAGCATTTAACTTCAAATCTCATAAGCTTGAACTCCCTTTGAGGCTACCCAAGGCCTCTTTTTATAGTGAAAGAGAGGAGGTTTCTAGTTCAAAATATGAAGGGATAGAATCCTCCTTCAAAGGGATAAGCTCCTTACATCAAGGGGTTAGCTCCATTAAGAGAGGGATGCATGAACCAGCTTCAAAGCGTATCCATTCTGAAAATTCCCGTCTAGAATCTTCTAGAATTCACCTGGAATTTACTTTTTAATCTTCATTTTCTCGCCTTTTTATGTTTTACAGAGGTCCGCACCCATTACACAAAGAACGTGCGGTATGGTTCCGCATGCAGGCTGAGATTTAGGTGGGGGACCGCAGGGAATGCATAGAGAAAGTGCGATACCAATTCTTAGGGGATTTTAGGGATTTTCTTCTGATTTTGAAGCTTGATATGAGGATCTGGTATATTAGACTTGCAAGCTGATCCTGAAAAAGGAGCATTACAGTGGTATCAGAGCATGATCTTTGGCTCAGCCTGTGGCTTCAAGCCAAAGTGATGAATCCCTGAAGGGGAAGATTTAAAAATCTATAGACAGAGTCTACATATGGCCATGTAGCCTCTAGATCTCATCCTTTCTTCAAAGGTGACATATCCAGTAAATGCCCCTGTTGTCAATCTCTGGAATAGAATTTTGATATTCCTGGAGAGGGAAATTTACAGAAAAGAATCAGAGTTCATAATGATGAAGAAGATGAGTTTTACCTCATCATATTCTAGATCCATGGAGATCCTTTTCAAAGAGGATAGACAGACAAAAGAGAAAGATGAAGAGAATGAAACTCCTAGAGGGTTTCAAGGAGAAGAAGGTTACAGTGATACCTACAGAAGGTTTCAAGAAGGAGAGGAAGATCCATGCACTTCCTACCCTCACAAAGAATATGCATTGTATAGAAAAAAGAAAAGATCATGGCTCCACCACTTGGGAAAATGACAAAAGAGGAGATCACCCTGCTCCTTTTCCAGACCTTGAAGGGTATTGAAGAAGATCTCAAGGAGATTGAAAGGGTGGAGACTTGTACCAGCACTGGGGAGAGCAGATTTCAGTAATGGAGGAAGACTACACAGTTGCAGAAGAAGCTCTTGCTTCTACATCCCACTAAGTTATAATTAAAAACCCATATGTTGTCATTTCAGCACATTGTATGAAGAGATCTACATTTTTGTATGCTCTTGGGTTAGAGCAACAAAGTTGCACTACACTGTGCAAGAGCAGTAAGGAAAAATAGGAGAGGTATTTTCTTGAATATCTCAAAGGGATTGCATTCCAAAATCCCTTGAAATGCAAAGGGTGTAAAACCATGAGGACACAAAGAGGAGATGAGGAAGAGGGCCAGCCTCATTCCTATCCATTGTGGAAGGTTGAAACACCTAGGAAGGTGATTGGATTGCATAGTGGAAGCATGGAGGTTCTTCCCCACTTATGTATTCAGTAATCTCTCATTGAGGAGGTCTCATTATATCATGATTATGGCACCATCTATGGGTAGCATGTGCCATCACTATCAAGGGATGAGACCCTGAATATTGCAGAAGGCAAAGAGGAGGGAAAACTTCACATGGTAAGAAACATTTGTCCCTCTTTATTTCAGCATATTGATGCAAGAAGAAGGAAAAGAGATCTATTCAAGCAAAGCAAGGACACATCAGTCCATACATCCTTCCATGATCTATGCCTTGATGTCTCCTTACTTGAAGGAATTCCACCAAGGAGTCCCCATGATGAGCAGAAGAGAAAAGTGTTCCCTCAACCTTATGCATCAATGTCATCTCTTTCTAAGAGGGAAGCCAAAACAACATTGGAGACTTTGGGTAAGAAGCATGCTTATGTAAATCACATCTTATTTTATGATTGCATGTATTATCTTACTTTATATTTGCAGGCCATAACTTCTAAGGGGATTGGTTTACCTTACAAGCTTCATGGCCAACTATGGGCCAAGACTATTTTCAAATATGGCCACTCCCTTGATGGGCTGAGGGAGGTGATGCAATATGATGGGTGCTTCCCTAAATCCCCAAATATACATTTCACTTTCAGCCATGATGAAATGAGAAGAGCGGCAAGTAAGTGGCATGCAAACCACTTATCACATCTAGATCTTAAGCAGGGAGGAGATCACCTGCGCTGGTTCCTATTGGGTGAGTTTGGGTACCACCCAAGGTTTTTGAATTTCTTGTCTCATGCTTTGTATTTCAAGAAAATAATGCATAAGAAGAAGGCATGTTTTTTTTGGTTGATGAGGAGAGAGTATGGATACCCCATGTTGAATTTCATGTCCATACATCTACTTGTGTTCATGTTGTATATACATGTATTTCTATTTAGAATGAATATCATAATCATGTATGTACTTTGGGTTGGGAGAAGATGTAACCTTCTCATGAAATGGCATATGGGAGCATGTTTATATCATGATGTTAATGATGCTACAATCTTCATTGTAAACATGAGGGGAGGAATGATACATTGGATGAATGTATCCATTGGGAGTCAAATTCCCCATATTCATTTGTATTTCAAGAAGAGGATGGAACCTTATATGGCTATTTCATTATGTATTGTGTTCTCTTATGCAAAAGGTCATGTATTGAGTTTGTGTCATGAAAGGAAGTCTCTCACATGGGAGAAATTGGAGCTTGACATGTGTTTCTTGAATTCCACTCAACCAACACTCATTATCCTCTATCATTTCCGAGCTTTGAAGAAGCTTATTTCAGCAAACAAGTGGTGGGATGGCCCCTTATTATACTATGGTTTGAAGCAGCATGGGAAGGGAAACTTTCCATATGACACCTTTGGCATGGAAGGATTCAAAAAGGAAGAATTAAATCAGCCCACTTGTAGTATACCTAGGGGGGATAATATAAGGTACAGAGGGAGGTACCCAAGGGAATAATATGATGTAGTAATATAAGAATGATAAATAAAGGGGCCATAGTTAATAAATAAAGTGGTTAACCCACATTATATAAGGGACCACATGTAGCTAGGGAATACAAATGTTAGGTCCCTATATTGCTAGTATAGTCCCTTATTGTTGTTAGTGTAACCCCCTTACTATTATTATTGTACCCTTGTAACCCCCATTTTGTTATTATTGTGCCCTTAAATTATTATTGTTAGGTCGGCTAGGATTACATTGTGGCCCACTAGGATTACATTATGGCCCCATGGACTCCTATATATAGAAAGGAGGTTTTGTAAATTTTATCATCCAAGAATTGATCATTCATGTAATGTATTGGAGGTTGCCCCCTCGAAGTGGCTTATTTCTAAGGCGTTGATATCTCATTTCTTCTATTTTTGGAGTTGGTTACACAACATTTGGTATCAAAGGTTTGGATTCTAGGGTTTCGCTGCTCCAAATAGGTCATCGTGGCATTTTCGCTATAAATTTTTTTCTACGAAGGTTCAGAATCTGCAATTCATATGGTGCGAAGCTGAAATCCTGAGGCAATTCGTCAAAAAATTTCAGAGCTTGGTTCGCAATATTTTTGGAGATATGATCTGTGGAAGGTAGTGCTTTTTCAGGCTCTTGAATTGCATCTCAAAGAGGTGATCGTGGGAAAATTTCAATAACTCTCTCTCTGGGCATCGGATTAGAGTGCCGTAAAAAGTGGTCGCAAGTACACAGACTATAGTTTATTTTCTATAAATTTCAGAGACAAAGGATGAAACAGTGACACGTGGCAAGTCGTACAAGTTCGCTCTACTGAACCAGTCCATAATTAGGTTATTGTGGGAGATTGGACACAACTTTGTCTTGGAGAATCCAAATCAGGTGATACCTGTGGCATTCAAAAGAAAATTCAGAGGGCTACTACAGTGCTGAATTTCAGATATTGAAGATCTGCAATCACAGAGTTAATACAATTTCAATATCAAGCTCCTCAAAGTAAGAAAAAGGTGTGTATTTTTTTCAAATTGCACAAGTCTTGTTTGAATAATCAAGTTAAATTGATCCCAAGGGCATATTGTAGAATAGATATCAGTATTGGATTCTAAAATGGCCCCTAAAAAGAATTCAACACCCATTAAGCCTTCAGAAGGCTCTACTATGACTCATGAAGATGAAGAATGGCAACATGACATATCGAAATTACAAGAGCAAATTTCGCTCTCGCAAAGAACAACAAAAAATGAAATGGAAGTTTTGAAGAAAGGTGTGGAAACTAAGATGGATGGTTTGAAGAAAGGCGTGGAAGCTAAGATTATTGGTTTGGAAGCTAAGATGGATGGCATGGAAGCTAAGATTGATGACATGGAAGCTAAGATCGATGAGAAAATGGAAAACATGAAGAATTTTCTAAAAGCAGACATGGAAGGTTTGAAAAAGTTGATATAAGAAATGTTTCCTAATGGCGAAAAGATAGTAGAGGAAAATCATGATGAGAAAAAAATAAATGTTAATCGTGATTTCATAAACTCTAATGTTGGATGGAAGAACCAACATATTCCAAAGATGGATATGAGGAAGTTTGATAGCAAGGATCCCATAACATGGGTACTATAGATGGAGCAATATTTTGATCTCAATAATGTGAAAAACACACAAAAGGTATGCATTTCAACTTTACATTTAGAAAAAAATACATTTGTATGGTATCGATGGCTTTGCTCCCATAAAAAAATTGTCACTTGGTCAATTTTTATGGAAGAAATGATAGCACATTATGAGGATACAAAGAGCAACACCTTCTTTAGTCAATTGATAAATCTAAAACAATAGGGTTTAGTGGGGCAGCACATTGAGGAATTCCAAAAATTGAATATAAGGGTAACTGATATTCCAGAGGAACATAGGATCGATCTCTTCATAGGCACTTTAAAGGATAATATCCAACATGAAGTTCGCGTTTTGGAACCAGATTCATTGGAGAAGGCATTCCGGTTGGCAAGGAAAGTTGAATGTAAAATAATGGCGACAAGGAAGTCTACCACTCAATTCTATAAAGAAGGAAGTGTTTCTACACCTATATTTCTACAACCTACAAGGTTGACACCACAAAAATTGGAAGAAAAAAGAGCAAAAGGGCTTTGCTACAGTTGTGATAGAAAATACAGTAAAGGTCATAAGTGTGCTGAGAAGAAATTATTTTACATAGATTGTGAAGAGGAAGAAGAAAATGAAAAAGAAAGGATATACACGGGAACCCGACCATAGAAGAGGAAGAAATGAATCCGACCATATCATGTAATGCCTTTGTGCAGATACCACTCCTCAAACTCTCAAGATAGTAGGACGGATCAAGAAGAAAAGGGTAATAGTGTTGATTGATTCGGGTAGCACCCATAATTTTATTCATTGTAAGGTAGCAATTAAATTGTTTCCTATACCAGCACGAGAATGTGAAGTGAATGGTTGCAAATGGAGCTTATAAATTTCTCTGGAAAATGCCATAATATCAAGCTAACCATGGGGGAATATGTATTGACAAGTCCAATGCTTTCCATACCTATGGGATGTGTTGATGTTGTACTAGGAGTACAATGGTTACAATCTTTGGGGACGATAACTTTTAATTTTCAAGAACTTTTCTTGAAAATTTTTTCAGAAGGAAAGGAAGTTGAGTTACGGCGTATTGTAGGGAAGCCAGGAAAGATAATAAGCTCTAATGTCATGAAAAAGCTTCTAAAGAAATAACAACAAGGTGTAATTGCAAAATTAGGCTCACTAGAAGTTCCAACATCAAAATCATCTATTTTTGCAGACCCCCAAAAAGTCTTGGACAATCATTCCAAGGTGTTTGAAAATCCCAAAGGACTCCCACCTATTCTTGATCATGATCATGCTATTCATTTGATTCCAGGAAATGTTCCTCCAAACATCGGGCCCTTATAGATATCCTTACTTCCAAGAGCGAAATTGAACGTATGATTGCGAGAAATGTTAGAGGCGGGTATAATTCAACCTAGTCAAAGTTCTTTACGTGCTCTGTAGTGTTGGTACACAAGAAGGATGGATCATGGCGAATGTGTCGGATTATAGAGAGCTCAATAAGCTCACTATTAAAGATAAATTTCCCATTCGTGCGATTGATGAATTATTGGAGGAATTACATGGAGAAATTTATTTTACCAAGTTGGATCTTCGTTCGGGATATCATCAAATTAGAATTAATACTGAAGATATCCAAAAACAATATTTCGAACTCATGAAGGTCATTATGAATTTTTGGTCATGCCTTTTGGGCTTACCAATGCACTTTCTACATTTCAAGGGTTGATGAATTGCATTTTCAAACCCTTCCTTAGAGAATTTGTGCTAGTATTTTCTGATGACATACTAATCTACAATAGGTCTTGCAAGGATCATGTTCAACATGTTGATAGGGTGCTCAAAATATTGGGGGAGAAACAATTATATGCAAAAAGCTCCAAATGTTTCTTTGGAGTACAAGAGGTGGAATATCTGGGTCATATTGTATCTCACAAGGGTGTTAAGGTAGACCCTAACAAAATTAAATCCATTAAGGAATGGAAAGCCCCCACAACCATAAAGCAGTTGCGAGGATTTCTCGGGTTAACAAGGTATTATTGTAAGTTTGTTAAGAATTATGGGAGAATAGCAACACCTCTAGCAACATTTTTGACGAAAGATGCATTTTCATGGACTCCTGAAGCAATTAAGGCCTTTGAACATCTTAAAGAGGCAATGTGCCTAGCACCGATCTTAGCTACGCCAGACTTCACAAAAACCTTTTATTGTGGAATGTGATGCCTCGGGAAATGGAATTGGTGTTGTTTTAATGCAAGAAGGAAGACCCATTGCATTTGAAAGTCATCAAATCAAAGGGAAGTATTTACAGAAACCTATTTATGAGAAGGAAATGTTAGCAATAGTGCATGCACTAAAGAAATGGTGAACTTACCTAATGGGAAGACACTTCAAGGTAAAGAAGGATCATGATAGTCTTAAACACTTTTTGGAACAAAGACTACCTTCAAAATAACAACAAAAATGGGTCACAAAGATGTTTGGTTATGACTTTGAAATAATCTACAAAAAAGGGAAGCTAAATGTTGCTGCAGATGCACTCTCAAGAAAGAATGAAGAGGTGGAAGCATTGCTTTGTGTCATTTCTATTATCCAACCAGATTGGATAAACGAAGCAAGAGATGAATGGAAGAAGGACGAAGAAGTGCGGACACTCATTCAAAAGTTGCAGCAAGATCCTAGTACATCTGAGACATTTAGTTGCAAAAATGATTCCTTATGGTACAAATATCGCTTATATATTTGCAAGAATTCCCAACTAAAACAAAATATTATTTTGGAATTGCACACTTCTCCTTTTGGAGGACACTCAGGATTTTTAAAAAATTACCATAGGGAGAAGAAATAAATTTTTTGGGATGGCCTTAAATTTGATATTCAAAATTTTGTGGCGGAATTTTTTGTTTTCCAGAAAAATAAAGTTGAGGCAATTAAGACCCCGAGTCTTCTACTATCTTTATCCATTCCAAGTCAACGTTGGAAGGAGATTTCAATGGATTTTATCACGAGGGCTTACCGAAGTCCAAAGGCAAGAATGTCATCATGGTGGTAGTTGATAGACTTACCAAGTATGCACACTTTGTGCATTATCTCATCCATTAAAGCAAGTCACGGTTGCTACTACATTTGTGAATGAGAATTCAAAATTTTCAAAAAGCTACCTTGGAAACCTTGGAAGCCGGGGTTGTGTGATTATTGTAGGCGGCAGAGATCCCATTTTTACGGGAAATTTTTGGACGGAGTTATTTTCTTGTTTGGGTACTCATTTAGCTCATAGCTCATCTTATCATCCTCCAAATACGATGGTCAAGCGAGAGATAGTAAATAAATGTTTGGAAGGATATCTTTGTTGTTTTGTATTTGATAAACAAACACAATGGGTCAAGTGGTTACCTCTCATTGAATGGTGGTATAACACTTCCTTCCATACTGCGGCAAAAATGACCCCATTTATGGCACTTTATGGATATCATCCACCGTCCATCACATCATCTTTAAGAGAAAATTCAAAGGTTCAAGCAGTGGAAGATCACATCGAGCATCAACAAGAAGTTCTATAACTCTTAAAGGATAACCTTAATTTGGCACAAAAGCGAATGAAACAACGAAGCGGTCAACATGCTTGTGAGAAGTTTGATGTAGGAGACTGGGTATTTTTACGGCTAAAACCATACAAACAAATTTCCCTCAAGCAAGCTAAGAAGGATAATAAAATACCGCCAAAGTAATATGGTCCTTACAAGGTGTTTCAAAAGATTTGTACTATGGAATAAAAATTGGAGCTTCCTACTTCTTCACGAGTGCATCGAGTTTTCCATGTTTCATGCTTAAATAAGGTTATAGGTGAAATCTTCCAGTTCAAAAAATATTGCCAGAACTTGATGAGGAAGGAAAAATCATATTGGAACCTGAAGCAGATATGGAAACAATAACTCGATAGCTACGAAATCGATCAGTTTTAGAGTATCTTATCAAGTGGAAGAACTTACCGAGTTAAGATTCTACATGGGAGGATGAGAATTTTATACAAAAGCACCAGGCTTCTCAGAAGTGTTGAGGACAACACTTTTTTTGATGGAGAGGGCATGTTAGGTCCCTATATTACTAGTATAGTCCCTTATTGTTGTTAGTGTAACCCCTTATTGTTATTATTGTACCCTTGTAACCCCCATTTTGTTATTATTGTGCCCTTAAATTATTATTGTTAGGTCGTAGGATTACATTGTGGCCCACTAGGATTACATTATGGCCCCATGGACTCCTATATATAGAAAGGAGGTTTTGTAAATTGTATCATCCAAGAATTGATCATTCATGTAATGTATTGGAGGTTGCCCCCTCGAAGTGGTTTATTTCTAAGGCGTTGATATCTCATTTCTTCTATTTTTGGAGTTGGTTACACAACAAAAAATGATGTAATAATATAATAATGATAAATAAAGGGGCCATAGTTAATAAATAAAGTGGTTAACCCACATTATATAAGGGACCACATGTAGCTAGGGAATAAAGTGGTAAGCCCATTGTATTGGATGTATGGTATTGAGAGACCCATGGTAACTCAATACCATACATCCAATACAATGAGCTTACCACTTTATTCCCTAGATACATGTGGTCCCTTATATAATGTGGGTTAACCACTTTATTTATTAACTATGGCCCCTTTATTTATCATTCTTATATTATTACATCATATTATTCCCTTGGGTAGCTCCCTCTGTACCTTATATTATCCCCGTATACTACACCACTCTTTCTTCTTTTAAGGAAGAGAATAGATCCATGCACCATTCCATTGATGGGGGAAGGATTATAGGTGAAGAACATGATCATGTTAGATATGATTTATATTCTGATTTCATGCATTCCTGCACCATGTTTTTGTAGGTCATGGCTCCAAGAAGGAGTGTTATATCATGTGAGCATTTTGGCCAATATTGGGCCCCAAAAATTTCTGAGTTGGGCCACTCCCTTGAGAGGAAAAGGGAGATTTTGGAAGATGATGGATGCTTCCCCAAAGCACCAAACATATATCACACTTTCAGCCATGGTGATATGGTGTGGATAGCAAGTGGTGGGAAAACCACTTACCATATCTACATTTGATGCAAGTAGGGGATGCATTGCGTTGGTTCCACATGTGGGACTATGACCCACCTCCATATGTGCAATTTTATGTTTTCAAGCACATTTTTTTGATTCCCTATCTTAATAATGTACTTTTAATGCTATGGGGATGTATGGGGAAAGAAGGAAGGATGGCATGTGCCTCATGGGATGGCTACTCTCCATGTAATTTATGTTTTCTTGTTTCAGGGAGAGCCTGGGGGCAAACCATGTTTGTTTCATATGATCTATTATCTCCTTATGGGATGAGCTATTTTCATCTCATGAGAACATTGGAGGAGCAAGACATGGATGGATGGATTGGTGAGCACTTGGCTTATGGAGGAAGCTTATCTTATGTTGGTGTCACCAAGGAGGATATTTTGTAGCACTCACCTTGCAGTTGCTTGAGGACAAGCAACAATTTTGGAAGGGAGGGTTGTAATGTTCCTAATTAGCCCAAGCTAATAGGAACATTTCACTATTTTTTTAATTTTATTTATTGATGAATGAAATGTAAAGGAGGGCATGAAAAACTCCTAAAACATAAAAATAAATCAATGCCCAGTGTGAACAGAGACAAATCAGGGCTTTCTCAATAAAATCCACTTGTGTGTCAATATGATTGAGCTATTTGACCAGGTCAAGAGGACCAAATCACCAAGCAGACCAGATACATTGAACCACTTTGAAGACCCAGCGTAGTTCTAGAAGGAGGATCCCATGTGAAAGGGGTTAATTCATTTGAGGTGGTTTAGGGTTTTTCACATCTTCATCTTATAAAAGGAAGGAGAAGGCTCAAGGAAAAGGTTGTTCATGATCATTTGATTTTGAGATTGCTTGAGTAACTCAAACTCTCTTGGTTGTTTAGCTAGAGAGAGGAATTTCCTGTTTAGGAATTCCTCCTCTTTCCTTGAGAGTCTCTTAGAGGAGATTGTGCTGCATTGGTCCACTATCGGGCATTGGACAAGCTCCATCTCTCTTTTCCAGCGTAAATCTAGTGAGGGTTTCCATTGTCTAAGTTAGCTGCAGCAAGTGGAAGATAGATCTTCTCAGATCTATGCATATCTAGCCCCTCTTTTCACTAGGAAAATATTCTAACCCATTGGCAAGAGTGTTCTAGATCACCAGAGCTTCATATCCTTATCTTGGCTTGAGGCCAAAGTTTATTTTACTTCTTCTATGTATTTATCTTCAAAAACTGCGTCCTTTTTGTAGGAAGAATTGGAGTGTGGGTTTCGCATCAGTTTGGAGGAGAGATCTCCGGTCAAAGGGCTCCTTTCCTTCATTGAGGTGATCCGTGGATTGGCCTACCAATCTATGTCCTATTTCATATCTGAGCTGATGTGCATCATATTCGTCAGAAATTTCTAAAGATTACTGCAGATCTATGGTGTAAATCTCAGATCTATTCATTGTTATTCATCTTTTGCTGAGATCCCCAAGGGGAATGTACTAAAAAGCTCTTTTTGAATATATATCCCATTCTGATCTGTGATTTTCCATTCAAACCTATTGTAGATATAAAATATAATTAAACATTGCTTCAGCCACCTGTAAATTACGCTATTCATCTCTTCTGTCTCATTGCATGGCTGTAGCACCTCATTTGGAGGCCTTTCTTTGTGTAAATCTCTATTTTTCCTAATGTAAACCATCTGATTCATATTCTAAGTTTCCATATTGATGTTATAGCATTATTTCAGTTAAAACCCTCAGAAATTATGCTCTACGTGCTTCAGCCATTTTCTGCATAATTTAAGCCATGGGAAATCAG
Source organism: Pinus albicaulis (assembly GCA_034641835.2). Lineage (NCBI taxonomy): Eukaryota > Viridiplantae > Streptophyta > Pinopsida > Pinales > Pinaceae > Pinus > Pinus albicaulis. Next base: position 26,257 of record JAXQQM020065194.1, read on the forward strand.
GGTTTTCTAGCCTAGTTTGGGAAGGAGGAACTGTTTAAATTTAGAGCATAGTTCCCTCATGACCTAATATGAAATAACCTCCCACCATTGCCCTTATTTTTATGCATATATTTGAATATACTCATTTTAGGGCCAAAATCATCACTTTTCCCCACCTTTTTTCCCATAAAACGTTGTATAAGGTTTTTTTTTGCATATTTAACTGAATTTTAAGTGTTTTTACATCTGTATCAAACATATTTCTGTAGCTCCACATTGGAAATAACTCATAATATTCCAAATCTGCTGCTGATCCTGATAAAGGAACATTACAAAACGTTCATAAAACCTTGCGTGTGTTGGAAAAACTGCTTTACAGAGGTTGGGCAGAAGAGGAAGGAGTAATGATGAGAAAATTAATGCATAGAAGGGATTTATGGAGAAAACCACGAAGAAATGGGGTTTAAAATGACTTTGGCGCGAAAAAAGAAAAAAGTGGTTTTGGAAAACCACCAGTGGTTTTCGCACGGGGCAATAGTGGTTTGTGGTTTTTTGCGTATCGAACATGATTCAATCATTTCGTGACACGTGTCCATCAGGAAACCGGTGGTTTCACGTAGAAATGAGGTGTTAAGCCTCGGGAGGCAAATGCGCGCGATATCGCATATGCGCCGTCGGATGGGAAGGGGTAGATCCGACGATGCAGAGAGGAGCGCGATGGAAAGGTGTGTGTGTGGGAGTTTATTGGGAGATAGTTGGCAAGCTATGATTGCATGGGAGTTCAAACAATGGGGTAAGTGGATCTGGAGGGGTTGGGTGTAGGGATCAAACAAGAGCCATTGGATTAAAATAAATCGATGGTGGGGATCGGTGCGGAGGGTGAAATGATATATTTAAGTCGGGACGGTAGGGAAAAGAGGGGAAGCATGGTGGCCGTTGATCTTTATAGATCAACAGCGGGGATAAATGTGTTTGATGGTCGAGAGAAAAGCTGAATGGGAGGGAATAAGATTCGTCGGATTGGATATATTGACGGTCGAGGATGCGTTGTATAATTGATGGAGTGGGGTAAGGGAAAAAGGAAGGGGGATGCGGTCCTATGGGGAAAAAAGGGCTGGGTGCGAGGTGTGGAGGGCTAAGAAAAAGGGCTAGGAGGAGGGATGTGGGAGGAGTTCCGACAACCGTTGATCTTGGTAGATCGACGGTGGGGATCCAATCGGATGTTGAGCATCGGTGGGGGAGAAATAAAAGTGAAATGAAGAAAAAGGTTAATTTTCCGATTCCGATGGGGGCTTAAAGACGGGTGCTGGAGTAGTGGTCCCATGGAGGAGTAGTGGACCAAGGGCAGAGAAAAAAGGAGCTAGTGGCTAGGATTTTAGTGCCAGGTTGCGGGGGTTAGGTCATATGACAGAGAAGGAGCTGGGGGCTAAGCCGGAAGGGGCTTAAAAACCAAAAACCTTAATAGAAGAAAAAAGGCCTAAAATGAGGCCTTTGTAGGTGTTTTTTAGTGTTCCGATAGGAAAAACGGGGGTTTTTAAACCATAAAAAGGATCTTTTATGAGCTTAAAAGGCATGTTTGAAGGTTTTTAAAAATAATGAGGGTAAAATGAGAAGGGGAAAATTGGCTATTTTCAGAGGGAAATGGACTAATAAAAATAGGAATAAATAGCCTAAAATGAGCTTTCTTCTTTGAAATAGCAGGATAACATTTTAGGAGACATGGATGAAGATTTTGGTGAATTGACAGACTCAGAATGAGGAAGGAAGTGAGATTTCTAGAACTCGTAATGTTTATTTGAAATATTATTTCTAGAAATCTAGGATTGATAATTTAGTCATCTTTGAATATCATAAAAATTATGGATGACTAACGACAACATTCCAATCCGATGCTCAGAGAAAGAGATATGAATATTTTCCCATGATCACCTCTTTGAGATGAAATTTAGAAGCCTCAAAAAGTCGTAACTTCCACAGATCATATCCCTGAAAATATTGCAAACCAATATCTGAAATTTTGTGACGATGTTCCTTAGGATTGCAGCTTCACAATCCAAAAATTTCAGCTTCTGAACCTTCGTATAAAAAACGTTATTACGAAAATACCACGATGACCTGTTTAGGTTAAATTCAGGAGCCTGCAAAATGACCTAACTTTCATAGATCATATATCTGAAAATATTGCGAACCAAGCTCTAAAATTTTGTGACGATGTTCCTCAGGATTTTGGCTTCGTACTCTAAAAATTTCGGATTCTGAACCTTCGTAGAAAAAAATTTATAGCTAAAATGCCATGATGACCTGTTTGGAGTAGCGAAACCCTAGAATCTCAAAGATCTGATACCAAATGTTGTGAAACCAACTCCAAAAAGAGAAGAAAAGAGATATCAATGCCTTATAAATAAGCCACTTCAAGGGGGAAACATCCAATACATTACATGAATGAACAATTCTTGGATGATTCAAATTACAAAACCTCCTTTCTATATATAGGAGTCCATGGGGCCACAATGTAATCCTAGTGGGGCCACAATGTAACCCTAGCCGACCTAACAATAACAATTTAAGGGCACAATAATAACAATATGGGGGTTATAAGGGTACAATAATAACAATAAGGTGGTTACACTAACAACAATAAGGGACTATACTAGTAATATAGGGACCTAATAGACAATGTTTCTCAGGATTTCAGCTTTGCGCTCTAAAACTTTCAGCTTCTGAAACTTCGTAGAAAAAACATTATAGCGTAACTTTCGCGATGACCTTTTAAGTGAAATTCGAGAGCCTGCAAAAATCCCTAACTTCGATAGATCATATCTCTGAAAATATTGAGAACCAAGCTCTGAACCTTTGCGATGATTTTTCTCCACATTTCAGCTTCACACTCTAAAAATAACAGCTTTTGAACCTTCACAGAAAAAACGTTATAGTGAAAATGCCACGATGACCTGTTTGGAGCAGCGAAACCCTAGAATCCAAATCTATGATACCAAATGTTAGTAAACTAGCTCCAAAAATAGAAGAAAAGAGATATAAACACCTTAGAAATAAGCCACTTCGAGGGGGCAACCTCCAATACATTACATGAATGAAAAATTCTTGGATGATACAAATTACAAAACCTCCTTTCTATATATAGGAGTCCATGGGGCCATAATGTAATCCTAGCTGACCTAACAATAATAATTTAAAGGCACAATAATAAAAATATGGGAGTTACAGGGGTACAATAATAGCAATAAGGGGGTTACACTAACAACAATAAGAGACTATACTAGTAATATAGGGACCTAACAACTGTACTGTTTAGTACAAGGGTAACTCATGCGGGAATTCCACACTCTTTCTTGAAGGACTTGGGAAGGAAATATGAGAGGAATCTTCTGAGCTTCATTTCCACCATTCGGCATTGGGCCAAGTAGTCACCTACAGCCACAGTGTAGTCTCCTTGAGGACCTACGTTATTTTTCATGGTGTTGCAGTGGAAGGGTCAAAACCCTTGTTTATGAGCTAGTTTCCTAGTGGAAGGATCAACCTTTCACCTGGAAAGCTAGTAAGGAGAAGTTACAACCATTTCTTTATCTTTTCAACCATATTTATGCTGAAATTTAGTAAGACAACATGATTCAGCCACAGATCTATAGTTTATACTTTTTGTATCTCATGCCTTTCAAGAAACCCTTGCTGGGTTATCTTGGGATTGTGTAAAAGAGACTAGATCTCAATTTTTCATCTCTTTTGAGTAATATATTAGTAGATCCATTTGTTTCTCTATCTCTATAGTAGAAACCATAATTAAACTACGTTGTCACATGCTTCATAATTTCTGCGTTGCAGTAGCCATGGGGTTGTAGTGTTTTTGGGTTGTTCTAGGCTTGGGAGGTCTGTTTAACTAAGCCGAAATGATTTGTTTCTGATCCCATTGTATGTAATACATAAAATAATGGATCCATGGGCTGTTCCTGACTATTATAGCGTAATTTTCTGAATAATGCATTTTTGGTTCCTATATTGATGATTTTTCTAAATAAGAATATTACAGTGGTATCGGAGCTTTGATCTTGGCTCAGCTTGTGGGGGCAATACATCTATAGCCATGGAGGAGAGAAAGATCCTAAAATTTCTTCTTCAGAATGTGCAGGACATTGCCAACGATATCAAAGAGATGAGGTTTGAAATACAGAAGGAATCCCCTAGAGGGTTTCACTATGGAGAAAGCTCTGGCACCTCACATTTGTGGTGGGAGAAAACAATAGCACAACCTTCTTCAAAACACTCCACTATGCCCACATTCCTATCTTTGGAAGGTGATGAAGGAGGTCCCTTGAGGGAAGAAACCATTGGTGATTATTTTGTGGAATATGAATCTCAATCCCAAAGATTCAAGGAACATTTTAACTTTTAGGAGTTCTGTAGGATCAAGGATGGTAGGAGATACTTCAATCACCATAAAAAGGGAGGGTATATGCAGAACTCAGATCTACAATGAAGTTTGGGAATATTATTTTTTCCCTCATATGATGGATCACCCAAGTGCACAACCAAGGCTTGGGTAGAGAAGTTGGATACTTATTTCCAACTCAACTGATTTTATGAAGTGGAGGCTATCAAAATAGCATCGATGCACCTAGAAGGTGAGGCACATGAGTGGTGGTTCCATGGGTTATCTAAACCTGGGCATGCTAGTATCACTTCATATTCAGACTTCACCATCAGGTTGGTGGAGGGATTTGATCCCAGGGATCTGGAGGTACACTTTGTTGGGCTAACCAGGCTCAAGAAAGTGGGAGATTTAGAAACCTATAAATCCACTAGAGCAACTACACTCCAAGAAGCTATGGAGAAGGCTAGGGATTTGCAACATGCTTTACCCAAGGCCAAATCCCCCTTTCAACAAAATTTATCCTCTTGCCCAAGGGAGAATCAGGAGAATACATCTCTTAATAATTATCAGAGATATCTAAGGAAGAAAAAACTTTGTTTCACTTTTCGGGAGCCATGGGTACCAAACCACCAATGTGTTGCAGGGAAAGCACATTGCATTGAGATATTTTCTGATGAGGAGAAGGAGGCCAACGTTGTAGCAGCAGAAGGAGTTGCACCACCCACAGGAGATGTCGTAAAGTCATTTTCTCCAATGGGAGGGACTCTTGCAAATTTCAGAGGAGTTCCCAAGTATCTAACCTTGAGAGTTAGAGGCACTATTACGGGAAAAAGAGTACGAGTATTGGTAGACAACGGAGCTACCCGTAACTTTATTGATACACTATTGGTGAAAAGGAGGGGAATTGACATGGAATACTTTGAGGTATTCTCAGTTTTGGTTCCAAGAGCTAAAACCATGTTGTGTGCCAAACATGTTCCACCATCAACCATCACTATGGGAACCTACACATTGATAGACCACTTCTTCAGGGTTGATATCCCAAACGCCAATGTGATATTGGGTGTCTAGTGGTAAATCACCATAGGGAAGGTTACCACTGATTGGGAAACCTTAGAGATGGAATGGATAGAAAAGGGGAATGATAAACATCAGAAAATCAAAGGCATACACAACTATCCAACCCAGATTTTCTCAGCCCATGGGATGGAAGAAAATTTATGCAGAGGGTACATAGAATGGGCAGTAGAACTACGTTTCTCAAAAGCCGAAAGCAAGGATTCATCAATACATCCAGATGTACAATCAGTATTTGGAGATATTCCACCGAGGAGACCTCTTGACCAAGGTTTTGAGCACACTATTGAGTTGCAACAAGGGATCCACGCAGTGATCACCACACCCTATAGGCATCCCAAAGCCTATAGAGATGAGATTGAAAAGGCCATTCAAGAGCTTTTGGCTTTAGGACATATCCAGCGTAGAACTAGTCCTTTTTCCTCTTCAGTGGTCTTGGTGAAGAAGAAAGATGGCACATTGAGAATATGCATTGATTATAGAGCCTTGAACAAGAAGACCATGAATAACAGGTACCCAATTCCTAGGATCGAGGAATTGATGGATGAACTAGGAGGGTCCAAGTATTTTTCCAAGATTGACTTGAGATAAGGGTATCATCAAATCAAGTTGAGGGATCAAGACATCCCCAAGACAACATTCTGATGTCACCATGGGCATTTTGAGTTTTTGTTAATGCCTTTTGGGCTAACCAGTGCTCCGGTAACATTCCAATCTTGCATGAACCACATATTTTGTGGTCACTTAAGTATTTTTTTCTTGGTCTTCTTTGATCACATTCTTATTTATAGCCGCACATAGGAGGAGCATTTACAACATATTGAGGCAATATTGCGCATTCTTAAGGAGCATCAATTCTATGCTAAGCTCTCTAAGTATCAGTTTGGGCTCACAGAGATGCTTTACTTCGACCACTTCATTGGAGTGGATGGGGCAAGAGTACATGAAGAGAAGATCCATGCTATTAGAGATTGGCTCAAACCAAAGAATGTCACAGAACTTCGGGGGTTTGTAGGCGTATGTACCTATTACCAGAAGTTTGTAAAAGGGTCCTCTCAACTAGTAGCACCACTTACAGATCTAACCAACAAGGGAGCTTTTAGTTGGACAACCACAATGCAGAAATATTTTAACAAACTCAAGGAGGTGATGAGTAGCTACCTAATATTGGTCCTACCTGATTTTACCCAACCCTTTGTGTTGGAATGTGATGCTTCAGAGGAATTCATTGGAGCAATATTGATGCAAGGGGGACACCCCATAGCTTTTGAAAGCCGAAATTTTCTACCACATGAGAGACTATACCCCATATATGATAAGGAGATGTTGGCTATTATGCATGCTTTAGCCAAGTTCCAGAAATATTTGGTGCGAAATAGATTCCGAGTGAAAACTGATCATAATAGTCCTCCAATTCTTTCTTGAGAAGAAGCAGCTTTAGGAGAGGTAGCAGAAATGGGTGAGTAATATCCAAGCATATGACTTCGACATAGAATATGTCAAAGGGAAGAGTAATGTAGTGGCAGATGCTCTATCCAGGAGGCCAATAATGCTGTCCTTGATGAGAATGGATGTAGATTTGAAGGCTTAGTTGTTAGTATAATACTCCAAAGACCACTTTTCATGTGAGATACTAGATGGATTGGCGACTGATGAGAAGTATAAAGTGATGGATGAGGTCATATACTACTGAGATCGGGTCTTCTTGGCTAGAGATTCTAAGCTCAAGGAGAAGATTTTTTAGGCATCACATGGTTCCCCACTTGTAGGGCATCAAGGATTCACCAAGACTTATCAGACAATACTGGAGGTATTCTCATGGAAGAATCTCAAGGAGGATATACTCCAACACATCAAGGAGTGCATAGTTTGCCAACAGAGAAAAGGAGAGCACAACCATCCTGTAGGATTATTGCAACCACTCCATATTCCGGATGGTAAATGGGAGAGTATTTCCATGGACTTCATTACCAGTCTACCTACAGTTCAGGGTAAGGATTGTATCTTTGTATTTGTTAATCGACTAACAAAGTATTTACATTTATTTTCTATTTCTACACGATATATTGCTTCACAGGTAGCTGAGCTTTTCTTCAATGATGTTTTTAGACTCCATGGTCTCCCAAAGACCATAGTCAGTGATCAGGATAGTCGCTTCATGGGTGGGTTTTGGCAAGATAATTTTTGGTTAGTGGGTATTGAGTTGACACCAAGTACCATCTATCACCCACAAACCTATGGAAAAAATGAAATAGTGAACAAGTGGTTGGAAGGCAACTTGCGGAACTATGTTTCGGGCCAGGAGAGAGCATGGTTGTGTTGGCTCCATTTGGGGGAGTACTGCTACAACACAAATTTTCATATGTCCATTGGCATGACCCCATTTCAAGCCCTTTATGGGTATGATGCACTTTCATATGCTGATGTGATGTTTGGGGCAAGCAAAGCTCCTAGAGAAAAGGAATGGATTCAAGAGAGTCAGGATATACTCCGGGCCTTTAAAGACAACATTGCTACAACACAAAACCAATAGAAAATATATGAAGATCGTGGTTAGATAGAGAGGAATTTTGAGGTATATGATTTGGGATATCTTTGTCTTCAGCCATATAGACAATCTATACTCAAGGAGAAAGGAGATGAGAAGCTCAAACCTCGGTTCTATGGACCATACAAGATTGATCTATCGTATTGGAGAAGTATCATATGAGATAGAGCTTCATGTTGGGAACAATATCCATAGAATTTTTCATGTCTCATGCCTCAATAAGGCCATTGGAAAACATGTGGTTGCCACTATGGATCTCCCACCTATTGAAGATGAGGGCCATCTAGTTTTTCAGCCAGAGGCTATCTTGGATACTCGGGAGAGGAAGCTAAGGAGCAGGGTGATCAAATAATATCTAATTCGATGGAGGAATCTTTCTGATGAGGATGCCACTTGGGAGGGAGAGAATATTTTGTAGCATCCTTCTTTACTATTTCTTTAGGACAAGAAAATTTTGGGAGGGGAGGACTGTAATATTGCCAATTAGCTTATTGCTAGTTGGAATATTATATGTTTCTTCTATTTTCAGTCTAGAAAAATAAATGGGGTAAGGAGACCCTTAAATCTATTTAGTAGGTGTTATTCATCATTAATTTTTACTATTTGAAGATAACTAAATATCAATCCTATATTTCTAAAAACAAAATTCATGATTATTGCGAGTTTTAGAAATCTCATTGCCTTCATTATCCTTAGGATAAAATTTTCACTATTTCACTATTCTGTCATGTCATGGTCATCTTACCACTCCTAGAAGACCTCTCATGGTCTCATGCCAGTCATATTTATCCTATTTGGCCACCCATGACCTCAGTACTCTGTTTTACCTTGCCTCACCCCTTCACTTGCCATCTAGGATCACTAACTAGCCTACTTTTTCCCATGTTCACTAGATATCTTAAGAATTGATGGTCTCAAAATACCTCTATGATCTCTTTAGATCAGTCAAGTACATTAATTTCTATAGGTTCAAATACACCAATTGGTAAAAAACTCTATTTTTACACTTTTTAGATCTTAAGCCTAATTTCAGTCAACGACCAAGTTAAAACCCTACCACTATATCATTATGTTTTCCATAGTTTGTAGGGTATTCATTTGTTTTTCAAGCTTTGTTCTTCTTACACTAAGACCTGTTTCAAATGAAAAGGAAGAGAGACACATGATTTATCAAGGAACTGTTGGGTGTGGAGATTGATTTCAATCCTGATTCAGATATCCTTGTTTTAGCTGGATGTATACCCCAGGAAAACTGTACACCCTTGTAGAGCCCCAGAAGCTAAAAACAGATGTAAAATTTCCTTGTAAAAGTATAGTAACTTCTAGTCAATCTGGGTCGTTCATTAGGCGAATGACATGACGGTAGAAGTTATGTTTAGTTTAGGGTTTTTTGCCCTAGAAGGCAACCCCTCTCTTTGTATGAGGTTATTGTATTGCGTTTGTGTAATATATGTGTATTATAAGAGCGAGAAATATATAGTGATACTGTGAGAGAGAATAGAGGATATTACAGCAGATTTCCTGTAGGTTGTGTCTATTCATTTTTGCTAGATAAAAGAAAGGAAGGACTGGCTGTTCGGGGTGGACGTAGCCAAAACTAGGTGAACCACGTATATCTGTGTCTCTCTGGTTTTATGTGTTTTGTGTGCTTGTATTTTCCGCATATTTTATGTGTTGCATTGCTCCATAATATATTTTTCTAACAGAAACAACAGAAGAACTTCAAAGAAGGCTATTTGGTCAATTTCAGAGTTGTGCAAAAAGTAACTGTGATTGATATTTCTACAGGAATGTCATGAAGTAAATCAGAAAAGGAAATTGATAGGGTAACTGATGACTCTCTAAAGGAAAGCAGGGAGCGCTAAGTCTAAAAGAGAATCAAATTTTTTTAAACCTAATTGGGTCAACAATATGCTAAAAAAAGCCCAATGCAGCAAGACATACAAAAGAAGATCAAGATCTCATCTCAACCATTTTCATTCAGTGGTTAAAGAATAGAAAACATGGTGTGAGCTCCAAGGTAAAAATGAAAAGTTGTGTGGATGCCACCATTGTATGGATGGCTAAAGTTATCAAAGTGATTACAACATTTTCAAGAATCAGAGGAGAAATGTCACTTCAGGGTTTCATAACACCTAATAAAGTAAAAAGATTCAGGAACATGGATCACCCAAGGAAAATACGTCTTAACACTCAAAAAAACATTTGCAGAATAAGGAGGTGACCTGTGACCTAGTGCTCCGCATTTACCTTCATGCAGACCTAACAACCCGTGCCCAGAACCAACGTGCAACCTCGCCTGACGTTGCATGTTCAGTAGCGGGCCAGCAGGCCCAACAACCTTTGCTCGTGGAGCAGAGGGCCCAACGCTAAATGTTCAGCAGTGACCCATCATGCTCGGCAACCTTTTCCCAATGCTACGTGCCTGCGCTGCACATTCGGTAGTGGTCGGACATGCCCATTCAACAGCCACCCGACTGGTCTGGTGCTACGTGCTTGCGCTGTGTGTTTAGATAGGACGATTTCTGCAGAAAATCAAGCCCTTAATCTACTACAAAATTCATCAAAGTCACCTCCAAAGGTTCCATAACACCTCTGACAGGTAAGTAAAAAGGAACCTCCTCACTTTCAAGCTCTTGTTATTAAATTATAGAACCAAACCCTAGATTTATCCATCAATTTCACAAAGAAAAATTAGGGTTTTGACCATCAAGGAAAGAATAAAAAAAAATGTCAAGGGAGGGTAATAGTGATAGTGGTGAGGGAGGCCAAGGGCCTAAAATACAACAGTGCAAGGATGGAAGAGTAAATAGATTCGATCCACTGAATACCAAGGAATTGATGGCCTCTCCTATGAAAGTTCCAAATTTCCAAGAGGTGGGTTGTTTTGACTTCTCTGAAAAGGTACAACAGGTCCAAAGTCACCCTGAGTTGACCAGGAATTTTATCCTTAACCTCCATGACCATCAAGTATATCTAGCAGGGGTAAAATTTAAGTATCCACCAATACCATTTCTATGGCCATCATGATACCTAGTATAGGATAAAAGTGGTTCAAGTAGGAAAATCTGGACCTGAGCCATTATCAACCTTTCTTGAAACCTAGATACCAAGCTGACTGCAAATCCATTTTTCCATTTTCACATTTACTAGAGAGATATGCGCCCTTAATGAAAGTCATCATGAAATATTTTACATGTGAGGCCAGGTTTTCTAGGCTCTATTCATACCATGTAATACTACTCATTCACTTCAATAGGGCCAAGCTGCTACATTCTCCCTATTATCTTTATAGAAGTATCGATAATATGTCTTACATTGTGAAGAAAAGACATCCTTCACAAAACATTCAAAGTATTTTTCACCATTCTCTTATCAAAATGTTTGTGTTACGTCAATTAGAGCAATAGGGTATTCCATGGGAAGTTTTCATCGCCCATGAAGTTTTCACAAACCCACACCCTCGTCATCTCATCCACCTCGCTCCACTCCTCCATCACCCCTCACTAACCCTGACTCATCATCTACACATGAATCCTCTCCTCAAGAAAACCTCCCTTCTTCACCTTCTCCTAAAACATTAGATCAAGAAGAGAATGATGAATAAGAGTTAGAAAATGAAGAGGAGGAAGAGGGAAGTGATGAAGAGAGCACTGAAAAAGAGGAAAATAATGATGAGGAAGAAGAAAATGATAATGATGAAGATACAAAGGCATAAAATGATCAAAAATAAGGCAGTCAACAAGCAGTGATAAAGAGGACAGTAAAAAGGTAGATGAGGAAGAGGAAAATGATGAAAAAAAATACAACACAGAGGGCAATGATAAAGAAGATAGTTTAGAGGTTAGCAATGAAGGAGAGGACAGTAAAAAGGTAGAGGACAATGCATATGAAAATGAAAAAAATAGTGAAGAAACAAACAGTAATGAATAAATTGATAAAGACACCTCTAACAATGACAACACAGAAAATGATAAAGGCCATGATAATGTTTCAAACACAAAGGACAGTGATGCAGAATAAACCATGATAATTGATAGCCCTAATAATGATGACATCAATGATACAATGAACCAAAAAATCAGTGAAGAGGTTGATGACAGTGGGTGAAGATCACAACAATAATGTTAGCATGGAGGAAAATGGAAGTGAGTCTCAAGAGGGTAGTCAAGAACACAGTGCAGAAGACATCAATGCAGAGATCATTGAGCAAAAGAAAGGAAGTCTTGAGATCAGCCATGCTGAGGGCATTCGAGTAGAAAAATTTGAGCTTTTCCGTCTCACATATCAAAGAGGAAAGAGGCATGTGTATGCTGACTCTAAAAGGCAAGGGACCATGCCATCCACCTCAGCTCAGAATATTGACAAAGGCAAACAAAAGGTAAAGGAAGAAGAAGAAGATCATGAGGTTGAGAGGGAGTTTGAAATCATTCGGGTAGACAGTGATGAGGAGAATGAAGCAAGGATCACAAACTTGCTCCTCGAGAACAGAAATGCACAAATTGAAGACCTTAAAGAAAATCTAGATAGGGCCAAGGATGTGAATGATGCCCTTGAGATGAAAAATAGGCAGCTATGAGCACAAATTTCCATTTATGAGGCTAGGGAGATCAAGGCCCGGAAATAATCTCAAAGGGCACAGATAAAGCTGAAAGAGTTCATGGGCACCTATGAAGAGAGTGAGGATGAAGAAGGGCAATTTGGGAGGAGACCTAGAACCATGGGGTTGAAGAAGGCATTGGCAAGACAAAGAGAACAAGAATCGGCCCTAGCAGAGCAACTCCCTCTAGACGAGATGTTGGTCATGGAGATAGCACATGATTGGGAGCCTTGGTTAGAAAGAGCCAACATAGACTTGGAGGCTAAATTGAAGAAAGAAAATCAAGATCCTGATCTCCAAAGGAAGATGACCAAGCATTATGCCCGGAGAAACCAAGTTGCAAGGGCTAAACTCAAGAAGGTCCAAACCAAGTTCCAAGCACTAAAAGAGGAAAAAGGCCAAGATAACCCTGGAATATTGGCACAAGCTTCTCTATAGGTCTCTCAAAACCCATGAGGCACACATCTACCGAATTTGGGAGAATTTTGACAAATGTTGGTTTTTTGCTGATTTGGAGGGCCAAGGGGGTAGCACCCATGGTGCTATGATTTTTATCAGAGCATCGTCAGGAGGAAAGGCTTAACATTTTGGAACCCCCAGCTCAAGTATAGCATGCTCACAAAATTTCAGGTAAATTGGAGTTGTTTTGGTCCTCCAAAAGGGTCAAAAACACCCTAATTTTCACCTTTCTGCCTAGTTTTTAGGACATGTGTTGCACCTTTACCAGCCTTGGGATTCTTGTTTTTTGAATAGGTTACAGGGGTCCAATCAAGAAACCAAGGGTATTTTTGGAAATTAGACTCAACAGGCTTTCTAGTGAGACATCACGAAGCCTATTCCGACATCGGGAAGGCCTTCAAAACCTTGTTGCAAGTTGACCCAGTTTTCTTTCTCCTATGCTACGCCCTTGGCATGGAAATTCATCCTAAAACTCAATTTTGTGCCCTTATAGGGGAAAAGTAAACAATGTATGCTTGGCAGAGCCCAAATGTCAATTTAGTTTCTAAAAATTCCCGAAAAGATTTTTTTTAGATATTTTGTGCCTTGGGCCTTGCAAGGTCTCAAGGACAAAAGTGACATTTCTGATTAGCCAATGGGCTTCTAGAGACTCTATTAGGTTTTCTCCTCCTTTCTTGTTAAATAGAGCATTGAGGATTTATTTTTTGAATTTTTTTGTTATGACTCTTGTGAGTAATACATAGTCTGTGGATCTTGAAGAGAAATTGGTGTTGTGGAGCTTGTGAATGGCATGTTTTTCTTATTGATGGAGAAGGCTTTCTTGTAGGATCCCTGAGCTTGGTTAATGGTGATGTACTTCTATTCAGTTATTTTTTTCTTGTGTATCATTGTGTTTCATCCTTCTATATTTCAGTTGGACAAAATATTTAGACTAAGAAATGTTGTTTAGAGACACCTTAGCTCTGTTTATCCTTCATTTTTTCTATGTTTTCCTCTGCTAGGTCAGTTTAGAGAATTCTTAGTTGCTCTCTAGACCCACCCAAGCTTGTTTATCTTATGAATGGTTTAATACAATATATATCATAGATGATTTTTGGTTAGCCATTCTTGTTTCATATCACTAAAACATTGTTCTTGAGGTCTCTCTTTGAAGTACCACTGATTAGGTCTGCCAAAGAGGATATGTTTCGATCATACCCTTTATCCATGCAAGAAGAATTTTTTCAAAAATATTTATGGATATGATTAAAGATGTTTAGGAGTTCCATCTTCTTTTATTAAATATATTTTTTTATCTTAAATTTTTTCTAACCTTGAATGTGAAATCACTAGAAGTTAAATGAGTTTCTCGCCTTCTATATTTCATTGGATTGTTTGTCTAAAATGATTATTTTCTTAAGTGGAAATCAAAGAGTTATTGGTGTGACCTATCTATTGATTACTTCTTTATGCTAAATAGTGTTGAATTCCCTTCTTTTTTTAAGTATTTTACAAAGGATTCTTTATTTCCCTTTGCCCTACTTTATTCACAAACTTGATGTTCATTTAATTTCACCAAACCTTGAGAATCCATCTGACCATGCTAGATTTTCCCTGTGATTCTCCCCAATCCATTATTAAATCTTCCATGACTTTTTGTAGACTCCATAGCCCAATGAATTGAAATCCTATCATTCCATCTATTTTACTTGATCATCTACCCAACCCAAACAAACAAACAAACCCTAAACTTAACAACTAGCCTAAAATTAAACCCTAAAAGCAAACAAGTTCACATCCTTTGCACAAAATAGAGAGATCCCTCTCTGAGTCTAGGAAGGCTAGGTCCTAGGACTCCAAATACTGGTCTGATGTTACCCTGTGCATTTGGTCTTCCAATCTGCTAATTCATGGGACACTAACATAATGGCGATCACGGTGCGACTTTCTGAGTTAGTGACAATTTAAGTATTCCTTAGGACTTCAAAAACCCTTATTACACAATATCTATTTATTTATCACCAATTCATAGCCTAACATAATTGGAAAATTAAAGTGAGAGTCTTTCTGAGATTAGTGACAATCCAAGGACTCCTTGGAACTTCAGAAACCCTTATCAAATCATAAAGAACTCAAACTCTTAGCCAAATAGTAGACTCTAATTGTCTCACCATCCTGGAAAAATGATGACTCAACTGGAGGACACTCATAGAAACCTTAGGGATACATAAAGGAACTCAGAAAACCCCAAAAAGGTCCCTAGATTAGTTTTTTGTCAGTTATTGGTGGTGGACCATAAACACATATCCTCAAAACAAACTAAAAAAATCCACCTGGTGACTCCACTAGCCTATAGTAGGGCTTCTAACTCTACTAGTGTTTATAGACATCCTTAGGATTGTGTCAAATCAGCCCTGAGAAGTTTAGAATCCTAGTCACACACTGTGCGAGTTTAACAAACACTTAGAGAGGTCAGCCTTCCGAAAGCAGTCATAAACTTTCAGCCTCCCTACATTTTGAGTTCGAAATCTGGCTTCACAAAGGATTAGTACCAGATCTCATCTGAACCCAAACCCTCCTACTATATTTGATGACCCAGAAGGGATTTTGTGGCAAACTTCCAAAACTAAATATTCAACTACAGTTAGGACCATT
Source organism: Pinus albicaulis (assembly GCA_034641835.2). Lineage (NCBI taxonomy): Eukaryota > Viridiplantae > Streptophyta > Pinopsida > Pinales > Pinaceae > Pinus > Pinus albicaulis. The sequence goes on from JAXQQM020065194.1 coordinate 41,941, forward strand.
CATAAAGCAAGTTTTGTCCCTGAACATCTTATAGCCTTGCAAGATCCCTAGTTTGACTTGCACCACACAAGAAACCTTTTCAAAACCAATTCACAAAGTAGGATTGACCAAACTAACCTTGAGCCCATAGATTTTCAGCAGAGTCCTCGCAGAGAAGCCTCTCCTTCCACTCCTCCCGATTTTCAACTTCTCCATCACTTTGGATTTTTTCATCCCAAGTCTACACAGAATTAGTTTCTTGGTCTAGGTACCTCCACCACACCCATTGATACCACCATTTTGTAAACCACTCCATCCCATCTCACAAATCCTCCTCTTGTAAATCCCCATTGTATTCCATTAGCTCCCATCATGGAAACATGGTATGCCCCCTAGTTTTACCACAACCTCTGGTACCTTTACCAAATTACTACCAATCTAGAATTCCCCACTTCACCAGCGCTAAATCTACCACTGCCCAATAGCATGTAGATAAAATGAATGATGCCTTTGACTACGTGGAATTAGAAGAGCAGACCATAAAAATGAGAATCTTTGCCCAAATATTAGGAGGAGAAGAAAAAAAATGGTTCAAAATCTTGACTCCTAACAGCATACATGATCTCCCTTCCCTTTACCAAACCTTCATAAACAAGTGGGAAATTAATAAAAACCCTCTCTAAGTCCTCTTAGAATATAACAACCTTAAGAGAAATGTCGGTGAAAGTGTCCAAGACTATTGCACTAGGTTCAATAGTGTGTACAATGTTCTCCCACCTCACATAAAACCCCCACAAGGCCTAGCACTAGTGAAATTTCCAAAAGGCTTTGATCCTGACATGACCTACCAATTAAGAGAGAGAGACCAATTAACTTTAGAAGAAATGCAAAGGAGAGTTGTGAGTGTAGAGGCCAACCTCATTGAAAAGAGGGCTAGGATGAGATCAGAAAAGAGAGTTACCTACAAAGATGAAACTATGCCCTCAACCTCCTCATCTGATTCTAAGATTGACATCTTAGTCAAAACAATGGAGAGAATGATGGATAGGATAAGCCTAAAAGAAAGAGCACCTCCTAGGGAAAATCAACCAAATCACCAAAACATAAATAGGAATCAGAACTTCAGAAGAGACCCGCCCCAAATTAGATAAATGGAAAATGACCAACAGATTAGGCTCCCTTTCCAAGATAACTATGTAGATGAAGGGGAAAGAGATACTGAATAGCCAGAAGAAAACCATGTAAACTTGATAGGCTCTGATAATGAGGGTGATTTTTTTCTCACTAAAGAGGAACAATGTTTCTTCTCCTCTAGTCAAACTAAAACAAACTATGAGGATTCTGAAGACTACCAATTAGGATTTTAAAGTGCTATAATGGAGGTCCATAGGAAATATGACCTTAGGATCAAAAAGAACCAAGAAACCTCCAAGAGAAACCAAATAGACATTGTTGTTAGGAAAACCCCCGAAAACACTCCTAAAAGGACACCAGATAAAACCAACACCATGGCTAAGAAAACTGATCGAAAAAAAGACAAAACTAGCCAACCAAGTGGTGACACAAGCTGCCCTAGTGCCTTTACTAATGGCCCTAATAAAACTCTTTTTTCCAAAGTCCTAAAATAGAATCAGCAAATTAAGCTTGTAGAAAAAATTTTGGCTGATAAAACTGATGTAAATATGCCTAAAACATAAGTACCTTTTAGTTTTAAAGGAGAGATTGCTAAAATCAAGATAATCTTACCTCTCACTGAATTGATTACCCAATACATGTATAGGTCTAAAGTTTTGAAAGTTTTGAACATAGGAAATGATATCGACACTCTACACTTGACTGATGACAAACCAAAACTATTTTTTGGACCTGAAGTAGAGGGAATATACTAAGAAGGAGCTATTCCCCCTTTCTATGTTAGCCTAAACACACAAGACAAAATATTACATAATGCCATGCTAGACTCTGGCACCTCTCACAAACTTATGCCAAATATGGTGATGGAGATATTAGGCCTAGAAATAACCAAACCTTACAAAGACTTGTATTCCTTTGATTCAAGCAGAGTCAAGTGTTTGGGTCTAATCAAGGATCTACGTGTCAATCTAGCACAAATTCTTGCTAAGGGTTTGGTCATGGACATAGTAGTGGTTGAGATTCACCCAAGTATGGCATGCTTTTATCTAGATCTTGGGGAGATAAACTTCAGGGGAACCTTCAACTAGACATGTCATTTGCTACCATCCCTGTTTTTAACCAAACAAGGAGATTATACCAAGAATCACACATGAAGTATATGGTTTGCAGCCAAGAAAGGCCAATCAACACACCTCTTTATTCCATCCATTCATATCTAGATTCATTCATTTTATGTAATGAAGAGGACATTAATGAGCAAGTAAGTGAAATTGAGACAAATCTAGATAGACCACAATAGTTAAAATGCATGAAGAACTCAACAGCCAAAGCTTTAGTAGCCCGAAACAACAATATGATAGCAAAGCTAAACTTAATTTTCTGCAAACTAAAGATAAAATTGCAAAAATAAAACTAAGTTTAGAAGCTAAACAAGGTTGCTCAAATGAAGGACAAACATAAAAAACAAAACCATTCCCTTCTGTCGATATAAAAATGTTGGAAGACTTTCATATATCACAACTTTTTAGGAGCCTATATCAAAAGAACCTTAAGGTCTTATCATACAAAGATAACTCATCACCAAAACGTTTTGTCACTTCAAAAGAGTGGTTGGATGCCAAAGATGGTGTCAAGAAGCCAAAAGTGGTACCTACTAAGGCTGACATAGAATAATACAACATAGGCAGCTTAGAGAAACCCAAATGATCAGGTTATCCAAGACTTTGTCACCTCACACAAAACATCAATACATAAGATTGTGCAAAGAGTTGGAAGGTGCTTTTACATATGGTCATGAGAGCTTGAAACCTCTTGGCACAAAAATTTCTCCAAGTATGATCCCTTTCAAGAAAAACCAAAAATATTTGGAGCATATTGTGTCACTAGGAAAGAAAGCAAAGGGATATAGGCTATGTGTAGACTTTAGAGGCCTGGATCAAACACCCCTAAAAAAAAAACACTATTTTCCTAACACAAATCATATGTTGCAAGGGGTAGAAGGTTCTAACAAGATGTCATAGTTTAATAGTGTTTCAGATTACAACCGGGTGATAATACTTCCAACTAATCAGTATAAATCGATTTTCAAAGCACCTCGGGGCATCTACATGCATGATCAAATTCCTTCTGAGTTAAGGAGTGTGGAAGCTACTTTCCAAAGGGCCATGGCTCCTGATTTGAGTTATTCCACCATGATATAAATTGATGACATCATTGTCTGCTTTAAAACTCATGAAGAATACCTGTTCCACCTAAAAATAATCTTCAATAGAAATAATGTTCGAAAGCAAGAATCAATGAGAAGGTACAAAGGGAAGCATGACAAGTTTCATAATTTTTGGAAATATCATTCCATCATCCATTCAAGAAGGGATAACAATGCTTTATTTTTACAAGAGCCAGATGAGAATGAGTTATTTGGGAACCCTTTAAATAACAGGACACCCAAGCACTATTACTTCTAGAATCCCTAGTTTGAAACCTTCATTCATTGTACATAACATTGCATGAGGAAAGGTTGGTAAAATAAAAACAAAAATATTTCAAAAAACAGAAAATGGAAAAAGAGGGAAGATTTAAAGAAGAGGTACAACCCCATACCCAAAAATCAGTACTACTAAAAGTGTGCAAGCCTATATGCCGCTACTTGTTGAGAAAAAGTGTCTTGTTCATTCATCTAGCCTAATCAGGGCTGAACATGTTTTCAATTTGTTGCTAATAGGTTAGTGAAAGAGAACTTGTCAAAACATCGAAAACTTGACTTGTCAGTAGAAATGGATTAGGAGAAAAAGATGTTGGTTCTCAATGCTCAAATCGGAACCAAGGAGCAATATAGGGATGATTAACAAATGATGAAACACATTCCTCATACTTTCTAGTTTTGTTTGTACAAAAATAATGTCTGTGTGAAGCTTGTCTCAATGCCACAGCCCATGTTGAATCAGATTGCTTAATCCTGGTTCAAATCATGTTTTCAATTTCATGTCAATAGCTTAGAGAATGAAGTCTATCATACAGCTTAATATTGACAGTCAAATAGTCTAGGTAGAGAATAAAATGAGTTCACTAGCATAATCTGAACTTTTGTAAGTAATAAGGGTACGAGTAGTTAGTTTGTTTTGCTTTCAAAAGAAAAGGAATGTCAAGGGTTTGCTAGTCCAAGTGCACCCAAAGGAAGAAAAAAAAATGTTAGGCAAAGTATGTTGGGTAAGTAGAGATGAAGTTGAAGTAGTCATCTATTTCAGATTGTTGAGATCATAGCCTCAAAGAGAAACAACGGAAAATGAAAGAAGAAAAATCTACCCAATGGATGAGGCACTGGTGTTCATACACTCAGAGATTTCATATCTGAGGTTCTAGATACCTCCTGAAAAGGAGCTGCCCTCCCCAAGTGGAGCCACTATTAGTCATCAATAATTTTTACTATCTGAAGATGACTAAATATCAGTCCTAGATATCTAAAAACAAAATTCATGAATATTGTGAGTTTTAGAAATATCACTGCCTTCATTATCCTTTGGATAAATTTTTCACTGTTTCACTATTCTGTCATATCATGCTCAACTTACCACTCCTAGAAGACCCCTCATGGGCTCATGCCACTCATTTTTATCCTATTTGGCCACCCATGACCTCAGTACTTTGTTTTACCTTGCCTCACCCCTTCACTTGCCATCTATGATCACCAACCAGCCTACTCTTTCCCATGTTCACCAGATATCTTAAGCATTGATGGTCTCAAAATACCTCTATGAGCTCTTTAGATGAGTCGAGTACACCAATTTCTATAGGTTCAAATACACTAATTGGTAAAAAACTTTGTTTTTACACTTTTTAGATCCTAAGCCTAATTTCAGTCAAGGACCAAGTTAAAACACTACCACTAGATCATTAGGTTTTCCCTAGGTTGTAGGATCTTCATTTTTTTTTCAGGCTTTGTTCCTCTTATACTAAGACCTGTTTCAAATGAAAAAGAAGAGCAACACATGATTTCTCAAGAAACAACAAAGGATATTCAAAGGAGGCTATTTGGTCAATTTCAGAGTTGTGAAAAAAGTAACTGTGATTGATATTTCTGCAGGAATGTCATGAAGTAAATTAGCAAAGGAAATTGATAGGGTAATTGATGAGTCTCTAAAGGAAAGCAGGGAGCACTAAGTCTAAAAGAGAATAAAGGTTTTTTAAGCCTAATTGGGTAAAAATTATGCCAAAAAAATCCCAATGTAGCAAGACATACAAAAGAAGATCAAGATCTCATCTCATCCATTTTCATTTAGTGGTTAAAGAACAGAAAACATGGTGTGAGCTCCAAGGTAAAAATGAAAATTTGTGAGGATGCTACTGCTGTATGGATGGCTAAAGTTATCAAAGTGATTACAACATTTTCAAGAATGAGAGGAGAAAGGTCACTGCAGGGTTTGATAACACCTGCTAAATTAAAAAGGTTCAGGAACATGGATCACCCAAGGAAAATAAGTCTTAACACTCAAAACAACATTTGTAGAACAAGGAGGTGAAAAGTGTCCATGGACAAGTTTCAAATCATAAACTCAGAAACCTGTAGAAGAGAATTGTTCAAAGAAGGTAATAAACATGATTTTTAAATTTCATAATTCTTTTCAAAGAGTGATTTTATCATGCCAAATGATGAGTAAGAGGAGACCAATGGTTGAGTTGAAAGGTACAAAGGAGGCGGCAAAAGGCTAAATTCATCATCTATTCACCTACAACAAAAAGGCACAAAGAAATGTCAGTGAAAAGTTAAAAGGGATGACAACATTAGAAAAATGGGTTTTATACTTGAAATTAATTTTCTAAACCTATTAAAGCCTTTCTTTCCCTTCACCAACTCATTTGTTGTTACAAGAATCACCGAAGAGCACTCAAAGAAAATTTGTGGATTCCTGGCAAGTTCGGGAAAAATTTTCCCTGTGCTATGTGCCTGAAAACCCCTGCTACTCTCTTGGAGCTTGTCTATCGTGTGAAATGCACTAAGCGATGTGCACCTGTGACCCAATGTTATGCGTTTACCATCTTGTAGACCCGACAGCCCACGCACGGAACCAACATGCAACCTCGCCTGATGATGCTCATTCAGCAGCGGCCCGACAGGCCCGACAACATTTACCCGTGGAGAAGAGGGCCCGACGCTGTGTGTTTAGTAGTAGTCTGATAGGCCTGAAAAACTTTTCCTGGTGCTACGCGCTTGCGCTTCATGTTTGGCAGTGGCCTGCAAGCTCGTTAAGCAGGTACCCCACTGGACAGGTTATACATGCCTGCGTTGCTCGTTTAGCTAGGAGGATTTCTACAGAAAATCAAGCCCTAAATCTACTGCAAACTTCATTAAGGTCACCTCCAAAAGTTCCATAACACATTTGAGGGGTAAGTAAAAAGGCACCTCCTCACTTTTAATCTCTTGCCATTAAATTAGAGGAATAAACCCTAGATTTATCCATCAATTTCACGAAGCAAAATTAGGGTTTGGACCTTCAAGGCAAGAGTAAAAAACAAAATTTCAAGGGAGGGTAATAGTGACAGTGGTGAGGGAGGAAAAGGGCCTAGAAAATAGCAGTGCAAGGGTGGAAGAGTAAATATATTCGAGGCATTGAATACCAAGGAATTGATGGCCTCTCCTATGATAGTTGCATATTTCCAAGAGGTGGGTTCTTTTGACTTCTGTGAAAGGGTACAACAGGTCCAAAGCCACCCTGAGTTGACTAGGAATTTTATCCTTAACCTCCATGACCATCAAGTTCATCTAGCAGGGGTAAAATTTGAGCTATCCACCAATACCATTTCTATGGCTACCAGGATACCTAGTATGGGATAAAAGTGGTTCAAGCAGGAAAATTTGGACCTGAGCCATTATCAACCTTTCTTGAAACCTAGATACCAAGCTGACTGCAAATCCATTTTTCCATTTTCACATTTACCAGAGAGATATGCGCCCTTAATGAAATTCATCATGAAATATTTTACATGTGAGGGTAGGCTTTCTAGGCTCTATTTATACCATGTAAGACTACTCATGCACTTCACTAGGGCCATGCTGCTACATTTTCCCTATTATCTTTATAGAAGCATTGATAAGATATCTTACATTGTGCAAAAAAGACATCCTTCACAAAAAATTCAAAGTCTTTTTCACCATTCTCTTATCAAAATTATTATGTTACATCAATTAGATCAACAGGGTATTCCATGGGAAGTGTTCATCGCCCATGAAGTTTTCACAAACCCACAGCCTCATCATCAGCCAATTTTACCCTCATCATCTCATTCACCTCTCTCCACTCCTCCATCACCCCCCACTGACCCTGACTCACCATCTACACATGAATCCTCTCCTCAAGAAAACCTCCCTTCCTCACATTCTCCTAAAACATCAGATCAAGAAGAGAATTGTAATGTTCCAAAATTTTAGCCTCCAAGCTAAATGGAACATTAGAGTTAGCAGCAACTATAGCCGGTGAATAAATGGGAAGAAAATCCCATAAGTCTCCTAAGGAGGAATAAAATACTCCAAATTTGAAAGGGGGCACTCTTTCTAGCTCAATAAAACACCTCCACGTGTGAATAGGGTTAAGATCAAGCTACTTTGACTAAGTCAACATCGTAGTTTTAGTGGAGGAAGAATCCAAGGAGGAATAACACAATTTTTGAGGGAGATGTATCTTGGGATAGAGATGACCTAATTGAGTGGGGCCAAGGGCAAGAAAATTCATGTCTTATATAATGAAGAGGATGGAAACATTATTTTTCATGTCTTAGATTATTAGTCTTGTCTGCCAAGACTTGTTGTTGCTTCAATGCTTAGCAAAGTTGCAGTTTTGTTTAGCATTCAGTGTTCCCGGGCGAGAATCCCACCTCTTTCCTTTGAGGGGCCTCATTCAGAGAGTTTTCATTCATCATTCCACATCATATTTTCATGCCAAGCTTCACCCATCTTCATCAGCACAGCTTTTCCGGAGATTGTGCAGTGTTGTTGGGTGCAGCAGTGGAAGGGATTGGAATCCTGACTTCTGAGCTAGTTTCTCATTGGAGGAAGGTTTTCTTCACTTGAGAGATCTGTTTGGAGAGCTCCAGAGCTTATTTAAGATCTGTGGTATCATACCACACATTTCCCATACATTCCCAGCGTTGTTTCTTCTAGGGAATGCATTATTTTGGAGGCAGTGTTCTTTGCATGGTTTGGTGGCTCCGTTGTCGTGTTTGAGAGGTTCATCCTTTCATGAGAGGAAGACCATAAGGGATATATATTATATAAGACATATTAAAGCCTTATACACTCATGTACTTAAGTGTTGCAGTGGTTATTCAGTAAATTACTGAAATTCCCATTTTGTATGCAGAGTGTTTGACAAGAAACCATTGCCAGGTTATCTTGCTTTTTGTATAAGGAGACTAGATCTCAGTTCTTAAGGAATTTTTGAATAATATATGAGTAGATATGTTTTTCTCCTATTTTTTGAGTGTAAAACCTCTCTTATACTACACATTCCCTTGAACAGCAACTCCAGCATTCTACAGCTTGGGGATTTGACACTTTTTGGCAATCCTAGGTGTGGGGATCTGTTTAACCCACCTAATTTGCTTTGTTTCATCTCTAATATTGGATTTATAATTTCTATTGACTAATATATGGGATCCAAGAGTCCATTTTACTGTTTTATTGCATTTTTTGCTAGAAATGCGTTTTTCATGCATGATTCATGAGTTGTTCCAGATTTGGAATATTACAGTGGTATCAAAGCATGATCTTTGGCTCAACCTATGAAATCCAGCTATCAAAGGAAAGAGAGATGGACAGAAGTTAGAAAGCTTCAGTATATGAAGGAATAAAGGAAGACAAGCTTACAAAGCCTCTTCCAAAATCTATGTAGAGCTTTCAAGGAGAGTTGAAGAAAATGAGATTGGAGATGGGATCTCCAAAGAAGGTTGAATCTAGAGCTGAATCTAGATTTTCACATAGTGAGTGTAAGCATGCATCTGCACTCCATGATGAACAGTGCAATCAAGTTCCCATAGCTATCTTGAGATGGATGGGAGGAGGAAAAATGCCTAAGAGGAGAACTCTTACTGATTTCTTGCAGGAGTATGAATCTCTAACTGAGAAGTTTAGAGATAACACTGATTTCCAGGAGTTTTTCAAGATCTATATGGAGAAGAGCAAGCAGCATGATGTATATTGTTTTCATCTATCCACTTTTTCTGGATCACCTACATGTTCAGCTGGAGCTTGGGTGAAGGAGCTACATTCCTATTTGCAACTGCACCATATTTCCGAAGATGAAGCCATCAGAGTTGCAGTGCTGCATTTCAGAGGTAAGGCTCATGCATGTTGGATTTTTGAGTCTTGTTCTTTAAAAAATGCAAACACTTCATCTTATGCAGGATTCATAGAAACATTGATGGGGAGGTTTGGTGAAAAACTTCCTAAGGCACATGGGAAAGGAAAACTTGAGCAAACAAAACCCTGGCATGTGATGGAGGAAACCCAATTTTATAAAACCATGGGAGGATTTGATATCTTGCATTACACATTGCCAGAAGCAAGACCTCCAATTCATATTCTTGAACAAGAGGGCATGGGGATCTCTTTTTCACAAGAGAATCCAACTATTGAGATGTTTCCTACACACATTGATGAAGAAGAAGAGGGCGACAACATTGTCACATCTAGAGCACATCCAGTGCCTCATGTAGAGGGAGGAGGAGCACATGCTCCAACAGGAGGGATTCTTGTGTCTTTGCAAGAATTTCCCTAGGATGCCATACATGGAGGTCCAAGAACAATCAATGATAAGCATGATTGTGCAGCATCGCAACTAGAAGGAGGAGGTAGGGAGGAAGAGCAGCATCATCTGATGAGAAGCACACAACCTTATCTATTTTAGAGAGCTAGTGCAAGAAAGAGGCAGACTGATTTGCATTGTAAGGGCAGGGGCAAGGTTGCCCAACCATATGAGTAGTCTACTCTTGACATTGATGTCTCACTATATGGAGGCATTCCACCTGGGAGGCCACCAGATCTACAATTGATGAGAGATATCTTGTCTTTGGGTTCACCACTCTTGGATTTTGGAGAGGTGAAGAGTTTGAAGGAATATTTTAGCATGGGGGATTTCAAAGTAGTAGGCAGCAGCATGAGGAGAGCTTCGCATGCCAGATCACCAGCGCTGTCTTTGAGGAGGATTGATCCTTATTGGAGGTCTCAGCTTTTGGTAGAGTACTCCAAGTATCTTAGTGCATGCATGATTCTTGATGACCCAGATGGAGATGACAGGTACAGGGTGGATGATGTGGTCATCTAATTACATGGCAGAGTCTTCTTGACTAGAGCTTCTAGTCTCAAGGAGAAATTGTTACATGCAGCAAATGAGGACTTCTCTTCTATGCACTTTGGTGCATATTTCCAGTTGAAGGAGGAGTTCACTTGGGAGGGCATTCAACATGACATTTTTCAGCATATGGAGAGATGCATAGCCCGGATGTTGCTAGAGAGGATGTCACAGCCACCTTCCTACTCATTGGGAGTAAGGGAGAATTGCCAGTTGAGCCATTTCAACTCAAGGCCTCAAGTACATGATGGAGGAGGTATAATTTCATATTCTGTATTGTAATTCTTTTCCTCATTTGAGCAGCATGATGTAACAAGAAGAATCATCTCTTCTTGCCTATTGTATGATGATGTACTTGCAGCTACTTGTAGCATTGATTTTTGCTATCATTTTGATGGTTTGTGGGGGAAGCCACATGTTCCTTGGTGTGCACCATTAACACCATATTGTACTTTCATGTTTTCATATTATGAGATGACTGTGGTAGCAAATTGTAGAGCTATAAAAAGGGTCTCTTTCACCTCTAATTACCTCACATTAATATGTCAATCTGGGAGCGTTTTGTTATTACAAAGAGTGACTCAATCCGAGGCTATCATTTGTCAGAGTAATGCTAGTAGTACAGTGCTTAAGAAATACAAGAGTAAACGGATGCTTGACTGTAACTAAATTACTTCAAAGAATAAATCACACACTCAGAAAACTCAACAGCTTATCAATCAAGGGTTCGGCAGTGATAACCCATCTCTTCGGAAACTGATGGAAAGGAAACCAGAGCATAGACCACGAGCCTGGGAGCTAGACAGTGACTGTCGATGCTCACTACAGCCTTAGATCATCTCTCACGCTAAAACAACAAATGCAAGTAAATGAAACAGCAAAGCAAATAAAGGATTGAACAGCAATTCTGGAATAGAACAGCAAATCTAAAATGGAACAGCAATTGAATAACTAAGTCCCGCGGGTTGTAACCAAACTTAATCTATTAACTCAAATGCATTCTTTGCAATCAAATAACATTCTTTCACTCTAAAGGCAATTCACACAAATCACACTAAAGGAACAGCAATAACTATTAATGAATTATGGAACAATACTGATAAATCAGAAATGCACACAACACGAACGTTTAGTATAACAGCTCTGTGACATAATAGTAAGAACATGCAATTAACTCTTGAAAGGATTAATAACTTGATGCGGAGTCAACACACGATTCTATCTGTAAAAACCTCAATGATTCAATCTTTAACAGAGCATGTAATATGAACTTATAAAGCATATCAAATTACCAAATAACAATGATAAACAAACCACACATAAGTCAAGTCGTAATGGTACAAAAGCAAGTGTCCTCCGGGGCCGGGCCCTTAGCCTCCAAGGATACACCGCTTTAAGTTAATCCAGACGCGGAGATGAAATAATCACCAAGCTTTTATTAATGCATCGGTCAAAAATACATTGAACCAGTTCTCAACGAAACTTAATAATCAAAGCTGATGTCTTTCAGAAAATTACATAAAAGTGTGATCTCCTCAAGCTAACAGTGTTGTCTCTTTATATAAAGGTGACGGCGGAGATGTCCAAGTAACAAGATAAATAAAGCAGCGATCCCTCAGGATCGAAGATCCTGAGGGATTCGCCAAACTGTTAACTCTTCATCCTGTCTTTTCTTTTGCGCTGAGCTGGTATCTTCACCTCCTTTTCCGGGCCGATTTGCTTTGATCTGTTTATCCTTGTTTGCGTTTGGTTCTCATTCAGAGGGACAACAGTTATCTCGACTTTGTCCTTTCCTTTGGAACGACAATTCCTCGTTTTCTCCTTTTCCTGTACAGAAAATAACCATTATCAGTGGCTAAGTCTTGCATATCAATTCTCACATGTTTTGTTATAGTTCCTTATTACTTTCCAAATTCATGATACAAAAAGGTTCACAAATTCTATTAAAAAGCCACTGAAATAGTCATCAAAAGCATACCTTTTTAGGACTCCACACACCCCCCTGCTTACCTTGTTTCATGTTCTCATGAAAACATTGTAGTTGACATGCAAGGCAGTGAGAGAATATGCTGGAGAAGGAGTCTCATTCGGAGGCCTACAACCATGATGAGTGATTAGATAGTCAAAGAACTGACCTGTTTGTCCCTCAGGCATCTCATACAGGGCCTGGTATCCAGGTGCAGGGTGCCAAATAATTGGAGTACGAAATCTATATCCTAACCAGGATGACCCTGCTTTCAGAATGCTCTCACCATAGAGGTTCAAACGGTCGGCAGCTAACTCAAAGTTCTCATACTTAAATGGTTCTCTGAGCTGGATGTTTGGATCAGAGATTCGGTACCGAAATTTGGCTGCGTTAATGGCCAAGTCTTTGATGGAAAGAAAATATTCTAAACTCTCTCGAATGAGTGCCTCATGCATGGGTCCTAATGTTTCGCAGACACCCGGAGTCTTGATGAGGTTTCTATGAGCTTTCCACAACTGTACTGGGTTCCTAGGCTCAGCCCTTACCCGTAAATCTAGACCATTTTCCTGACTCTGGAAAGTATCATAGGCTTTGAGCCACTTAATCTGATTAACCCCGAATGAAATGAATGCTTGGAATTGGATGTCTCCAATGAAAGGGCCAGGGTTTAATTCAGTCTCCTGACTTAGCACAAGGTCGTGCAAATAAAGTTCACATAACAACCTATGGACTTTCACTCCATAATGTTTACAGCAGTCTATAAAGTCATTGACAGTGTTAATTTGTATTAGGGTACCTGCTCTAACAGCTTTTATTTTTAATTGTAAGTACCGTTCTAATAAAAATAGAGCATAGTTTTTAGCAGGGGCCCTACATGCTAAAACATCATTGTATAAAGAACACAAGTCATTCATCTGTTTGATAACAGTATTTAGTCTACTGGTTACCTGTGCAACTTCCTCTTGTTCCTTTTTCCACCCTTCAAAGGCCTGGCTTTTGGATTGACTGACGTCCCTTAGTTGCTGCTGTAACTCTTCATATTTTTCTCGGGGAACCGTTTGCTCTCTAAGTTGTTCGGCTTCTTGCTGGGCTTGCTTTACCATCTTATGCAAGGTTTTTGTCTTCGGATCTTTTTTCCATAGGTCAGTGGAGGCCGGGAGTTTTACCTGAACTTTCTTATTATGCTGTTTGGAGTTCAGAACCCTTATTACCCCTGAGGGTGGTGCCTCTGTCTGAATTTTCTTGTCACTGATCCTTATATCATCCTTTTCTGTTTTAACGCGAACATCCGTCTGTTCCTCAGCATCATTTGGAACGACAGCTGGATTCTCAGTAGGGTTTTGGACAGCAGGTCGTTTATTGGCCCTCTTTTTCCTCTTTACCTTCTGGTTCTTTTTCAGAATCCTAATTTTTTGTCTGAGCTGGGTTATCGTATTCAACAATTTCTGCCGTTCCCTCCGCAACTTCTTAATTTCCAGCGTTTCACTAGGAGGAACAGCAGGCTGTCTGCTGCGGTCTGGATCATGACTGGTTTCTAAATCTTCCTCTTGGGGCTCTTCCTCACTGTTCTGCTCTGGCTGTTCTGGGGTAGGAGCCTCGACTGGTTCTGTTTCTTCCTGAGCGACTGCTGTTTCTGTTCCTATTCCCTCTAGAATTTCCTCTTGTGACCTGGGAACAGATTGTTGACCTGGGAACAGATTGTTCCCATTCAGTATTTTCCTCCTCTTCATCATGAACAGGCATGTTTTCTTCTTGGGGTTTGTCATGAGGGTCCTCTGAACTAGAAGGTTGACCATAATTACTCATATTGGCTAGGACTGTGGCCAAGTCATCATCTCCCAGTAGGTCTTGTAATGGGCTATCTTCCTGCTGTCCCATTTCTTCCTCCTGTTCAGTTTCTGCTTCTATTTCTGTTCCCGAAGGCTCGGCTGCTTCTTCTTTGGGTTGCTCGTCTTCAATTATCACTGGTTGGCTGGTGCTTCCCTGGAGCTTTTCCAGCCTTCCTCGTATCCGAGCCAACCGGGCTGATTTTCTGGGCTTATCTATGCTTCCTCTCATCTGAGCTAACCGAGCTGATTTTCTGGGTTCCTCTGGTTGCTCGGGTGGATCAATGGCATGCTTGCGCTTTGCCGATTCTTGAGATATCTCTGGTTGTTCTGATGTACTAGCAACAGGTTCCTGCTGTACTAATTCTCTGCGTTTTGCCGGACGCTCTGGTGTGCTTATAGAATGTCTACGTTTTGGGGATGGCTCTGTCAATCCCCCCTCAATCATTGCAATCAGCTCTTCCCAGCTGCTCTGCTGCTGGGTGAGACCATAACTAACAACTAGTCGTATCAACCCATGGTGACTAACGACTGATTCTACGTGCTGTGCCTTTTTTATACTTTGTGCAGCATCATGCAGTAAGGAGTTCAGGAGTGCAGGTAAATTTACAGAGCATTTCTGCTTTAAAACAGCTAAAAGTTTAAGATGTCGTGGTCTTACCACGTCTTTCCTTCCTTCGTAGGTAATGTAGCTCTGTACTGTTCTTGCTAGCTCCATCCAGGGTTCTCCTAGGGTTGCTGGCAGAACACCCTTCCCCTTAATTGTCAAATTCTGGCCCTCGTCCTGGAAAATTTCCATGACCTTCTGTAATCGTTCCTTTTTTAATGTCCAAACCAGTCCAGTGGCTAGTAGTCCTGAAACTTCTGCAATTATGGCATCGGTGACCGCTATCCGCTTCCCTCTTACTGTGGAGTGGTCATCCTGTAAATTCTGCAAAAATTCCATCGCTACTGTTTCATTAGACTCCTGTAGGCGATTGAAATAATTCAACCATCCTGCCCTTTCCAGGATCTCCCGGGCAGCAGCGGAGATCGTCAGCTGTTGAGGCTCACTTCGAATTGCCCTTCCTCCCATGGTTTCACTGTAAATTCTAAATGGAACAGCAAAAACGTTTTCGGTTTGAAACAGAGAGGGTGATAATCGCAAGGTTTCGAGAAAGAAAACACAGAGTATGCAACAGTGCAACAGAAAGCAACTTATGTAAAAATAAAAATTCCATGCCGTTAAACCATGCCAAACCGTCGTATACTAGTTTTCCCAAATGGTGAGTTGACACGTAATACAGGGAATGATGAGGTTAACCTCCCCCCCGCAATGTGATAGGCTGTCCCAGCCGGCAAATAAAGGAGCGGCACCCGATCTGCAATCAAGTCAGAAAGGAACAGCATATGAAATTATGCTATGTGGAAAAGGACAACAAATTACCGAAATCGAGGCGGAGAATTGATCGCGTATTATATAAGAGGCTGCTGTGTTATGATTTGAGGCTGATGGATAGGGCATGTATCGTACTTGCCAAATCTCAAGCGGTCATGGTCACTTCCGTTGCCATGATTGGTAATGATAAATGTTCATGCGATGTATAAATCGGGAAATAACATATGATTAGTTTCTAGGATATAAGAAACAAAAGAGTATTAGTATCTTACCCATTGGTGTAAGCAAGGTGACTTCAATACCATTAACAGTACTCTGCTGCCAACAGGTGTCCATAACCTTGGCAGAGTTGTTTTTCACCCTCGGAACCATGATCCTCTGTGTATACTTAGGAATGTTGTTATGTCAAAATGTAGACCATTATGCTGGCTTGGTGACCAGTTAACCATAATGCCATTCACGAGGAAGGAGCGAAATGTGGACATGCCGGCTCGTGATCAGACCTCCTGTTCCAAGGTTCGTTTAGTTGATATACCTTTTGGACCATATCCCTGGTGTGGTGGCCATAATGGGAATGCCACTTCACTTCCATCCTCATGATCATGGTAGGCTGGCTCTCGATGAGACCCCCTATCCTGCATTTGACACTTCACATATCATGTTCACATATTTTTTCTTTTCATAGAATAATTTTCCTTATTTATACACAAAGGGTGGTTCAACACTCCTTAAGAGTAGGAATGGTGGAAGAAGTCTTATTATCTCAATAGGAAGATATAAGCCCTTTGCTCTTATTCCTAAATAATAATCAAAGAAGGTTAAGGGAATCAGCATGATAAAGATAACCAATCAAGGCAAAATTAGTAGAACAATGACAACAAAAGATAAGAAATAAGTATGTCCTTCCGTTTGTCCTCTTACTAATGCAGAGCCTTATAGATATAGCGATTTATGGTTTGCAGATTTCGGTATGTTGTAATTTTATATTTCATCGCACAAATACATAGCTGTATCTTAAAGACTAAAAGAAGACGGGCAAGAAGCATCCTCAATTTAGATCAGCAAAAGAATAAGTTGTTTCACAAGGAGAGCAGAAGTATGCGAGTGATGTTCCTTTGGAAAAGAAACAACGACGGATGATAAAAAACAGCAAAAAATGCAAATGCCGTTCCTTTTGGGAAAAGGAACAGCAAAAATACTATAAAACACTCAAAATGCCATTCCTTTGAAAAAGGAACAACAGTAATAAAAGAACGTTGTTTCTTTGAAGAAAAAGGAACAGTGGTAACCAAAAGGAACAGCGAAAAATGTAACAATGTCGTTCCTTTGAAAAAGGAACAGCAGAGATCCGAATGCTGTTCCTTTTGAAAAGGAACAGCAAAACAAACAAAACCAACATCATAAAAAAACACGCAGATGCTATTTTTAGAAGGGCAAAAATCAAACTTTGTGAAAGAAAAGGAACAGCAAAAATGACAAGGAAATATTTAATTCAAACTTATGTACAAGAATCACTCAAAAACAAGAACTTATGTACAAATTGCAAAAAGAAATGAACCCTTAATGAATTCCAGGTGAGGAAGATTTCTCTTCCTCTCCTAAGATCTCCATATCAGTATCTCGGCGTAGCTGCTGGCAGAAGGATTCCCGAGTGAGTGGTTTGCGATAGAGACGGACTCGGTGGCCATTCACTTTGAATGCATATCCAGAACCGTCAATGGTAATTAGAGTAAGGGTTTCGTTGTCATGCACCTTCTGAATTTCGTATGGTCCCAACCATCGAGTCTGAAGTTTGCCAGGGAAGTCCTGAAACTGAGAGTCGTATAACAAAGCCCAGTCTCCCTTGTGAAAGACTTTGTTTTTGATGAGCGCATCATGCCATTTAGCTCGCTGCTGTTGAATCAATGCTGTATTTTGTAGTGCAGAGAGCCTAATTTCGTCTAATTCATTGATCTGCTGTAGTCGATTGAGTTGTGCCTCGCTTAGATCTAGGCCAACTTCCTGGGCTGTCCGTAATGTTTGGATTTCGAATTCTATGGGAAAAATGGGTTGTTTTCCAAACACTAATTGATAAGGTGAGTAACCGATGATACTCCTCCATGTGGTTCTATATGCCCAGAGTGCTTCAAGTAGTTGGGTAGCCCAATCACGCCTATGTGACGCAATGGTTTTCGTTAGGATTGATTCTATTATCTTATTGCTACTTTCTACCTGCCCATTCGCCTGTGGGTGATATGGAGTAGTGATTTTATGCTGGACGTGATAATTGTTTAGTGTTGCAGCTAATTTATGCCCAACAAATTGTGGTCCTCCATCTATAATTACTTCCCTAGGAAGGCCATAACGCACAAATAGATGAAACAAGAACTGTATGACAGAGTCCTCTGTGGCTCTTGGCAATGCTTCTGCCTCAACCCATTTGGTGACATATTCTGTTGCCACCAAGATATATGTTTTCTGATTTGATGAGGGGTTGATGGGTCCAAAGAAATCAAGAGCCCATCGCTCGAATGGTTCGATGACTAACTGTGGTTTCAGAGGCATCTCATCAGCTTGACCAGGTCGTCCTGCTCGCTGGCAGCTGTCACAGGCTTGGACAAACTTCTTCGCATCTTTGAAGATCGTAGGCCAATAATATCATGTCTGCAATACTTTATGTCCAGTTCTACGCTCAGCAAAGTGCCCCCCACATGGTCCATCGTGACAGGCTTTTAGGATGTCAAAGATTTCATCCTCTCTAACACATCGCCTGATATGCATGTCTGCTCCTGTGTGAAACAAATAGCCTCCAATCCACGAAAATCGAGAAATGTTCTGAATGACCTGCTTGCGCTCATTAGGAGTTAAATGTTTTGGTAATTTACCTACTGCGAGGTAGTTGGCAACATCAGCATACCAGGGTGTTTTAACGGCAACAGCAAACAGGTGCTCATCCGGAAATTGATCTTCAACTGCTGCTGCATCGCTTGATTTTGGTATTCTCAAAAGAAAATCGGCTACAGGGTTTTCTTTGCCAGGCCGGTCCTTGATTGTGATGTCGAATTCCTGCAACAAGATTAACCATCGAGTTACTCTGGCATTTGTGATAGGCTTATTTGCTAAATATTTTATAGCAGAATGGTCTGTATACAAGATAACAGGGTAGCCTGTGATATAATGTCTAAATTTATTGACAGCATGTATTACAGCTAGGAATTCTTTTTCAGTAACAGTGTAATTCAATTCAGCAGGGGATAAATTCTTGCTAATGTAATAGATGGCATATGGTTTTTTATCCTCTTCCTGCCCAAGGACTGCGCCAATGGCTGTATCTGAGGCATCAGATGATATCTGGAATGGTAGGTCCCAGTTTGGTCCTCGAAGGACTGGGGCTGTGGATACGAGCTTCTTTAAATCCTCGAAAGCACGGTCACATTTGTCTGTCCAAAGAAAATCAACGTTACCAGTAAGTGCATATAAAGGAGCAGCAATGTGCGAATAATGCTCTATAAATCGTCTATAGTAACCATAAAATCCAAGAAAGCTGCGTACCTCTGTTTGAGTAGTAGGAGTGGGAATGAGCAAAAGTATTTGGATTTTGGCCGGGTCTACCTGAATGCCGGCTGCCGAAACATAATGTCCTAGAATAAGTCCTTCAGTCATCATCAAGAAACATTTTTCGTTGCTTAAGCAAAGCCTGGTAACAATGCAGCGTTGTAGGACTTTTTCTAGGGTGTCTAGAGTTGGATCAAAATCGTCTCCATATGGTGTAAAGTCATCCATGTAAACTTCAAGTCCATCATTTATTAAATCTGCAAAAATGCTAAGGATAGCCCTCTGAAATGTGGCAGGAGCATTACATAGGCCAAAAGGTAGAACTCGATAGGCAAATGTTCCCCAGGGGCAAGTAAAAGTAGTTTTATCTTGGTCTTCAGGGGCAATCTGAATCTGATTGTATCCACTGAAGCCATCCAGGAAAGAAAAGAACTTCTTCCCTGCTAAAGTATCTAATACTTGGTCTATGAATGGGAGAGGAAAGTGATCTTTCTTTTTTGCCTTATTTAGTTCCCTATAATCCACACAAATTCTCCATTTTCCGTTCTTTTTTGGTACCACCACAAGCGGAGAGACCCATTTACTATCAGAAATAGGGTAGATAAATTTGACATCTAAAAGTTTTTGAAGTTCAGCTTTTACCACATCCTTTAGATGAGGATTAAGTCTCCTTTGCAGCTGACGAACAGGTCTGGCGTCTTTTTCTGTGTAAATGTGGTGTGTACATAACTGGGGATCAATTCCTTTCATGTCAGGGTAGTCCCATGCAAATGCTTCTTGATATTTTGTTAACAGATGGATGAGCTTTGTTTCTTTTTCAGGTGTGAGATTGGCATTGATGTTTAAAGTTTTTCCCGGTGCAATTTCCACAGTTTTACTATTTGCAACAGAAGTAACAGGTATTGTTTGGTCATGCGTTTCTTTCAGAGGATCTTCCTCCAAGTCATTATCAAATGCTGCTTCTATCATGTGACACTGTGTGCGAGGTTCAGTTTGAGTAATGAAATTATTAATGGCATCATCTTCTGTTTGGTCTTTGAAATCAAGTGCCTCTTGTATAGTTAATGGAGATCTGATGTTATCAGTAAGGTATGATACATGGTGCTTATTAGTTTTGATTATTGTGACACTTGGCTGCGCTGGAGGATATAGAACTAAATTCTTGCTATTCGGTCCTCTGGTTATGGTCATATTTCCCTGCTGGCAGCCAATGTAGGCATCGGCAGTGGCAAGCCAAGGTCTACCTAAAATTAGCGGGTGTCCATCAAGTCGGGTTTTTGGATTAATTATCAGAAAATCGGTTGGATACTCCCAGGAATCTACAGAGACCATGACATCATGTAGAGTACCCTCTGGTCTAACCACAGATCGGTCAGCCAATTCTAACAAAGTAGAGGTGGGTTCTACAGATGTAATGTCGAGCTTTTGGAAAGTAGTGGTTGTTAAAATATTAATTGCAGCTCCTAGGTCAACTAAGGCATTAGTCAGGGTCTGACCATAAATTTGAACAGTTATAATTGGATTTTCTGGGTCTTCATATTTAATGGGTGTTTCTTTCCCAGATAATAAGTCAGATAAAGTACCGACTACTTGGACTCTTGGATTATTTGTTATATTCCTCCTTGGTTTCTTTATGCACAATTCTTTGATAGTTTTTGCGTATATAGGAATGTCTTGAATGGCTTGGAGGAATGGAATTTTTATGTACAGATTTTGTAATTCTCCCAGAATGTCAAAGTCAGGATATTGTATGGATCGAGGTATGGCTAATCGTTCTGGGAACGGAGGAGAGGATGTGGTTGCTTGATTATGAGTTTGTTGCTTATTTACATCCTCTTGTTGTAACTGATGTTCTCTTGGTAACTGATCTTCAATATGAACTGTTTTATCTCCCTCGGTTTCAATTATACGTCTAGATCTTAACTAAAGGTCATTGCACTCCCTCAGGTCGGGTCCTATTTCTGGCGATTCTATGATTTGAATAGATTGGACCCGTCTGTTATTTGGATTGGGATCGAGTTGGGCTGGGAGTTGCGGTCTCAGGTTAGACTGGGGATTTTGTTGTAAGGCTGGCAGAGTAGGTTGAGGGAGCGGAATAGTTCCAGCTGGGTGGTACATCGGTCTTTGCCATCTTGTCTGCCAGGGTGAACTTTGTGAAGTAGAGGGAGTCCATTGTGAAGGATATGGGCCATTTTGCCAATATGGTGGAGTGCAAGGGAAATTCGGCCAACCAGTTTGGCTTGTTTGATTCAGCCATGGATTTGAAGAAGGAAATGATTGTGGTGACCAGTTTGTAAATGGGGGTTGAGATTGATTTTGCCACATACCATATTGTTGAGCATTATATTGTGGGGTTTGAAAGAAAGAGGTTGAGTCCGGAAACATACCAGGTTGTCTCGGCTGCCACTGGCGGCGCTGGTTGTTCGAATTCACCGATTCTGGTTCTTCTTCCGCTTCCTTGTATACCGCTTTCAATCCAGGAAGTGAGGGGCAGCTCTCCGTAAGGTGATCTTTTGTACAGATGGCGCATGTTTGGACTTTATCCAGTGGACACTCCTTGTGGCTATGCTTTTTTCTGCATCGGGGGCAGAAGATTGCCAAATTCTGTTCTGCCTCCAACTGCTTCTGTTTAGCCTGCACAATATCAAGTTGTGTAGTTAGTGTCCCCATAATATCAGTTTTAAAATTTTCTAATAGATTTCCAATTTCTGCACGTGTTACTCCTTCTGCTGATACTTTGTTATCTCTTGCAAACCGATCATATTCTGTCGGTTTTATTCTTGTGCTGCCTCTCGAACTCCTGATACATAAGTCAATGATGTCAGCAAAATTCTCTTGATAAATGTCCCCTTTTCCCATAATGTTTAATGTTTCAATCCATTGTTCCTTCATGCCCCTTATTAATGCAGTTTTTAACACATTATCAGGTAAAGGTAGCGATGCATAAGGAGATCTTTGTAGATTATACTGAAAACGTTCCACATACTCCTCTAATGTTTCATTTGGTCTAGCTGACATTTGAAATATTTCGTCTTTTAATTCTCTAGACCTACAATAATCCTGATATTTTTTTAAGAAGGATTCTTTCATTTGATCCCAATTGTTGATAACCCCGCCACCTAGCCCCATAAACCATCTTAAAGCAGCCCCTTTTAATGTAGAGGGAAATAATTTCAATTTTTGGGGATTGGTGGTGTAATCGTACCCTCTACATAACACATCGAATTCAAATAAGAATGCATCCGGATCTTCTGATGTGAGTCCGTGAAATGTAGGGATATGCTGAAGAGGGATAGCTTTCATGGGTGCATTTGCTGCAGAATCCACTATAGGATATTGTAATGTAGAGGTTTGAGTATTTGGCTGGTTTTGCGCATTTGGTTGGTTTTGAGCCATGGGATCGAATATATGCCAATAACCTTCTGGGATATCTAGGAGGGTATTCCTAGGTTGAGTGGGAACGGTTTTGACAGGGATATTTTTAATAGCGCTTCCTTTATCTGGAATAATGAGAATACCAGGTGTCTGAGGAGATTGAATTCCTTCAACAATGACTTTCGCAGCACTCCCCTTATCTAGGCTATCTAATGGCTGATTTGTTCCAATAGGGGATTTTGGTTCCTTGGTTTCCCATGTTTCTCCTTCTCCTTCACAAAAGTTGCTAGAGTTCCCTTCCTGCAATAATTCTGGAGTAGAATTTTCAATTTCTTGAAAGTCCTTCTCTTCAGTTTGACTATGCACCTCAGCACAGGCTACAGATGGTGATCCTGTTGCCCGAAGGGAACTAGTAGGCGGTTTGGAAATGTTTTTCTTGAGGCCTACAGATGGCTGAGATTCTGTTTTCTTATAGATTTCATCTATGAAGGTCGTTTGGCCAAGGGTCACCAGCCCCTTAGCTTTTTCAGGCTTGGATGGGGGTTTGATATTCTTTTCTGGTCTTTTCTGCTTAGTCATGCACTCAAAAAAATGAACTACCAACTTCTATTCAAACAAAGCAAAAACAACTCTGTTAGGAAAGCGGATAGTGGAGCAGGTCTTTTACATGCTCCGCACGTAGGTTCTTACCTTCCGTTTTCAGGATCCAACTCCTCCCTAGCAGGTTCATACACTACTCTGAAAAAAACAAATGGCTACACTCTTTCCCCGGCAACGGCGCCAAAATGTAGAGCTATAAAAAGGGTCTCTTTCACCTCTAATTACCTCACATTAATATGTCAATCCGGGAGCGTTTTGTTATTACAAAGAGTGACTCAATCCGAGGCTATCATTTGTCAGAGTAATGCTAGTAGTACAATGCTTAAGAAATACAAGAGTAAACGGATGCTTGTCTGTAACTAAATTACTTCAAAGAATAAATCACACACTCAGAAAACTCAACAGCTTATCAGTCAAGGGTTCGGCAGTGATAACCCATCCCTTCGGAAACTGATGGAAAGGAAACTAGAGCATAGACCACGAGCCTGGGAGCTAGAAAGTGACTGCCAATGCTCGCTACAGCCTTAGGTCATCTCTCACACCAAACCAACAACTGCAAGTAAATGGAACAGCAAAGCGAATAAAGGATTGAACAGCAATTCTGGAATAGAACAGCAAACCTAAAATGGAATAGCAATTGAATAACTAAGTCCCGCAGGTTGTAACCAAACTTAATCTATTAACTCAAATACACTCTTTTGCAATCAAATAACATTCTTTCACTCTAAAGGCAATTCACGCAAATCACATTAATGGAACAGCAATAACGATTAATGAATTATAGAACAGTACTGATAAATCAGAAACGCACACAACACGAACGTTTAGTATAACAGCTCTGTAACAAAACAGTAAGAACATGCAATTAACTCTTAAAAGGATTAATAACTTGATGCGGAGTCAACACACGATTCTATCTGTAAAAACCTTAATGATTCAATCTTTAACAGAGCATGTAATATGAACTTATAAAGCATATCAAATTATCAAATAACAATGATAAACAAACCACACAGAAATCAAGTCGTAATGGTACAGAAGCAAGTGTCCTTCGGGGCCGGGCCCTTAGCCTCCAAGGATACACCGCTTGAAGTTAATCCAGACGCAGAGATGAAATAATCACCAAGCTTGTATTAATGCATCGGTCAAAAATACATTGAACCAGTTCTCAACGAAACTTAATAATCAAAGCTAATGTTTTACAGAAAATTACATAAAAGCGTATCCTCTCTCTTCTCTCTTAAGCTAACAGTGCTGTCCCTTTATATAAAGGTGACGGCGGAGATGTCCAAGTAACATGATAAATAAAGCAACGATCCCTCAGGATCGAAGATCCTGAGGGATTCGCCAAACTGTTAACTCTTCATCCTGTCTTTTCTTTTGCGCTGAGATGGTGTCTTCACCTCCTTTTCCGGGCCGATTTGCTTTGATCTGTTTACCCTTGTTTGCATTCAGTTCTCGTTCAGAGGGACAACAGTTATCTCAACTTTGTCCTTTCCTTTGGAACGGCAATTCCTCGTTTTCTCCTTTTCCTGTACAGAAAATAACCATTATCAGTGGCTAAGTCTTGCATATCAATTCTCACATGTTTTGTTATAGTTCCTTATTACTTTCCAAATTCATGATACAAAAAGGTTCACAAATTATATTAAAAAGCCACTGAAATAGTCATCAAAAGCATACCTTTTTAGGACTCCACACAAACAATTGGCTAGTAAAGCACTTTTTATTTCTTATTTTGATGCAGGCAAAGGATGCACTACACTGGTTCCATGAGAGGGACCATAATTCACTCTCTGGTTGTCATTTGGCAACTTGTTTTTATTGTATCTTGCTTCCATGTCTTGCTGATGTGTTTATGCTCAAAGGAAGCTTTGTATGGAGAGAGAAACCAATTATATGCCATGGCACCCATATGATAGAGCAGCAGAAGACTTGTTGGTATGGGGCATCATACAAGTTGAACATCATGATCTTACTTCATGACTTGTATGAGGGAGAGATGAGGCACCAGCAAAAATTGTTGTTGCTATGGTTACACTTGGGAGATTATGGGAAAAATTCTTCCCATACTTTTCATGATATTTCTGGAAAAAAGGAAGGCACATTCAGGGTGCAAGAAGGCTACCCTTCAGAATTGGAATATTATGAGAGGCTTCCATGTTGGAAGAAGATCTTCTCAGATAGCAGCATGATGGTGGATGGCTTTGGCATATGGAATTTCAAAGGGAGAAGTCATGGAGTGACAAGAGCCTTGCTACTAAGGCCTACAGCGCTGTCACTTGAGGGCATGTTTATATTGATGGAGTGTTCCAAAGGGAGTATACACCCTCTCCTCTTGCAATTTTTTATGAGGAGATTCTTATGGGAGGGTTCACTCATGGACCTCACCTTCAGCTCACACATGATGCATGGTAAGAAATAAATTTATGTGCTTGTTGATTACTCTATTGAGTACTTGTATTTTCTCACCATATGTAAATAGTGCATTGCTCCCCATGAGAGCAAGATTATTTATGGGTTTCATGGTCACTTTAGGGCCAAATATTGTAATGTTGGTAACCCATCTCTACATGACTTTGGGAAAGTGTTGTATTATTTTTATTATACATAGCTGGTATATATTGTAGCTTTCTACTTCATATTAGATGAGCTAACATGCATAGCTACAAATTCTATAAAGAACAACTTTCCACTTGATGCTCTGAATTAGAAGTTGAAAGGACTGCATTGTATCCACCAGAGAGACCATATGTATCATCCAAGCTTGCACATAACCTTCAGCCATTTTCTGATTTGGAAACCATGTGGTGATGATGTGCCATTCATCTTGTATGGAATGGTTTGGGTTGACATGACTCATGACTTTGGAGGAAGGGTCTTTGGAGACTCAATATTCTTCTTGCCATTGGAGGGAAATCATGTTGTAGCCCGATATCATCATATCCTCTACACTTATCATCAGTGGATGGGAGGACAGCGTGGGATAGACCCTCTTTCCTATCATCTTCACTTATTCAGCCCACCTACATTTCAGGGGCCAAAGGTGGAGGATATTTTTCTGCAAAAACTAGGCCTCATTCCCCAGACCCAAAATCTGCCCTTCCCTTTGATCCAAAAAACGCCCTCAAAATAAAATCAAACTCTTTTACATATATACCTAGCCTAAAATCAGCCTTTATTCAAGTCATCTCAAGCCTCACTGATTATTTTTGCTGAGATTGACCAGGAGAGAGCCCTCTCCCGATCTGGTAGGGCTAGCTACCAGATTAAGCGTGGTTTGATGTTACCCTAGATTCTGCCTTTCTCAGCCTGAGGTAGATTTAGGAAATAACATAGTGGTGACCATACTGGGGAAGAAATTTTTTTTTTTTGCTTTATAAACTACAGACGGAGCCTGAAGTTAGCTAGGTAGCCTTTGAAACGCTCTTGCTTTACATTAGCGAAAGTAGATGAATGCTGCTTCAGTCAATCTCCGGTGTAGTTTATGAACTGAACATCTGATTTCCTCAATAAAATGTAATCAAGTTCAGATCTGATTTCTTATGGTGGACAACGATCAGACACCGCAAGGCTGAAATCATTCACCTGGTGACTCTAGTGTCGAAGAATCCCAAGTTTCAGAATTTTTATGGCGACTCTACTCTTCAAGAATCAGTAGCCTGAGGAATTTCTTGGTGAATTCATTGTTATCAAAATGGTTTCACTGGATCGAAGGTATGCTCCAACGAGCTGAGATCACATTCCAGGTTTTCCAAATAGAATTCCTAAGGTAGATTGGCAAAGGAATTTGCCTACGTTTAAAGATGACGATAAGAAGGATGTTTCTTTACATATGGTTAGATTTCACATACATATTCGCAAGTTGAAGGTTGATTTTCCTGAATATTTCTTGATGAAGATATTCATGGCCACTCTGGAAGGTGAAGCCCAATCTTGGTATGAAATTTTTCCGCCTGCTTGTATTTACTGTTTAAAGGATTTCCATACCATGTTCTTTGAAAGGTATAAAGACTCTTATCCATCCTTAACTTTAGTTCAAAACTGTTGTAGCCATGTTCATATTTTTATTGAAAATATTGAAAAATTTTATGAAGATGATGACTTCATGGACGATGAGATCATGGAGGCTCTATACGAAAATCCATTTTAGCAGCATAAAGAGAACTTAGAGGATACCTGTCAAGATGCTCAGGAAACTTTGCAGCATGATCAAGATCTTAGTAGAATGGAAAATGATGAAAGAGAAGGTTTTGTTTCAGACCTGTCCATAGAAGAAGACAATATGTAGGAAAGTCAATTTTCAATTTCAGAATGTGATAAATTCAAGTCAGCTATTTCAGATCTAGATTCAGATCGTGATGATCAATAATACCTTGTGCTGAATCCCATGAAGGAGAACTCTGCTGTTGAGATCATCTGGAACGAAGAAGACAGACTTATTGATCCAAATGTTCTCATTTCATTAGAACAAAGCCTTCATGAGGAGGTAATCCAGTCAGTTCATGAAAAACAAGATGAGATCTTTATTCAAGTAAGTGAAAAATCTTCTTTCAATAACTCAGTGATAAATTATAATTTGATTTCCATGTCATATGAAGATGATCAACAATGTTTTCAAATTTCAAAAGATTAGGGAATTAAGGACTGTCATTCAGGTTTTTCATGTTTTAAAATGTTATTTCATGAAGACAATCATTGTTTGAGCAAAAGAAAACAAAAAGTATTATCTCTTCTGTCTGAAGATGAGATAGATCAACTCCTAAAAGGTCATGTTACAGCCCAAGCTAAAGAAGATTTGCAGTGCCCACATGGTCAAGAAAGTGTTGGTGAAACTTCCTCCTCTTTTGAAAATGACGATGGTCTTGTAATTATTTTTATAGATTAGCAAACAGATAATATTTTCTTTCATGAAGATGATAAGGCTGTCATGTTTGATTATCTTGAAGATTGTTTTATGTTTAAGAATGACCTAGACCATGAAGTTGAGGAATATGAGCTTGAGAGAGACAATATGCCAGAATTTCACATTGTCAAGGAACTTACAGCTAACACTTAGATGACAGAAGCTTATACCTCTCTGTGCCTTCCTGTCACTCGGCAATCAATTCGTCTTTCAGATCAGAATGAAGCGAGTAGTTGTAATTTTGCTGCTGGATCTCAAGACCAACTAGTGCTTCAGGATTTTCAAGATCCCTTCGGCATTCTTTTGCAAGCATCAGAAAAGATAAATGTTGCCTGGTTCATTATCATAAGCCTTGGTTTCAGTGGTTATTGTGAGTTGCCTACATGTACATCGTTCTACCTGCTCGATAAAAGTGAGAGAAAAATTTTGGTATGTAGCTATCTGCTGGATTGGTTACATTGGAAGGCTCACTACACATGATTGTACATATTCCATCAGTAGGCAGTTGGTTGTCATCGTGATTTGAAACCCTCAAATCTCGATGGACTGCTGCCATTTAAAAGCTTTTTAAGTACTAATTTCATTTAACTAGGTCTTGAGTCATTTTTGTTTTAGTTAGTTTCAACATACTTTTAGAGCAAGTGTGTGTTGTCATCATTCTTTCAGTTTGGGGCCCGAGGTGAAGGCTATAAAACTGAGGGTTGATTTCAGTGCTGGTTTGGTTTGTTTGATTCAGTTCTTTCAGTCATTTTTGGTCTCGGAATTGAGTCAGTTTTGAGTTGGTTTGTCAGTTTTGAAAATGAGTCAAGATTCTGGTTTTGGTTTGTCGAAGTTATTGACTCCATAGCCCAATGGACGAAAGGCACTGCCTACTTTTCCAAAGATCTGTAGTTCTTCGCACCTCCAAGGAGCTACCATCCCCATTGGATCAAATGTTAGTTTCAGTCTTTGCAGCCTTCTTCCAGTGATCAAACATGCTCTTACAAAGTGATTTTAAGTTTTCAAGGTCAAATTTTGTCATTTCAGTGAGTCTTCAAGTAAAATTTGGTCACTAGGTATTAGGTCTAGGGTTTTCTTTTACTCCTGTCAAAGTTGTCCAAATGTCGGTCCATGTCACCATTCAGCTAAGTTTACCGTCATTCAGAGGGTTTTCATTAGCATGTCAAGTTCCACTGGGTCATTTCACACCTTGTTCATGCTTCAGTTGTGCCTAGGTAAGGTTCATTTCCCTCTCCTAGGGTTTTGAAGGTAATTTCTCTTGGATGGTCAAATCATTAGCAAAAATTGTATCTTGATGTTCATACACCTTTCCCTATCCTTAATGTACCTTATTAAACACTTTCCATCACTGAGATCCCCCAAATTCCTCATTTTCGCATAAACCCTAGTTTCTTGCTATAACTTGGCAATTTTCTAGGCTAGGCCTGTGTTTTGCCCTTTTGGACCCCTTCCCCTCACTCAATATTTGAAATTCCACTTTCCCCTGATTCCTAACATCCCTCCCTACTTCCTGAAATTTTCTCAAGAATTTAGAAGCCCCTTATCTCCTTCATTTCACTTCATTTCAACAAATCCCTTGTTCCACACATCGGGATAGGTTTTACTCCAATGATGTTTCTGAGCAAGAAAAGATGAATTTGGGAAAACTGAGAGAGGTTATTGTCCAAAATAGGCCAAGGAAGAACAAAATCCTTCACTTTTTACACAGGTATCATGGTTTTAGAAAAATTTCAAAAATACAGTTGCCTCAGGAGAATTGATGACCTCTTAAGTGACCTTGGGAAAATCAAGATTTCTCCTAGCTTGGTTGGCCAAATGACTTTCTTGATGAGTCAAATGATAACTAGACACAAATAGATTTCCAATGAGCTATCATGATCTCACTTTGGAGTTGAGAAAGACCTTCAAAAGTTGACTGAAACAGCACTCTGCCTTGAGGCAGCCTCATTTTGCGCATTTTGACCAGTCTTGGGAGATTTGATTTTTGACAGGGAAAATGAATTCCAAATTGAAAAATTCTAGTTGGGTTGGAAAGTAGACTCAATAAGATTTCCAACGAGCTATCCTGCTTCCAATTTGGACACCAGGAAGGTCTCCAAAAGTCTCCTTCAAAAAGGCGCAGTGCATAGAGATGGCGCGACGCATTGGGTAGCCCTCTACAGTGTAAAAAATGAACTGGCGCGGCGCATAGAGATGGCGCGGCGCATTGGGCTAAAAAGCCTGAAATCCATTCAAATATTCCTCCAAAAGCTCCAAAATTGAAAATTCTTCATTCCACAACTAAGTTAACATCTCCATATTTCCAATATATGAGTTTCCATCAGTGTTTATGGTGTTTCAATAGGTGAAAAATAAAACCCTAGCTCCTTGCACAGTTTCATTGAAAATATGCCTAGTGTTTGAAAAATTGCCATTTTTTGTTGTCTTATTCCCCTCTACCACTTTCACATCCCCTTCACTAAATTTCACTAGTTCCATTTCCCATTCCCCCTCTCATTTCCACTTATCCTACTCCCCTATCCCCAAAACCCTAAAACCCTAGCTTCTAGGGTGAAACCCTAGTTTTATTCATTGCACTAATGGTTGTATACCCTATCCCCTTAATCCCAATCCCCTCATACATTTTCCCCTTAATCCCCTTCTCCACATATAATTTCCCAAAAGCCTAGAGACTATCCCTAAAACCCTTCAATTCCCCAAGTTCCAATTGGCAATATTCCCAACATTCCCCTTACCGTCTCCCTTCATAGTCCCTCACACATTTTCATACACTTGACAGCGAAAGATCGAAGACACCCAAAACTATTCATATTCATCTAAGACAACACAAACTTTGGCAAACATGGATACAGATTCCTCTTATGAACGAGACAGTGACTCTACAACTGAATTTATTGCACCTAGGAGACCTCACAAGAGTGGCAGACATGTGAGGGAGGAGCCTACTTCACTGGCTGAGATGCAAGCTTGTTCTCTTTCTATTTCATGTTTTCAATGGCAGTCTTGTTATCAGTTTTGTGGGATGGTTGCTAGAGTCCACCACCATCATGAGCTGGCCAAATTGTTTGTGTTGCATTTACATAATGGCCAAGTCACTCTTGCAGGTGTGACATTCACCTTAACACCTGAATCTATCTATCTAGTAACCGGTATTCCAAATGTTGGAGAGAAATGGAACAAAAGGCAGCAAGTTGACAGGGAACACTATGACCCATATATCAAGCCTGGTTTTTTGAGACAACTCATCAGATTTTTTCCCTTTCGGTTCCTGAAAGATTGATACTCTCCTTTGATGAAACTCATTATCAAATATTTCAGTTGTGAGGGCCGGTTTTCTCGCCTCTATGGCTATCATATCAGGTTGCTGATGCATTTTACCAGGGTGAGAATGATGAACCTCCCTTACTTCATGTGCTGGAATATTGAGAAAATGACCACCCTCGTGCAAAGGAAAACTCCTGAGCAGCAGTATTAGAGTATCTATCACTTTGCACTCATAAAAATTGTGGTTATGCATCAGCTTGTCTTGCAAGATATTTCATGGGAGGATTTCATTTCTAATGATTTCTTCACAACTCCTCAGGTACCTTAGGAGGCTTTTCATGAGGCAGGTAAACCTTCATATCAGCATGAAGGTCATGAGACACAGACCACTAGTGTGTCAGTGTTTGTCACTTATCAGAGGGGCACTAGAGGGTTGTTTGCAGCAGCCAAGCGAGTATTATCTCCACCCAGGGTGGAAGGGGTCTCACTTCCTTCATCAGCAGTACAGGTACAGGACAAGGGTAAGAGGCCAGGATACATACTTCATACTCATTGATGATGATTTGGGCTCACCAAGCTCAAAGCTGAGAGAGATTATTCAGGAGCAGAAGGAGGAGATAAACACTTTTTCCGTCAAGTTGCAAAGATCCAAATGGATAATCAACTACCTTGAGTAGAGAAAAAAACATCTATAAGATCAGCAAACTATCATGGAGCTACAAAACATACGTGAGAACCGGCAGGCTGCCAAAAGGAGCAAAACCGAGATGACATCCATTAAGCAAGAGATTGAGGCTGATCGTGAAACTTGGCTTGAAAGGGTAAATATTCATTTGGAAAAGCTGTTGGAGAAGGCCAACAAGGAAAATAACATGTTGAGGCACATGGCTAATCATTATTGGGCAAGAAATCATGTTTGCAAGGCACGAATCAAGATCCTGAAGGCTAAGTTGAAGAAGGTCTCAAAGCTTCAGAAAAGGCAAGATAGACTTCAAATTTTGGCCAAGGCTTCCTTGGCCCAGAATAGTACATAATGGAGGACACTCATCCCAAATTTCAAGAAATTTGGGACATTTTTTGCAAATTTTGATTTTTTGGCCTAAAAACAGGTTTTTTAGCTCTATGTGTCGCGCCACTTGGTGCGCACTTTTGATGGGGAATCCTCTCGGGGAAAACTTTAAATTTTTGGATTTTTCATGGAAAATTATACATGCCTACTTATGGCCAAGATATTTTGATAGGTTTTGGGCTTCCAGAAGGGTCAAAAACACCCTAAAAATGACCTTTTTGCCCCTTTTTGGACACACAGGAAGCAGTGTTGGGAGAACTCATTTTTGGAGGGGTAAATGGAAGCCAAATTCAGAAATTCCACTTGTGTTGGAAAGTAGACAGGTATAAATTTCCAACGAGCCCACTTGGAGCAAATTTTGATACTGGGAAGGCCTTCAAAATCAGCTCCAAACGGGCGCGGTGCATAGAGAAATCAGGCGCAACGCATTGGGGATTTTTGCTCATTTTGGACTCAGTAACTCTATTTTTCGCCTAGTTTTTGACATTTTGACTTTATTACTTCCAAATATTAAACTCACGATGTAATTGGATGTAATTTTATGGATCTTGATGTAATTTTGTTAAATTTTTACTCATGGAGGTAGATTCATCCATCAAAAGGTGAATTGCAACTGAATGAATCAGTTTCCTATCTTATAGAGGCAAGTTGTTCCACTGCCTATTTTCCAGTTCTTAGTTTATATCTTGTTGAAATAGCTCCTAAAATTGTGAGCTCGACCCCTAGAGGTTGGGGATGAGTTATTGTTGTCTATATCTTGTAGTTTTTTAGTCATTAACATGGTTGGACACTTGGGATTGCTTTGAGCATCATTGTACATTCATCTCTGCAGTTTGGAAAAGGAATAGACGAGGGTTTGCAGCACTCCTTGGGATTCATGTGGCTCTTTGTTTTGATGATGTGTTTCTCTCTGTTAATTTAATTTTATTGGTGTTTCATGTGTATCATTTTCCCTCTTATTTCTTCTTAAGTTAAGCAAACAAGGATAAACATGGAATTCATTAGAATTTGCAGTGCTCTACCTAGGGTTTGTTTAATTTTCTATGTTTTTAGCTGTTTGGAGAGGATCCTTGAAGGTTTATTGCCCTCTTCAGCTCTTCACCTTTCTCAAAACTCCCCATCTCCTTCAAAATTGAAGTGTCAAAACAATTGCCTACCTTGCCCCATTCAGATCTCTGCAAAAACTAGGCCTCATTCCCGAGACCCAAAATCTGCCGTTCCCTTTGATCCAAAAAACACCCTCAAAATCAAATAAAACTCTTTTACATATTGTTACACAGCAATTTGTCACCGTCCCTGCCATTCCCCATCCCACAAATTGGAGGGCTCATTCCATGACATGTGAGCAGAGACAAGACTTGAAAACACTTTCATGACATCCCTCTGAACATGAGCTTTCATTGCCCTAAAGACATCTCCTGCTGAAAAGCCCTAAAAACACCCCTTTTTTCATTGGCGCGGGCAGCCAGTTCAGTACCCACGCCAATGGGGAAAATCCTTCAAAGAGGGTGTGCCAATTGGCGCTCTGTCCCAGAGTGGCACTCGCGCCAGCCATTTTAAGGAGTGTTTTTAAAAAATAAATGGTGGAAGTTTCGTCCTAACTAATCCAGGAATTGATATCTATCTTGAGTTGGGATGTTTGGCTACAGATTTCCATAGAGAGGAAGTGGTTTGTCACCTCTCATGGAAGCTTCCTTGATGATAGGGCCAATCCCATGATTATAGGGATCCCAACTCCCCTTCCTCCATCTATAAAAGCTTACTCATCTCCTTTGCAAGCTAATCTCCAAGTTCCCAAGAGCCTTATGCTGTAAGAGCCTTGATTCATTCCCTTGAGGCCAAATCCAAGCAAGGAGATCATTTTCAAGTATCTGAAGAGAGAGGCTTTTCCCATCCCTGACAGGATTTATCGAGACACGTTCTGCTGATGACCCGTCGAAGGAGAATTCAGCGTCAGAACTATGGTTGTATTCTCCTTTGATTGATTAATGATAAGCGACTATTGGTTATGGTTCCACTCTCATTGTTAATTATGATGATGAGTTATGTCTTTTTCAAATAACATATAGTTGCATATACTGGGTTTTACGCTTGCGTTTGTTTTGTTTCTCGCATGTGCAGGTGTCCGATCACGGAGATTGTGAGGATTGCGATCTGCCAGAGCTAAGGAACGGGAGCGCTACTTTCTCTATGAGCGAGAGCGTTGGATTCCAGGTAAGCCTTCATCGCTAGTTGGTCTATTTGTGATTAGGAACCTGCACTATAGCGTGAACGATTTTTGCTAGACCCGATCTGGGCTAGTAGGGATCGCCTCTATCCGTAGACGGGATTAACCTCTTCAACAATTTGGCGACTTCGCTGGGGACTCAGCTTGTTGTTTGCTTTGTAAACTATAGACAGAGCCTAAAGTACAGCTAGATATCCTTCGAAACGCTTTTTCTCTGCATTAGTGAAGTAGATCAACGTTGCTTCAGTCAATCTCCGGTTTAGTTTATGAACTGAACAACTTGGAGGGTTGTCTTGTCTTTTCGGTCAATTCTTGGCCTTGCTTGCTTGGTCAACTCTTTGGGCTGGTTTTTCCTATTTGTTTGGTTTTTGTTTAGCCTTGTCATCACTGTTCTGATCTTGGATTGCTTATTTTTTATTTTAGCATAGCAAACTTGACTGGCGCGTTTTTTAGCGTGACAGTCGCGCCAATTGGCACTAGTTTTCAATGTATTACCCGCGCCAATCCTGATATGGCGCTAGTTTCAGCCTGACAGTCGCGCCAGTGCTGGGGACTACTAGGGTTTGCTTGTTTCTGAGCTTTCTTTGACTAATCTGTGATTTTGATCTTGTTTTCTCGACTGTTTGAATGTCCTGGAGCCTTGTTTGACTGACTGTGACCTCTTTCCTTTGGTTGTTTTCCCATTTCCATCGATTTTACATTCTAGCCCTAGGGCATCTAGGTGCTTTGGTGTATCAAGCCTCCCTCGAGAGTTTTTGGTTTTTGTCGGTTCAGTCAACTTCGTGATTGCTTCCTTGCATTCATTTGACAGTTTTTTATCGCTTTATTGCACTATTTGAGTGATTGACTCCTCCTTCATTCGAATTCTGCTTTGTCTCGTTTTGGGCCTAGATTACACGACTCATTTGTGTCTTTGGGATTTTCTTAGTTTTGAGGGACTTCTGGTTGATTTGAGGTCTGATTGTGCTTGCTATTGAGTGAAACTTGCTTGTTTTTTCTCTCTTATCATCATTTCTCAAATTGATCTTTTCATTATTTTTCATTTTGTTTAGTGCATTTTGCTCATAAACATTGAAAATAAAAAAAATCTCTTTTGCTTTGAATTAGTTAATGTGAATTAGATCTTTTCGGTGTTATTAATGATTAGTGACTTTGAACAAAAAGCTTTTAGTGTCCATTTGCTGCATTAGAGATGTCATTGGTTGTTTTCTGATCATTTTATTATTGTGTGAAAAGTTTTCAACTCTCTTGTAGTTAGCTTTCATCAAATAAAATGATATACTGTGGCATGTAGTTTTGCATTTAGGAGATTTTGAGACAGTACATTTGCTAGGGCCTGAAAACTGAAACGTAATTGAAGATAAACTTTAAAATTTACTCAATTTACACTAAGGCAGCATTGAAATCTAACGAAACACATTTATAGGTCTAGGCTAGAGATGTGTTTCAGCGTCTTAAAACCTAGTAGTTGTCGTTCGCCTCTTGGCTTTAGACAGCACTACTACGGACTTGTGCTCCCCGTACCGTCGCATATATAAAGGGAGACCCCACTAGGTTTCAATCCTTTATCCATAGGAAGCCGAGTCTGCTACCCTATACCCATGATACACCGGACATAGCATTCGGGGAGATTGCCTACACGTATGGAAAGTCCTTGGTTGATTTCTCTTTCATTTTTTAAACCAAGGTGTATATTGAAGTTCACATTTATTTGGTACACACTTTGCCTAGTATTCCTGAGTAGTCATTTGATCTTTTCTGACTCTTTAAATTTGAAAGGATCACCAAGCGCTTGTCCTTTCACGCTTGCTTCAAAACTGAAAGAGATAGAGTCACCTTTTATCCGTTTCTCGACTCTTAAAACATGAAACGATGAAGTTTCCTATTTTTCAATGTGGTAAAAATTAATCACCCGCGATCACACGCCCTGTTAGATTTTTCTTGTTGGCCATTTGATTGTGTGTCTTGACTCTTTTTTCAGCCCGTGTGTGTGTTTGATCTTTTTCTCTTGTCGTTACTACCACAGTGGCGGAACCCTCGATTTCGTCTACTGGTAGTCCATATACGAACGATTCATCAGAGGCTTCCCAACCCTCTGTTGAACCTCAGCAGCCCATTGTTTCCGAGTTTCCTGACGGGGGACCGGTTCTTGCTGAGCAACCCTTTGGGGGACCAGTTGAGTTCAATTGGCCCTTTTCCAACCCTTGGTCTGAATTAAGAGTAGGGGCAGATTTCCTTTCTCTTACATCGAGTTCGCCTTTTATAGCTACTGTTTTTCCTCCTAGTCCTTGTCATCTGTTATGAGATCTAGCGGCAGGCTCAAACATGAGTGAATCCAGTGAGGAAATTTCTACGTCCGGTGAAGATTACTAGTTATTCCCTCGGAGATTATTTCCAGAAGACAACCCTGATCCATCTGTTATGTCTTCGCCCATTCCCTCATTACTAGCCGGGTATAGATCTTTAGGTCAAATTATTGCCGCTGTTTCCTCTATGGGGGCATCAGCTTCTTCTACGAGGCCTATTGTTCCTTCATTGGGGATTTCTCCTCAGACTCCTTTCACTTATGTACCCGTTAGGCCCACTATCTGTGTGGCTGCATCTGCACTTGCTGTAACCACTCAGTCCGTAAGGGCTACATCGCTTCCCGAAGACGTTTATGTAGCATCCGCTATACCGGAGAACATCTCTCCGAAGGAGTATCGGTTGTCCTTACAACAACCGAACCCCGAGGTCAGACAATCCTCTCAAGACCCCAACCGCTCGTACTTTTCACATTATGCTCAGGATGGTACTCCCGTGTATGCTTTTCCAAATCAGTACGATGAGCACGGGGATATGTTGCGTTTACCCGCTCCAGAGGCTTACCTTCATGCTCAAGGTTTACCATATAACCAGGCTAGACAGGCATATAACCCGCAAGGGCAACCTTTTCAAGGCCAAACTTCGGGCCAGCCTGGCTATCCTTATGCCCCATAGGGACAGCCCTTACCAGGTTACCCTTCGAGCTAGCAAGGGCCACCATACGGTCTGCAAGGATAGTATTACAACCCTTCCGGTCAACCTATACAGCCTCCACTGGGGTACCAGTCGGGACCGGTCTATGGTCCTTGGGGGCAAGTCCAACCTTCCCAACCTATGCAACCACAGTATCCTATTGCTCCTCATGTTGCACATCAGACAGGACCATCTTATGGTCCTGTTCCAGGTCAAACCGGTTACCAGCCACCACCTGGCTCCATTCCTCCACCAAGCCAACCGGTCCATCTAGCACAACCCGGTGTTCCACCACCAAGACAACCGGCTCATCCGGTACAACCTGGGGCTTCACAACAGCCAGGTCAACCTGTGCAACCGGCACAACCTGTTTATCCAGGTCAACCTGTTCAACCAGGGCAGCCCGCTCAGCCAGGTCAGCCTGTCCAACCAGGCCAGCCTGCCCATTCTATCAACCCTACCCAGCAGCCGATTTATTCAATGTCGCAGCCAAATCAACTGCTGCGCCCTAATTATCAGGCTCTGTAGGGTTCCACCTATCAGCAGCCCACTCAACCTCAGGGCGGTTACTATTCTCATGGTCAATACCGACCGAATTATAGCCAGCCCCAAGGTTCTAACTATTACTCTCAACAACCCGGCTACACCTATACTCAACAACCAAATCCAAATGCTTCTTACACAAGTCCGACTCATAATCAGGGTCCATACTCTAGTTATCAAGCCCACACGCTAGTTACCAGCAGCCAAATCAGACTGGTTATGCGACCTATACCCCCTACAGTCAGAATCCTACAGGACAGAACCCCTGGGGGCAAGGATATTCTCAACCAGCGTGGAGTACAGGTACTGGCCCTTATCAAGGGTCAGGAATGCCATTCAATCCACCATTGTCATTCTTGGCTACCTTGGAATTACCAGATGTTTCGAAATTAACCAATGATCCGATTTTGCATAATCCTTATTGGCCTCCGGTTCCTACCAAGATACCCGGTGATTGCCCTAAGTTTGACGGTAAAGTTGTGGAGGACGCCCAAGCTCATGTGATGACTTACCATCTTTGGTGTTCATCCAACTCTTGGGTCGATGATTCGATTCGTCTGCGCCTCTTCCAGCGCACTTTGACTAGTGTTGCCGCTAAGTGGTATATTGAATTATCCTGTGGCATCTTTCAAGATTTCAATTCGTTAGCCATGGCTTTTCTGACTCACTTTCAGTTACCGGTTCGCTATGAAGCCGGGACGCACCTCCTGACTTCTTTGAAGCAGGACAAAGCCACCCACATTTCTGATCACATTCATGAGTGGCGACGTCATCGTAGACTGATAAAGTTTCACATACCTGATCAGATACTAACTCATTGGCTAACCACCTCCTTCGTTAAAAAAATCGCTCAAGATATTGCTATGGGAGCGTGTGTGACTGAAGAACAAGCCATAGCGCGTGCCCAAAATCTGGATCTGGTATACTCTCAGTCTGGCACACTTTATGATATATTTCCTGATGCTCCACTGTCTAGAACCTCTAAAGCTCCACCTACCTCGGCGGTGGATGGTGTTATTGGTTCCATGTCTCAGAATTCGAATAAATCTTCGAATGGGAAGCAGAAGTCCAACTCATCCAATAATTCTTCTCCTCCTGCCCCTATCGATTCTAGCAAAACTGCAGAGGTTAACATCGTTCAGGCCAATCCTACAGAAAAAGCCTCCAAAGGGAAAAATAAGGGCAAAGGTAAATCCAAATCCGATGCCCCAAAGCCAGAATCCAAACCTCGCACTAAGGATGGTTCTCAATGTAAACCGAAGTACCCCTGCCTTATTTGTGAAGGAGATCATTATACCAAGGATTTTCCACGACGATCTGAAGTTAGTCAACTTCTCAAAGGTTCCAAAGGGACTCTTGCAGTTCTTAAAGAACCTTTCCCGTCTCAGAAAACCCAGATGGTTGAACAGCCTTCACCATCTGCACCATTTGGGTCCCACGTCTTTATGATGAATGGTGCTGCACCTATCTCTATTGCTACGCGTTTGAAGGATTACAATGAATCACGTCAGGCACCAAGGAAGGCAGTTGTGGACAGTCCACCTCCCCCACCTGTCTCTTGTTCGTTGGAAATTGAGAAGCCTACTGTTGAACCCGTTGTGAGGCCACCTTCTAAAGGTGTTCTACGAAAGTCTTCCTACAATCCGAATGCCCATGCCGCTCAGCACTACAGTATTGTTGAGTATTTGGCACAGGTGCCTTTTGTTATGTCTGCATTGGACGTTCTTCAAATTTTTCCTTCACAATGGAAAGCTTTATTATCTGCAATCGGTGGAATCAATCCCACTGATTCTAGTCTTCTCACCTTTGACTTAGAAAATTTCACCCCCCGACTTCCACATCAGATCGCTCTTGTTATTCAAGTCGGGATCAACGGTCTTAACATTCATAGAGCTGTTGTGGATGAAGGTGCTTCTACCTGTGTCATGTCATCCGCTTGCTGGAAGGCCATTGGCTCTCCAACCCTCTCATCATCTCCCAATGCCCTAGAGGCATTCGATGGTCGGGAATCCAAACCCCTGGGTGTTCTCGAGAGTCTAGCGATTACCTTACAGGGGAAGACAGTCAACGTAGAAGTAGAAGTAGTTGACGCCAAGCTTAACTACAATATACTTCTCGGCCGCAGCTGGACTCATGCCATGCTATGCGTGCCATCCACCCTCTTTTGACTTCTTAAGTTCCCTCACAAGGGAAAAATCGTTACGGTGGATCAGTTGTCTTTCTTCACCTCTACCTCCGAGAACAACGTTCCGTATGTGGATTAGATTCCAAATCCCCCTGATAGTGTGGGATCCGGTCTCTTCAAAGACCTCGTCCTCATGGGTATTTTTCCCGCACCGCCACCGCACACCGCTCAAGTTAATATGATCTCCAGGTCTGATGACCCATGGCTCATCCCTACGCCTGAGCAGGTGATTAAGTTTGGAGAATTGATGCCCTTAACTCCAGTAGAGATTAGCTACTGTGAAATTGTTGCCGCATCTGATCCTCCACCGCCTCAGCGTGCTCCTTCGAGCGTGGCTTTAAACATCTATTCTCAGTCCCCCTGGCTTGGCGAGGCCGACTCGCTGGATCCTCTTAAAGAGATTTTTTTTTCGATGAAGCCATTATTGAAACAATGTCTCTTGAGGAGCTGCCTTGGAGCGATGGACATCATCGCTCCTCCTTCATGCCTAGCTTGGGGGCAATGTCAGATTGTTTAGAGCGTTTTTCATCTCAGGTTCCCACTCCACCTCTCCAGACACCCATATTGACACATGAGGTGCTTTCAGAGGGAAACCTGAGCAACATCACTCAAATCATTCCAATCGACATCTCCGTTAAACCAGTGATAGTTGAGAACATAAACATGGGAGTGACTTGTTCTCCTGATGAGATACGAGTCTATACTGATCTTTTTCGAGAATTCAGAGACGTGTTCACTTGGTCCTATGAGGAAATGCCTGAGATTGATCCCAGCATAGTAGTGCACGAGATTCCTACATATCCTGGTGCAAAACCCGTGCACCAACGCCTACACCCGGTGCATCTTCGGAAATCCGCTGCCATTAAAGCAGAAGTTTAAAAACTTCTGAATGTGGGCTTTATTTACCCAATTCCCCTCACAGAATGGGTATCCAACATTGTCCCTGTAGATAAGAAACACGGTACTATCATATTTTGTGTTGATTACTGAGATATTAATCGGGCCTGTCCTAAGGACAACTATCCTACTCCCTTCATAGATCAAATCATTGACGAATGTGCTGGGAGTGAGATCTATTCCATGATGGACAGAATTTTCGGGTACAATCAGATAAACATTCTACCTGCTGATCAACACAAGACTGCATTCATATATCCGTGGGGCACTTTTACTTATAAAAAGCTCCCGTTCGTCTTGAATAACGCTGGAGCTACTTTTCAGCGCGCTATGTCTTATGCGTTCAATGACATACGTCATATCGTTCAGCCTTATCTGGACGATTTTCCAGCTCACTCAGCTCGGCGAGAGGACCACCCTGAACACCTCCGCCAGATTTTCCTTCGCTGTCGACGCTATAACATCCAGTTCAATCCTCATAAATGCGTCTTTTGCGTGGATTCTGGCCGTCTTTCGGGGTTCATAGTCTCCAAGGATGGAATTCGCCTCGATCCCTTAAAGGTCAAGGCCATTGTCAATCTCCCATCACCCTCTTCGTTATATAAATTGCAAAGTCTGCAGGGAAAAGCTAATTTCCTACGACGCTTTATACCGAACTACACAGAAGTGGCCAAAGGATTCACACGTCTTCTAAAGAAGAATGTTCCCTTCCATTGGGATGACATTGCTCAAGAATCCTTTGAGAAGCTTAAGACATTACTTGTTAATGCTCCGTTGCTTCGGCTCCCCAACTATCACCGTGATTTCACTTTATACTTGGCTACTGCGTTTAGCACCATAGCTATGGTTCTGGTGCAGGATGACGAAAATGGAAATGAACACGTTGTTTACTATCTATCACGAAATCTTCTCGACACAGAAATGCATTACGCTCAAGTTGAGAAGCTAGCTTTAGCAGCTGTAAAAGCTGTGCAATGTTTCCACCACTACATCCTGCTACGTACCGTAACCGTGGTTTCGGATTGCAACCCCATGACATATATTCTCTCTCGAAAATTACTGGGTGGAAAATACTCCAAATGGATCTTTATCCTACAGGATTTCGACCTAGAGTTTACTACTGCTAAGTCGACCAAATCATTGGTTTTCGTGAATCTCATTTGCTCCCTCCCTATAGACTCCACTCCCTCTCATTCTGAAGAACATATTCCAGATGAATCCCTCTTCCTTATCAGCACCCGTGACCCGTGGTATGGTGATATTATTGTGTATCTTTAGACGTCATATTTCCGGTCTGAGTTGAACAAGGATGCCCGAAGTCGGATTAGGCATCAGTCCCAACCCTACCGCATTGTAGGGGATACACTATACCGGGTTGGAGTAGATTCGGTGCTCCATCGGTGTTTGACACTGGAAGAGGCTGAAAAAGTTTTGAATGACTGCCACAGTGGCGCCTGTGGCGGTCACATGTCTGGATATGCCACCGCCCAGAATATTCTGCGTGCGGGTTACTTCTGGCCGTCAATCTTCAAAGACCGTATTGTCGCAGTCCGCAAATGTCATGCGTGCCAGGTTTTTCAGTGCAAGATGTGCGCGCCACCTCTCCCTATGCATCTTGTTATTACTGTCAGCCCTTTCGCAAAATGGGGCATAGATTTCATGACGTGTAACCCTCATTTGGTTGGGGGGCATGCATATATAATCGTCGCCATAGACTACTTTACGAAGTGGGCTGAAGCGATGCCTACACTAGCTGCCGACGGTAAGACAGCAGCTCAATTTATCTTCAACCACATTATTGTACGTTTCGGGGTCCCTCAGGCCATTGTAACCAATCATGGTACTCACTTTCGAGATTATATGATGGCCGAGTTGACATCAAGATTGGGCTTACGACACGATAGCTCAACGCCATATTACCCCCAGGAAAATGGCCAGGTTGAGGCAGTGAACAAGGTTTTAGTCACAATTCTTCAACGAACAGTTGGAATTCATAAGTCCAATTGGCACCTCCAATTGTTCTCAGCTCTATGGGCCTACCGGATGTCAGCAAAGAGTGCAACCGGATTCACACCATTCCAACTGGTGTATGGTCTGGAAGCAACTCTTCCAGTTGAGTGCGAAATTCCTTCGTTGAAATTAGCTGTGGAACTTTTACTAGACACTTCTCCCGAAGAAGAGCGTCTCTTATACTTGGAACGGTTGGATGAAAACCGCCGCTTGGCTGCTTTAGTCATTGAGGCACAAAAGAAGCGGGTCAAAGCTCACTTTGATCAATCTGTATCTCCACGTTCCTTTGTCGAAGGAGACCTTGTCCTCCTATACGACCAAGCGCACGATAAAATTGGAGCAGGAAAGTTCCAACCCATGTGGCATGGGCCCTACATAGTAAAACGAGTATTGAAAAATGGGGCTTACGAGCTCATTGATTATGAAGGAGTTCCGTTGGCGCAGCCCAGAAATGGGTTGTACCTCAAAAAATACTACGCTTAAAGTTATTTTTGGTGGGGTGTGTGTACATAGGTGTGTATTTTCATTTGTGTGCATGTTTGGTGTGGTGTGCATGTAAACATATTTCTGCTGATCGGGTCTTCCTGATTGTGCAGATGTCCATCAATCCGTTTGTTGGTTTCGCAGATGGTGCCTCCCGCAGTACCAGGAATCTGTCTTCGGCAGCCTGGGTAATCTACGATCCTGCTGGTGAGTTAGTCAACCTGCAAGGTGTGTGTCTGGGACGTGCTACAAATAACATCGCGGAATATAGTGTTGTGTTAGAATTATTAACTGAGGCTGTAAACCTCAGTATCCGTGAATTACTTGTGTATCTAAACTCACAACTTGTAGTATCACAACTTAATGGTCATTATTCAGTAAGAAATCCATCCATTTTACGTCTGTATCTGCGTATTCGATTAATGGAGAGAAATTTTGATTATATCACATATCAACACATACCCAAGCATATGAATACATTGACAGATGCAGTAGCTAATATGGTTTTAGATAGACATGTGCGTAATTTATAAACAAAACATCATCACATGTGAAGAGATCCATCCAGAAATAGGTATGTATGTATATATATATATCAAAATTTTTACATAGTGTGCATTACATAAATCAAAAAATATACATGTTCGTCTTAATACAACCGGAGACGAAATGTCTCTCAAAAAATATGCATGAGAAAGCCCTAATGTCTAATCTGCATGGTGCTCGTGATAACAAGTCATGGCACGCACCAAGCCTCTCAACAGTCGGTGGAGGCGACTGGGCACCCCCACATTGTGTCGTTGGTATGCTAGTGGAACAT
The DNA here is from genome assembly GCA_034641835.2 of Pinus albicaulis. Lineage (NCBI taxonomy): Eukaryota > Viridiplantae > Streptophyta > Pinopsida > Pinales > Pinaceae > Pinus > Pinus albicaulis. Next base: position 86,475 of record JAXQQM020065194.1, read on the forward strand.
CTGCCAGCCGGGCATAGTCTGGAATCCCCCGGGAGATCCCTTCGAGGTTCTGGATCAACTCTCCTCCCTCAGAACCCCCTGCCTGAGGGTTAGCTGCGGGCTGAGTTCTCTGTGAAATAGGAGACATACCGGCAGGTGTCTCTGGGCCGACATCTACATACATATAACAACTGTCATTAGAACGAACATGTATTACCAAAAAATCATAAATACAAAAAATCAAAAAGAGAGTATCATACCCAACTCCTCATCCCAATCATCTCCCTCTGGGAGTGGAAGATCGGGATCTCCAGTGAAATCGGTACTGGCATAGGGCCAGTCTTCGACCACAATCAACTGCCAACGTAACCATCCAAAAAACTCGGGTCTCCAGGACATCTATTGACCCCCTTCTGACCTGGGCATGAGTGCTGCCCAGCGAGCCATCCTCGGCTCTTGTGGTATCGGCTCAGCGACTATGGCCCCTTGACCCTGGAAGATAGGTAGTCATTCCAAGATGAACAACACCAGAATGGAACCGTAGCCAAACTGTTTTAGTTTGCCTTTTTTTCATTTCGTCAGCTGTCTCTTGATGTTGACTGTTACTGCAGTGGCCCAATCAAACAATGTGGGGCTCATACACTCAGAGGCTAGAAGGATTTGGGCTTTGGTGGCTTCATGCGGGGCCTGCGATCCTGTAGCCCGCGTAATGGTGTGTAGCACTACTCTGAGTGCTAGATCCTCAACAGTGTGAATGTCTACCTTTCCGCTTCCTGATCCGATTCGTGCCCTTGGGCACACCCTCGCCATTACCTGCTCCATCTTTTCACCAGATGGTCTGCTCCCTATCAATATGGGCACTGGACCTCTGCGCGATAGTCTGGTTATGAAGTATACATCAGAAACCTCCAGTTCCAACACCGGGTCTCGAAGCTTGAACACTTGTTCATTTTCATCCCATATGCTAATCAGGTACTGTAGAAGCTCGGGTTGAGCTCGTAAGCAAGGTGTCAAGAAGAATTTCTTAAGCCCACAATTCTTGAGGGCATTCATACAAGTTTCATTCTCCATGGCTAATTCATCCTCTTCCCCATGCTCCCTCTCTTTCCATTCGATCACCATTGTACTCGGTTTCCTGCATCAACAAAGTCAAAAACCCTTGATTAGATCTCTGTTATGCTTGAAAATCCATTTGAATCACCCACAAATCGGAAATTTAAAGCGGGAAACTCGATTGCGCCATTGGCGCGGGCCCTTTGTATGGAAAAGGCCATTGGCGCGGGTCCGTTCCCGATACCCGCGCCAATTGGCAGAGCCTTAAAATTACAAAAATCTTCCACAGAAATCTAATGAGCAATGGAAAAATATAAAAAATGGTTTAAAATGGAGCACAGGGAAGTGCCTCTTACCTGGAACGAATGGGAATCTGAATAGTAGCCCGGATCAGTCGTAGTCGCCGTCAGAAGTTTGCACACAAATAGACCACTGTTGCTCTCCAATGAGGTAAATAGTAAAAGTAATTTTGTTTTACCATTTGAGACTTATTTATAACTTTTTGAAATCTCATCGGGTTTTAAAAGTCAATTTTTATTAATATTTTAATATATTTTTTCGAAAATGGATTTTACACTTGCCTCTGTGTGCAGCAACAGGTTTTTTATGCAACTTAAACAGTGAAACGAGTTGTATTTTATACTTTTTCGGACTCGGTAAATACACGAAAAAGTCATTTTGGAGTCATCTTTCAACTCTTTTCTGACTATCTAAACATGAAAAGATTGCCGAGGCCCTTTTTGTTTTGATCTCATTAAAGTGGCCACGAAACGACATCTACCCAGTATACGTTTACCCCTTTTCCGGGCTTCGATGGATTATTTACGAAAAAGGAATACCTTAGTCTATCGCGACTAGGAGGTTTTCTCAGATATTGTTTTCTACCTTTTCGGGTCTGAGAAACTATTTACGTAAAGGGACCGTTGGAGTTTACATTTCCGCTATCTTTTCAAACTCTCTAAATATGAAAATACGTCGAGTTCTTCCTTTTTCAGAATCGTTAAACCCTGATGACATCGGATTCAGTCGTAATGACGCTATTCGAGTCGCTCCTTCCTAGGGCTCGTTAAATGTACTAGGATGGATTCGTCTGAAGGACGAACCTATATCGCAAGCATATGATATCCCCTTCAAGCTTGTTATCAAAAATAATTGGGGTACTCACCAGAAATGGTGGGGAAAAAAATGGAACCAGGATCATTGTCGTGTCGGCGGTATGTCACTCTTGAACATGGCACTTGTCTGCATTCGTGTCGGGTTGGGGACATCTCATCTCGTTTTTCACTTACCTCCATGGGTTTGGGTAATCCCTTTTGGCCTCTCATCTGCTCTTTGCCTCGTCACCATGACCTTTGAACTATTGATGTCAAATACTGCCAAACTCACTGTCGTGCCGCCATATGTTCAAGAGAAGTTGACCTCTGCGAGTATCAAACTTTCTCTGATTCTCATCTGATCGTGATTCACAAAAAATTTATGTTCCTCTGTCTCGCATCGATGACGTGGGAAAAAATATGGCCCACCTTCGATCAAGGTCACTTCCTGTCGACTTCAACTCATTATCTAGGAAGTTGGTCTAGAGACTCCCTTCTGGTACCTTGGAGCCTGCATGCCTCAATGGCAGGTTCTTCGCGTTCGACGTGAGGTTTTCATCATTGGCCTCCGATCGAGTGATTCTACATGTGTTCGACGTCATTTCATTGTTCACATGCCGTAGATTGTACCTATAGTACCTTGAGGGCCATTGGCATTATTGGTGGTTCCTCTCGCGTTTGTTAACAGCTTTCATCATTGGCTGGTAATCAGACGATGTTCTTGCATGTTCGACTTCAGCTCACTTATTCGCATGCTTGAACTTGTACTTTGTTCGGGTCGAGATGGAGTGCAAGACCCTGGATTCCTGTATGTTATAATCCAGGCTGCGATTTTGTGGATTATTATGATTATTTACATGACTCACTGATTGGATGGCTGCGACCATACCCAAGTCTATTTTTTGATCCTCACTGGATGGCTCTGTCCATGCCTTGGATCCAGATAGTTGTATACTATGTTATGGATGGCTTCGCCCATACCACGTATATATCATGTATTTGAGACATCAGTTGTACTTCTTCAAGCAGGTTTTCTGACGGCGGAGTTTTCAGTCGGACACGTTCTCGTAAAGCATTTCACCCCTCTCTCTCGTTCGGGCCTCATGCTTTAGGGGGCATCTGTTACACAGCAATTTGTCACCGTCCTTGCCATTCCCCATCCCGCACATTGGAGGGCTCATTCCGTGACCTGTCAGCAGAGACAAGACTTGAAAACACTTTCATGACATCCCTCTGAACATGAGCTTTCATTTCCCTGAAGACATCTCCTGCTGAAAAACCATAAAAACACCCCTTTTTGCATTGGCATGGGTAGCTAGTTCAGTACCCGTGCCAATGTGGAAAATCCTTCAAAGAGGGCGCGCCAATTGGCGCTCTGTCCCAGAGTTGCACTCGCGCCAGCCATTTTAAGGAGTGTTTTTTAAAAATAAATGGTGGAAGTTTCATCCTAACTGATCCAGGAACTGATATCTATCTTGAGTTGGGAGTTTTGGCTATAGATTTCCATAGAGATGAAGTGGTTTTCCACCTCTCATGGAATCTTCCTTGATGATAGGACCAATCCCATGATTATAGGGATCCCAACTCCCCTTCCTCCATCTATAAAAGCTTTCTCATCTCCTTTGCAAGCTAATCTCCAAGTTCCCAAGAGCCTTATGCTATAAGAGCCTTGATTCATTCCCTTGAGGCCAAATCAAAGCAAGGATATCATTGTCAAGTATCCGAAGAGAGAGGCTTGTCCCATCCCTGACAGGGTTTATCGAGACACGTTCTGCTGACGACCCGCCGAAGGAGAATTCAGTGTCGGAACTATGGTTGTATTCTCCTTTGATTGATTAATGATAAGTGACTATTGGTTATGGTTCCACTCTCGTTGTTAATTATGATGATGAGTTATGTCTTTTCCGACTGACATATAGTTGCATATACTGGGTTTTACGCTTGCGTTTGTTTTGTTTCTCGCATGTGCAGGTATCCGATCACGGAGATCGTGAGGATTGTGATCTGCCAGATCTAAGGAATGGGAGTGCTACTTTCTCTACGAGTGACAGCATTGGATTCTAGGTAATCCTTCATCGCTAGTTGTTCTATTTGCGATTAGGAACCTGCACTATAGCATGAACGATTGTTGCTAGACCCGATCTGGGCTAGTAGGGATCGCCTCTGTCCGCAGAGGGGATTAACCTCTTCAACACATATATACCTAGCCTAAAATCAGCCTTTATTCAAGTCATCTCAAGCCTCACTGATTATTCTTTCTAAGATTTACCAGGAGAGATCCATCTCCCGATCTGGGGGGGATAGCTACCAGATTAAGCGTGGTTTGATGTTACCCTAGATTCTGCCTTTCTCAACCTGAGGTAGATTTAGGAAATAATAGGAGGAAGCCCCTAAGCGATCTATAGAATATTAGACATATTTCAGCCTTCTACACTCATGTACTTTAGTTTTGTATTGGTTATTCAGTAAATTACTGAATTTCCCATTTTGTATGCAGAGTGTTTGACAAGAAACCCTTGTCGGGTTATCTTTCTTTTTGTATAAGGAGACTAGATCTTAGTTCTTAATTCATATTTGATTAATATATGAGTAGATATGTTGCTCTCATATTTTCTGAATTTAAACCCTCTCTTATACTGCGCAGTCCCTTGAGAAGAAACTCTGGCATTCTGCAGTCTTGGGGATTTGACACTTTTTGGCAATCCTAGGTGTGGGAGATCTGTTTAACCCACCTAGTTTTCTTTGTTTCAGCTCTAATATTGGATTTAGAATTTATATTGACTAATATATGGGATACAAGAGTCAATTTTACTTTTTTATTGCATTTTTTGCTGTAAATGTGTTTTTCATGCATGATTCATGAGCTGTTCCAGATTTGGAATATGACAAGAATGATGAAGAAGAGGTAGAAAATGAAGAGGAGGAAAAGGGGAGTGATGAAGAGAACAGTGAAAAAGAGGAAAATGATAATGATGAATATACAGAGACAGAAAAATAATAAAAAAGAAAGTAGTGAACAATCCAGTGATAAAGAGGACAGTACAGAGGCAGATGAGGAAGAGAAAAATGACGAAATAAAAGACATCACAGAGGGAATTGATAAAGAAGATATTTTAGAGGTTAGAAATGGAGAGGACAATAAAGAGGTAGAGGAAAGTGAAGATGAAAATGCACAAAACGGTGATGAAGTAAACAGTAATAAAAAACTGATAAAGACAACTATAATAGTGACAACACAGAAAATGATAAAGGCCATGATAATGTTGCAAACACAAAGGACAACGATGAAGAATAAACCATGATAACTGATAGCCCTAATAATGATGACAGAAGTGATACTATGAACCAAACAATCAGTGAAGAGGTTGATGATAGTGGTGAAGATCATGACAGTAATGTTCGCATGGAGGAAAATGAAACTGAATCTGAAGAGGGCAGTTAAGGACATAGTGCAGAAGACATTAATGCAGAGATCTTTGAGGAAAATAAGGGCATTCTTAAGATCATCCATGGTGAGGAATTCAAGTAGACAAATTTGAGCTTTTCCCTCTCACATATCAAAGAGGAAAGAGGCATGTCTTTGCTGCCTCTAAAAGGCAAGGGACCATGCCATCCACCTCGGCTCAGAAGATTGACAAAGGCAAACAAAAGGTTAAGGAAGAAGAAGAAGATCATGAGGTTGAGAGGGAGTTTGAAATCATTCAGTTGGACAGTGATGAGGATAATTAAGAAAGGATCACAAAATTTCTCCTCCAAAACATAAATGCACAAATTGAATACCTCAAAGCAAATATCAATAGGGCCAAGACTGTGAATGATGCCCTTGACATGGAACATAGGCAGCTAGGAGCAGAAATTTCCATTTATGAGGCTAGGGCGATCAAGGCTCGAAAAGAATCTCAAAGGGAACATGTAAAGCTGGAAGAGTTCATGGGCACCTATTAATAAAGTGAGGATGAAGAAGGGTAGTCTAGGAGGAGACCTAGAACCATGGGGTTGAAGAAGGCATCGGCAAGACAAAGAGAACAAGAATCAGCCGTGGGAGAGAAACTCCGTCTAGATGAGCTGTTGGCCATGGAGATAGCACATGATTGGGAGCCTTGGCTGGAAAGAGCCAACATACACTTGGAGGCTAAATTGAAGAAAGAAAATCAAGATCTTGATCTCCAAAGGAAGATGACCAAGCATTATGCGCGAAGAAACCAAGTTGCAAGGGCTAAACTAAAGAAGGCCAAAACTAAGATACAAGCACTAAAATATGCAAAAGGCCAAGCTAACCTTGGAATCTTCACACAAGCTTCTCTACAAGTCTCTCAAAACCCATGAGGCACACATCTACCAACTTTGGGAGAATTTTGACAAATTTTGTTTTTTTGCTGATTTGGAGGGCGAAGGGGTAGCACCCATGGTGCTATGCTTTTTCTCAGAGCATCGTCTAGAGGAAAACCTTAAATTTGTGGAATCTTTAGCTCAATTATAGCATGCTCACAAATTTTTAGGTCAATTGGAGTTGTTTTTGTCCTCCAAAAGGGTCAAAAACTCCCTAATTTTCACCCTTCTGCCTAGTTTCCAGGACATGTGTTGTGCCTTTACTAGCCTTGGGGATATTGAATTTTGAACAGGTTATAGGGGTCCATAATTAGGAAACCAAGGTTAGTTTTTGAAATTAGACTAGACAATATTTTTAACGGGCCATAACAGAGCCTATTCAGACATTGAGAAGGCCTTCAAAACCTTGCTGCAAGTTGACCCAGTTTTCTTGCTCCTATGCTATGCCTTTGGCATGGAAATTCATCTTAAAACTCAGCATTCCGCCCTTACAAAGGAAAATTTAATAATGTATGCTTGGCATATTTTTGGAGGCTTGGAAAAGCCCAAATGTCAATTTCTTTGCTAAAAATGCCCGAAAAGATATTTTGTTTTAGATATTTTGTGCTTTGGGACTTGTAAGGTCTCAAGGACAAAAGTGAAATTTCTGAATAGCCTATGGGCTTCTAGAGACTCTATTAGGTTTTCCCCTCCTTTCCTATTAAATAGATCATTGAGGATTCGTTTGAGGTTTGTTTTTATGACTCTTGTGGGTAATGCATAGCCTTTGGAGCTTCAAGAGAAATTGGAGTTGTGGAGCTTGTGAATGGCTTGTTTTGCTTATTGATGGAGAAGGCTTGCTTGCAGGATCCCTGAGCTTGGTTAACGGTGATGCAGTTCTATTTAGTTATTGTTTATTTATGTATCATTGTGTTTCATCCTTCTATATTGCAGTAGGAAAAAATATTTAGACTAATAAATGTTGTTTAGAGACACCTCAACTATGTTTATCCTTCATTGCTTCTATGTTTTCCTCTGCTAGGTCAGTTTGGAGAATTCTTAGTTGCTCCTTAGACCCACCCAAGATCGTTTATCTTATGAATGGTTTAATACAGTATATATTATAAATGATTTATGGTTATCCCTGCTTGTTTGATATCACTAAAACATTGTTCTTGAGGTCTCTCTTCGAAGTACCATTGATTAGGTCTGCCAAAGAGGCTATGTTTAAAGAGTACCCTTTGTCCATGCTTGAAGAGTTGTTTCAAAGATCTTTATGGATATGATTAAAGAGGTTTAGGACTTCCCTCTTATTTGACTAAAGATATTTGTTCATCTTAAATGTTTTCTAACCTTGAATGTGAAATCACTAGAAGTTAAATGAGTTTCTCACCTTTTGTATTTCATTAGATTGTTTGTCTGGAATGCTTATTTTCTTAAGTGGAAATCAAAGAGTTATTGGGGTGCCCTATCTATTCATTACTTATTTATGCTAAATAGTGTTGAATTCCCTTCTTGTTTTAAGTATTTGACAAAGGATTCTTGATTTTCCTTTGCCCTACTTTGTTCACAAACTTGATGTTCATTTCATTTCACCAAACCTTGAGAATCCATCTGACCATGCTAGATTTTCCATGTGATGCTCCCCGATCCATTGTTAAACCTTCCATGACTTTTTGTACACTCCATAGCCCAATGACTTGAAAATCTCTCATTCGATCTATTCTACTTGATCATCTACCCAACCCAAACAAACAAACAAACCCTAAAATTAACAAGTAGCCAAAAATGAAACCCTAAAAGAAAACAAGTTCACATCCTTTGCACAAAATAGAGAGAGCCCTCTCTGAGTCCAGGAAGGCTAGGTCCTAGGACTCCAAAGACTGTTTTGATGTTACCCTGTGCATTTGGTTTGCTAATCTGCTAAATCACGTGACACTAACAGTAGGAATAAAACACTTCCAGTGTGAATGCGGATCAGTTTAGATAGAAAAAATAAAGCCACCTTGGGTGTGAAAGAGAGCAATTCATGTGGACCAGATCAAGGTTGACCAAATCAATAGTGTTTCCAAAGAAGAGAGTGGAGCTAGTGGGGACAACACAGTTTTGGAGGAGTTGTCTTTGCATGGAATTAACCTCATAAATGAGTGGGGCCAAGGGTGAGGAATCTCACCAAGAGTATAAGGGAATGGACGGCAGCCATGAGAGGCATTCAAAATATTGTTTATGTTTGAGTCTTATGACTTATTTCATGCTTCAATTGTTTAGTTGGGTTTGTTGTACTTTTTAGTACAAGGGTATTCTCATGCAAGAATTCCACACCCTTTCTTGGAGGAATTGGGAAGGAAATATAAGAGGATTATTCTGAGCTTAATTTCCACCATCCGGCATTGGGCCAAGCAGTCACCTACAGCCACAACACAGTCTCCTTGAGGAACTATGTTATTTGTCATGGTGTTGTAGTGGAAAGGTCAAAACCCTTGTTTATGAGCTAGTTTCCTAGTGGAAGGATCAACCTTTCACTCGGAAATCTAGTAAGGAGAAGTTACAACCATTTCTTTGTCTTTTCAACCATATTTATGCAAAGCTTCAGTAAGACAACGTGATTCAGCCATAGATCTACAGTTTATACTTTTTGTATCTCATGCCTTTCAAGAAACCCTTGCTAAGTTATCTTGGGATTATGTAAGAAAGACTAGATCTCCATTTTTCAGCTCTTTTGAGTAATAGATTAGTAGATCCATTTTTTTCTCTATTTCTGTAGAAAAAACCCGCATTAAACTGTGTTTTCACATGCTTCAGAATTTCTTGTTGCATTAGTCATGGGGTTGTAGTTTTTTTGGGTTGTTCCATGCTTGGGAGGCCTGTTTAACTAAGCTAGAATGATTTGTTTCTGATCCCATTGTATATTTGGTTGCTATAATACATAAAATAATGGATCAATGGGTTATTATTGATTTTTATAGAGAAATATTCTGAATAATGTGTTTTTGGTGCCTATATTTCTGATTTTCCTAAATAGGAATATTACAATTCCGGTGGGTCTACAAGGAAAATCAGGAAGTATATGGGAGTGTGGAGAAACAGAAGGCTAAATTTTTGGCCAGAGGGTTCTCTTAGGTGGAGGGGATTGACTATGATGAGACTTTTGCACCAGTCGGAAGGTACTCATCCATTAGATCTATTAGGTCCCTGTAATTTGTCAGATTGGCAAGACCAAATAGACAAGGGTAATATCAAACCAAATTTGGAGTCCTAGGACCTAGTATTCCTAGACTCGGAGAGGGCTCTCTCTATATTTGTATAAAATATATGACTTGATAGATTTAGGATGCTGATTTTAGGCAAGTTAAAATGTTAGGGTTTGTTTGTTTTGTTTAGTTTGGTTGGGTTTCTTGTTAAGTAGAACAGATAGAGTAAGAGAAATTAAAACCATTGGGCTATGGAGTTTGTGAAAGGCTTGAAAAGTACAACAATAAATCAAGGGTGTTTCATAGGGAAAGTTAACAAAGCCAAATGGATCTTAATAGCTTATGTGGGTGTGAAATGAACATTAAGTTGTGAATTTAGTAGGTTTAAAGGGAAATTAAGAATCCTTTAACATATACTATAACAAGAGGAGTCTTTAAGATCACTATGCTTAAGAGAGAACCAAAGGACATGGCACATCATAAAATTCTTTGGCCAAACTTCACCAAGTGAACTTTAAGACAACAATCCAGAAAACCCTAGAGAGTAGGAAACTCCTAAATTATCTAGCTATTTAACTTCAGAGAAAGAAAAATTTTAAGATAACAACTAAGTGATGATTAAAGCGTAGGGAACTCCTAAATTCTTCAATCAGACTTTAAAATACCTTCAAAGTGACTATTCAAGATGGACTAAAGGACAGGACAAACCATAAACTTCTTTGGTTTGACTCCATTAAATCATTTTTAAGACAACAAGCTAAGTGGAAGTAGAGAGCAACTAATAATTCTCTAATCAGACCCAGCAAAGGAAAACATTTGAGCAACAAAAAGCAGACATACTTAAGGTGCCTCTAACAGCATATCTTAACCTAAATTTTCTGCTCTATTGCAAGAGAAAAGATGAGCAATACAAAAATAAGAGGAAAAAATAACTATATTATTATAACATCACCATTTGACAAAATTCCATGAACCCTCTAAATGTGCTTGCTCCATTAACATTCAGTCCAAAACAGTTACAAGGCTCTAAAGCCAAACTTCTTTCACAACTCTAAGTCTAAATAATATTTAGCTCAACAATCAACCAACAACAAAAACTATGAAGAAGTACACGCAGTATTTATCTGCAAATTAAGGAGGTGAAACCCTATCTAGGGTTTCAAATGTCATTTATTACATAGTTAATGCATTTGACCTTTTAGACCATGCAAGGCCCAAGGCAAAATATCTACAGCTCATTAATTGCAAAAATAACTTCTATCATAACTATGTGAGCTAATTTTGCAAATAGTTTGACTTTAAGGCTTCAAAATATATTTTGCAATGACTCCTAGTAAGGGCACATCTCCAAGGTGCAGGGGTGCAGCGCCAGTGCAAACACGCAGCGCCAAGACAACAAAATTGGCCTGTTTTGCAGCTAACGTGTGGAGGCCTTCCTGATGCCCAATGAGCTCCATCATAGCTCATTGGAAAGGTCTCTGAGTCTAGTTTCCAAATATTCTTTCATTTTTCAAAATGGTTCCCATATTCCCTATAAAAAATCAATTCTCACAGGACTGGTAAACGTGAAGCGCCAAGGTCAAAAAGAGGGCAGAAAGGTGATTTTTTGGTGGTTTTTCGCCTTTTTGAGGGACCAGTTTTGCTCCAAATCACCTGAAATTTTCTGCGGTTGATTTAATTTCCATTAAGAACATGAAAATGTTGACATTTTTCCATTTCTATGGCCCAAAAAGAGCGCATTTCCAGTGGCGCTACGCGTTTGGCCAATTTTCTGCAAGTTAAATTGTCAAAAATTCAAAATGTGCACAAAGTGCCAAAATTGGAATTTTTCTTACTGATCAAGGATTAGAGGCCTGGAGGGACACCTTAGAAATAATATTAAGCTTGTTCCCTTCATTTTTCTTTTTTATGATTTCAAGTCCTGATTTGGCCTTTTGTAGCTTTGAGCTTGCAATTTGGTTTTTCTTGAAGTAGTTCTTGGCCCTCCTTTTAAATATGTCATTGTCCTTGTTTTCCTTCTCTAGGAGCTTCTCAAGATGCTGGTTGGCCCTGTCAAGCCATTTTTCCCAGTTTTCATTGAAAATGATGGAAAATTTTACATTCAATGTAAGCTCATTAGTAAGCTCAACCTCCTTTTTCCTCTCTAGTTCTAGAGCTCTTTTCAGCCCTCTAGTCCTAGGTCCTTTTCTTGGCACTTTTTCTTTTGCCTCATTGGTCTCACCATACCTTTCATAGGCCTCATAAAGCAAGTCCTTTGCCTTTTTTTATTCTATTTTTTCCTTGAGAAGTTGAATTTCCATGATGGCCTGATTGATCTTGAGTTGTTCATAATCCTGCTCATAGTATGCAATGATAAACTTATATCTCTCTAAGTTGGTCTTATTTTTGTTAGTGTAACCCCCTAATTGTTATTATTGTACCCTTGTAAACCCCATATTTTTATTATTGTGCCCTTAAATTATTATTGTTAGGTTGGCTAGGATTACATTATGGCCCCATGGACTCCTATATATAGAAAGGAGGTTTTGTAAATTGTATCATCCAAGAATTGTTCATTTATGTAATGTATTGGAGGTTTCCCCCTTGAATTGGCTTATTTATAAGGTGTTGATATCTCTTTTCTTCTATTTTTGGAGCTGGTTACATAACATTTGGTATCAGAGCTTTGGATTCTAGGGTTTTGCTACTCTAAACAAGTCATCGTGGAATTTTCGCTATAACGTTTTTTCTACAAAGGCTTAGAATCTGAAATTTTTAGTGTGTGAAGCCGAAATCCTGAGGAAACTCGTCAAACAATTTCAGAGCTTGGTTCAGAATATTTTCGGATATATGATATGTGGAAGGTAGTGTTTTTTCAGGCTCCGAATTTCATATCAAAGAGGTGATCGTGGGAAAATATTCATAACTCTCTCTCTGAGCATCAGATTGGAGTTTCGTAAAAAGTGGTCACAACTACACGGACTGTAGTTTCTTGGCTATCAATTTTAGAGCCGAAGGATGAAATAGTGACACGAGGAAAGTCATACAAGTTTGCTCTACTGAACTAGTCCATAACTAGGTCATTGTGGAATATTTGACACAACTTTGTCTTGAAGTATCCAAATCAGGTCAGACCTGTGGCATTCGAAAGAGAATTCAGAGGGCTACGTTGGTACTGAAATTCAAATATTGAAGTGCTGCAATCACAGATATATTCCAATTTCAATATCAAGCTCCTCAAAAGCAAGAAAAAGGTGTGTATTTTTTTTTCCGAATTGCATAAGTCTTGTTTGAAGAATCAATTTGAATTGATTCCAAGGGCATATTGTAGAATAGATATCAGTATTGGGTTCTAAAATATGCCCCGTAAAAATAATTCAACACCCATTAAGCCTTCAGAAAGCTCTACTATGACTCATGAATATGAAGAATTGCAACATGATCTATCAAAATTACAAGAGCAAGTGCACCAAATTTTTCTCTTGCAAAGAGCAACAAAAAATGAAATGGAAGTTTTGAATAAAGGCGTGGAAGTGAAGATGGATGGTTTGAAGAAAGGCATGGAAGCTAAGATGGATGGCATGGAAGCTAAAATGGATGACATGAAAGACAACATGGAAAACATGAAGAATGATCTAAAATCAGACATGGAAGGTTTGACAAAGTTGATACAAGAAATGTTTCCTAATGGTGAAAAGATACTAGAAGAAACTCATGATGAGAACAAAATAAATGTTAATCGTGATTTCATAAACTCTAATTTTGGCGGGAAGAACCACCATATTCCAAAAATGGATATGAGGAAGTTTGACGGAAAGGATCCCGTAACATGGATACTACAGATGGAGCAATATTTTGATCTCCATAACATGCAAAACACACAAAAGGTACGCATTGCAACTTTACATTTAGAACAAAATACATTTGTATGGTATCGATGGCTTTGCTCCCATAAAAAAATTGTCACTTGGTTGATTTTTACGGAGGAAATGATAGCACATTATGAGGATACAAAGAGCGACACCTTCTTTAGCCAATTGATAAATCTCAAACAAAAGGGTTTAGTGGGGCAGCACATTGAGGACTTCCAAACATTGAATATAAGGGTAACTGATATTCCAAAGGAACACAGGATTGATCTCTTCATAGGCACTTTAAAGGATAACATCCAACATGAAGTTCGTGTTTTGGAACCTAATTCATTGGAGAAGGCATTCAGGTTGGCAAGAAAAATTGAATGTAAAATTATGGCGACAAGGAAGCCTACCACTCACTTCTATAAAGGAAGTGTTGCTACGCCTAGATTTCCACAACCTACAAGTTTGACACCACAAAAATTGGATGAATAAAGAGAAAAAGGGCTTTGCTACAGTTGTGATAGCAAATACATTAAAGGTCATAAGTGTGATGAGAAGAAATTATTTTATATAGATTGTGAAGAGGAAGAAGAAAATGAACAAGAAGACGATATACACCAGGAACCAGCCCTAGAAGGGGAAGAAATGAATCCGACCATATCGTGTAATGCACTGGTAGAAATTACCACTCCTCAAACTCTCAAGATAGAAGGAAATATCAAGAAGAAAAAGGTAATACTGTTGATTTATTCAGGTAGCACCCATAATTTTATTCATTGTAAGGTAGCCAAGGAATTAAATTGTTTCCTATACCCAGCACCAGAATGTCAAGTGATGGTTGCAAATGGAGGAACTATAAATTTTTCTAGAAAATGCCATAATATCAAGCTAACCATGGGGGAATATGTATTGACTAGTCCAATGCTTTCCATTCCTAAGGGAGGTGTTGATGTTGTACTAGGAGTACAATGGTTACAATCTTTGGGGATGGTAGCTTTTAATTTTCAATAACTTTTCTTGAAATTTTTTTCAGAAGGAAAGGAATTCAAATTATGGGGTATTTCAGGGAAGCCGAGAAAGATAATAAGCTCTAATTTCATGACAAAGCTTCTAAAGAAATAACAATGAGGCGTAATTGCACAATAATGCTCACTAGAGGTTGCAACATCAAAATCATCTATTTTTGTAGATCTCCAACAAGTCTTGGACAATAATTCCAAGGTGTTTGAAACTCCCAAAGGACTCCCACCTATTTGTGATCATGATCATGCTATTCATTTGATTCCAGGAAGTGTTCCTCCAAAAATCAGGCCTTATAGATATCCTTATGTCCAAAAGAGCGAAATTGAACGTATGATTGCAGAAATGTTAGAGGCGAGTATAATTCAACCTAGTGAAAGTTCTTTCTCTACTCCTGTAGTATTGGTACACAAGAAGGATGGATCATGGCAAATTTGTCTAGATTATAGGGAGCTTAATAAGCTCACCATTAAAGATAAATTTCCCATTCCTGTGATTGATGAATTATTGGATGATTTACATGGAGCAATTTATTTTACCAAGTTGGATCTTTGTTCAGGATATCATCAAATTAGAATCAACACTGAAGATATTTCAAAAATAGCATTTCAAACTCATGAGGGTCATTATGAATTTTTGGTCATGCCTTTTGTCCTTACCAATGCACCTTCTACATTTCAAGGGTTGATGAATTCCATTTTCAAACCCATCCTTAGAAAATTTGTGCTAGTATTTTTTGATGATATACTAATCTACAACAAGTCTTGGAAGAATCATGTTGAACATGTTGATAGGGTGCTCAAACTATTGCAGGAGAAACAATTATATGCAAAAAAATACAAATGTTTCTTTGGAGTACAAGAGGTGGAATATCTAGGTCATATTGTATCTCATGAGGGTGTTAAGGTATACCCTAACAAAATTAAAGCCATTAAAGAATGGAAATTCCCCACAACCATAAAGAAGTTGCGAGGATTTCTCGGGTTAACAGGGTATATCGCAAGTTTGTTAAGAATTACGAGAGAATAGCAGCACTTCTAACAACATTATTGAAGAAAGATGCATTTTCATGGACTCCTGAAGCAACTAAGTCCTTTGAACATCTTAAAGAGGCAATGTGTTGAGCACCGATCTTAACTACGCCAGACTTCACAAACCTTTATTGTGAATTGTGATGCCTTAGGAAATGGAATTGGTGTTGTTTTAATGTAGAAAGTAAGACCCATTTCTTTTGAAAGTCGTCGAATCAAAGGAAAGTATTTACAGAAACCTATTTATGAGAAGGAAATTTTAGCAATATTGCATGCACTAAATAAATGGCGAACTTACCTAATGGGAAGACACTTCAAGGTAAAAACTGATCATGTTAGTCTTAAACACTTTTTGGAACAAAGACTATCTTCAGAAGAGCAGCAAAAATGGGTCACAAATATGTTGGGTTATGACTTTGAAATAATCTAAAAAAAAGGAAAGGTTAATGTTGTTGCAGATGCACTCTCAAGAAAGAATGAAGAGGCGTATGCATTTCTTTGTGCCATTTCTATTATCCAACCAGATTGGATAACCGAAGCAAGAGATGAATGGAAGAAGGACAAAGATGTATGGACACTCATTCAAAAGTTGCAGCATGATCCTAGTACATCTGATACATTTAGTTGGAAAAATGATTCATTATGGTATAAATATCGCTTATATCTTTGTAAGAATTCCCAACTAAAACAAAAGATTCTTTTGGAATTGCACACTTCTCCTTTAGGAGGACACTCAAAATTTTTAAAAACTTTCCACAGGGTGAAGAAAGAATTTTTTTGGGATGGCCTTAAATCTGATATTCAAAAGTTTGTGGCGGAAGGTTTGGTTTGCCAGCAGAATCAAGTTGATACAATTAAGACCTCGAGACTTCTACAACCTTTATCCATTCCACGTCAACGTTGGGAGGAGATTTCAATGGATTTTATCACAAGTTTACCTACATCTGAAGGAAAGAGTGTCATCATGGTGGTAGTTGATAGAATTACCAATTATGCACACTTTTGTGCATTATCTCATCCATTTAAAGCAAGTACAGTTGCTACTACATTTATGGACACAATTAAAAAGCTACATGGAAGCCCAAGGGTTATTGTGAGCGATAGAGATCCTATTTTTACTGGAAATTTTTGGACGAAGTTATTTTCTTGTTTGTGTACTCAGTTAGCTCATAGCTCATCTTATCATCCTCAATCTGATGGTCAAACTGAGATAGTAAATAAACGTTTGGAAGGATATCTTCATTGTTTTGTATCTGATAAATAAACACAATGGGTCAAGTGGTTACCTCTCACTGAATGGTGGTATAACACTTCCTTCCATACTGCTGCAAAAATGACCCCATTTATGGAACTTTATGGATATCATCCACCATCCATCACATCATATTTAAGGGAAAATTCGAAGGTTCAAGCAGTGGAAGATCACATCGAGCATCAACAAGAACTTCTCCAACTCTTAAAGGATAACCTGAATTTGGCACAAAATCGAATGAAACAACAGGCAGTTCAACATCGCAGCGAGAGAAGTTTTGATGTAGGATATTGGGTATTTTTATAGCTACAACCATACAACCAAATGTCCCTCAAGCAAGCTAAGAAGGATAATAAATTATCGCCAAAGTACTATGGTCTTTACAAGGTGTTGCAAAAGATTGGTACTATGGCATACAAATTGGAGCTTCCTGCTTCTTTGCATCCAGTTTCCCATGTTTCATGCTTAAAGAAGGTTATAGGTGAAAATCTTCTAGTTCAAACAATATTTCCAGAACTTGATGAGGAAGGAAAAATAATATTGGAACCTAAAGCAGTCACGGAAACAAGAACTCGACCGCTACGAAATCGATCAATTTTAGAGTATCTCATCAAGTGGAAGAACTTACCCACTGAAGATTCTACATGGGAGGATGAGAATTTTATACAGAAGCAACCAAAGCTACTCAAGCATTGAGGACAACACTTTTTTGAAGGAGAGGGGCATGTTAGGTCCCTATATTGCTAGGATAGTCCCTTATTGTTGTTAGTGTAACCCCCTTATTGTTATTATTGTACCCTTGTAAACCCCATATTGTTATTATTGTGCCCTTAAATTATTATTGTTAGTTCAGCTAGGATTACATTGTGGCCCCACTAGGATTACATTATGGCCCCATGGACTCCTATATATAGAAAGGAGGTTTTGTAAATTGTATCATCCAAGAATTGTTCATTTATTTAATGTATTCGATGTTGCCCCCTCGAAGTGGCTTATTTATAAGGCGTTGATATCTCTTTTCTTCTATTTTTGGAGCTGGTTACACAACAGATTCCTGCTAGGGAACACCCGGTGCTAAACAACACTGCTACCCTGCTAAATAGAAAGAGGAAGCAAAAGTCTAAGTAGACAACAATCATAATCTAAAACATGAAGAATAATGCTGCCATCCTATTCCTTAAATAAAACATGAGTTTTATTTCCCTTGGCCCCACTCAATTAGGTCATCTCTATCCAAAGATACATCCCCCTCCAAAACTGAATTATTCCTTCTTGGATTTCTCCCCCTCCATAACTGCGTTGTTGACTTAGTCAAAGTGGACTGAATGAACTTGATTTTATCCCTATTGACACATGGAGGTGTTTTATTAAGCTAGAAAGAGTGTCCCCTTTCACATTTGGAGTGTTTTTATCCCTCCTTAGGAGACTTATGGGCTTTTATACCCCTTTATTCACCGATTAGAGCTACTGCTAACTCTAATGTGCCATTTAGCTTTGAGGATAAAATTTTGGAACATTACAAAGATGAAGTGTGTAGTGGTATCTACAATGAAATCCTTCACCGCTTGTGCTTCAGTCCATTTGGTTACATAGTCAGTGGCACTGATGATGTGGCGCACAAAATTGATGGCTCATTTGTCAAAGGCTTGCAAGGCCATCTGCAGTTGAAGGGGCATTTCATCTCTACGTGATGGCCTTCCTATCCATTTGCATGTATCACAGGCTTTACAGTAATCGTGAGAGTCAATATTCAAGGTAGGCCATAACATGCCAGCTCTTAAGATCTTCTACATCGTTGCTTTCCCTACGTGGTGACCTCCTGCTACCCCGTCATGGGCTTCTGCCAAGATATCATGTCGTTCGTGCTCCAAGACGTACCTGAGCAGCACTTCATCTGCGCCCATCTTATACAAATGTCCTGCAATGATGGTAAAATCTACAATGTGGGCTACCAGATCCTTCATTTGTTGCACCAAATATTTCACGGGTGTCATGCCCGTAGTCAGGAACTGAATGATGTCAGCGAAGTGCACATCAACCACTTTAATAGCAAATAGTTTCATGTCAGGAAACCCTTCCTCGAGGTTGGTGGGTTCCTCACCACTCTCAATTTGAGACAATTGATCTGGCCCAACATTCAATTTACCTGGCTTGACAATGATCTCAAAGTCATAGTCTTGGAAGAGAAAAAGCCATCGGCAGATTTCCCCCCCAACACAGGCTTATTCACTAGGTACTTCAAAGCCGAATGATATGCGAACATTTTGAAGTGCCCTCCTAACAGATAGTTCCATTACTTCTGTAATGCATAGACCATGGCCAACCCTTCCCTCTTCGTGGTGGAATAATTGCGCTCCACACCCGAGAGTTTTGACTAGCAAACGTGATTGGGTGATCAATGTCTCTGGCTCCAGGCTGCGTAAGGACTGCTCCCAGGGCAATTCCTAAAGCATCAACATGAACATGAAATACCTTTGCCTAATAATGAAAAATAAGAATAGGTGCAGATACCATATTTTTCTTGAGTAGCTCAAAGCTCTTCTGGCACTCATCATCCCAAAATAATGAAACATCCTTCATAACTAGCTTTTCCAGAGGTGCTATGATCAGTGTGTATCCCTGACTGAATTTTTTGTAGTAGCCCATATGTCCAAGGATCGAAAGAAACTATTTCTCAGTTGTAGGTACTGGCAGATTGATGATAAATGAAACTTTTGTGGGGTCCAACATCAATCCTTGTCAGCAGACTATATGTCTGAGAAAGATTTCGAAGGGTACGCAGAAGATACATTTCTTGATATTCAGGGAAACCTGATGTTTCCGACAGGTGTCAAACATCATGCGCAGGTTCAAAACATGCATCTTTACTAAGCCGAAGATAGTCCAATCATCGAAATAAACCTCTATAAATTTGTGGATGAATTATTTGAACACTGCAACAACTACCCGCGAGAAGATAGTAGGGGCATTCTTGAGTCCAAACGACATGACTTTATACTGGAAGGATCCCCATTCAGTGGAAAATGTAGTTTTGTTGTGATCTTCTGTTGTGATCCTGATCTGATGGTATCCTGAAAACCCGTCAATGAATGAGTACGCTTCCTGGCCTCCTACACTATCCAAGATCTCATCGGAGAATAGTGTTGGAAAGGGGTCATCTATGCAGGCATCATTTAGCTTGCATAAGTCCACACAGATTCGGATTTCTTCCTTTGTTTTATTTTCCTGCACAACCATCAGACTTACTTAATCCAACTACTCAACTGGCTTGATAATACCTACGGTGAGCATTTTATCGATTTCCTCCTTAACCTTTTGCTTATTCTTAGGGTTCAGCCGATAAGGCCACTGCTTTACAAGGCACACATCCAATTTTAGCGTGATGCACATAACCCCTAGATCCCCTGTGATCCCTTTGAGCTTCAAAAACTTGGTTGGGAATAAGTCTTGATATTCTGTGAGAAATTCAAAAATATTGCTTACAGTGTCAACATTCCAATAGTCCCCAATTTTAGCTAAATTAGGCTTCTCTGTTGTGCCAACATTGACTTCCCACAGTTTCATAGGCTTTGTCACATCCACAATATTTAGTGGAGGTCCCGCAACTGCATGCTCCCCCTCTAATTCTGGGATAAATACATTGTGCGGATCCTTATCGCATTCTTATATAGTTATATTGTGACAATTAACAATATCTTGCATCTGCGTTTCCCACGTCGGGACCCCAAATGTTGCAAAGGAACTGGATTCACCAAACACAAATGTATCTATATCTTGTAGAGCTTTGTCAAGTGCCTCTGAGCCCCGTGTTAGTCCAAATGTACCTATGAACTCATCCTTCAAAGTTTCCAAGTGGCGAATGCATTGATGTAGCTCTGCATCCAAGTACCACGCAGTGGGGATTGCTCCCAACGCATGAATAAACAAGTGAACCCATTCTCCACTTCTCCATCCAAGCGAAAAAGTGTTCAGGTAGGTCCCCTAGGCCAAGGAATATCTTAACGTGCACCTCAACCAGAGGCTTGAATCGTAGGATCATCATGTCCCAACATTCCTTCCATTCCTGGAATGCCTCCTTATGTGTGTCCCACCATCTTGCAAGAGTTGTGCGCATAGCTATATTAAGGGCCCATAACCTCCATTCTCTGGGAACCTCGGCTTTGAATGTTCAAAAAGATTCTTTTATACTACCAGAACCATCAAGGTAGGGTAGTTCTCTTACCTCGTAGGATATGCAATGGAAGTCCCTAAGGATTTGTAGGCAGCACAACGTAGAGACATCATGCAGCCAGTTTTTCCAATTTTCTATTTCTTTGTCAGAGTCAGAAAAGCATTCACTACCCCTTTCCTAGCAAAGCACACCATCGGCCATAGGATTGATCCAGTCTTTCTCCCTTGCAGTTAACTTATAGAATTTATCCACCTATTCTTCCTCACGCACTGGGTCTGTATACCTTTCTCCTTCTACGGGGTCTAGTGGTACAATCACCCGTGTTCCTTCACTTTCAAACACCATGCTTCTTTTCTTCAAATTAATAATACCACCCATATCAATGGCCCAGTCCAATCCTAGGAGTGTCGGGTAAGGGTCTACATCTTCTACAATCTAAATGACTTCAAAGTCAACCTGGACCTTAACTCCTGCGATATCTACCACAATATTTGATAGTCTTCCTAACGGGATGATCTTCTGTTGGTTGGCCATGCATAGCTGGATAGTGGAAAATTTCAACTTAGGTTCTCCCATTCACTGCCAAGTGTGTTTAGGTAATACGTTCGCATCTAATCCCAGGTCTAGAATAACCTGATCCATCTCGTAATCACCAATCTACACGGTCAACCACATCTCCCTACCAGTGTGTCTCTTATGCTTATATGGTTTGTGCACACCCTTAATTTCCATAGCTGGAGTTGTCTTTTCTGCGTAGCTAGCTATCAAGGCTTGGAGGTTTTCTATGACCTGTTGGTTGCACAACAACTTCATACATGCCTACAGGAATGGTTTAACCTCATCATCTACTTTGAGGTTTGTAGGGGTTTGAGGAGTAGGTGCCTCAGCCTTATCAAAGTCTTGGCGAGTTGTGACAAAGGTTTCCTTTTCCTTCTGTAAGTCCAAACCTTTTTGTTTAATGGCTGCTTTATGGATAAGAGGCTTCGCCTCAGCTTTCTCCGCAGTTCCTCCGGTGGCCATGCCGCTGCGCATTATAACATTAATACTTGGTCCTTCCTCTCGGGGTTCTTTCTTGACCCTTTTTACATTCTGCGTAGGTGTATGCTACTTCTCCTGCATCTTGTCTATCAAAATGAAATCTTAAATCACATGATCCAGCTATCTATAGTATCTGCAGGTTTGTCTCGTAGGGTTTGTGCAATCCCTTGCAAAGTGCCCTATTTATCCACATTTATAGAAAATCAGTTGTCCTCTCCCCCTACTTGTGCTTCCACCCCAGCCTCCTCCCCTGTCCCCAGATGGGGAGCCACTAATGCCCGAGGGGGATCTTGGTGAGGATGGATCTGACTGTACCCTATATATATTTCCTCGATCTATCATCATGTCATACGTATGGAAGTTCTATTCATCATGGCCTACAGATCTATAGAACCTACACCATTGTCGCTTTATTTCTAGGACATATGCCGCAAGGCAGGGGCAGTGGTTGGTATCATGTAGCCCAGCAACATGACAATCATCGCACCAAAGCACTAGTCCACTTGGTCTTGCAGCTTCCCTAGGATAGAACAGACTAGGTCCCCTGGCCTATATGTAGTCTGATAGCAGAGGATATTTATCCTTGGTGTGTCCATTCACCCTGCATCATATGCACTGTATTTTAGGGCTAGCCTCCGCTCCTTGCTCCTTTCGCAGATTCTGGATCTCCATGTGCATTACCTCTAGATGGCCTTGTATCTACTCTACTACTAACTGGGTATCATCTCTTGGCGCAGCTTCTAGCTTCATCGCAATTTCTAGGGCCCTTTCCTGCGATTCAATGGCTTGATGTCCCATTGGCATGCGTAGGTGGGACAGCAGCATAGAAATGAACCACTCTGTGTGCTTCTTGTCATCATACAGGAATCCTCCTTCTCTAATTACCTTCTTTAATCATTGGTCAACCTCCTATACGGACTTGGACGGTCCTTGCTTGAAATCCTTCAGATCGTTCACTATCTGAGAGTAGGACTTCGGCTTCTTGAACTGTTGTTTCAAGGAATTTTTAATCTCTTCAATGGTTGCATTCACATGCTAGTCGATGTATCCCATATACCAGTCCAAGGCTCTTCCTTCAAAGGCAAGGGATAGCTACTCTCTTTTCACCGCATCACTAGCTACATTCTGCGCAGTCCATACCAATCCTGTGACAAACCAAAACCGATGCATATCTTCTTCTCCTACGCCTTTGAAGGTAGGTAGCTTCATGTGCGAGGACATATCGTCTTCAGGCAGTGGCGGTGGTGAGTTCTTACCCCTATGAGGGTTTGAAGGTGGTGTAGACGGAGATCAATGTGCAACAGAGTTTCTTACTAGACTATAGACAAATTTATCTCCTTCTTGATTATTTTTATAGTATTTACCACTGCGCATGTACCATCACTTTGATCGGAGCTCATTCACTCTATATGACTACACAGAATTCTCTTTTTTCACAATAAGATCTTAATCAGTAATGGTAGAGTTTTTAGAAACTTACTGCCGAAACCCTTGAAGAACCTTCATTCCACTTCAGAGTAGGACATCAGTTGAGCAATTGAAAATTCTGTCACAAACCCTCTTATCACACTGTCCACCAAGTCATCTACCATGCGAGTGATGGTGTTATCAATCTCTTCTAATTGTCGAATCATCTCTGTGGTCCATTGTGTGACCTGTTCCTCCTTCTAACACCTCTAGAAATCTACGAGCCTTGCGAGACACTCCTGAAGCTTGATCGCAAATGTCACAAAGAAAATCTTGTAGATCTCTGTGAAGAAGTACTTATTCTTCCACTCCTTTGTATTTAACATTGTACTGTGATTCTCTCTTACTGTGAATTTCTGAATTTTCTTTTCGAACCGCTCATCTATCTCTTTCTTCTTAGGTCTCCAATGTGTTCTTGGCATCACCCGATATCTCTATCAAAATTCCCCCTGTCCCGGAAACAGAACCATTTGTTGGCTCGAGGGGTCCTAACCCAGATTCAAAGGTTTAAGGTTTGCCCGACAAACTCCTATACTACTGGCCCTTTCGGCAGTGACCTACTTGCGCAGGCCAAAGTCTCACCTGAAGCAGTATGGGAGGGTGCTGGAACCGGGTTTCTGCACCCTAAGAGAGAGCAGGTAAGTCAAGCAGATCTGTGTTCCCAGCTTATTGAGCTTCACATATAATAGATCTAGTTACAGGTTTACATCATAGGGCTATTATCTAATGATTACCCTCGCGTCCACGTGTGCAATACCAATCTATCAGTACAGAAACTATAACCACATCAATTAATAGATCATAGATTCATATAATAGAAACACATATACTTTCCCAACTATCAAACAGATATTTTTGCAGCTCAATCATACAACCCAAGTCACATAAATTATAATAGAACAGATCGAGATCACATCAGATATCAACAATACTTCGCATATATATTAATACCAGAATCTCCTTACAATCCTAAAATATCACCTGTGCACGCAGCTAGCAGGGTCTAAACACAACAGGACTGAGGAGCTCTGTGTACACATCCAACAGGAGTCCTTCCAAAAAACCCAACAACATATCTAACAATTCGTGCTTAACATCAATCTCTATTCTTTCATGCCTATGACTCAAAAAGGTTTCTCTATTTATACCGATTTAGCCTACGCATCCTGTTGGGGTCCTGTGTTTTGGTAAATTGGCTAACCAAAAGACAAGGCAACATCAGAACCAATCTTTAGAGCTCTAGGATCTAGCCCTCCTAGTCTCAAAGAGGGATCTCTCAATATGTTTATAAAGATATGTCTTGAATGATTTGGGTAGTTAATTTTAGGCTAGTTATGAAGTGCAGGGTTGTTTGTTTTGTTTGGTTGGACAAATGTGTCTCATGTGGTACAGATAGAGCATGGGAATCTACAAGCCATTGGGCAATGGAGTCATGTGAAAGTCCAAATAGTTCTGACTGAGAAGGAAGGGAAACCAAAGGGAAAATCTAACTTGGTCAAGGATCTGTTGAATAGTATAGGTGAAATGGGATGAACATTAAGGACTAAGAGTGAAAAGAAAACTAAACCCTTTCACAAATGGCTTAAAAGATTCGGGGAACGCCCAATTTCCTCCAGTAAGCTCACTAATTTGGACTCAATCAATGTAACACTCAAAGAAAAGTAGAAATGTAGACTAAAACCTTCTTAATTAACTTATATGATTCGGGGACCGCCCTATTTCCTCCTATGAGTTTACTGTTGAAGACTTAATCAACAAAACATACAATTGCATTCAAAGAAGAGGGAACGCCTTAGACATCTAGGACTGCAATTATAGGGACCTTCAACACAATAATTACAATAATGAACAGATGGTATGATTGAAATAGACATCACTGTCAAACTGTAAGCATTAATAAACAAAGGGAGACTTCAGATACAATATTCAGTGGTAAAGAAATAGGGAACGCCTAAACAGTCTTTAGCACAACCGAATTAACCATTTCTGAAATAAAACAAATTGAATATTCAAGAGAGCTATTAGACTACCCTGTCATGTTTAGTAGCAGCAAAAATATAAACAGTGAAGGATAAACAGGTCAGAGGTGCTTCTAAGATACATTTCTCTACCTAAACTTTTTATCCTATTGTAAGTCAAAGCATAATGGAACAGAGTGATAAATGGGAAATAAAATTAACAATAGAGATTACTTCACTATAACCAGGCTCAGGGATCCAACGGTCTAGCCTCCTTCATCAACAGAAAACACAGAGACTTCCACACTCTTTCAGAACACCAATGCTTCTTCAAAGCAGCAATATGTATTACTTTAGAAATCACCAAATGCCAACCTTTTACACTGAGACTTCAAAGAGTCTTTATAGGAAAAATGAGGAAAAGTAGGTGAGGAAAGTTTTAATGAACATCAGAGGTAGGAGAGAGAATTTGAATGCTCCATCCTATGTCATAAACATAACATTAAATTCTAGACAGGATCAATAACTTTGTAGCTTGTTGAGACCATTTTGATATGATAGAAATCACCCACAGGGTGTCCTTGAGAGGAAAAACCATCTGGAGTGGTACTGTTATCTTCTTGGTGTGATTTAAGTGAAGAATGGGCTATGAGGACTCCCATACTTCTAAATAACTGCTTCTGATAGTTTGTAGTAGCTTCCCTAGTGTAATAACTGCTTGGTAAGCTTGTGTGCATGGGATGGGCTATGTCTGTGTGAGTCAACATTCTGCACTACTAACTGCTCTGTCTCTTTGTACTTCAACCTGTTTTAACTCTGTTTATGTTTTCACTTTGCTGATTGCTTGAACTGCTTCTGTACTGATGCCCTTTGACGTTGCTTTGTGGCCCTGAGATTTCCATCTGAGCTTTTTTGTCACATTTGTGACTGTAAAACATTAATTCCTTCATCGGCCATGAAAACCTACAAACACACGCCAAACATGTTATGAAATATTGCGGGCTTGGTTTAGAATTCTTGCATAGGCTCTGGGGTGGCGGAGCAGCAGTCAGGAAGAATGTGATTGCAGCGGAAAATCGGAAAAATCCCTGGCAGAGCAACTAACAAGGTCAATGGAGGTTTCGGTGCGAGGATGAACGTGGACCATTAGATCAGGATGATCTACAGTGGATATCTCTCTATGGAGTCATTTGGGAGGGAGATGGGAGGCAAATGAAATTTTATCGCAATATAATATTGGTCGTGTGATCTCAGAGATCGACAGCCAAGATTAAAAGAGGAATTTATGTTGCGGAGGGTGGTTTGGTAGAAACTGGGATGGTTTTCACACAACAAAAAAGGGGGGAGGCGGTATTTGTGTTTGGAATGCGATTCCACTCAGTGGTTGACACGTGTATTTTGAAAACCACTTTTATTGCGTAAAAGTTGCGCACTGTGGGAAGGGCTCAAAAATTACACGAGATTGATTGTCGACCATTGGATTGGAGGCTCCAGATCCAACGGTGTGGGTTGAATGCGATGGATGAAGAGTTGCAAGGTAAAAGGGTATGCGGCGGAAAAAGGTTTCATGACGCAACACTACGAAAACTAGGGTTTAGACTGAGTAGGCATGAACAATGACTTTTAGTGTTAAAATGTAAAAAATTATGCGAGGGAAAATACATAGGAAAAAGGTGAAAATGAGAAGAAACAAGGGCGTTTGGTGGTGGGACCGGGAGTACGGAGGAAAAATCCTGGGGGTGATTGGCGGGTTAAATGAGGGCCATCAGATCATGATAGATCAACGACGGAGATTAAAGATAGTGGATGAAGGGTTAGGAGGATGGTGAAACTGCGATGAAGTGTGGACCATTGGATCCGACAGAATGAATGGTCAGGATTAAATCAGGGATCACACATCGGAGGAGAAAAACGAACAGGACTTTGGATTTGCAATGTGTGATTAAGTGATGGCCGTTATATCAGGGGAAATGAATGGTGGAGATCTCATTGCAGCATCGCATCAGCGGAGGTCAAAGGATAAGGGACTAAGCCTTTGCAATATGAAATTATGCGAGGGCCATCCGATCTGAAGGATGATTGACGGTCAGGACTTAATCGGGGAGGTGATGATGGAGGGCTATGGGCAGAGCGCGATGAGATCCTGGCCGTTGGTTCTTGTGGATTCAATGGTCCAGATCAAATCGGTGGGCGCGAGTGATGAGAAAAGCAAAGAACCAATGTAGCGATGCGATGGAACGTTGGCTGTTGGATCTAAAAACATCAACGGTGGAGATCTAATTGGTGACCAGCGGAAAAGTGAAAAGGGGAAAGGAACATGCAAAGCACGATTGAATCTTGGCCATTGGTTCTTGTGGATTAAACGGTCTAGATCAAATTGGTGATCGAAGGAGAAGGGGTTCATCGCATCGGAAGATTGGAAGAATAAAGGCAAAGTTAGGGAAAG
The DNA here is from genome assembly GCA_034641835.2 of Pinus albicaulis. NCBI lineage: Eukaryota > Viridiplantae > Streptophyta > Pinopsida > Pinales > Pinaceae > Pinus > Pinus albicaulis. The sequence goes on from JAXQQM020065194.1 coordinate 114,319, forward strand.
GAAAATCCGATTGTGATTGGTGATAAGGGCTAGTGCCTGGTTATGGCTCCGGGTCACATGCGGAAAAGGGGCTAGAGCTAAGGCCGAAAGGGGCTTAAGGCCTTAAAGTTAAAAAAATGGGTTTTTTAGGATTTTTGAAGGGTTTTTTAGGGTTTTGTGGCTTTCGGTAGAGAGGAAAGAAAGGGTCTTTAAACCTGTAAATGAATATTTGAGGTTTTAAAGGGGATTTAAGGCTTTTAGAGGCTAAATGGAAGGTTAAAAGATGAAAAGAAGGCTTTATGAAAATGGAGGGAAATAAGTGAAAATATGCAGTTTCAGGGGCCTTTCGAACAACTTTCTTTGGTTAATTAGTATGGCTTTAAGATGGAAACAGCAGTGAAGATTAATTAAAAGGGATAAAGAATCATCATAAGACTTCAAAGATGATGGATTTTCAAAGAAATAAATCTCTTGAAGGCTTGAACACAATTTAGCCACCATTTAGCATATCAGAATTTATAGGTGGCTAACAGTGGCTCCACTTGGGGAGGACAGCTTGCCCTTTAGGTGTCCAGAACCTCAGAAATCTCTGGATTTAGAAGACCAGTGCCATTCCATTGGCAGAATTCTTCATTTGACAACTTTTCACTATCCTGCAGCAGGAAATCCATTTGAGCAACACTTCTACCTACCCCAAACTATTTTTCCTAACATTGCTTTCTTCTTTGAGTGCACTTGGACTGGAAAACTCTTTTTCCAACATTTTATTTTGCAAACAGAAAAATAAACCTATCTATTGCTACCCTTATTTCTCCACAAGTTCAGATTAAGCAGTTGAACTCATAATTTTCTCTACCTAAACTAAATACCTGTCAAGATTAGACAGTTTGACAGATTTCATTTTCTGTATTCTAAAACAGAAATTGAAACATAGCCAAACCGGGATTAGACTGTCTGGTTTGCTGTGGGTCCATGGCATAAAGACAAACTACACATGAACTGAAACTTTGCATAAAATTGAAACAAAATTGTGAGGGCTTGAAATTTTGGAAATTTAAAGCATCCCTTCTTCCTTTTGTGACTCAGATTTTGAGCTTTTCAGAGTCACCCTTTTCTTTATTTTAGCTCTGGTTTTGATCTTGTTAAAGTTGTTTTAATTTCTTCTTTGCTGGTTCAAGTCTTGAGCATGTTAGAACCAGTTCTCTTTCTTCTCTTCGGCTCAAGTTTTGAGAGAATTAGAGCCATATTTTCCTATGATTCTAGGTTCAGATTTTTAGCATGTTTGAACCTTTCTTTCTTCTATCCTAATCTTTTCTACTGATAAGCCAAGATTAAACAGTTTGGAAAATATTTTTCACTATCCTATCAGTAGTAAATTGAAATCTGCCCAATCATGATTACGCTGTATGATTGGACAGTAGTGCTCCTTAAAGTAGTGGCATTTGAGCTTGCACACTTTCATATTTTCCTTTCTTTTTGGTATGGGGTTATACCTTTCTTGTTTTATTTCTACCCTCTTTTCTATTTTTTTTATCTTTTTTGTATTTTTCTTTTTATTTTTCTTTATGGAAATGGTATGTACAATGGATAAAAACTCTAAAACTAAGACTTTTGATAGAAATAGTGTTTAAGCATCCTACCATTGACAGGACCTCCCAAAACTTCTTCACCATTCAGTTCTTGCGGGAAAAATGCATTATGCCCTCTTATGGAGTGAATAATGTAGGGCCCTTTCCAGAGATTTTCAAACTTACCATGTTTTCATTTTTCTTCTCTCCTTGAATCCCATTTGAGAACCACATTCCCAACTTGGAAGTCATTTGCTTTAGTCCTTTTGTCAAATAACCTTTTGATGTTTTCTTGGACTGTTTGAGTTCTCTGGTAAACTTCCTCTCTGGTCTGCTGCAAATGGATGGTCTGATTGATCCTTCTCTGCATATCCTTTTCCTCAACTTGGACTTCTTGAAGGAGTTTCATGACTGGAAATCCCAAGGATATTGGGAAAACAGCATCCATGCCATAAACCAGCTGATAAGGGGACATGTTTATTGACTTTTTGGTGGTTAATATGTCAGCCCACAAAGCATGAACAAGCTTACTATGCCATGCTTTCTATTTTTTCTCCAATAACTTCTTGATGATTTTGATCAGGCTCTTGTTGGAAGATTCAGCAAGTCAATTTCCTTGGGGGTAATAGGCTGTGGAGTGGCCCAGGGTGATCTGATATTTATGGTATAAATCAACCATCTTTTTGGATTTAAAGGCAGCAGAATCATCTGTGATTATTTTCCTAGGACAGCCAAATTTGGCCAATATGTTGGTCTCAAGGAATTTAATGATGACAAAGTCAGTAGCATTCCTAGTGGGTATGGCCTCTATCCATTTGGTAAAATAGTTAGTGGTTGAGATGATCCACTTGTGCTGGGCTAAGGAGGATGGATGGATTTCCCCTATGAAGTCAAAAACCCATTGTTGAAAGGGTGTTTCAACACTAATAGGTTTCAAAGGCAAGGGCAAGAGCTTTCTTCTACCATCAAAAATTTGACACTTGTGGCAAGACATTACTAGTTTGTGGGTGTCTGGGAAAAGGGTGGGCCAATAGTAACCAGATCTGAGGATCTTGTTTGATGTGGTCTTCCAATTTAAGTGCCCTCCACATTCTCCTTCATGCATTTCATGCATGATTTTTCTTGCATCAACCTCAAGTAAACATTTTAATAATATCCCACAGCATTTTTCCAATATAAAACTCCATCTATCATGCAATAATTTAAAGCCTTCTATTTGAAAAATATGGCCTTTTTTTTTTACAAAGAAGGAGGAGCATTTAAATAAAGCAACACATAAATGATGTCAGCATACCATGGAGAATTCATGAATGTTTCCTCAATAAATAGTGTTGGGAATTCTTCTATCTCTTCTAAGGCATCAACCATATTCATATCTAGAGCTTTGAAATTAGATTCAGCCATGATTTTTGCTAATCCTTGTCCCTTGATGAGTTTAGTAGGCCTGATTTCCAAGTCATATTCAAGGATAGTGGCAATCCACTTTCCCCTTTTACCATCGGGGTCCCGACTTAGAATGTCTTTGACTATGGTGTGTGGCACAAAGGCAATGATATGTGAATGTAAAATGTACACCCTAAATTATTTTAATGCTTTTACCACTGCTAACTCTTGCTTCTCCATGATGTTGTATTTGAGTGGGGCATCTCTTAAGGCTTTGTTGAATAAGGATATAGGTTGTTCTTGCCCCAAGTTATTCTTTTGCAGCAATACTGCAGCTATTGTATGTTCAGATGCAAAGGAAAAAATATAGAAATCTCTGGTGAAATCAGGACTAATAAGGACTAGTGCTTGAGTAAGGGCTTGCTTTACCAGTTCAAATGATTGTTTAGCTTGCATTGTCCATTTAACATCTACTTCTTTCCTGAGCATGTTAGTGATGTTTCTTAATAGCTCAGCAAGGTTGGGGATGAACCTCCTCAAAAAATTAATCTTTCCAATGAAACATTGTAATTCTTTGAGGTTCCTAGGGTGGCTGATATTCAGTATGCCCTCAATTCTCTTAGGATCTATTTTGATCCCTTCTTCAGAGATTATATGACCAAGAATCTTTCCTTCCTAGAGGCAAAAGAGTGTCTTTTTTGGATTTAAAGACAACCCAAACCTTTTGCATTTCTCAAAAACTTTCCTTAAATGTTCCAAATGTTCTTCATCAGTTTTGGAGAAGACAGTAATTTCATCAAGCTATATGATTATAAGATAGCCTATGTCTTCTGAGAAGGCGATGTCCATGGCCCTCTGGAAGGTGGCCCCTGCATTCATTAAACCAAATGGCATTTTGACATACATGAATGTCCCCCAGGGTGTGGTAAAATTTGTCTTATGCTGATCACTTGGGAGGACTAACACTTGATTATAACCCAAGAACCCATCCAATAATGATATTCTCTTTGAACCAGCTACCCTTTGAAGGATGTGGTCCATTTTTGGCAAGGGGTAGTTATCTTTTAGAGAGGCTCTATTAAGGTTCCTGAAGTCAATACACAGCCTTATCTCTCTTTTACTTTTCCTGACAGTTACTAGATTGGAAACCCAGTCTGAGTATCTAAGAGGAACAATGATCCCTGCCTCATACATCTTCCTAATTTCCTTTTCTACCGCAGGCAGTAAAACACGGTTTATCCTCCTTAATTTTTGTCTTAAAGGTTTTTTATTTTCCTTAAGAGGAATTTTGTGTTGGATGATGCTGGTGTCATAAGATTTCAAATCTTTATAGTCCCATGCAAAAACATCTATAAACTCTTTGAAGAGTGCTATGTATTGTTGTTTGATGTGGGCAGGAAGGGTGCTAGATAACTTAATCATTTTAGGCTTAGTTGGGTTGCCTATGTTGTGCTCTTCCACATTAGTTTCCATGGGTTCTGTTTTTGGTTCCTTAGCCACACCATTGAAATCGAAGAGTTGTTCTAATGGGGCTAGGCCTTTGGTTATGGTATCACCTTTACACTCTAGAACTTCAAGGTCCTTTTGATCTGGATCATCAAACAATTTTTCTTTGAAAATATGATCAAACTAATTTATATCAGTAGGAGAGGAAAATTCTATTCCAGGAATTGGTTTCCCATATAAACATTCTTTTTCATGGCTGAAACTTGGTGATGCTGTGGAAAACTCATTTTTTGACTGCAGGAATTTCTCTATATGTTTATCATTGTTAAACACGTGCCAATGATCTTCGTTATCAGGCACTGCTAGTCTGTTTTTCACCTTTATAATGATTTGTTCATCAATTTGTGGTATTTGGCCATTTCTAGCAGCAAAAGCAAGCTCGTTTTCTAGGTTATTTTGGGCTCTAGGTATGAACGTGAGTTCATAGTTTTCGAAAGTTTTCAGGAGATCTAACACAGTGTTTCTATATTCTCTGAGTCTAGGGTTTTTGGTTGAATATTCCCCTTTGATTTTTCTGATGATTAACTCAGAATCTCCCAACACTGATATCTTTCTGGCCTTTAAATATTTAAGTATGTGCAGGCCAAGGAGAAGGGCTTCATATTCTGCAATGTTGTTGGTGCATGAAAAATCTAATTTGCAGGTATGTCCTTTGTTTGTGTTGTGTATCCATACACTAGCCCCTGCACTTTTTTTGCTGCAAGAGACATCAAAGCTCATTCCCCAAAGTGTTTCTATTTCATTCTCATATGTTTTGTGTACCTCAAGGCGGCTTGGAATTGAGCTACCTGGAGGTTGAGAGGAAGACAATTCTGAATGCTCCGGTGCACTAATGTCCTGCTCGTTTTCCTTCATTGTTTGGGTGACTTCATCTTCATTGTATAAAATAAAGGAATCTAGATCTGAATGGGTGGAATAAATAGGAGTGTTGTGAGGTTTTTCCTTGCTGATCACCATGTATTTCATGAGGCTTTCCCTATATAATCTTTTGGTTTGACCAAACACTGGTATGGTGGCATAAGACATATCCATTTGAAGGGTGCCCTGAACCTTAGCTCCCCATGATCTAGACAAGAGCATGCCATATTTTGGGGGAATGTCAGCTACTACCACATCCATTACAAGATTCTTGGCAAGAATGTTAGGTCCCTATATTACTAGTATAGTCCCTTATTGTTTTTTGTACCCTTGTAATCCCCATATTATTATTATTGTGCCCTTAAATTATTATTTTTAGGTCGGCTAGGATTACATTGTGGCCCACTAGGATTACATTATGGCCCCATGGACTCCTATATATAGAAAGGAGGTCTTGTAAATTGTATCATCCAAGATTTGTTCATATATGTAATGTATTGGAGGTTGCCCCCTCGAAGTGGCTTATTTCTAAGGCATTGATATCTCTTTTCTTATATTTTTGGAGCTGGTTACACAACATTTGGTATCAGAGGTTTGGATTCTAGGGTTTCTCATTACTCCAAAACAGTCATCGTGGAATTTTCGCTATAACTTTTTTTTTTTTTCTACGAAGTTTCGAAGCTGAAATTCTTTAGGGCAAAGGGAGTCGAAATCCCGAGGAAGATTTTATAAAATTTCAGAGCTTGGTTCGCAATATTTTCGGATATATGAGTTATGGAAGTCGGGTCTTTTTTCAGGCTCCTAAACAGGTCATCGTGGCATTTGCACTATAACGTTTTTTCTACGAAGGTTCAGAATCTGAAATTCGTATGGTGCGAAGCTTAAATCCTAAGGAAATTTTTCAAAAAATTTCAGAGCTTGGTTCGTAATATTTTTGGAGATATGATCTGTGGAAGGTAGTGCTTTTTCAGGGTCCTGAATTTCATCTCAAAGAGGTGATCATGGGAAAAGTTCAATAACTCTCTCTCTGGGCATCGGATTGGAGTGTCGTAAAAAATTATCACAAGTACATGGACTTTAGTTTCTTCACCATAAATTTTAGTGACAAAGGATGAAACAGTGACACGTGGCAAGTCGTACAAGTTCTCTCTACTGAACCAATCCATAATTAGGTCATTGTGAGAGATTGGACACAAATTTATCTTGGAGAATCCAAATCAGGTCAGACCTGTGGCATTCGAAAGATAATTCATAGGGCTATGTTGGTACAAAAATTTAGATATTTAAGTGCTGCAATCACAGAGATAATCCAATTTCAATATCGAGCTCCTCAAAAGCAAGAAAAAGGTGTGTATTTTTTTTTTTTCCGAATTGCATAAGTCTTGTTTGAAGAATCAATTTGAATTGATTCCAAGGGCATATTGTAGAATAGATATCGGTATTGGGTTCTAAAGATGCCCCGTAAAAATAATTCGGTACCCACTAAACTTCATGTTAGGTATGAATCCTTTGCCGAAGTGTACGAAAATACCACTTTAGCTACGCATAACTAATAGCCCTAACATCAAAAGTGGTCGCCAATATCTTCCGTATCCGCAAATAGTTGATCAAGACAAGTGCTGCAAAAAACCAGATCTATGCATAGAAAGACATTAAGCAGTAAAATCAAGAGTTTGCTCCATACATCCAATAGACAAGACAAGAACAATGTTTTTTGAAAGAATTTTTGTATTAAGGGTACCTGTGAGGAAAACAAGAAGGTGTATCCAATTCTCCTCAATGGGATGGGTTTTTGGAAGTCCTCAGCACTTCAGATCTAGAATCTCTCTCTCTTGTTGGTGTAGAAAACCCATACAAAGATAGAACTCAAAGGGAGATCACACAGCAAATAATGAAGAATGTGACCAAGTCTATAGATCCAGAGTGATCTAATAGGCAACAAAAGGTGAATAATTGGTAGGAAAAACCCTCCTATTTATAGCAAAATATTGGGTCATTCTAGATCTTGGTGCATGATTAAAATAATATTAACCAAATCTAGATCTACCTTTTATGGAATATTTTATTATATTTGTTGGAGGGAAAAAGTATTTGACTTGGGTCAAATCCTCTTTTATTGTTAATAATAAATAAATAAATGATTTATTTATCATTTTAAGGATATGGTTGAGTAATAATTAAATAAATAATGATTTATTTAACTATTTATGAGTGATTTAGTCAAATTTAACAAGGAATATTATTTAAATAAGGTTTAAATAATTATTACTAGAAAATAATAAGATAAATAATAATTTATCTAATTAATTTTCCTATTTTGGATTAAATATGACCAGGAATATTAATTAAACTGTTGTTTAACTAATTATTCCTTGAGGAAAATCAAACAAATGTGGATTTATTTAATATTTCCTCATGGGGTTTCTTGTTTAGACCGTAAAAACTTAATAAAGGTGGTTTATTAAGTTATTTTTCATAGTGAAAGCAATTTTACTTAGGATAAAATTGGTCTTACATGGTGTACTTAGGTCCATCTAATGATAATAGGTTAGATGCATTCAAAAAATGGTGTAACACTTCGGTATAAGGCTCTACTATGACTCATGAAGATGAAGAATTGCAACATGATCTATCAAAATTACAAGAGCAAGTGCAACAAATTTCACTCTCGCAAAGAGCAACAAAAAATGAAATGGAAGTTTTGAAGAAAGGTGTGGAAGCGAAGATGGATGGCATGGAAGTTGGCATGGAAGCTAAGATGGAAAACATGAAGAATGATCTAAAAACAGACATCGAAGGTTTGACAAAGTTGATACAAGAAATGTTTCCTAATGGTGAAAAGATAGTAGAAGAACCTCATGATGATGACAAAATAAATGTTAATAGTGATTTCATAAACTCTAAGGTTGGCGGGAAGAACCACCATATTCCAAAAATGGATATGAGGAAGTTTGATGGAAAGGATTCTGTAACATGGATACTACAACTGGAGCAATATTTTGATCTCCATAACATGCAAAACACACAAAATGTATGCATTGCAACTTTACATTTAGAACAAAGTACATTTGTATGGTATCGATGGCTTTGCTCCCATAAAAAAATTGTCACTTGGTTAATTTTTACGGAGGAAATGATAGCACATTATGACGATACGAAGAGCAACACCTTCTTTAGCCAATTGATGAATCTCAAACAAAAGGGTTTAGTGGAGCAGCACATTGAGGACTTCCAAAAATTGAATATAAGGGTAACTGATATTCGAGAGGAACACAGGATTGATCTCTTCATAGGCACTTTAAAGGATAACATCCAACATGAAGTTCGTGTTTTGAAACCGGATTCACTGGAGAAGGCATTCAGGTTGCCAAGAAAATTTGAATGTAAAATAATGGCGACAAGGAAGCCTACACTCAATTCTATAAAGAAGGAAGTGTTTCTACGTCTAGATTTCCACAACCTACAAGGTTGACTCCACAAAAATTGGAAGAAAAAAGAGCAAAAGGGCTTTGCTACAGTTGTGATAGCAAATACACCAAAGGTCATAAGTGTGCTGAGAAGAAATTATTTTATATAGATTGTGAAGAGGAAGAAGAAAATGAACAAGAAGAGGATATACACCAGGAACCAACCCTAGAAGAGGAAGAAATGAATCCGACCATATCGTGTAATGCACTGGCAGGAATTACCACTCCTCAAACTCTCAAGATACAAGGACAAATCAAGAAGAAAAAGGTAATAGCGTTGATTGATTCAGGTAGCACCCATAATTTTATTCATTGTAAGGTAGCCAAGGAATTAAATTGTTTCCTATACCCAGCACCAGAATGTCAAGTGATGGTTGCAAATGGAGGAACTATCAATTGCTCTGGAAAATGCCATAATATCAAGCTAACCATGGGGGAATATCTATTGACTATTCCAATGCTTTCCATTCCTATGGGAGGTGTTGATGTTGTACTAGGAGTACAACGGTTACAATCTTTGGGGACGGTAGCTTTTAATTTTCAATAACTTTTCTTGAAATTTTTTTCAGAAGGAAAGGAAGTCGAATTACGAGGTATTGAAGGGAAGCCGGGAAGGATAATAAGCTCTAATTTCATGACAAAGCTTCTAAAGAAATAACAATGAGGCGTAATTGCACAATTATGCCAACTAGAAGTTCCGACATCAAAATCATCTATTTTTGCAGATCTCCAACAAGTCTTGGACAATCATTCCAAGGTGTTTGAAACTCCCAAAGGACTACCACCTATTCTTGATCGTGATCATGCTATTTATTTGATTCCAGGAAGTGTTCCTCCAAACATCAGGCCTTATAGATATCCTTACTTCCAAAAGAGAGAAATTGAACGTATGATTGCAGAAATGTTAGAGGCGGGTATAATTCAACCTAGTCAAAGTTCTTCCTCTGCTCCTGTAGTATTGGTACACAAGAAGGATGGATCATGGCAAATGTGTCCGGATTATAGGGAGCTCAATAAGCTCACCATTAAAGAAAAATTTCCCATTCCTGCGATTGATGAATTATTGGATGAATTACATGGAGCAATTTATTTTACCAAGTTGGATCTTCGTTCAGGATATCATCAAATTAGAATGAAGACTGAAGATATTCCAAAAACACCATTTCGAACTCATGAGGGTCATTATGAATTTTTGGTCATGCCTTTTGGCCTTACCAATGCACCTTCTACATTTCAAGGGTTGATGAATTCCATTTTCAAACCCTTCCTTAGAAAATTTGTGCTAGTATTTTTTTGATGATATACTAATCTACAGCAGGTCTTGGAAGGATCATGTTGAACATGTTGACAGGGTGCTCAAACTATTGTAGGAGAAACAATTATATGCAAAAAAATCCAAATGTTTCTTTTGAGTACAAGAGGTGGAATATCTGGGTCATATTGTATCTCACGAGGGTGTTAAAGTAGACCCTAACAAAATTAAAGCCATTAAGGAATGGAAAGTCCCCACAACCATAAATAAGTTGCGAGGATTTCTCGGGTTAACAAGGTATTATCGCAAGTTTGTTAAGAATTATGGGAGAATAGCAGCACCTCTAACAACATTATTGAAGAAATATGCATTTTCATGGACTCCTGAAGCAACTAAGGCCTTTGAACGTCTTAAAGAGGCAATGTGCCTAGCACCTGTCTTAGCTACACCAGACTTCACAAAAACCTTTATTGTGGAACATGATGCCTCATGAAATGGAATTGGTGCGGTTTTAATGCAGGAAGGAAGACCCATTTCTTTTGAAAGTCGTCCAATCAAAGGAAAGTATTTACAGAAACCTATTTATGAGAAGGAAATGTTAGCAATACTGCATGCACTAAGGAAATGGCGAACTTACCTAATGGGAAGACACTTCAAGGTAAAAACTGATCATGATAGTCTTAAACACTTTTTGGAACAAAGACTATCTTCAGAAGAGCAGCAAAAATGGGTCACAAATATGTTGGGTTATGACTTTGAAATAATCTACAAAAAGGAAAGCTTAATGTTGTTGCAGATGCACTCTCAAGAAAGAATGAAGAGGTGGAAGCATTTCTTTGTGTCATTTCTATTATCCAACCAGATTGGATAACCGAAGCAAGAGATGAATGGAAGAAGGAAAAAGATGTATGGACACTCATTCAAAAGTTGCAGCAAGATCCTAGTACATCCGATACATTTAGTTGGAAAAATGATTCCTTATGGTACAAAGATCGCTTATATATTTGTAAGAATTCCCAACTAAAACAAAAGATTCTTTTGGAATTGCACACTTCTCCTTTAGGAGGACACTCAGAATTTTTAAAAACTTACCACAGGGTGAAGAAAGAATTTTTTTGGGATGGCCTTAAATCTGATATTCAAAAGTTTGTGGCGGAATGTTTGGTTTTCCAGCAGAATAAAGTGAAAACAATTAAGACCCCAGGACTTCTACAACCTCTATCCATTCCAAGTCAACGTTGGGAGGAGATTTCAATGGATTTTATCACAGGTTTACCTAAGTCCGAAGGAAAGAGTGTCATCATGGTGGTAGTTGATAGACTTACCAAGTATGCACACTTTTGTGCATTATCTCATCCATTTAAAGCAAGTATAGTTGTTACTACATTTATGGACAGAATTCAAAAGCTACATGGAATCCCAAGGGTCATTGTGAGCAACAGAGATCCTATTTTTACTGGAAATTTTTGGACGGAGTTATTTTCTTGTTTGGGTACTCAATTAGCTCATAGCTCATCTTATCATCCTCAATTTGATGGTCAAACTGAGATAGTAAATAAATGTTTAGAAGGATATCTTCGTTGTTTTGTATCTGATAAACAAACACAATGGGTCAAGTGGTTACCTCTTGCTGAATGGTGGTATAACACTTCCTTCCATAATGCAGCAAAAATGACCCCATTTATGGCACTTTATGGATATCATCCACCATCCATCACATCATCTTTAAGGGAAATTTCGAAGGTTCAAGCAGCGGAAGATAACATCGAGCATCAACAAGAAGTTCTCCAACTCTTAAAGGATAACATGAATTTGGCACAAAATCGAATGAAACAACAGGCATATCAACATCGCAGCGAGAGAAGTTTTGATGTAGGAGATTGGGTATTTTTACGGCTACAACCATACAAACAAATGTCCCTCAAGCAAGCTAAGAAGGATAATAAATTATCGCCAAAGTACTATGTTCCTTACAAGGTGTTGCAAAAGATTGGTACTATGGCATACAAATTGGAGCTTCCTGCTTCTTCGCGAGTACATCCAGTTTTCCATGTTTCATGCTTAAAGAAGGTTATAGGTGAAAATCTTCCAGTTCAAACAATATTGCCAGAACTTGATGAGGAAGGAAAATCATATTGGAACCTGAAGCGGTCATGGAAACAAGAACTCGACAGCTACGGAATCGATCAATTTCAGAGTATCTCATCAAGTGGAAGAACTTACCCACTGAAGATTCTACATGGGAGGATGAGAATTTTATACAGAAGCACCCAGAGCTACTCAAGTGTTGAGGACAACACTTTTTTGAAGGAGAGGGGCAAGTTATGTCCCTATATTACTAGTATAGTCCCTTATTGTTGTTTGTACCCTTGTAACCCCCATCTTATTATTATTGTTCCCTTAAATTATTATTGTTAGGTAGGCTAGGATTACATTGTGGCCCACTAGGATTGCATTATGGCCCCATGGAATCCTATATATACAAAGGAGGTTTTGTAAATTGTATCATCCAAGATTTGTTCATTTATGTAATGTATTGGAGGTTTCCCCCTCTAAGTGGCTTATTTCTAAGTCGTTGATATCTCTCTTCTTCTATTTTTGGAGCTGGTTACACAAAAAAGAATTTGAGACAAGTTAACACACAAATCTTTAACTAACCCCAAGCATTTAACCTTTCTGGAATCAAGGGAATACAAGTATTTATACGATCTAGTAATCTCTAAGCCTAGGCTTTCCATTACTACCTTGGGAATAAGGTTGTGTGATGCTCCTGAATCTAGCATGGCATTGTGTAATATTTTTCATGTATGTTTAAACTAACATAGAAAGGGGGCACAACCCCTTCTTGGTATTTTCGTTCAATCATAGGGCCAAACAACAGCTCTGGCTTGTCATCTGTCAAGTTCAAAGTGGCAGTATCAACATGTATATTCAGAGCCTTTATGACCTGGTTTCTGTACACTTCCTGGGTCACTAATTCAGCCAGAGGTATGTTAATTTTAATCTTTGCAATATCTCCCTCAAGGCTGAAAGGAACTATTGATTTTGTTGTATTTACATATATTTCCTCACTTATGTTTCTTTCAGCAATTTTTACTTGCTGAGTTTTATTAGGACTGTCAATCTAAGTTGTTTTAATAGGGCCACTAGCAGAGGTACTAGGGCAGCTTTGTTCAACATTTGGCTGGCTGCTTTTGTCTTTGTTTAAATATTTTTTCTTAGCCAAGATGTTGGCTTTCTCTGCTGTTTTCTTAGGCTGATTTTCTGTATTTTTCCTAACAGCAGAGTTAGTTTTTTTGTCGTTTGGACTATGTATGTTCCCTTTGCTTCTTAGATCATAGTGTTTGTGTACCTCCATGATTGCATTCTCAAACCCCAATCTATAATCCTAAGACTCCTCATATGTATCTTCCTTTGGTTCTGAGGAGAAGAAACCTTGTTCTTTTGCAATGAGGAAAACATCATCCCCACTATCTGATCTAATCAAGTTTACATGGTTTTATCCCAACCCTTCAATATCTCCTTCTTCCTCTTGATCTACGTAGTTTTGTTGGAAGCGAGGCCTAATTTCTTGGTCATTATCTCTTTGCCTTTATTGATTGTTTTCTCTTCTAGAATTCTGATTTATATTTCTATTTTGGGGGTTGTTTTGGTGTTCTCTTGGTGGCACTCTATCATTCAATTTTATCTTTTCAAGCATCCTCTCCATTACCTTCACTAGGTTGTCAATTTTGGTATCAGAAGATGAGGCTGAGAGTGCAGTATCATCTCTATAAGTTACCCTCTTCTGTGATATTAGCCTAGCTCTTTTCTCAATTAAGTTTGCTTCTACACTCACAGCTCCCTTCTGCATGTCTTCTAGAGTTAAATAATCTCTCTCCCTTAGCTGATAGGCCATATCAACATCGAAACCTTCAGGATATATCACTAATGCCATGCGTTGGGGAGGTTTCATTTGAGGTGGAAGAGCATTGTAGACACTGTTAAACCTGGTGGAGTAATAATGAACACTCTCTCCCTGATTCCTTTTAAGATTCTGGTATTCTGCTAATATTTGGAGGGGTTGCTTTTGATCTCCCATTTTTTTATGAATGTTTGATGTAAAAAGGGAAGGTCCTTGATGCTATTAGGAGTTAAGCCTTTAAAACACTTCTTTACTTCTCCTCCTAAACTTTGAGAAAACATTCTCATATTTATGGTCTCATCTTCTATTTCCATATAATCAAAAGCACATCCCATGCTATCTACATGTTGTTGAGCTGTTGTAGATTCTTTTCCAGTGAAATGGGGAATTTTAGACTGATAGTCATTTGGTAAGGGGACCAGAGGTTGTAGTAACACTAATGGGGCATACCATGCTGCCATGGCTGGAAAGAAAGGTGGATTTATAGTGGGTGGATTTACAGGAGGGAAAATGGGCTGAAATGGAGTGTTTTGGATAGTGGTGATCTGGATTGGAGTGGAAGAAATGCTAGGGCCAACAAACTGGTTTTGAGCAGATTGGTTATGAGAAAGGCTAAAGTGGTGAAGAAGCTGTGAATCGGGAGGAGTAGAAGGTGAAGCTTCTCTACTTAAGATCTGTTGCAAACCTGCGATCTCAAGATTAGTTAGATGTAAATCACTTTGAGATCTGGTTCTAAAAGTGTTCTTAGTATGATGTAAGTCAAAGTGTAAATCCTCCAAGATAGCAAGGTTTTCATGGAGATATTTTGTTCTTGGGATGCTCCTAACAGCAGCTAATTTTCCACCTCTAGAAGTCTGCCACAGAATTCTCTCTGGATTGTCAAATATTGTAGGAGGATTAGGGTCTGGATGAGATCTAGTGTTGATCCTATGTGAAGCTAGACTGCTTTCAAAAATGAGAGAGGCTGAAGTTTGTAGGGATTGTTTGAAATTTTTTCCTCTCAGAATGTCTTATCTAACATGGGACTAGGCTTCTCAACTTCTTCAAGACTGGTTAAAATAGTCCTAAAGAGATCTAGAGACCTAGATGGGTAATAGGCATACTGGGGCTAATGGAGTCGTCAGGTGGAAGGTTTTTATGTTTTAGTGAAGGTAAAATGTTTTATGGTTCCACCACCATGCTTATTATGAAGCCAATATAAGATATTTTTGGATTTTGTACATTTTTATGGTTATGAGAGTGTCCTATGTCTGATCTTAACACTTAGCTAAGGTGCTCAAACAAACAAAGTCTACTCTATGGCTTACTAACTGATTTTCTTAGAGATTTGTAGGACTAGAGAGTTTATAATAGTTTTCTAGGCTATCATAGATTCAATAGGTCCCACCGTGATCGCCATTATGTTGGTGTGAGCAGTGGGATAAGTCCACAAGGTGTTCTTTGTCAAGCTAAGGGCCTAAATAGTTTTTAAGAAGTATTCAGGCAACTATGGACTCAATAGGTCCCACCGTGATCGCCATTATGTTGGGGTCCTGTGTTTTGGTAGATTGGCTAAACAAAAGACAAGGCAACATCAGAACCAATATTTAGAGCTCTAGGATCTAGCCCTCCTAGTATCAGAGAGGTATCTCTCAATATGTTTATAAATATATGTCTTGAATGATTTGGGTAGTTAATTTTACACTAGTTATGAAGTGCAGGGTTGTTTGTTTTGTTTGGTTGGACAAATGTGTTTCATGTGGTATAGATAGAGCATGGGAAGCTACAAGCCATTAGGCAATGGAGTCATGTGAAATTCCAATTAGTTCTGACTGAGAAGGAAGGGAAACCAAAGGGAAAATCTAACTTGGTCAGGGATCTGTTGAATAATATAGGTGAAATGGGATGAACATTAAGGACTAAGAGTGAAAAGCAGACTAAACCCTTTCACAAATGGCTTAAAAGATTTAGGGAACGCCCTATTTCCTCCAGTAAGCTCACTACTTTGGACTCAATCAATGTAACACTCAAAGAAAAGGAGAAATGCAGACTAAAACCTTCTTAATGAACTTATAGGATTCGAGGACCGCCCTATTTCCTCCTATGAGTTTACTGCTGAAGGCTTAATCAACAAAACATACAATTGCATTCAAAGAAGAGGGAACACCTTAGACATCGAGGACTACAATTATAGGGACCTTCAACACAATAATTACAATAATGAATAGAGGGTATGATTGAAACATACCTCACTGTCAAACTGCAAGCATTAATAATCAAAGGGAGACTTCAGATACAATGTTCAGTGGTAAAGAAAGAGGGAATGCCTAAACAGTCTTTAGCACAACTGAATTAACCATTTCTGAAATAAAAGAAACTGAATATTCAAGAGAGCTATTAGACTACCCTGTCATGTTCAGTAGCAAAAAAAATATAAACAGTGAAGGATAAACAGGTCATAGGTGCTTCTAAGATACATTTCTCTGCCTAAACTTTTTATCCTACTGCAAGTCAAAGCATAATGGAACAGAGTGATAAACGGGAAATAAAATTAACAATAGAGATTACTTCACCGTAAACAGGCTCAAGGATCCAATGGTCCCACAATGATCACCATTATGTTGGTGTCCTGTGTTTTGGCAGATTGGCTAACCAAAAGATAAGGCAGCATCAGAACCAATCTTTAGAGCTCTAGGAGCTAGCCCTCCTAGTCTCAGAGAGGAATCTCTCAATATGTTTCTAAAGATATTTATTGAATGATTTGGGTAGTTAATTTTAGGCTAGTTATGAAGTGCAGGGTTGTTTTTTTTGTTTGGTTGGACAAATGTGTTTCATGTGGTATAGATAGAGCATGGGAATATACAAGCCATTTGGAAATGGAGTCATGTGAAAGTCCAAATAGTTCTGATTGAGAAGGAAGGGAAACCAAAGGGAAAATCTAACTTGGTCAAGGATCTGTTGAATAATATAGGTGAAATGGGATGAACATTAAGGACTAAGAGTGAAAATAAAACTAAACCCTTTCATAAATGGCTTAAAATATTAAGGGGTCGCCCTATTTCCTCCAGTAAGCTCACTGCTTTGGACTCAATCAATGTAGCACTCAAAGAAAAGGAGAAATGTAGACTAAAACCTTCTTAATGAACTTATAGGATTCGGGGACCACCCTATTTCCTCCTATGAGTTTACTGTTGAAGGCTTAATCAAAAAAACATACAATTACATTCAAAGAAGAGGGAACACCTTAGACATCTAGGAATGCAATTATAGGGACCTACAACACAATAATTACAATAATGAACATAGGGTATGATTGAAACAGACCTCACTGTCAAACTGCAAGCATTAATAATCAAAGGGAGACTTTAGATACAATATTCAATGGTAAATAAAGAGGGAACGCCTAAACAGTCTTTAGCACAACCAAATTAACCTTTTCTAAAATAAAACAAACTAAATATTAAAGAGAGCTATTAGACTACCCTGTCATGTTCAGTAGCAGAAAAAATATAAACAGTGAAGGATAAACAGGTTAGAGGTGCTTCTAAGATACATTTCTCTTCCTAATATTTTTATCCTACTGTAATTCAAAGCATAATGGAATAGAGTGATAAACGGGAAATAACATTAACAATAGAGATTACTTCACCATAACCAAGCTCAGGGATCAAATGGTCCAGCCTCCTTCATCAACAGAAAACACAGATACTTCCACACTCTTTCAGAACACCAATGCTTCTTCAAAGCAGCAATATGTATTACTTTAGAAATCACCAAATGCCAACCTTTTACAATGAGACTTCAAAGAGTCTTTATAGTAAAAATGAGGAAAATTAGGTGAGGAAAGTTTTAATGAGCATCAGAGGTAGGAGAGAGAATTCGAATGCTCCATCCTCTGTCATAAACATAACATTAAATTATAGACGGGATCAATAACTTTGTAGCTTTTTGAGACCATTTTGATATGATAGAAATCACCCACAAGGTGTCCTTGAGAGGAAAAATCATCTGGAGTGGTACTGTTATCTTCTTGGTGTGAGTTAACTGAATAATGGGCTATGAGGACTCCCATACTTCTAAATAAATGCTTCTGATAGTTTGTAGTAGCTTCCCTGGTGTAATAACTGCTTGGCAGGCTTATGTGCATGGGATGGGCTATGTATGTGTCAGTCAACATTCTGCACTACTAACTGCTCTGTCTCTTTGTACTTCAACCTGTTTTAACTCTGTTTATGTTTTCACTTTGCTGATTCCTCGAACTGCTTCTGTACTAATGCCCTTTGACGTTGTTTTGTGGCCCTGAGATTGCCATCTGAGCTTTTGTGTCACCTTTGTGACTGTAAAACATTAATTCCTTCATTGGCCATGAAAACCTTCAAACACACGACAAACATGTTATGAAATCCTGTGGGCTTGGTTTAGACTACTTGCAGAGGCTTATGGGTGGCGGAGGAGCAGTGAGGAAGAATGTGATTGCAGTGGAAAACTGGAAAAAGCCCTGGCAGAGTAGCTAACCAGGTCAATGGAGATTTGGGTGCAAGGATGAACGTGGACCATTAGATCAGGATGATCTATGGTGGAGATCTCTCTATGGATTCATTCAGGAGGGAGATGGGAGGAAAATGAAATGTTATCGCAATATAATATGGGTCGTGTGATCTCAGAGATCGACGACCAGGATTAAAAGAGGAAATTATTTTGCGAAGGGTGGTTTGGCAAAAACCGGGATGTTTTTCGCGCAACAAAAAAGGGGGGGAGGTGGTATTTTCATTTGGAATGCGATTCCACTCAGTGGTTGATGCGTGTATTTTGAAAACCACTTTTATCGCGTAAAATTTTCGCACTGTGGGAAGGGCTCAAAAATTACGCGAGATTTATCGTCGACCGTTGCATTGGAGGCTTGAGATCCAACGGTGCGGGTTGAACACGATGGATGAAGAGCTGCGGGGTAAAAGGGTATGCGGCAGAAAAAGGTTTCATGATGCAACACTACGAAAACTAGGGTTTAGACTGAGTAGGCATGAACAATGACTTTTAATGTTAAAATGTAAAAAATTATGCGAGGGCAAATACATAGGAAAAAGGTGAAAATGAGAGGAAACGGGGGCGTTTGGTGGTGGGACTGAGAATACGGAGGAAAAATCCTATGGGTGATTGGCGGGTTAAATGAGGGCCATTGGATCATGATAGATCAACGACATAGATTAAATATGGTGGATGAAGGGTCAGGAGGATGGCGAAACTGCGATGAAGTGTGGACCGTTGGATCCGGCAGAATGAATGGTCAGGATTAAATTAGGGATCACACATCGGAGGTGAAAAGTGAATGAGACTTTGGATTTGTGATGTGCGATTAAGCGTTGGTCATTGGATCAAGGGAAATGAATGGTGGAGATCTCATCGGAGCATCGCATCGGCGGAGGTCAAAGGGTAAGGGACTAAGCCTTTACGATATGCGATTATGCGAGGGTCGTCCGATCTGCAGGATGATCGATGGTCAAGATTTAATTGGCGAGGTGATGACAGGGGGCTATGGGTGGAGTGCGATGAGATCCTCGCCGTTGGTTCTGGTGGATTCAACGATCTAGATCAAATCAGCGGGCGCGAGTGATGAGTGAAGCGAAGAACCAATGGAGTGATGCGATGGAACGTTGGTCGTTGGATCTGAAAACATAAATGGTGGAGACCTAATCGGTGACCAGTAGAAAAGTGAAAAGGGGAAAGGAACATGTGAAGCGTGATTGAATCCTGGCCGTTGGTTCTTGTGGATTCAATGGTCCAGATCAAATCGGCGATCGAAGGAGAAGGGGTTCATCGCATTGGAGGATTGGAAGAATAAAGGCAAAGTCAGGGAAAGGAAACTCTGATTGCAATTTGCGATAAGGACTAGTGCCTAGTTATGGCTCTGGGTCACATGTGGAAAAGGGGCTAGGGCTAAGGCCGAAAGGGGCTTAAGGCCTTAATGTTAAAAAATGGGGTTTTTAGGACTTTTGAAGGGTTTTTTAGGGTTTTTTGGCTTTCAGTAGAGAGGAAAGAGAGGGTCTTTAAACCTATAAATAAATATTTGAGGGTTTAAAGGGTATTTAAGGCTTTTAGATGCTAAATGGAGGGTTAAAAGATGAAAAGAAGGCTTTATGAAAATGGAGGGAAATAAGTGAAAATAGGAAGTTTCAGTGGCCTTTGGAACAAATTTCTTTGGTGAATCAGCATGGCTTTAAGATGGAAACAGCAGTGAAGATTGATTCAAAGGGATAAATAATCATCATAAGACATCAAAGATGATGGATTTTCAAAGAAATAAATCTCTTGAAGGCTTGAACACAACTTAGCCACCATTTAGCATATCAGAATTTATAGGTGGCTAACACATCCAATGGTCCGCAAACCATGGTTTACGGACTCTTGGTCTACCCTTGAACCATTACAATGCATTAGGGGCTTTGACCCACCCCAAAACCCCTGTGTTAGACTAAATATTACAAAAATATACAAAAATGGACAAAATTCGTAGCTTTAAGATACCCTGCTCTAACAAGTGCTTTTAAAACTGCATTATAGTAGTGTCTCTAGCATTTTGATATAGTAGAAACACCTCTTATAGAGGGATTTATTCATTGGAGGCTGGTTATATCTTGTTGTACATTTTGTGGCCAATTTATTATACATATTTTTTTGTTGTTATGATGAATGGAAGGTCTCCATATTGGCCTCTTACTTTTATATGATGTTTTACACTGCTATTCCAGTATTTTGCACTATATTCTTACTTTTCCCATTTGGGAATATTATAGATTTTGATTATTTTACTTTATGTTGATGATTTAATGCTGATAGGTGATGAGCGGCTCATAAAATCTTTCAAATATGATCTTGCAAGAGAAATTGAGATGAAGGACATGGGGCTCTAGCACTATTTCCTTGGACTAGAAATATGGAAAAGAGATGGGGAGCTATTTGTATCTCAGGGAAAGTATGCCAAGAATATTATGAGGAATTTCCACATTGAGGGCAAAAAACCCATGGAGACTCCTCTTGTAGGAAATTGGAGAAAGGAGGATGCAACTTCGGGCGACGTACTAGAAGCTACTATTTACAGGAAAATTTTTGGTTCAATCTTGTATTTGGTGAACACACAACCCAACATATGCTACATATTTAACCAGTTGAGCCAAGCTATGGTTAAGCCAACCAATCTCTTTTGGAAGTGTCGGGTGTGGAGCTTGATTACCTTCCTTATCTAGATGTATCACCACATTTGACCCATGTTCTTAATGGCAAGGCAATGCCACCCATCAATTAATCATTGTCAGGGGGGTCCGGGAGGGTCCAGGGGCATCCAACGGGGGCGTTGGTGCCATTTTTTATCACCCCCTTGGTAGGGGGTTTCGGAAGCAGTTCCCCCAAAGATAAAAACAAATGTAAAATTGTGTTGTAAAATATTGTAATTTCATAGTCAATCTAGGTCGTTCACTAGGAGGAGGATCTGACGGGAGAAGTTATGTTTAATTTAGGGTTTTTTCCCCTAGAAGGCAACCCCTCATTTTGTATGAGTGTATTGTATTGCAGCTGGGTATGGTATGTTTATTATGAGGGAGAAACAGAAAGGGGGACTGTGAGAGAGAGTAGAGGATATTACAGTGGATCTTATGTAGGTTGTGTATCTTCATCTTGCTAGATAATATAAAGGAAGGACTGGTTGTTCGGGGTGGACGTAGCCCAAATTGGGTGAACCACGTATATCTTTGTCTCTCTTGTTTTATATGTTTTTTGTGTTTGTGCTTCCGAATATTTTATGTGTTACATTTATCTGTAATATATAATTTTCTAACAACTGCTAATAGAGTCGAAGGTCTATTTGGCTAATAAACTCACAGGAAACAAGGGTTCATGCTGTTAATGTCAGTCTTTGCAAATTTCCACCAGGGAACAAAACACATTTTCATGTGAATCTTAGGTGTCTCATAATGAATAAATTTTTCATCATTCCATTAGGTCATGCCTTTAAATTGTTCCACTGGTCATTGTCCTTGTCAATAAACTCCACTCTCCCTCCAAAATTCATATTGTTGACTCATTACCATGTCCCCTTGATCATAATAACACTTATGGAAATGCTCGTTTCACTTGAAAGTATTTTAAGTCAAAATCTCATTTAAAATTAGGTCAAAAAGAAGTCCCATTAGGTCATTATCATTTTTCATTCTTCAAGGTCATTCCTTCATTCCGATAAGGTCAGCATATATATGAGAGGGATTGAACAAGATCATCATGATAGATTCATTATACTTCAAAGGTTATATTTCCAGTTTAAGGACTTTTGTATCAAAATTACATTTTGATATAAAAGTCACCTATGTAATTTATTTTAATTTTTTCTAAATGTAATTTCATGTTATTATCTATAATTAATAAAATCCCAAATTTTTCAAAGCAATCATGTGAAGCCTCAGTAAGAAAATGAAAAATCCAACTCCATGACTTTAGCAACCTGCAATGTTAAAAGGTCAAAAGAAGCATCATTGACAAAGAAAAATACATCAAACATTATAAAAGTGGGTATTTCAAGTTAAATCAAAATCCACTTTCCTATAAATCCCATCAAGCATTTCAAACAAGCTATGTTTACCCTTCAAAGCATCAGGAGTATTCAGTAAGGAAAATTTTCTATGTTTTTTTAGCGAAATTGGGCCAAATCCACAGGCACTACGCATTTGAACTGGCACCGCGTGCCTACCCAGTGGCACTGCACCCTTTCCAGGAGATCCGAGTGCAAATTGTGAATGCTACGCACACTTAGACAGAGGTGTTGCGCATTTGGATAGGCACTGCGCCCTCAGATAGTGGCGATGCGCACCTACATAATGAAGACTTCTGAGGGTTGTATCACTTAAAAACACTTCAAAACACTTCAAACCACTTCCAAACTTCTCCTAAAATCCTCCAAGAGCCCTAAAGCAGTAAGTACATATAATATACATTTTTTCTAAGTTATTTGATGGCTCTTGAATAAATTGAATGAAACCCAAATCTCAGTTTATGGTCATTGTTCATCCACTTGGTTCATCTTATAAAACATATATCAATCACAAGCAGGGTAATTTTCATTGACCTGGGGTTTTCATTGACCTATTTCATTCATTCACTTCATTCCCCTCATTCATTCCCTTACCTTGTTCAGGCTAGCCATCTCATCCCTTTCCTTTCATTTGGTTCCATTTGTACCCTAGGGTTTCATAAGTCAGAGTTTAAAATGTCTGAAGAAGAAGATAGTGGTGTTGGTGAGGCATAAAGGCCAAGAAGAAATGATCACAAAGGAGGAAAAATTAACAGGTTTGAACCCATATCCACAAGAGAACTCATGTCTTCTCCTCCCACTGTCTCTTGTTTCAAGCATGTGGGCTATTTTGAGTTTTGTGAGAGAGTGCAGAAAATTCAAAATCACCCAAGGTTAAAAATATTGTTCATCACTAATCTACATGAAAAAGAAGTCACTCTTGCTGGGGTCACCTTTGAGATGTCCACCAACGCCATTGCAACTGCTACAGGGATCCCTAGTACGGGAGAGAGGTGGTTTAAACAAGAAAAACTTGATATGACCTATTATGAACCATACCTTAAACCTAGGTACAAGGGTGACAAGAAATCAATTTTCCCTTTCTCTCATCTCCTTGACCGTTATGCCCCTATGATGAAAATAATAATGAATTATTTCACTTGTGAGGGGAGGTTTACCCGACTCTACTCATACCATATCTGACTCCTCATGCATTTCATGTTAGAAAATTATATATATTACAGAGCAATGAAACACATAAAATGTGTGGAAAACACAAGCACACAAAACACATAAAACCAAAGAGACACAGATATACGTGGTTCACCCAGTTTGGGCTACGTCCACCTCGAACAGCTAGTCCTTCCTTTCTGTTATCCAGCAAAATTAAGAGACACAATCTACAACAGATCCATTGTAATATCCTCTGTTCTCTCTCACAGTATCCCTATCTGTTTCTCGCTCTAAGAAAATACTCATACCATACACAGCCACAATACAATACCCTCATACAAAGAGAGGGGTTGCCTTCTAGGGAAAAAAACATAAACTAAAAATAACTTCTACTGGCAGATCATCCACCTAATGAACGACCTATATTGACTAAAAATTACTATACTTTTACAAGGAAATTTTACATATGTTTTTAGCTTCGGGGGCACTTCCCATGAAACCCCCCGCCAGGGGGGGGCTCCATAAAGTCGCAGCCACCCCCCTTGGACCCCCCAGGCAGCATTTAATTATGGGCAGTTTTGTCACCCCATTAAGGTACAGGGGTCCAACGCTGTGGTACAAAATAAACAAGATAATCAGGCTCCACACCCAACAATCTTCCACTTAGAGACTGATTGTAGAAACTCTAACGCTACTTCATTTGATTAACAATGACTCCTCTTTGGACCTGGTTGTTTCTCATATTCGTCGTCATCCTTGAAGACCAATTGAAACTGAGCATATTGTCAGTTTCTCCTTGGTTACAACTTTTGTTAGCATATCTACAGGATTTTGGCTAGTGTGTATCTTTTCCAGCTTCAACTGTCCATCTTCCAATACTGACCGTATGAAATGGTACTTGAGTTGTATGTGTTTAGTCCTAGAACGTAATGCTAATTTCTTTGCAAGATGAATGGAACTTTGGCTATCACTATATAACGGGCCCATATCATGCTTCTTACCCAATTCATCCATAAACCTTTGTAACCAAATCATTTCTTTACTGGCCTCTATAGTAGCAACATACTTTGCTTCTGTTGTTGAAAGTGCAACAACACTTTGGAGTTTGGAAACCCAACTGACAGCTCTTCCAACTACAGTAAATACATATCCTGTAGTGCTCCTCCTGTTATCTATGTCACCTACCATATCTGCATCAACATATCCCTGTAGAGAAATGTTTGAACCACCAAAGCATAATGCTTGATTTGTGGTACCTCTCAAATATCTGAGAATCCATTTCATTGTCGTCCAATTTTCTTTTCCTAGATTGTTCATGTACCTGCTTACAACTCCCATTGCATGTGCAATATCAGGCCTTGTGCAGACCATTGCATACATTAAGCTTCCAACTGCTGATGCATATGGAAATTTGGACATATAGTCCATTTCTTCTTAGGTATTGGGGCACATCTCCTTACTAAGTTTGAAATGGCTAGCAAAAGGTGTACTAACTAGTTTTGCATTCTACATATTAAATATTTTCAACACATTTTGTATGTACTCATTCTGAGATAGTGTTAATTTGCGATTTTTCCTGTCTCTAGTTATTCTCATACCAAGGATTTGTTTTGCAACTCCCAAATCCTTCATTGCAAATGAATTTTCCAATTTTCTTTTGAGCACATTTATTTCTTGCATGTTAGATCCTGCAACAAGCATGTCATCTACATACAATAACAATATAATATAGTTGCCATCATTTTTCTTTTTCATATAAACACAATGATCAGAGTGACATCTAGTATAAACTTGTTCAGACATAAACCTGTCAAATTTATATACCACTGCCTTGGAGCCTATTTTACGCCATACAAGCTATTCTTTAACCTGCACACTAATTTTTCCTTCCCTTTGACCTCATATCCTTCTAGTTGCTCCATATAGATCTCTTCCTCCAAATCTCCATGGAGAAATGTTGTCTTTACATCTAACTGTTCAATATGTAAATCTTCTGTTGCTACAAGACTTAAAATAGTTCTGATTGAAGTCATCTTAACAACAGGAGAAAATATTTCATCAAAATAAATACCTTTCTATTGTGCAAACCCCTTCACCACAAGTCTAGCTTTGTACCTTTGTTTTCCTCCATCTTCTTCCTTCAGCCTGTAAACCCATTTATTCTGCAATGTAGTTTTACCTGCAAGCAACCTGATTAAGTCCCAAGTCAAGTTATGCATTAAGGAGTCCATCTCTTCTTCCATGGCTATCTCCCACTTCTTCCTGCATTCAACCTGCATTTCTTCTTCATAACATTCAGGTTCACAAGAATCAGTCAACAATAAATAATATAATGAAGGAGAGTATCATTCAGGGGGTCTACTTATCCTGGTAGATCTTCTAACACCACTATCAGGTTTTTGAGGTGCCTGTTGCTGTTGTGGTTGTTGTTGTTGTTATGGCTCTTGATTATTATTATTGTCAGGCACCTTTACCTTTTCTATGATCTCATCAAGAACTGTGTATTATTTGTTTTATTTTTCCTGTTTCTTTTCCTGCAATTGATTCTTATACAATACCTTTTCATTGAATATTACATCTATACTCCTAATGATTTTGTGATTTTCATAATCATATAAGCGATAACCAAAATCATTAACACCATATCCAATAAAGGTACATTTCTTCGATTTTGCCTCAAGCTTTGCTCTGTTTTCTTTATTAATATGGACAAAGGTCTCACAGCCAAAAGGCTTTAAAAAAGAGTAGTTTACCTTTTAACCTATCCATGCTTCCTCTGGAATACCACCATCCAAGGAACTTGAATGCCCTTTGTTTATTAGATAAACAACAGTATCTACAACATCTGCCCAAAATTGTAAAGGCAATCTTGCATGCAATCTCCTGCACCTTGCATGCTCCATGATTGTTTTGTTCATCCTTTCTGACACACCATTTTCTTGTGGTGTTATTGGAACTATATTCTCTTTGCATATTCCATTTTCTGAAAAATACCTATCAAACTCTTTGCTACAATATTCACCTCCATTATCTGATCTAAGTCATTTCAACTTCTTTCCTGTCTCAATCTCAACCAAAGCTTTCCATTTCTTCAAAGTCTCAAATACATCATATTTATTATGAATACAATAAATCCAAGTTTTTCTAGTTGCATAATCAATAAAAGTAACATAATAACGAGAGACGCCAAGAGATGATACCTGAGCAGGTCCCCATACATATGTATGCACAAGCTCTAATTTTTCTCTCTTCTTTTCTTTCCCAACTCTAAGAAATTTGACTCTCTTCTATTTTCCATAAATGCAATTCTCACAGAAATCCAAATCAATATGCTTCAAACCCGACAACAAATGTATTGAGTGAAGAATCTTCATCCCCTTCTCACTCATGTGTCCGAGCCTATGATGCCATAATGCTGCATCTTCTCCTTTGGAAGTTAAAGCATTAACAGAGTTAGAAATACCATTGCATAAATACAATGTACCAACCTTTTCGCCTTTTTCTATTACCAGTGCTCCTTTGGTGACCTTCCAAGTTTTATCTATGAAATTTGTCACACAACCTTCACCGCCTAACTTCCCTATTAAAATCATATTTTTCTTCAGATTTGGAACATGCCTTACCTCCTTTAATAGCCATTGGTTTCCATTCTGTTGTTTTACAAGAACTTTACCCATTCCAACAATTTTACAGGGTTTATCATCACCCAAACGAACTTGTCCAAAATCTCCTTGAACATAGTCATGAAAATATTTCTTATCAAGTGTGGCATGGAATGAGGCCCCTGAATCTACAACCCAAGAATCAGTAACATTTTCGAAAGAAAGAATCAAAGCATCTTTTAACACATCACCTACCACATTTGCTTCATGATTGCTTTCTTGTTGTGCGTCTCCTTCTTTTCCCTTCCGAGATCTACGGTCTTTCTTCAGGTGTCCTTTCTTTCCACATTTCCAGCACACTATCCCCGATTTGGACTTGGATCTACCTTTCCTTTATTTACTGTGATATTCTGAGCTCTTTCCTCTTTCCATTCTTCTTCCCCTAGACTCTGCACTCAAAGCATTACCCGATGTCTCACTGGAGCTTTTTCGTCGCATTTCTTCGCTAAGGATAGCACCGACAACATCATAAAACTTTAAAGTACTAGATCCAGAGACAGAGTTACTAATGGCCATAACTAAACCATTCCAGATTTCTAGAAATGAGCACAGAAATAAAATAGCCCTAACTTCATCATCAAAGTTTACCCCTACAGAAATTAACTGACTGGTAACTGTATTAAATTCATTTAAATGGTCTGCAACAGATCCACCTTCCAACATCTTCATATTAAATAAATGTTTCATACGAAATACCTTCTTTGAGGCCGAGGGTTTTTCATATAATTTCACCAACACCTTAATCAAACCCTCTTTTTTTGTTTCCTTCGAAATATTGAAGGCTCCCGACGCTGCAAGGCACAACCGTACTATTTCAAGTGCCTTTCTATCGAGAATCTCCCATTCTTCTTCTATCATAGCCATCGACTTCTTTGCTTTTCCTCTCAATGGTAGGTATAGATCTTTCTGATAGAGATAATATTCCATCTGCATCTTCCACAACGGGAATTTTTGGCCGTTAAATTTCTCGACCCTAAACTTACCATCTTCAGCCATTGCTCCCACTCGAACTAAGAACCCTTCTTTCCTACAAGTTTATCAGCCAAGTAGACCTTCGGCTCTGATACCAGTTGTTAGAAAATTATATATATTACAGAGCAACAAAACACATAAAATATGCAGAAAACACAAGCACACAAAACACATAAAACCAGAGAGACACAGATATACGTGGTTCACCCAGTTTAGGCTATGTCCACCCTAAACAGCCAGTCCTTCCTTTTCTATTATCCAGCAAAATGAAGAGACACAACCTACAATAGATCTGTTGTAATATCCTCTGTTCTCTCTCATAGTATCCCTATCTGTTTCTCACTCTAAGAAAATACTCATACCATACACAGCCACAATATAGTACCCTCATACAAAGAGAGGGGTTGCCTTCTAGGGAAAAAAACCCTAAACTAAACATAACTTCTACCGTCAGATCATCCACCTAATGAACGGCCCAGACTGACTAGAAATTACTATACTTTTACAAGGCAATTTTACATTTGTTTTTAGCTTCGAGGGTACTGCCCCCATAACCCCCCGCCAGGGGGGGGGGGACTCCATAAAGTCATAGCCACCCCCCTGGACCCCCCAGGCAGCATTTAATTATGGGCAGCATTGCTGCCCCATTAAGGTATAGGGGTATAATGTCGTGATACAAAATAAACAAGATAATTAGGCTCCACACCCAACATTTCACTAGACTTAGAATGCTACACATACCTGACTATTTTTTCCCCGCATCATTGATAATATGGCTTAAATTGTGCAAAATATGGATCACAATAATCAAATGCAGAGTATTTTTCATCACTCACTCATCAAAATGGTGGTCATGCATCACCTTCAGCAGAAAAACATTTCATGGGATGCATTTATTGAAAATGAAGTTTTCACTACCCCACCTAGTCATCATGAGAAAGATATTCCTTCTTCATCTCACCCTCCCATACCTACTTCTCCATCACATCCCAATGTTCATACATCACCACCCACTTACATCCATTCACCTCATGTTGATCCTAGCTAATCACCTTTATATGACCCTTCACCATCACATCATGATACTGGAGCATCAAGCAGTGAAAGGGACATTGAGGCAACTTGCACTAAGACGATTAATATTGAGCCATTTCCTAAGACCTATTAGAGAGGCCATAGGCATGTGTTTGCTTCACATGGTGTGAAAGGGGCCATGCCTTCTTCATATAAAAACGGGTAGATAAGGGCAAGGAAAAGGCTACAGATCCTATCATTGTTGAGCAGGAGGAAAAAAATGAAACTAAGCAGAAGTTTTAGTTGATTGAGAGTGATGAGGAGGATGAGGATAGAGTCACCAGTATATTGATCAGAGGGAACGAGGCCAAGATTAGTGAGCTTCAGGCTAATCTCAAGAGAGCACAGTACGTGACTAACTTTCTTGAGCTAGAAAATCAGCAACTGAAGACTAAGCAACCCATCAGTGAGCTCAAGATGATCAGAGCTCAAAGAGAGGAAGGAAAGTCCAAGGCCTTGCTGGAGGAAACCTTGGTCAGATTTTATGATAGTGATGATGAGGAAGATTAGCTTCCGAGACAGAGACCGGGGATAATTGGGTTAAAGAAAGCTTTAGCTCAGGAAATACAAAAAGAGGCTGAGATGGCAGAGCAACTCACTTCAAGTGAGATGCTTTCCATAGAGATTAGCAGAGATAGAGAGTCTTGGCTTGAGAGAGCCAATGTGCATTTGGAGGGTCTTCTAGAGAAGGCAAATAAAGACATTGACATTCATAGGAGGATGGAAAAACACTATGCCATGAGAAACAAGATTGCATGGGCCAAGCTCAAATGAGCCCATGCAAATATTCGGGCTTTGACTGAGTCAAAGGAGAAGGAGAAGATGAAAATTCTTGCTAAGGTGTCCCTCCATGCCTCCAACCCTTGATCAACAAGAAAATTCACAATTTTGGCACACCTTGTGCAAATTTTGATTTTGGGACAGTTTAGCACATACAAAATTTTCTAAACGCGCAGCGCCACTAGCGTTGCACTCCTTTTTTCTGCATCAAATTGAAAAATGGCCACCACCATCATGTTCAAAATGATGATGCCATTAACGCCAGAAATTTTCAGAAGCTTTGGAGGAGAACTGGTCCCTCAAAAAGGCAAAAAACCACCAAAAAAACATGTTTCTGTCCTTGTTTTTGCCTTTGCTGCGTGTTTACTAGTCTTGGGAGAATAGGGTTTTGATAGGGCATATGGAAACCATTTTGGAAAATAGAGGCCTATTTGGAAACTAGACTTAGAGCGATTTCCAATGAGCTATCATGCAGCAGATTTGGACATCAGGAAGGCCTCCAAACGTTTCCTGTAAGATAAGTCATTTTTTCTGACATGGCACTGTGCGTTTACCAAGAAAATGCAAATTTCATTATCTTCAGCAGATTTTGACTTTTTGACTTTTACTTGGGAAAATGGAGAAATTACTCATGTAAATGGTAATAGTAAATGTAAATTTCATGTTTTTATTGTTATCTAGGGTATATACGTCAGTTAAGTCCTCTAGAGGTCAAATGAATCAGTTTCCTCTCTTTTAGAGGCAAATTGTTAAGTTTTCATAGTCTTCAAATTCTTGTTTGGGATTAGGTGAAACTGATCCTTATCTCATGGATTCAACTCCCTGAGGCCAGGTAGAGTGGTTTTTAGGTCTATTTAATGTATTTTTTCAGTAATTTGTAGAGGTTGGACTTACTTGGAGCTTTGGGCATGTCAAGAGACATATTTGTATCAGTTTGGCTTGGATATTAATAGAAATTTGGAGCTATTTCTTTTGGATCCATGTCGTATGCAGTGTTCAACATAGTTTCTTCTTTTTTATCATTTTTATGAATGTACTGTAAGTTCATAAACCATTTTCATGTCTATTATAAGGTTAATTTCAAGTTGAAAGGCAGAATTCATGTTTCATGCTCTGTTTTGGGAAATTTAGCATAATTTGTTTATTTTCTTCAATTTAGGGAGAATTCATCCTGTATGATTTCCCTAGCTCCTCACCAGTCTCTTCACCTCACCATAATCACCTTTTAATGTCTAAATCTTCTACCTACCTTGCCCCTTGGAACCCTTGCAAATTTTGACCTAATCTCTTTGCCCTATCTATTTCACTCCTCCTGATCCAGCAAACCCTGCAAAATCAAAATCAAAACCCTGAGCTACTATACCTAGCCTAAAATATTCTTTCCTTAGTCATTTTAACTGTGATCTATATGGAGAGAGCCCTCTCCTGGCCTAGTAGGTCTAGCTACTTGGGTAAGCATGGTTTGAGGTTACCTCGAGATTTTGTCTCTTAGCTTGAGGTTCAATCTGAGTGATAACGTTTTGGCGACCCCGCTGGGGAGAAAAAGTAAGATCAAATAAACCCCAGTAATAAATTTTCATTGGAATTATTAAACTTGTGGATGATAATTTTTATAATTTATTCAAAGGCTAAATTGAAAATTTTGTAAAGTACATATTTATTTTTGAAATTGGACATACTGGCTTCCCGAAGATATACTAAATCCAACCCCGATCCAAATCCTCCTACTATTGTTAGTGATCCTCAGAACATTAGAAGAAAAGCTAAGGTTGTTGTTGAGACTTCTAGTTCAGTCAGAAATCAATAAGAAGGAAGTTTCTTCTCCATAGCTCATTCAGTTCCCGAAGGGTTAGAAAACTTGCAAGGTATTGAATTTGATATAAATCATGAGAAAAGTTTATTCTGGAGCAAATATTTGAGTTGGATTAATGAGAAAGTTGTTTATTCCTCCACTCCCTTCCACAGTATTGTTGAAGATCAGTTTTCACACTCTGAATTAGGGTTTCAATCAAGATCCCAATCAGGCACACAATTTTTACTATCTCTTAAATATTTGCAGAATTATTCTTCAGAGGTAAGTGCTTGGTTGGCAATTAGACCTCAAATATTAGCCTCTTCTTCCATCACTTCATCTACTGTTACTCAGAATATCCCTCTTCCTCCCCCTTCTTCCTCATCTGCTCTTCATGCTACTTAGTCAAGGATAAGTATTCCTTTGATCACTTCAGGCATACAAATACTTGTTGTTAATCACATTTTTATTCCTCCACCTCCACCTCTAGTCATGGCTGCAAGATATGACCCCCTTGTTCTCCCTCAAAATCCAGGTCAAACACCCGCATATTACCAAACCAAAATCCCTTTGTTTGACGATACTCAGTCTCTAGTAGCCTTAAAGCACATAGATAAGATGAATTAATTTTTCATTTGCATGAAGGTTATATAAAGGATGTGAAAATGAGGTTGTTTGCACAAATTCTGGGAGGGGGAGTAAGGAAATGGTTCAGATCTCTACTAGAAGCCACTATTGACACCTTAGAAGTTTTTCATCGTCAGTTTGTCGAAAGATGGGAACAAAAGAATAATCCCCTTCAAATCCTGTCAAAATATGAGAACATCAAAATTAATGTTGGTGAGTCTCTTCAAGATTATTTTGTGACATTTAATGCAGTGTACAATTCTCTTCCTGCACATATGAAACCACCGGAGGGTACAGTTTTGGTCAAATTCCCGAATGGATTTGATGTTGATATCAATAGGGAAATTTTGAGGTCTAAAATGGGCCTCCTAAGAAAATGTACAACAAAAATAAACTTTATAAGAACCAATATGATTCAAGATGATGATGTCAACCATGGGGGATGATTCCCCAATTTTTAGGTAAAAGGATAAAAGGATTAAAATATAATAAAATAATAAAACTACTTTTTCAACTCATATTTTCAACTTATATTCCAAATTTTTTACTCAAATTTCGAGCGGGAGTACTCATTGGATGCAAAATTTAATTCGTCATCCAAGGAGTACCCATGTTGTATACTTTTGATGAACCCTACTACACGAAAAATGACAAATACATAAAAAAACGTGATTACAATCACGTTTTACATGTATTTCTCATTTTTCGTATAGCAAGACCCATCGAAAGTATGCAACATGGGTACTCCTTGGATGAGGAATTAAATTTTTCATCCAATGAGTACTCCTTCTTGAAATTTGAGTAAAAAATTTGCGAGATAAGTTGAAAATATGAGTTGAAAAAGTAGTTTTTTTCTTTTTTCCCTCTAAAATTTGATGATGTAATCAAATATTATTTTATTATTTCGATTATTATTTTATAATTTCCTTAGGATGCCCATTTTAGACCTCAAAATTCCCCTAATAGGAATATCAGTTGCATGAACGTGATCCTACAACTTTAGCAGATGTGAAAAATAATGTTGTAAGTGTGGAATATAATTTGTTGGCAAAGAGAGGAAGGATGAGATCAGAAAAGAGGGTGACTATCAAAGAGGAGACCTCTAATTCCAAGGAAAAAATGGATTCATTACTCCAAACTGTGGAGAGAATGGTTGACTGATTTTCCATTTCAGAGAGACTTGAACCACATGTCCAGAATCCAAATTTCATAGGGCAGCAACCTCAGTTTAGAATCACGCAGAGAGAGCATAAAGCACTTGACCAAACAGCACAACAACATCAACAGATTCAGACCCTATTGCAGCGGAACTATGTCTAAGGAGTGGAAGAAGAGGAAGATGAAGATCTGGGGGTTGAAACAAATCATTTCTTTACAGTAGATGGCTTCCTAACTAAAGATGCAGAGTATACTGAAAATATGGATTCTCCAAAAGATGAAGACTATATCTTTTAAAATGATGATGATTTGGAAACAGAATCAGATGATTAACATTGTGGATATATGAATGCATTGAGTGCATAATAGAAAAAATATTCTCCAAGGAGTAGAGATGTACCTGTCAATCCCATTCATAAAAGGAAAGAGCAGTCAAAGAATGATCTTCCTAATAATCAGAGAAAGGGTAAAGAACATGCAGATCAAAATCATAGTAACTGTTAGTATGATTCTTTCGTCGTAAAATATCACTTTAGCTATGCATATCAAGTAGCCCTAACATCAAATATGGCTTCAAAATATCCTTAAGTTTGCTGCATAAAATTAGATCTAAGCATAAAAGATATTAAGCAGATAAGATACAAAATGGCTCCATGCATCCAATGAACAAGACAAGAACAATGTATAAAAAGAATCTTATATTATATTAAAGAATGGGGCACCTGAGAGGAAAACAAGAAAGGTGTTTTCTAGTTCTCCTCAGTGGGATGGGTTCTTGGAAGTCCTCAGTGTTTCAGATCTAAAATTCCTCTCTTTGGTTAATATGGAAAACCCTAACAAACATGGAACTCAATGGGTGTTCAAAATGAAAAAAAATGGAAATGGTGACCAAGAGTAGATCTAGTGTGATCTAATGCAATGGAGGTGACTAATGAATGGGGAAAACCTTCCTATTTATAACAAAATATTGGGGTGTTCTAGAACTCGGTGCATGAATAAAATATTATTAATCATATTCTAGAATCACCCTTTAGGAATATTTTATTATATTTGTTGGAGGGAAAAGGGTTTTTGACTTGGGTCAATTCCTTTATTTATAAATAACAAATAAATAAATGATTTATTTATTATTTTAAGGGAGATGAGGGGAATATAATTAAATAAATAATGGTTTATTTAATTATTTATATGTGATTTAGTCAAATTTTGTAGAAATTTGAATAATAGTTGAATTATTCACCGAGATTATCCTGATTACACACTATTTAAGCTTCATGCATAATACATAACCTCTTCTACAATTGATCATCAATTTGCGTAAATAGAAGCAGTCGCATGCGCACATTAAAACATAATCAAGCACACATATAACACAGTATGTAATGGGGAAAGCATACAGCTGAAAACCCCAAACTATCTGTATATTCTAATGATAGAGAACATGTAACAATACATAGCACAAAGCTCTCACATCTCTCAGCACTATCTCGCATGCTACACACAAACTAGCTCAGATATAGAACAAGTCACAGCCATCTCCACGTCTCTCACTACAAACTGAAGATAAGATAATGATAAGATCTCAGTTAGAATCCCATCGGCTTAGACTACAGAACCTTGTTGTATCTTATCATGTAATCCCATACCATATCATAACTGATAGTAGATCACTCTTTTCTCCCATTTCAACATTAGTCTCCTAGATTGACTGTCCATGCATTGCAGTTAACTGATGTGTTCTTTAGTTGATTTATGAGTTAATAATTAGTGAATTAATTAATAATTAATTCACACCACTCATCACTAGTGTATTTGTTAGTTAGACTAAATACAACTAGTTCAAATAAGTTAAACCGAACAAAACTCCACCAACTGTCTCATCAACTCCACCAAACTCTGCCACATGAGTTTTAACTGAATTCAACCATGCAATAGCTCAACTAACCCTTAGGAAAAGCGTATTTCCTTCTGTCAGTTGCATGTGCCACATCCAAGCATCAAACTGAAGTGCTCCAAGAGGATAAGATAATGTTTATAGTCTAAATATTATTAAGGGTTAATAATATTTGATTGTTCTATTTTTAGCCCGGAAGTCTAAAAATAGATTATGCCCAATGTCTAAAAATAGAGGTCCATCTATTTTTACCAACTTGACCAATCATCCATAAATATCATCCCGCAACTCATAGACCATGATCGACATGTCTAAAAATAGACATTGCGCCAAAAATAGCTTGCGGGCCCACTTAGTGAAGGCGACTTCTTTTCACTAAGCTCCATCATCTTGTTGCATTTTCAACACTCCCTCTCAACAAGATATGGATTATCTGCAACCCCTATCCTGCCTCTATGGTATTCGAATTTGCTCTTGGTGAGCACCTTCGTCAAGATATCAGCATCCTAATCCTCTGTGGGAATGTATGAAAGTAACATGATTCTCCGCTGCACACAATCTCTGATATGATGGTACCTGATGTCGATGTGTTTGGATCTATCATGAAATATTGTATTAGCTGAGAGTTTAATACAACTCTGGTTATCACATTAACTCACAGTAGGCTCCAAGTGTGACCCGAAAAACCCGACCAGGATCTTCCTCATCCATATGGCCTCGCATGCATCCAAGCTTGCTGCCATATACTCAGCCTCTGCTGAACTGAGTGCCATGGATCTTTGCTTCCTGCTGTACCAAAAAAATGCTGTCAACCCGATACTGAAGATCCCTCTAGATGTGCTCTTTCTTTCCGTTGGGCTCCCTGCCCAATCTGCATCCGTGAAACCACACAGCTTCACCTCATCCTCCTGTCTGTACCACAATCCATATCCCGATGTTCCTCTAAGATAACGCAATACATGCTTGCCTGCCTTCCAGAAGAGCTTGGTTGGCTTAACCATAGCTTGTGAAATTTGGTTAACAACATAGCATATATCGGGTCATGTATTGACCAGATACATAAGCGACCCCACCAACTGTCGATAAACAGTGGCATCCACTACCTCCGCTGAAGTAGCATCCTCCTTCCTCCAACCTCCAGAAAGAGGAGTATCAACAGGCTTGCAGCCATGCATGTTGAACTTCTCCAGT
The DNA here is from genome assembly GCA_034641835.2 of Pinus albicaulis. Lineage (NCBI taxonomy): Eukaryota > Viridiplantae > Streptophyta > Pinopsida > Pinales > Pinaceae > Pinus > Pinus albicaulis. The sequence continues at coordinate 151,092 of JAXQQM020065194.1, forward strand.
ATCTCCCGGACATACTTACCCTGAGAAACAAATAGTCCATCACTGCGCTGCCAAATTTCCAATCCCAGGAAATAATGAAGGAGGCCCAAGTCCTTCATCTCAAACTCTCTAGCAAGATCCTCCTTGCATGAAAGTATCAACAGCTCATCACCCATCAAAATCAAATCATCTACATAAAGTACAATGATCAGCAACTTACCCTCTACCACAATCTGGTACAGGTTAGGATCTGCCTCACTCTTGGAGAATCCAAGTCCGGTGAAATAACTGTCTATCCGTGTGTACCAAGCACGAGGTGCTTGTTTCAACCCATACAATGCTCTCTTGAGTCTGCACACATGCGACTCACTGCTGAAGATCTCGAAACCTTCGAGCTGCTCTATGTACACCTCCTCCTCAATGACTCCATTGAGGAACGCAGTCTTCACATCCATCTGATGGATGTGCCACCCCATCTGCGCTGAGAGAGCTAGGATCGTCCATATGGAAGAATACCTTGCGACAGGTGCAAAGGTCTCCTCATAATCGATCCCCTCTATCTGTGAGAAGCCTCGGGCAACAAATCTTGCCTTGTACTTCTCCACACTCCCGTCAGCCGCCTACTTCACTTTGTAGATCCATCTCGAACCCACCACTGATTTCCCTTCTGGCCTTGGGACAATATCCCATGCACTGTTTCTGACAATCGAATCATACTCTTCCACCATGGCATCTACCCATGCGGGGTCCTCCACAGCTTCCTCGAAAGAGGATGGCTCTGTCATGACACATTTGCTCACAAGAGCCATGTATCTGGTGTACCGGTTAGGTGACTGTCTCTGTCTGCGCTGTGCTGTAGGTGGTCCTACAACCTTCTCTGCATCTTGAGCCAGTCGCTCAGCTTCTGTAGTGCGCTTCCGCCCTCTTATGGTTGGTGCTGCATGAGTGGTCTCTTCCACTCCATGAACTTCCTCTTGTGGCTGATCCACATCCTAAAGCTCATCCTTAGGAACTAATAGCTCCTCATCTGCATGCAAGTGTGGCTCCCTCTCAAGCGAACACTTCATGGCTTTCTCCTCCTGAAATTTGATATCCCATCGCACAACGGTCTTGCGACTGTCTGGAAAATACACACAATAGTTTTGGGGCATATCAGTGTACCCCACAAATATCCCAACCTCTGCGGTCGGCTCCAGCTTCTTCCTGGCATCCTTCGTCACATGCATGTAGACAGGTGAACCAAAAATCCTCAAATGGGAAATATCAGGCCTCTTACCAGAAAACGCCTCCTTGGGTGTACTCATGCCAATTATCTTGTGAGGACAACGGTTCTGCACATATACTACAGTATTCCATGCCTCCACCCACAAGTGAATGGGTAGCCCCTGATCATGCAACATCGCCCGTGCAGCACCCACGATCGTTCTGTTCTTCCGCTCAGCAAGCCCATTCTGCTGTGGGTTATGAGGTACTATGAGCTCTCTTTGAATTCCTTCTGCGCTGCAAAATTCCTTGAATTCGGCAAAGATGAATTCACCACCATTGTCGCTCCTAAGAGCCTTCACATGCTTCCCCAATTCCTTCTCAACCAGTGCCTTGAACTCACAGAACTTTGAGTATGTCTCGCTCTTCTTCTGCATGAAGAAGATCCATAACACTCGAGAAAATCATCAACAAAGATCACATAGTACCCGTGCTTTGTTGTCGAAGCTACCGAGAAAGGTGAACACACGTCTGTGTGAATTCTCTCAAGGATTTTCGTGGCGCGACTATCCTTCTCGTGAAAGGTGGCCTTCACAAATTTTCCCAAGGTACATCCCTTGCACTGATCTGACTGCGCAAGAGTACCCTTAGGAAGCCCAGTAGAAATATACTACAGTATCTTCAAAGCTCCATGGTGAAGGTGGCCCAATCTCCGGTGCCACAACTCGCCATCATCCCGGCTCACCACTCCTTCTGCCTTGCATGCCATTGCTACACAGCCATCTACTTGCAATTGATAAAGGTTCTTGACTCAAACCCCTATCTTCTGGGTCACCAATAAGTCTACTACAGAAATCCACTCCCTCAACAAGACAACATCATATTCCTTGTCTTCTAACATCGCCACAGAGATAAGATTCTTCTTCAATCCTGTAACATGCATCACTTCCTTCAATACGAATGGTTTACCAGACTCCCTCTCAAAGAAAATGGTACCGATACCAGTCGTACTGTATCTACCATCATCGCCCATATCGATGTGCACTCCAAGATCTTTCTCATCCAGATCAAAAAACAAATCTCGATCTCCTGTCATGTGAAAAGACGCACCACTATCCAAGAACCAAACTAAACCCATCACACTTGATACCAAGCATGCGATCAGCGAAAAATCCAGCTCAAACTGTGAGGCTAAGGCCTCTCCCGCTATAGATCCAACAACCTTATTATTTTTCTTCTTCTGCGGACAGTTTGTGGCATAATGTCCGTGTTGGTGACAGTGAAAGCACTTCACCTTGGACATGTCCTGCTTCTTGCCTTTCGCACCAGACTGAGAAGCTTTCTTGCTCTTCCCCTTCTTTTGCTTTGGCAGCCAAAATGCAATTTTCTTCATCGTGTGCTCTTTGATGAAGGTCCGTCCCTGGTACTCTGCCTTATCTCCTCTTGCATGAGATCCGACCAAAGTCGCTCCCATCCTGGCAATTTCTCCCGACCATTGACAAAGTCCTGATAGGAATGCCAACTCTTCGAAAGACCAAGGAGAGCCAAGTCCACCAAGTCCTCCTTAGCTACAGTCACCCCCACACTTCCCAGCTCATCCCTGTATTGGGTGAATTTCGTGAGGTACTTGATATACTATCGCCTTTCTCCATCTTTATGTTCTGAGTTTATCCTTGAGCGCCAACTTCCTCTGGTATCTCTTGCTTTGGAATAAATTTTTCAACGCTTTCCACATCAATTATGGAGAGGTTTTACCATGCAAGCTAGATACAATGTGATCCTTCACACCCTCCAACAGAATCCTTCGACATTTTGTTGTCTTCTTTTGCCAAGCCTCAACTTGGGCAGCATCAGTAGGCTTTGGGACTTCAGCATTTATGAACTCCTTCAGCCCATTTTCTTCTAACACCGCCTCCATCCTGTACTTCCATGAAACATAATTCGAGCTGCCCTCAAGGGCATACTCCAATCGCAATCCGTTGAAAGACATTTCAACTTCATCACCAAGAAAAATCTGCTGCAAATTCGAATTACACCAGCTCAAAACTCAACCGCTTCTGATCTGTGAGAACAAAGTATTTCTAGCACAGAGATCGACTGTAGGGGCATTTACTGGATATATCACCTTTCAAAGAAAGGATGGATCCCTGGCCCGCTTACAGACTCTGTATACCGAAATAAATTGTAATCACCGTAATAGATCCGATGATCAATTTGCTCTGATACCATGTAGAAATTTGAATAATAGCTGAATTATTCACCGAGATTATCCTGATTACACACTATTTAAGCTTCATGCATAATACATAACCTCTTCTACAATTGATCATCAATCTGCGGAAATAGAAGCAGTCGCATGCGCACATTAAAACATAATCAAGCACACATATAACACAGTATGTAATGGGGAAAGCTTACAACTGAAAACCCCCAACTATCTGTATATTATAATGATAGAGAACATGTAACAATACATATCACAAAGCTCCTCATAGCTCTCAGCACTATCTCTATGCTACACACAAACTAGCTCAGATATAGAACAAGTCACAAGTTCAAATCTTCTCCACAAGTCTGCCTGCCTCTACTGCACAATCCAAGATGAGTAATGATGAGATCCAAGTTCGAATCCCACTGGCTTGTACTGCGCAATCCTCATTGGCAATCTCCATCAATGTGTGTGCAAATATCATGCACAGCCATAGTCACAACTGATAGTCACACTCACCCTTTCATCCACCTCTAACACTAGTCTCCACTGAACTGTCCATGCATTGTAGTTAACTAATGTATTATTTAGTTGATTTATGAGTTAATAAATTATGAATTAATTAATAATTAATTCACACCACTCATCACTTGGAGAGTTTTCATTAGACTAAATACACTTAGTTCAACTAAGTTAAACCGAACACAAATCCACCAACTGCCTCATCAACTCCACCAAACTTTTCACAACAGTTTTTTAATCGAAGTCAACCATGAAATATCTCAACTAACCCTTAGGAAAAGTGTATTTCCTTCGTCAATTGCATGTGCCACATCCAAGCATCAAACTCAAGTGCTCCAAGAGGATAAGATAATGTTTATAGTCTAAATATTATTAAGGGTTAATGCTTGATCGTTCTATTTTCCTTTTAGCCCAGTCTAAAAATAGATTCCGCCCAATGTCTAAAAATAGAGGTCCATCTATTTTTACCAACTTGACCAATCATCCATAAATAGCATCCTGCAACTCATAGACCATGATCCATATCTCTAAAAATAGACATAGTCTAAAAATAGACTTTGCGCCAAAAATAGCCTGCGGGCCCCACTTAGTGAAGGCGACTTCTTTTCACTAAGCTCCATCATCTTGTTGCATTTTCAAAAAATTTAACTAAGAATATTATTTAAATAATGATTTAAATAACTTATTCTTAGGAAATAATTAAATAAATAATGATTTATTTAATTGATTACCTTGTTTTGGGTTAAATATGACCAAGAAACGTAAACAAATGTGGTGAAAGCAATTTTACTTGGGGTAAAATTGGTCTTACATGGTGTACTTGGGTTCATCTAACGAAAATGGGTTAGATGACTAAAAAATGGTGTAACATATTTCCCCCCAACATATGAGTGTTAGGAGCAAATCGTATGACCGAAGTACGTTGTAAGAACTTAAGCATTAGACAGTAAGATAGAAATGAAAGAGAGGAATGTAAGGTAATCTAAAGTGGTGGAGGACTATACCCAGAGGAGACGAGACTGACAGGTGCAACAAGTCTCAAGTGTATGATGTGGTACCAATGTGAAAGGCGGCGGGGAAGGCATACCTATGCCCGCTGAGACAATAATACAAAGGATAAGGCGCCCGGAAAACCACGGAACGCAATAGTAAAGCCAGTGCTAGCCTAAACATGAGTCAGAAACCAAGAAGGATGAATCCCACATACATGTTGTGCCTGGAATAATCGTCAGGACTTATACAATAGTTTTGTATTACATGAGATATAAATACAGCCAAATGCCCCCTATAAGGGCTCGCGAAATCAGACCGACACGTGAAAATTGAAGAGGTGCTGCAAGTGACTGAGGCCGATATCATCAAAGGAGAGGAGCTGCATCAAGGGCTGTTATGAAGAAGTCATCCGGGTATGTGGGGGGCTACCTGCAGGTCCACCCCCTCATGAGGGCTGAGACATCTCACACACACCCAGGTATCACCAATAGCTGTTGCGGCATCACTGAACCATCAAGTGTGTAGATCGCGATTGGGTTGAAAAGAGCTCGAACCAAGGTACATTGCCCCCCTAGACCTGACTTCTGGAGTAAATGGGTTGATGTCGACATAATTAGGTCCGCCATAGGTGAGGTAGTAAGGTAATCTCAATTAATGCATGGGAGAAAATAGTGGAGCGACGCACAAACTTAACTAAGAATGATGATGAAATGAGGGGTGGTGCCAATGGGGACCATAAAAATCATAAGTACAAACTGGTAACTCATGACGGAAATTATCACGAACGGAGATGAGTGTGTGGGCAAAGTGGTGTCCCCCACTGAACTATGGTGTAAGTGAGAAAATCCGATTTTAAGGGGATGTGAGGGAAGACTTTGTGAATAGCGGGTGTCCTGGTGAAGTAGCGAAATGTGAAAACAAATATATGCTGGCTATCTACAAGAAAATAAAATGTGCATTTCGAGCGGGAAATTATAGGGGTAATATTTCTTGAGATAGAGTGCATTGCGAGGGTTAGGAAGGGGGTGGCCTTCAAAGTCCTCTAAAATATAGGCCCCCTTCCCAAGGTCTTTACTGATAATGTAAGGACCGATCCATAGTGAGTCGAACTTCCCATGACCAAGGGTATCATGGGCCTGGTCATAGACTAGAACAAGGTCACCTTCGTGAAATTGGGGAGGGTGTACTTTTCTGTCATACTGAGATTTGGTGCGCTTTTTGGCCGCTTCAAGAGTTTTCAATCCAACACGACGATCTTTAGAGGCGCGCTCGAGCATGATAAGTCATTGTTCTAGAGTTTGGGTATCAGGGAGGAGTTCAACGGCCAGGTGAAGGGAAGGGATTTCACACTCAATTGGTAGGACTTCCTCCTCACCGAAGACAAGGTGGAAAGTAGTGAAACCATTGGAAGTTTTAACCAAAGTCTGATAAACCCACAAAGTAGGGAAGAGCATAAGGTGCCAATTGTTTTTGTGCTTATTCACCGTTCTTTGAAGCATGGTCTTAAGAATTTTGTTGACCGCTTCAACTTGGCCATTACCTTGGGGGTAATAGGAAGATGAATATTGGTGCTCAAAACCCAAGAGTGAGGATAGCTCATGCCATATCTCATCTTCGAAATGTCGGCCATGATCAGAGACTAACTGTTTTGGAACTCCGAATCGAGTGATGACATGGTTAAAGAAAAAGAGGGCTGCAGTGGCTGTCGTATTATTGAATGTCGGCATAGCTTCATCCCATTTAGTGAAATAGTCAACTTCCACGATGATGTATTTGTGGTTACCGGCGGAGGGAGGTCGACATTCCATAAAGTCAATGGCCCATTTGCAAAAAGGGCCAGCTGTGATGACAAGATGGCCAGCTGTGATGACAAGATGGATGGGAGCGGGAGGAGCTCACACCTTGGGCACGAAATGTTGGCAATTGGAACAGTGTTTGACTGCTTCAATGCAATCACTGAAGAGAGAAGGCCAAAAATACCTGGCGCGCATGATTTTTTGGGCGGTGGCAAGGCCGGAAAGGTGGCCCCCACAAGCACCGCTATGGCAGGCATTAAGGACTTTTTCAGCTTCAGCCTGTGTGAGGCAACGACAAAGGACAGTATCTACTCCACGATGATAAAGGTCGTCACCGATTAGAAGGTAGCGAGAGGCTTGGTGTCGGATGCGTCGTCGGGCAGCGCGATCAAGATGAAGGGTGAAATTTTGGGTTCGCAGGTAATTAAGGATATCACCATACCAAGGATCATCAGTGGTGATGGAAAATAAATGTTCATCGGGATGAGCATCAGTAATAGGAGTGTCTTGCATCCCGGTAGGCAAATCGGAAATGAGTTCAGCGAGGGCTAAACCTTTCTTACTTTTTTGGGTGACAAATTCAAGGTCAAATTCTTGGAGAATAACAACCCAACGAGCATACTTCCCACTGAGGATGCGTCGACTCAATAGGAAAGCCATGGGGTTGGAATCAGTCATGACCTTGGTGGAACGCATGAGGATATAATGACGCAGTTTTTTGACCGAGAACACAATAGCTAGTGCTAACTTTTCTTCATGTGAGTAGGACACAGGTGGGCCAGCAAGGTTTTTACTGACATAATAGATCACATGCTCGAGGCCGTTATCATCTTCTCGAATAAGGACACCAGCAACTGAATGGGTGGAAGCGAAGATGTAAAGGATGAAATCTCGGTCAAAGTCAAGATGACGGATCAAGGGGACATAGGTGAGAGCATGTTTGAGGGAATCAAAAGATTATTGAGCGTAGGTATCCCAGAAAAAAGAAGTGTGGGAGCGAAGAAGTCGAAGGAAACCATGCGCGGTGGTCACATAGTCTAGAACGAATCGGCAAAGAAAATTTGCTTTGCCTTGGAGGCTTTGGAGTTGTCGTAAGGTTCGAGGGATAGGCAGTTCAAGAATGGCTTGAACTTTCAAAGGGTCAAGATTTATCCCGTCTTTAGATATGATGAAGTTGAGGAGATGACCGGCGGGAACACAGAAGACACATTTCAAAGGGTTAAGACGGATGTTATACTTGCGACAGCGGAGGAAAATGGTACACAGATCATGGAGGTGTTGTGCCCGATGTTTAGAATGCGCAGTAAGGTCATCTAAATAGGCAAGGATAATATGAGCTAAGTCATGGAAAAAATAAGACATGGCTCGTTGAAAAGTGGCACTAGCATTTTTAAGACCAAATGGCATGACTCGATATGAAAATGTTCCCCACGGACTAATGAACGCGGTTTTAAGTTGATCAGCATGACGGATAACGATTTGGTTGTATCCTGAGAAGCCATCCATAAAGGATAATAACTCGTGCCCCACACACTTATCAATGATTTGGTCAATAAATGGTGTAGGGAAGTTGTCTTTGGGACAAGCTTTGTTCAGATCACGAAAGTCAGTGCAAACACGAATGGTGCCTTGTTTTTTGAGAATAGGAACTGGGTTGGACACCCAAGTGGTGTATTCAATGGGGTAAATAAAACCAGCCTGCCGGAGCTTATCTATTTCAACTTTGATGGCTTCACGTCTAGATGGATGAATGGGTCTTAAATTTTGACGGACCGGAATGGCGTCAGGCCATGTGTCGATGTGGTGTTCGACAATGGCCGGATCGAGTCCTAGCATTTCTGAGTAGGACCAGGCGAAAACATCACGGAATTATTTGAAGAGTTGGGTGTAGGCTTCAATTTCTTTCGGAGTGAAGTGGGCGCCCATGGTGATGTGTTCTTCGATACCTGGTTTGACAGAAATGTCTATTTTGATGGTAGGGGAGATGTTAGCCATATTGCCTTCTTCGAAATTTTCAGGGGCAGGTATGGGGTTTTTGAACCAATCAACTTTGTTGGGAATGAAGTCTTTGGATTCGAGAGCATATTGGTCATGTGATTGATGTGGTAGGAAGTATGCAAGATGGTGCATATCGTCCCATGGAAAGTCAGGTTCGGTCATGGCTTCCATGATGTCTTCATCGGAATGGTAGAGGGGAATAGTGGATGACATATGATGACCCGAAGAGGTAGAAATATGAGATATCTGATGTTGAGGGGAAAGGCTGATGTTTGTGTCGATATGAGAAGTGACAGCGGGGTAAATATATGAGTGGGTAGGAAAAATAGTGGGGGACGGGGCTAAGGGGTTGGATGCCGGGGAACACGGTGATGAGGCAAGGTAGGAAATAGTGGCGGAAGGTTCGGTCATGTCAGTATCAGGATGAGAAATGGTAATTTGGATGGATGCGTGGTCGGGGGTTAAAAAAGGAGGACGGGCAAGCACGGCTTCGAATTGGCGGTAAGCGGCCAAAGAAGCACGATACTCGTCAAGATTGGAGAAAAGGTGGGTATAATGCCCATGGAAGTTGCATAAAGAACAAGGATGGTTGGTGCGCAAGTATTTAAGTTTGGGAAGGGAACCAGGGAGGGTGACCTAGACCGTGGGAATATCAGATTCTGGAAACGTTTCATTGACCACGGTTTTGAGGTGTGGTAATTCAGGACAGGTATGGGTGGCGTGGCCGACAACGTCGCACAAGGTGCACTGGACGAGATGTTTTGGAAGGCGAGGAGGGGTGGAAGTTTTCAACGCTACCGTGTCCTTCGGTGCCCCCCTGCGAGATTTGCTATTGTGACCGGACATGGTTGTAATGGGAGGAGGTGTTGTGTGAGGACACTGAGGTGGTGGAGCAGCGGAAGAGGTCATGGGTATTGGTTGAACCGGAGTCAAAGCAAGATACGGCTTGGGTTGACCAGGCGGGGTGGGGGCAGGGGGGTGTAGATAACAGACGGGTATACCCAAGGTCAAGTTGGGTAGGGAGAGGGTAGCCAAGATAGGGATGGAAGAAGCTCCAGGAGGGGGAGCGAGGAAAGGAATCTGACTAGCAGGAAAATGGCCTGGAGGGATGGGGCCGAGGGGATTGAAATCGAGCGAAATTGATCCATTAGGGAGGGGAGATTCTGAAGGACAAAGACTAGCTAGCGGGGGTAAAGGGCTAGGGGCCGAAGTAGTTGGGGAAAGTTGAGGTTGATGACTAGCCAAAGTGGGTTGTGTAAGGTCAGCCCAAGATGATTGCATCATGAAAACACTTGCCAGGCTAGGGTCAGAGAGGGTAGGTGGGTCAAGAAAGGTGCCGAGCAAGGAGGATTCTTTAAAGAGGCCGGGAGAGACACTGGGCCAAGACGTAGTGGCAGTGGAAATACAGGGCTCAGGGGAAATCTGAGATTGAGGGGTACGATACGATAACTGGTCGATGGTGACGATTTTGCCATTATGTGGGAAGAACATCTTGCGGTAAATTGCGGATGGGACGGCAGACATGGCATAGGTGTAACTAGGCCCTAAGAGGATGTTGTAGTCGAGAGGGGTGTCGATCACTTCAATGTCGACACACACAGTTTTTCCTGCAAGAGTAATAGGATAGTGGCGGAAGAGGCCAACGGGATGGGAAGCATGGCCATCCCACGCACGAAGGGTGATTGTGGAAGGGGCCAACGTAGGAGATCCAAGTTGTTGCCAAACCGAAGCGGACATGACACAGGTAGATGCCCCCTCATCAATGACGCATCGAGCAATAGTGGCATTTTGGATTTGGACTAAGATTTGGAAAGCAACAGACGCAGGAAGAGGGGGATGGTCAAGTTGACGGGGATCGAAAACAAGTAATTGGTCATCGGTAGGGTCGACAGCATCCAGGGAAATTTGATCAGAGGCAGCATTTTGGCGTAATGGGCCCTGAGGAATTTGGGTATGAATCTTGGCGTTGGGTGGAGGAATTGGCAAGGGACCATTGGGTGTCGATAGAGGCTTAGTAGGGCCTGAGGATGGGAACTTGGGGGTAGAAGGAACGGGAGACCGATTTTGAAGGGAAGGATTGGCGGTGAGAGATTGGTCTAAGGCCATCATGAGGATCTGGTAATCAGAGGAACTAGAAGGAGGAGGTTGAGTGGGTTCCGGGCCATGAGGTGAATGGGTGGCCACAAATCCTTGTTGAGGGAAAGGATCGGGAAACATAGCAGGTTGAGAGGTAGCCGTATGGGAAGTGATAGAAGAAGAAGAGTGTTGTCCCTGCACAGTGGCTTGAGACTCCCACATGTGCCGCATTTGTGGTAACCGGGGACAATCGTGAGTGTAATGACCGTAAACACCGCAACATGAACAGGGCTTATTGGTGCGAAGTGGCTTGTCTTGCTTGGGCTGAGAGCTCTGAGGCTGGTCAGCAGTGTTAGAATCAAGATGGGAAGGATTGGGTCGACGATTACCGGAAGCGGAGGGAGTGCCTTTCCTCTTTCTTTGCGAAGGAAGAGGAGGAGTTGCACTTGGCTGCGCAAATACGTGCCCTGGAGGGGGAAGTAAGTGTGGCTGTGGGGGTGGAGGAGGCAAGGGAGCGAGAGGTCCAAATGCTGGAGGAGATGGGACACCAGGCTGTGGATAAGGGTACGGGTGAGAATGGGCAACATTGAGGTAAGCAGGAGAGTGGGAAAAAGGAGGAGGCATGCCAAAGCCTGGATACATGTTACCAGGATGGGGAAAGGTAATGGAGGTGTTGGCCCCGCTGGGAGGAAAACCATAGGGCATAAGAGGTGGAGCAGAAGTATGAGACGTGGCTCTGATGATACCTGTTTGGTCAATTTAGTGTGTCCTAAATTGCTGCATTTAATTGTCAATCCGGGAATCGTAAGCTGATGAAGTGCGGCGCACTATATGTGCAAGCTAACCTCTTTCTTAACTTTTTGTCGTTTATGGTCTTTCTAAGGTAAAATGGAAATTCTAAAGTGAAAAACAAGCTTGGTTATAATTGTTCAAGGAAGTGATATCCCCTATAATGATTTACCAATCTCGAAACTTTAAAAGCAAATTGAAATTACAAATGACAAAATAAAGTAAACTGCTGAAATGGAAAGTGTTGTTAATCTAATGAATCAAAACAAGAAACTAGTGAATATGAAAACTAAACTATTCTTGCTGCCAACTGAACACAAAAGAAACTACGCTTATGGAAATTCAAAATTGCAATGAAAGAAATCTAAATCAGATTACATCAATTCATTTTCAGACCCTTCATCATTAGACCAGCTATGACTTGCGGAAGTAATCATAAACAACTTGTGTAACTGATATTTAATTTGCAGAAAGTAAACTAATACTAAACCATACACACATGATTCAGTCCCTCGCCATCAGTCCAGCTGTGGCTTTCGGAGGAAATTGAAGATGTCATACATGATTCAATATATCTAAGTTTGCGGAAAAGAAACTAATACTAAACTACACACTTCATCATGCAGCCCCTCACCATCAGTCCAGCTGTGGCTTTCGGAGGTAGCTGAAGACACTATGAGTAGCTTAATATGTCTAATTTTAACTACTGAAAATCAGATAAACAAAACTGAAGTGCACAAGACAAAACTGAAGTTAAACAAAGACTGTGAAAGAAAACTAGCAGCAGAATAATATCAGTTTCATATCATTAGCAAAAATACTATGAAAATTCCCCGGGCTGTCTACCTAAAACCTGCACAAGAAAACTGATCAGTATTTTAACAATCATAAAAACATAAAAGACAGGAATGCAATGGAAATTACAGAAATGTATGAACATAAATAAAACAACTATGAAATATGAACATGTAATGGGTTATGATACAATGATTACTTAAAGAAATGAAATGAAAAATATATACATTAATACACAGAACCTCGGCTGAGCAGGGGCCCTCTACGCAGCTCTGGTATGATCTTCAAACACGAATTAAGTTATAAAACAGAGTTTTTCACATTAAAAAGAAAGTCATTACAGGCTGGTGGTATTACGGCTCAAGGCAGCGTAATCACCACATAACAGAGTACGCACATCAACTTAACAACTAACAACTATCAACTCACATTCACTAACTCCACGTGCGTATGCAAACGCTCTTTATAAAGCAATAAAATGTAACTGTTTCCTGAAGTTTATGATAGCAGCCAACACGTAGACCACTAAGGCCACGGATATAGGAGTATGGCCATGTTGGAAAATGGATCTATGGAAGGTGGGCGCTTAAATTCAACTCCAGAACTTTGCACAGATGTCAATTAACCTCCGCAAGCTTGGAAACGACCGTATGGATGTTTCTATGCCACGAAACAGAGTCCAGCCGACATAGAACTCCACAGTTGACTTCCACGTGGATGGCTTTGACCGCGGCTTTTCTTGACGAATTTACTTGAACCAATAGGACACGAACCATGTCCTTGTCATTCCTAGCCTGCCCATGTGGCTCGTTTCCTTCGTTGACACCTGTAACATTGATTTCCACAAAATAGCTGCGGAAAGTTGCAGCGGCTGCGGAAAGTGATAAGTTTCCGCAGCTGTATGAACAAAATCTAAATCAAATAGAAAACACACAAACATAATTAAAAACCATGTTAGATACCCTTTTGCACATGATATTTGACAATTTTGGAGGTTTAGGTGAGTGAAAGAGATATGGAAAAGTGTATGGAAGAGAGACAAATTTGGGACTCAACATACCCCCACTGTGAAGGTGTTGCATGTCCTCATGCAACCAAAATTTTGACACTCTTTGTTCAATTCATGTGCCTTGATACTTCAGCCAACACATCTAACCCCCTTCTCTTCTTCTTTGGTACTGCCATCATTCTGGGTTTCTTCATGAGGCACCCGAATTTGATATTCACAAGTGCTCTGCTCAATTTTTGGCATTTCCTTTTTAGCTTCTTATTTTTCTTTTGCCAAATACCCAAATGTAACATAGTATTGTCATGGATAATCTTGTCCAGTTTGCCTTGCTCTTTGAGTGTTTCATTTTCATTTTTGATATGCCGGTTCAAAAGCTCAAGCTCAAAAATCTCCCGTTTTAATGACTGAACCAAGTCATCCTGCAATGTATGAGGCTGAGTAGAAGAGGTACTTGGACTTGTGGCTGCCTTCTCCAGGGATTCTATATAGTCATAGACCTCCTGCTGTTTGGGGTCTACTTCCGGTGTCTTTTTCATTGGACTGTCCTCAAAATGCTGCAAGGGAGAATTATGCTCAAAATTTGGCTGAGGAGAACTTTCATCAATATTTTGCTGAGAATAAGATGGAGTACGCTCATTGTCTGATTGGGAGTGAAAGGAGTCAGGTTCACTAACTGACTGAAATGGACTATGGTCAGTTGGAGACTGTTCAGATGTCTCTTCACCCAAATCAATGAAATTAGGACCTTTAATTTGTGTTTTTCTCAGTTTTCCCTTAAGCCTGCTGCTTCTCCTCACTTGCTGTGGTACATTACCCTTTTGTTCTTGTTTTCCTGTTTTTGCCTTTTTAGATAGAGATGACTGTTTTTGAAGAAAAATTAATCTCTCAGATAGAATTTGGTGATCTTCTTCTTCAGAAGAAGAAGTTTTATGGACAGCCTCAACAATTTCTTTCCCTTTTGATACTATTGGCTTCTTAATTTTGATTTCCTTCTTCTTCCTTTTTACCAATCTCTCTTCTCTATCATTTTTCTTCATAGTAATAGTAGAAGTATCTTGGATTTCATCTACTGTTCTTTTCCTTATACTTCTTTTTGCTGTGCTAGCTGCGGGAACTTCCTGTGTAGGAGCATCTTGGGTTTCAACATCCATTTTCTTTCTTCTACTCCTTCTAATTGGATTACCTTCAGGAATTTCCCGAGGTTCTTCAAAGAAGTTTCTTACTAAGAATTGTTCCCATGTATCTTTTCTTTCTTTTAGCTCCTTTTCAATCAAAATTTTTATAAGCCCATGATGATATAAATGAGGCTCTACATCTCCTAGGTGTTTTTGCACAGTCACAGCCATTTTCTTCAAGCCATTGAATAGGAAATAAGGAAGATTGAGAGTTTGGTTTTCAAGGAAATTCATCAATATCCTAGTATGATACATGTACATAGAGCCAAAGCGGCCTTCACATGTGATAAATTTCTGAACAATGAGTAATAAATTGGCCCATTCATCTTTTATTGCATGCACTGGGATTCCTCTTTTGAAAACAGTGATATCCATACCTTGATTTCGGAGGATTGTTCTCCATGCCTCATCACTGATACTTTTGTTTTTGAACCACCGTTCTCCTTCCTGAAGAAGCTCTGTTGCTGCTGCTATTGATGCTTCATTAACCAAAAATTTGAGGTCTCCCACTTCTGCTTCCGAGCCATCAAATGATCTTGCAAACGCTTTGGTAATTTCTTTGTGGTAACCCCGGAATTTCTGAATAAAACGCAGCCATTTAGCTTTTCTCAACATCTCTTTTGCTTGTGGAAATCCCTCTATGAACTTCGGTCCTTCCGGCTCCGCCCTTAATAATTTTCCCATTTTACTTCTCTGTGCTTCACAGCTTGCCTCTTTGAGGGTTTTAAGCGGAAGTGGAACGATGGAATACACGGATTCGAGCACAATGCTGTGGGGATGTTATCACAAAACGGAAATGAGCACCATACACAGAATGGAATAAGACTGTGGGTGAATATACGAGAATGAGAGTGAGTAAAAGGAACGGAATGGAGTGAAACAGGGAATGAGAATGAGTAGAGTGAGGTTTTGTAACACGACAGAGAAACGACAAAGAGGTTAACAAAGCATAATGCATTCAGCCGCATTTTGAATTTTTGGTGGCTGTGTCATAAATATGAACACGTTTCAATCAATGATTATGGAGTTATGCGGCTTGTAAGAGTCCTTTGTCAACTCAAATACGTATCATTATCTTCGGTGGGCTATTTGAACATGAGTAAGAGTCGGAATTTCAATAATGAAGTCGTTTGTAAATAAATGCAAGAGGATAACATAGAGATCGTGGAGGGTTACGGACTGTCAATATAATCATTGCGCGTTATGGGTAGAGCTCATAGTTTAAAATTACATAAAAATGTGTCTTTTATACTATTTGAAATAAACTTTATTCATACCTTTGGAATCCTTGCTTTTGCCCTTGTTCTTCAACTGATTGATCTTCATTAGTGTCTTGAATGTCCCATTGATCCTCTCCTGCATTTTATTTCATGATTTTATGAAAACAACGACTAACTGTACATTCTTTTTGAAAACAGAGTAGTAGCAGCTGCGGAATCTGCTTCTGGCTGCGGAAACTGGAGTCAGCTGCGGAAACAGATGTCAGCTGCGGAAACTGACACAGCTATTACTTGGCTGAAATAGAAATGAACAAATGACAAATGACCAGGTGGAAATGGTCATAAGAAGATTTTTATTGATGGAATGGATGAGATGAAGTGGAATGAAGTGAAATGAAATGAAATGAAATGAAATGAAGTGAAATGAAATGGAGTGGGTGGTGAGATAAAATGAAATAAAAGACAGATTTTTTTTTGGAAAATATAGAGTGTCAGGTGTCCCTGATTTTCACCCCATATTTTCTGTATAAGACTGCCAATCGATGATTGGTTTTCAGGCTTATACCATTTTTTTTCTTCTCTTTTTTTTTTTTTTTTCTTTTTTTTTAAACTTGAAAAACAAAAACTAGCTTGGTAGAGAAGAAGGATTCTTCTGTACCAGCCTGATTGCAGAACTTTCTTGAAACAACTTGACAAAATCCTTTTTAGAGAGTGGCTTATGATAAACTTTCAATCTATGGCCATTCACTAAAAGAGGAGTTTGAAACTCATCAATGGTCTTGATTCTTACAGCTCCATTGTTAAAGACCTTGTCAATCTCATATGGTCCAAGCCAATGAGTCTGAAATTTCCCTTGAAAGTATTTAAACTTGGAGTCAAATAACAATGCCCAATCTCCTTCTTGAAACTTCTTCTCTTTGATATATTTGTCATGCCACTTAGTTCTTTGATATTGAACTATATCGGTTCTTAGAATTGCTTCTTGTCTGATCTCATCTAGCTCATTCAATTGCTCCATTCTATGCTTTTGAGCTTCTGATAAGTCCATTCCCAACTGAACTGCTATCTTGAAGGTCTTGACTTGGAACTCAATGGGGAACAAGACTTCTTTCCCATAAACAAGTTCATAGGGAGAATGTCCTGTTGTATTCCTCCATGTAGTTCTGTAGGCCCACAAGGCTTCGGGAAGCCTTTCTGCCCAATCTCTTCTATGTAGATGAACAGTTTTGGTGATGATACTTTCAAGAACTTTGTTTGTGGACTCCACTTGACCATTTGCTTGTGGATGGTAAGGAGTAGATTTTCTGTGCTTGATTTTGTATTCTTCCATCAACTTCTCCACCAAATTTGATGTGAATTGGCTCCCCTGATCCGTTACAATTTCTCTTGGAACACCAAAGCGAGTAAAAATATCCTCATAAAGAAAATGAACAACTGAATTTTCAGTAGCAGATACTAATGCTTTAGCTTCTACCCATTTAGTATCATAATCAGTGCAAACCAATATATACTTCTTTTGCTTCGATGGTGGATTAATCGGTCCAATGAAATCTAAAGCCCATTTTTCAAAGGGTTCAATGAGTACCCGTGTTTGCAATGGAATTTCATTTGAAAGGGTAGGTTTCCCTACTCTTTGGCAGCTATCACACCTTTTGACATATTGTTTTGCATCTTTGAAGAGAGAAGGCCAATAATATCCCAAGGAAAGGATTTTATAGGCCGTCCTTTTGTCCGCAAAGTGTCCACCGCATGGTTCATCATGACATGCCTTAAGAATATCAGGCATTTCATCTTCCCTGACACATCTTCTGATCACAAGATCTGGCCCTGTTTTAAACAATTCGTTAGAAATCCATGAATATCTTGAACTCTCCCGAATAATTTTTCGTTTTTCTCTTGGAAATAAATGTGAAGGTAGTTTCCCTGTAACCAAATAGTTAGCAATATCTGCATACCAAGGGGTCTTAATAGTTACTGCAAACAAATATTCATCAGGAAACTTATCTTCTACAGGAGAATTTTCTTTAGTATTTTGAATTCTAGACAAGAAATCAGCTACTGTATTCTGTTTTCCTGGTCTATCCAACACAGTAATATTGAATTCTTGCAAAAGTAAAAGCCATCTTGTCACTCTGCCATTAGTAACAGGTTTGTTCATTAAATATCTAATTTCAGAATGGTCAGTATGAATAAAAGTTTCATAGCCTGTTATGTAATGTCTAAACTTATTAATTGCATGAACAACAGCTAAGAACTCTTTTTCAGTCACAGTATAGTTCAACTCTGTGGGAGTCAAATTTTTACTGGTGTAATAAATGGCATAAGGAATTAAATCTTTTTGACCCAACACAAGTCAGTAATGACTCTAAAGATCTGTGAAATGATGAAGTGAAGTTTTCACTTTGGATCCCTTCAAGATCGGGAATGCCTGGGACATTCTTGTTTCAAGTTTCAGTATGACTGACAATCATTCAGATCCCATCAAATTCCATGTGCCTGTAAGTAACTTAGGTGAGGAGATATTTTAGTGAAAGTCATAAATCTCCATAGTAACCATAAATCAGAAACCTCTTGTTGTCTCGCCTTGACAATTGGGACAGGCAACTGGGAGATGACTTCAACTTTTGATCTATCAACCTTAATCCCATCTCCTGAAATATGATGTCCTAAACAATCCCTTCAGTAAACATCATAAAGTATTTTTCATGACTTAATGAAAGGTTTGTTTCTTTACATCTTATAAGAACTTTTTCCAAATTTTCTAATGCCTCTTCAAATGAATTACCATAAACTGTAAAATCATCCATATAAACCTCTACACAATCATGGATTAGATCAGAAAAATTCCTAGTACTGCTCTTTGGAATGTTGCTGGTGCATTACATAACCCAAAAGGAAGCACTCGGTAGGCAAAAGTTCCCCATGGACAAGTAAATGTGGTCTTATCTTGATCTTCAGGTGCTACCTGAATTTGATTATAGCCACTAAAACCATCCAAAAATGAAAAGTACTTTTTACCCGCTAATGTATCTAATACCTGATCGATAAAAGGCAAAGGAAAGTGATCCTTCAAAGTTGCTTTGTTCAATTCCCTGTAATCAATGCATACCCTCCATTTACCATTCTTTTTAGGTACTATAACCAAAGGAGAAACCCATCGGCTATCTCAAATTGGATAAATGAAGTTTACATTGAGTAGTTTTTGGAGCTCTTCTTTCACTATCTCCCTAAGATTTGGATTCATCCTTCTTTGAGGTTGTCTGATTGGTCTACTGTTTTCCTCAATATAGATGTGATGGATGCAAGTCTTAGGATCAATACCCTTCATGTCAATATACTCCCATGCAAATGCAGTAGAATGTTTTTGCAAGATTCTGGTTAGTTCTTCTTGTTGTGACTTCTCCAGATGTTTGTTGATATTTAATGTCTTTTCTGGAAAAATCTCAAAAACAGAATTACCAAATTCTTCCATAGAGTGAAGAGACATTTGTCTTGATGATAAATATTCTATGTCAGATTCCAACTGAAATTGTGTGGGGTCATATTCTGAAGTTATCTCAAAATTTTCTAATGTGTTCAGAATTTGACTATCCTCACTAATCTCAGAAATGGTAAAGACAGGTTGTATAGTGCTCTCATCATCGACCCATTCATTGTCTCCTATTTCTGTAATTGCTCTTGCGGGAGGATACAAATTGAATTTCTTTGTCGAATTACCATTAGAAATGTACATGTCTCCAGATCTACAACTAATAAAAGCATCAGCTGTGGCCAGCCAAGGTCCTCCTAAGATAATTGGATGTCCTCCTAGATTACTTTTGGGAGTCAAAATCATAAAGTCTACTGGATATTCCCAAGAATCTAAGGAGACTGAAATATCTTCTAATACACCATCTGGTTTAATAACCGATCGATCTGCAAGTTTCAATAAAGTAGGTGTAAAAAGAAGGTTAGGAAGTTTTAACTGTTCCATAGTCTGTCTACTCATAATGTTGATAGCAGCCCCTAAGTCAATCAATGTGTTTGGAATTTCTATCCCATTTATATGTGTCTTGAAAATTGGACTTCCAGGATCTACATACTTCTACATGGAAATTTTTCCCATCATAATGTCTGCAATCTTTCCTACCAGGTGGATTCTTCTTGTGTCCTTTAGCTTTCTTCCTGGTCTTTTGAAACTCAACTCCTTTATGGTTTTTGCTAGAATAGGAATTTCTCGAATGGCTTGTAGCAATGGAATCTTGATACAAACATTCTTCAATTCATCTAGAAAGTCATAGTTAGGCAACAAAATTTTTTTTTCCATCCCCTTATCAATTTGTAGTCTTTCCGGAAAAGGAGGTGTAGATGAAGATACATGTTGCTCAACTATAGGAGTTGTGGATGCTAGCTTTTCTTTTTCTTTTTGAATTTTTGAATTTTGAAGAGATTCTTCCTCAGAACCCTTATTGACTTGAAGAGAGTCCTCCTCAGAGGTATCTCGCTCTTGAATGTCTATAGAAGGTTTTTCTAAAACTCTACCAGATCTGAGTTGTACATCGTTGAGAGGAACAATCATATAGGTAGGAAATTGTTGTCCTTCTACCATATAAGTAGTTTGAGGATTCTTATTGTTAGGATTTGGCAATGGTTGAGCTGGAAGTTGGTTTGTCTTCTGTTGGTATGGGAGCATGAGTTGAGGATTTGTATTTTGTTGAGAAGGTTGATGTTGTGGAAATGGCAATGAAAGTTGTTGTGGATTTTGGCTTGGAAATTGTGGAGCTTGTTGGTTTTGAAAAGATGGAGGCTATTGATAAAATTGAGCAAATCTCCCATAAGGATTTTGCATCCCTTGTACCCATGGCTGATATGAGTTTTGATGTTGGGGCCAAGGTTGTTGCCAAGGAGTCCAATTTGGTGGGTTTTGAAGATTCATAGGGTTATTAAACCCTTGAGATTGTTGTCCCTGCCATGGTCTCCTTGCGACAAAACAGAGAGATTCTATTGAATTTGGATCTTCTTGAAAAACAGCTTTGAGTCCAGGGATTGAAGGACAATCCTTGATTTCATGATTTTCTGAGCAAATCATACATGTTTCTACAACTTTTGCATCCAAGGGACATTCCCTTAAAGCATGTTTCTTTCTACATTTCTGACAAAAGATGGCTAAAGCATCTGTTTCTGCTTTCTGCTTGTTTTGGATTTTAAGGGTGTCTAGTTGTTCACTAAGACCCCCTAAGATATCAGTTTTAAACTCATCAAGCATATTACCAATCTCTGCCCTACTTACTGATCCAGTTGCAGATTTGTTAGCCCTAATAAGAGAAGAATCCCTAGGCCCTTTTCCGGTTTTAGATCTTCCCCTTGAGAATTGGATACATAGTTCTGTTATATCATGAAATGGGAGTTGAGAAATGTCTCCTTTACCCATCATGTTTAAAATTTCTATCCATTCATCTCTAATGGCTTTCAATAGGAGGGCTTTCAAGGTTTCATTATCTAAGTTGCTCATCTTTTCTCTTTTCAAGTTGTATTGAAATCTTTCAATTAAGTCTTCCAAATTTTCATCTTCTTTTTGCATCATTTTGAATACCTCATCCTTATGATTGGTGGGCATACAATAATCCAAGTATCTATCCAAAAATTTTTGTTTCATATCATTCCAAGTCCTGATAGATTGAGTGGCTAATCCCATGAACCATTTCAAAGCAGATCCCTTCAATGTTGAAGGAAACAGTTTGAGTTTTTGAGAATCTTCCATATAGTCATAAGTTCAGCACACAACTTCAAACTCAAACAGAAATGTTTCAGGATCCTCACTTCGTAATCCATAAAAGTTAGGGAGAACAGATGGTGAAATATTTTTCATTGTTGCATGAGTTTCCTCGTCAACTATAGGGAATCCAAGAAAATCGTCCCTATTTCTACCATTATTTCCTTCACCATTGTTATCTTCATTATCTCCTCCTCCTCTACCTTCACCTCTATTTATTACTTCCTCTGCCATGATAGTTTCTTTAGAGTCCTTATAGTCCTCTAGTTCTTCTATCAAGGAAGGATGAGAGAAATTTTCTTTGTTTTCTAAGTAGGCTTTAGTAGGTGGTGTAGGAGAATCCTCTAATTCAGCTGTTCTTTGACTTCCAAAAATCTTAAGGCTAGGGGTAGATGATGGTGAATCTGGTCTATGCCTTGAAGAAGATGGAGTTGTAAAAATCGAACTCTTGGCTTTAGCTATAAACCTTCCCCTAGAATCTCTTGCTCTATGCATGTCATTTTTTATTTTTAAAAGTTGGGCTAATAATTCTCTTTCTGATCTTCCAGGTCACACTAGGTGCAAGAAGAGAGCATACTTAAGAAATTACTAAACCAATAACTCTCTTTTCTGATCCTCTCGATCACACTAGGTGCAAGAGGAGAGCATACTTCAAGAAGTTATCAAGTTTTCCCTTCTTTTATGATTTTATGTGTTTTTTTTTTAAGAAATTGGCTACCTAGTTACACTTCCCCGGCAACGGCGCCAAAATGTTTGGTCAATTTAGTGTGTCCTAAATTGCTGCATATAATTGTCAATCCGGGAATCGTAAGCTGATGAAGTGCGGCGCACTATATGTGCAAGATAACCTCTTTCTTAACTTTTTGTCGTTTATGGTCTTTCTAAGGTGAAATGGAAATTCTAAAGTGAAAAACAAGCTTGGTTATAATTGTTCAAGGAAGTGATATCCCCTATAATGATTTACCAATCTCAAAACTTCAAAAGCAAATTGAAATTACAATGACAAAAGAAAGTAAACTGCTGAAATGGAAAGTGCTGTTAATCTAATGAATCAAAACAAGAAACTAGTGAATATGAAAACTAAACTATTCTTGCTGCCAACTGAGCACAAAAGAAACTACGCTTATGGAAATTCAAAATTGCAATCAAAGAAATCTAAATCAGATTACATCAATTCATTTTCTGACCCTTCATCATTAGACCAGCTATGACTTGCGGAAGTAATCATAAACAACTTGTGTAACTGATATTTAATTTGCAGAAAGTAAACTAATACTAAACCATACACACATACTAAACCATACACACATGATTCAATCCCTCGCCATCAGTCCAGCTGTGGCTTTTGGAGGCAATTGAAGATGTCATACATGATTGATATATCTACGTTTGGAAAAGAAACTAATATAAACTACACACTCATTCAACATCAACCCCTCCTGTCGATCAATTGTAGCTTTAGGAGAATGTATATGACCTTGTAAGTAGCTTAATATACAGTACGCTCTTTAGATCAGATAAACAAGCTGAAGTACAAAACAAAGCTGAAGTTAAACAGGCTTGTGAAAAACTATTAATGAGAATAATGTCGATTTCATATCATAGCAAAAATACTATGAAAATGCAGTACATCTCTTACCTTGCAGACACCTGGCTTGATCAGTATTTTAACAATCATAAAAACATAAAAGACAGGAATGCAATGGAAATTACAGAAATGTATGAACAGAAATAAAAAAACTATGAAATATGAACATGTAATGAGTTATGATACAATGACTGCTTAAAGAAATGAAATGAAAAATATATACATTAATACACAGAACCTCGGCTGAGCAGGGGCCCTCTACGCAGCTCTGGTATGATCTTCAAACACGAATTAAGTTATGAAACAGAGTTCTTCACATTAAAAAGAAAGTCATTACAGGTTGGTGGTATTACGGCTCAAGGCAGCGTAATCACCACATAACAGAGTACGCACATCAACTTAACAGATATATCAACTTAACAACTATCAACTCCTATTCACTAACTCTACGTGCGTATGCAAACGCTCTTTATAAAGCAATAAAATGTAACTGTCTCCTGAAGTTTATGATAGCAGCCAGCACGTAGACCACTAAGGCCACGGATTTGGGAGTATGGCCATGTTGGAAAACGGATCTATGGAAGGTGGGCGCTTAAATTCAACTCCAGAACTTTGCACAGATGTCAATTAACCTATTATAGCTTGAAGCAGTAGTATAAATGTTTCTATGCCAGCAAGTCCAGTGACATAGAACTCTGATTGACTTCCACGTGGATGGCTTTGACCGCGGCTTTCCTTGACGAATTTACTTGAACCAATAGGACACGAACCATGTCCTTGTCATTCCTAGCCTGCCCATGTGGCTCGTTTCCTTCGTTGACACTTGTAACATTGATTTCCACAAAATAGCTGCGGAAAGTTGCAGCGGCTGCGGAAAGTGACAAGTTTCCGCAGCTGTATGAACAAAATCTAAATCAAATAGAAAACACACAAACATAATTAAAAACCATGTTAGATACCCTTTTGCACATGATATTTGACAATTTTTGAGGTTTAGGTGAGTGAAAGAGATATGGAAAAGTGTATGGAAGAGAGAAAAATTCGGGACTCAACAATACCGTCGGCAGAGTGAGAGGTCCTGGAGGCGTTAGTGCCCCCGGGCTTGGGGAGATCAGGAAGGACAGTATAAACATAACCAGACTGGCCATAGATAAGGTCATATTTTAAGGCGATTTGAAGGGCGGTTTCTTCGGTTTGGGGGAAATGGGAGGCGACATCTTTGCCAATGGGAGATAAGAGAGAGCGAAGGAACCAATCCATGTAAACTCGATATTCAAAGGGGGGAGGACAACATAAGCTTCGTCGTTGACGCCACTCCTGGACATGAGCGGAGAGACGCGTTGAAGAGGATTGATGAAAGGAGGTCAATAGTTCAGTGCCAGTGTCGTATCGGAGAGGGAGCTGGAAATAAGACAAAAAGGCTTGGGAAATGGTTGCAAAAGTGGTATGGGAAGAGGTGGCTTGATCAACATACCATTTGGATGCTTCGCCGGTAAGGGTGCATGGAATAAACGAAGACGAATGGAGTCATCGGTGATGGAATTAGAGGAGCACCACATGTGGAAAGATCGGATATGATTGGAAGGATCTTCCTTAGCAAGGCCTTCGAACTTGGGAATGTCGGAGGGGAGCTTGGTTGGCATAGCAGGCCAACTGACATCGTGGCGGATAGGATCATTGATAAGCTGATTGAAGTCGGGGAGACTGAGGCTGGCCATATATGGAAGTAATGGGGCAGTCGAGGTAGGTCCCGTAGGGGTTCCACTAGAAGCAGACCCAGCATTAGAACTAGGGTTAGGGCTAGGTCCAGAACTAGACATGGTGGAGGTAAAGGGGGGAGAACCAGAAGGATGGGGAGAACCTGAACAATCAGAGGAAGAGTTGGAGTGCGGACTCGGGGGAGGACTTACTCGATGGCAACGGGAAGGAGGAAGTCGACCAACCGAAAACTGAGGGTGAAGGCCAAGAATTCGCTGGGATAAACGCCTTGGAGGCGCAATGATGACGGGAAGAAGAAGGACCTACAAGGGCAGCAAGGTGCGAAAGCAAGATGCGACAAGGGTAAGGAGGTGTAGTGTCGATTAATTTTAGAGTCTTTTCCAGGCGGTGTTAACCAGGCTCTTCTTCACTTAGGTTCAGTGTGTGGCGTGCGTTAATTTTAATTGATTAAACCCAAAAATTTTGAGCGTAAAAGAAAAAGTGTGCTGCGGAATGGAAAAGAAATCTGCAGTAAATAAGACTAAAAGAACAGAAAATTAGCAACTAAAAAGGAAACAATTGAACCCAAGAAGGTGGGTCTCTCAAAACTAGTCTAGAAGGGGTAGAGCACGCTAACAAGAGACCAATAGATCTAAGGTACGGAGGGACTGGGATCTAATGGAGAAATCTGCTGGAAAATGGTGCAGAAAGCAACAAAGAGGTAGGGGCAAGGTTGCTGCTAGAAAATAGGAGATCAGCTAAAAAGAGGGGGTCAAAGGGGTGACCCTAGAGATGAACCCTAAACAAAGCGAAAGGCAATGTATAGAAAGGGAAGAAAATCTGACCTGTGAGGATCTGAACAAGAGGTATGAGATCTTAAATAAGGCTGAAACTTCTGGAAATTCAGACGTCTGAAAACAGCAACAAACTCTTCCACAAAAAGTGGAGGGAACTGAAGCCCTAAGGGGCAAGAGTCCCACTTAGGTGAGTGAAATAGATCAGCAACAGGTCTGAACGGGTGGAGACAGAGGCTAGAAAACCTTAACAGAAGCTTCAGTGAAACCCAGAAAAAGTGCTGGCAGATTGCAGAAAAAATTGCAGGTCGCAGATTTAGAGCAGAAAAGTGTGACCTCAAGGCCAGGTCACACTTTTTGGGCTGATAAGTGTGACCTACAGATCCGGGTCGGGCGGCGGCAGATTGCAGAAAATTTTGTCGTCTCAGCAGCGGCTGATGTCGGTCACCTGCGTAAAAAGGCCAGAAACACACAGAAGTTAGAAATTTGAATGTTTGAGGGTTTTTAGAGGGGAAAACTAGCATAAAAATGAAAAAAATAGGAAAAATAAAAAGTGGAAGAGAAACCCTAGGGTCTGAAACAGCTGGATATGCAGGAAGATAGAAAACGACAGTGGTCGCAAAAGAAAACCCGTGTGGAGTCACCAATTGTTAGTATGATTCTTTCGTTTTAAAAGATAACTTTAGCTATGCATATCAAGTAGCCCTAACATCAAATATGGCTGCAAAATATCCTTAAGTTTGCTGCATAAAATTAGATCTAAGCATAAAAGATATTAAGCAGATAAGATATAAAATGGCTCCATGCATCCAATGAACAAGACAAGAACAATGTATAAAAAGAATATTATATTATATTAAAGAATGGGGCACCTGAGAGGAAAACAAGAAAGGTGTTTTCCAGTTCTCCTCAGTGGGATGGGTTCTTGGAAGTCCTCAATGTTTTAGATCTAAAATTCCTCTCTTTGGTTAATATGGAAAACCCTAACAAACATGGAACTCAATGGGAGTTCAAAATGCAAAAAAATGGAAATGGTGACCAAGAGTAGATCTAGTGTGATCTAATGCAATGGAGGTGACTAATGAATGGGGAAAACCTTCCTATTTATAACAAAATATTGGGGTGTTCTAGAACTCGGTGCATGAATAAAATATTATTAATCAAATTCTAGAATCACCCTTTAGGAATATTTTATTATATTTGTTGGAGGGAAAAGGGTTTTTGACTTGGGTCAATTCCTTTATTTATAAATAAAAAATAAATAAATAATTTATTTATTATTTTAAGGGAGATGAGGGGAATATAATTAAATAAATAATGGTTTATTTAATTATTTATATGTGATTTAGTCAAATTTAACTAAGAATATTATTTAAATAATGATATAAATAACTTATTCTTAGGAAATAATTAAATAAATAATGATTTATTTAATTGATTACCTTGTTTTGGGTTAAATATGACCAAGAAACGTAAACAAATGTGGTGAAAGCAATTTTACTTGGGGTAAAATTGGTCTTACATGGTGTACTTGGGTTCATCTAACGAAAATGGGTTAGATGACCAAAAAATGGTGTAACATTGACATCAACAGACCATCAACAAGCTCAGCTACTAAAGAGAAAGACACTCAGAAAAAGGAAATAAGGGATCAAAATGATAGAAGAGATATTGTTGTCAAAGTGGTAGATAAAGCCACAACTTTTAATTTAGAAAATAAAATAGCCAAATTGAAAGTGTCCATTCCTTTGACAGAATTAGTAAAGAATAGTCATTACAAATATCAGGTGTATAAAATGTTGCTAGTTGATCCTTTTTCCAATATGGTTAATGTTGAATATGGCCACCCTGAGCTCATTTTCGATCCAGCTATAGATGGTCAATAAAAGAGAGTGAGGTTCCTCCTTTTTATTTGAGCCTAAGACTGCATGAATACATACTTCACAGTGTTATGCTTGATTCTGGTGCTTCTTACAGTCTGATGCCTAAGGCTATTATGGAAATCATGGGCATGGATATTACCCGACCTTATCATGATTTGTATTCATTTGATTTTGGTAGAGTTCGCTTCATTGGTCTCATTAAAGATTTAATGGTTTCTTTGGGTCAAATCCCGGCCAAGAATGTTTTGATGGATGTGGTGGTGGCTGACATACCACCTCGTTTTGGCATGCTACTGTCCACATCTTGGGGAGCTAAACTCAAAGGTACTTTCCAACTTAACTTCTCATATGCTACTATTCCTGTTTTCGTGCAATTGAGGAAATTGTATCGGGAAAAGAAAATGAAATATATGATAACTAGTAAGGAGAATCCTATCAATCATCCCATATAGGTTGTACATACAGACCTAGACTATTTTATTTTGTACAATGATGGTGATTTGAATAATGTAAATAATCAACTAGTAGTAGAAGAAGATGAGACAGAAGTTTCAGAAATTTTCAGAGAAAATCTTGATAAAGAGAAAGAAATGGTACCTTCTTCGATAATACCTTCTTCTGAAAATCCTCTTGAAGATCAACAAATTAGTGCAGAACAGAAAAATGAGGTGACTGGCCCAAGTAAAACAGAATCAAAAGTTGAGTTCCAACATCTAGAAGATGAAGAGGGATTATGGAGCATGGATTTTGACGGTGCTTTGGGTAAGGAAGGTGCAGGTATTGGTATTTGGATCTGAAGCCTTGTTTATAAATCTGGTGGAGTACCAAGTAATGTTAGAGAATTATCGTATAAATTGGCTTTTGACTGTTCTAATAATGAAGCAGAGTCTGAAACACTGATCACAGGTCTTAAAATTTTGAAGAAACTTGGTGCAAAAAAATATTCTGTTTATGGTGATTCTGAGCTTGTCATAAAGCAGGTGAAAGGAGAGTATCAAGAAAAGCATCCACAGATGAGAGCTTATAGAAATGCATTCTTGGATGTATTAAAAATTTTTCCTGAGTATACATTAACAACAATGCCAAGAACTCAGAACATCATTGCAGATTCTCTTGCTACGATGGCAAGTAATCTCAAAATTCCAATGAACTCTAGTAATAAATTTGAAATTCATGTCAAACATAGACCTAGTGTTCCAAATAATCTAAGATACTGGCAAGTTTTTTGGGATGAAAAATAAATTAAGATTTTTTTCAGAATGAAGGTAAATTCAAAGATGCTTTTATTGATGATATTTGTGATGTTGGTGATCAAGACATAGAAGCCAATCAGATGAATGTTTTGCAACTGAAAGATAATGTTATTCCTAGAGGTCTGATACCTTTAGAAGATCTATTCGATCAGGATGATGTGGCCAAGAAACCAACATTGACTCCTACAGAAAAGGGTGTGGAAGATATGAATGTTGGAATAACAGACAAGCCCAAGATGGTTAAGTTGTCTAAGACATTAACTCCCGAGGCCAAAGATAAGTACATCAATTTGTTGTCTGAATTTTCTGATATTTTTGCATGGGATTATGTAGATTTGAAATTTTATGATAATAACATTATTCAGCACACTATTCCCATCAAGCCAGATCAAAAACCTCTCAAATAGAAGTTGAGAAGGATAAACCCAAGATTGTTGCCATCCATCGAGAAAGAGGTAAACAGATTGTACAAATCAGGTATCATTGTGCCACTTAGGTTTTCTGGTTGGATTTTAAATTTGGTGCTGGTAAGGAAAAAGACTGGAGAGATAAGGTTATGCACAGATTTCCAGAATTTGAATAAAGTATCTTTAAAGGATAATCACCCCCTTCCTAAGATGGACCATGTTCTGTAAAGGGTAGTTGGAGCATCACGGATGTCACTACTTGATGGTTATTCAGGTTATAATCAGATTTTGGTACATGAAGAAGACCAAGGTAAGACTGCTTTCACAACACCCTGGGGAACCTTTCAATATTTTAAAATGCCATTTGGACTCAAGAATTCAGGGGCTACTTTTCAGTGGGTGATGGATATAGCCTTTGCTAATGAGAAGCATGTTTTCTTAGTAGTGTATATAGATGATTTGATAGTTTTTTCTGGTTCTGATGATCAACATTTGTATCATTTACGGATTATTTTTCAGAAATACAGGAAGTTTGAGATTCCTTTAATTCCGAAGAAGAGCCTTTTTTTCCATGGAGGAAGGAAAACTTATTGGTCACATAATTTCTAAAGATGGTATCTGCATTGATCCTTTCAAAGTAGAAGCCATTTAGAAGATAGACTTTCCGCGGAACAAAAAAGAGATACAGGCTTTCAATGGTAAGATGAACTTCTTACACAATTTTGTTCTTAATTTAGCTGATCATTTGAGAGAAATGACTAATATTTTGAAGAAGGACAGCAGTGTAAAATGGACCACTAATGCTATGAAGTATTTCAACTTGATAAAGCATTCTTTAAGCATAACCCCTGTTTTTTTTAGTCTAGATTATACTAGTGATATCATAATATTTTCATTTGCATCCGAGCATACCTTGGCTACAGTTTTAATGCAAAAGAGAGATCAGGTTGAACAACCTATTTCATTCTTCAGTCAAGCCATTATATATGCTGCTCTTCGCTATAACATTATTGAGAAACAAGCTTTAGCCTTAATCAAAGCCTTGAAATATTTCTGGATATATATTATGCATTCACATACTATAGCCTATGTTCTAAACACAGCGGTAAAGGAGATTCTCACACAAACTGATCCTGAAGGTCAGAGAGGTGGGTGGATAGTAGCTATGCTAGAGTATGATCTCGAGATTACACCTACCAAACTGATCAAGGGGCAAGGGTTAGCCAAGCTGATGGCTGAATCCAACGTGCATGCTCTTGACATAAACCTTATTGTATCAATGTCAGAGGATGATGAAGATGGTGCTCTAATACAAGTATCAAAAATGTTTCTTACTTCACCATGGTATTCTGATATAGTATATGTTCTTTAGCACTTGTGTCCTCCTCCAGGAATGTCAAAAAGTTGGGGTAGGTCTTTGAAATTGAAATCTGCTAAATATTGCGTTCTATGTAGTGTCCTTTATTAGAAATATCCAGGAGGTGTTCTTTTGAATTGTCTGGTTGAAGATGAAGCTAATCAGGTAATGGATGACTTTCATAGGGGATATTTTGGAGGTCATTTGTTTTGGAGAAAAATAGCTAACAAAGTGTTGAGAGTAGGGTATTATTGGCCAACTTTATTTTCTGATTTGTACAAAACAGTCACAAACTGTCATGAATGTCAGGCATTTTAGGGAAAATGGAAGCTCCTTCCTCTTCTGCTGAAGCCTGTTGTAGTAAATTCTCCTTTTCAACAATGGGGACTTCATTTTATTGGGGAAATTCAACCCACATCATTGGCACAACACAGATGGATCCTAACAGCCAACGACTACTTCACCAAGTGGATCAAGGCTATTCCTACAAGGCAAGCTATGGACACGGTAATCATTAAATTTCTAGAATCCAATATTTTGTCTCGTTTTTCTTGTCCTCACAATATTATTACAGATAATGCTACAACATTTAAGTCAAATAATATGATTGAGTTTTGTCACAAGTATAATATCAGATTGGGCCATTCCACCGCATATTATCCATAGGGCAATGGATTAGCTGAGTCATCTAATAAATATTTAGTGAATATCATTAAGAAAATGTTGGAGGAGAACAAGAAAAATTGGCATAGGAGGCTTACCAATGCTTTGTGGACAAACCGATTGAGCACCAAAAAATCTATAGGTATGTCACCTTTTGAATTGGTTTATGGTACAGATACAGTGTTTCCTACATCACTTGGAGTCCCGGTTATGAGATTATTGTAGGAAGCAGATAGTGAGGAAGATGATATGAAACGTCAAATCAATCAAATGATTCACCTTCAGAAAACAAGGAAGTCTCTCAGACTACTTCTAAGCTTCAGGATAGAATTAAGAAGATTTATGATCGAAAAACCAAAGCAGATAAGTTTCAGCTGGAGGATGTAGTGCTGAGATGGGATGTAAGAAATGAAGATAAAGGTAAGCACAGGAAGTTTGAAAATATTTGGAAGGGACCCTACAAGATCTTGGCTTATCGAGGACAGAATGCTTATTTTCGGAAAGAGATGAATGGATAGGAATGTTCAGGAGGACCAATCAATGGTAGGCTCCTGAAACATTATTATTTTTTATGCAACTTCTGAGAGAATGTTTCACTTTCATTGTAAATACCAGTTTACATTTTCTGCAATGTTTGAGGTAGAAGGTCATCTAGGCTTGGGGCCTGAAGAGAAGGCTATAAAGCTTGTTTATTTTCTGTTGTTTTCAAAGTTTTGAGTCATTCTTGTTAGTGTCAAAGTTAGTTTTGAGTCAGTTCTGGTTTTTGAGTCAGCTTAATAAATATGTAGTCTTTTGGATTGTTTGACCGTATTTACCCAATGGTTACGCACTTGGTCTACGGTGTTCTTGACACCTCCAAGGAGCTTCCATCCCAAATCAAGCCAATGTTAGTGTCAGTATTTTCATACTTTCACCAGGGATCAAAACACATTTGCATGTGCATATTAGGTGTCTCGTATTGAATAAATTTTTCATCATTCCATTAGGTCATGACTTAAAATTGTTCCGCTAGTGGTTGTCCTTGTCAATAATCTCCACTCTCCCTCAAAAATTCATATTTCTGACTCATTCCCATGTCCCCTTGAGCATAATAACACTTATGGAAATGCTCGTTTCACTTGAAAGACTTTTAATTCAAAATCTCATTCAAAATCATGTCAAAAACAAGTCCCATTAGGTCATTAGGGTTTTACACTTTTCAAGGTCATTCCTTCATTCTGATAAGGTCAGCATATATATCGGAGGAATTGAACAAGATCAGCATGATAGATTCATTATACCTCAAAGGTTGTATTTTTAGTTTAAGCATTTTTTTATCAAAATGCCATTTTGATATAAAAGTAACCTATGTAATTTATTTTAATTTTTTTCTAAATCTAATTTAATTTTATTATATGTAATTAATAAAATCCCAAATTTATCAAAGAAATCATGTCAAGCTTCAGTGAGCAAATGAAAAATCCAACACTATGACTTCAGCAACCTGCAATGTCAAAAGGTCAAAAGAAGCATCATTGACAAAGAAAAATACGTCAAACATTTGAAAAGTGGGTATTTCAAGTTAAATATAAATCCACTTTCCTATAAAGCCCATCAAGCATTTCAAACAAGCTATTGTTACCATTCAAAGCATCAAGAGTATTCAGTAAGGAAACATTTCTAAGTTTTTTGAGCAAAATTGGGCCAAATCTAGAGGCGCTACACATTCAGAAGGTTGGCGCTGCATGTTTTAACCAGTGTTGCGCGCCTACCGAGTGGCGTTGTGCCCTTGCCAAGAGATCCCAATGTAAATTGTGAAGGCGCTGCATTCTCATACAGAGGTGTTGCATGTTTTGATAGGAAATGCGCCCCCAGACAGTAGCGTTGTGTACCTGCACAGTGAAGACTTGTGAGGGTTGTATCACTTCAAAACACTTGAAACCACTTCCAAAATTCTCCTAAAATCCTCCAAGAGCCCTAAAGCAGTAAGTACATATCATATACCTTGTTTCTAAGTTATTTTATGGCTCTTGAATTAATTTAAATGAAACCCTAATCTATTTTTAGACATATGGATCATGGTCTATGAGTTGCAGGATGCTATTTATGGATGATTGGTCAAGTTGGTAAAAATAGATGGACCTCTATTTTTAGACATTGGGCGGTTTCTATTTTGTTGTCGGAGCTAAAAAATAGAACAATCAAATATTATTAACCCTTAATAATATTTAGACTATAAACATTATCTTATCCTCTTGGAGCACTTCAATTTGATTCTTGGATGTGGCACATGCAGCTGACAGAAGGAAATATGCTTTTCCTAAGGGTTATTTGAGCTATTACATGGTTGACTTCAGTTAGGACTCAAGTGGTAGAGTTTGGTGGAGTTGATGAGACAGTTGGTGGAGTTGTGTTCGGTTTAACTTAGTTGAACTAGTTGTATTTAGTCTAACTGACAAATACACTAGTGATGAGTGGTGTGAATTAATTATTAATTAATTCACTAATTATTAACTCATAATTCAACTAAATAACACATCAGTTAACTGCAATGCATGGACAGTTCAGTGAAGACCAGTGTTAGAGGTGGGTGAAAGGGTGAGTTTGCTATCAGTTGTGACTATTGGCTGTGCATGAGATTTGCACACACATTGATGGAGATTGCCAATGAGGATTTCACAGTTGGAGCTAGTGGGATTCGAACTTGGATCTCATCATTAATCAACTTAGATTGTGCAGTAGAGGCAGGCAGACTTGTGGAGGAGATTTGAACCCGAGACTTGTTCATCTTTCCAGCTAGTTTTGTGTGTAGCATGTGAGATAGTGCTGAGAGCTATGAGAGCTTTGTGATATGTATTGTTACATGTTCTCTATCATTATATTATACAGATATTTGGGGTTTTTCAGCTATTTCTTTCCCCATTACATACTGTGTCAGATGTGTGATTAATTATTGTGTTTATGTGCGCATGCGACTGTTTCTATTTCCGCATATTGATGATCAATTGTAGAAGAGGTTATGTATTATGCATGAAGCTTAAATAGTGTGTAATCAGGATAATCTCGGTGAATAATTCAGTAAATTATTCAAATTTCTACAGCTCCTTTGCTCAAAAGTGTGAGTTGGAAGCATCTCTTCCGGCAAAGTATGGTGCAAGTTTTCATGCAAGGGTTTTGCTTTAGTTTTCTTGTTTACTCCCACCATGTGTGTCTCATGAATATTTTTATCAAATCTTTCCACTAATTCCTTAGTGAAATTTGCATAAGATTCAATGTTTACATTTCTTAAAGAAAAATATTCAAATATCCACCAGGAATAAGCCTTACCTCTCAAATGCAGTGCTGCAATTCTGATGGCTTCATCCTATGGCATTTGGTGATGCTACAAGAAGGTATCTAACTCCTCCACCCAAGCTCTGGAAGAACATGTAGGTGAACCCTCAAAGATAGATAGAAGAGATCTATCCTGCTGCTATCTTCTGGCAATCCTGAGCATGTGACTGCGTTGTGCATTAGGATGTGTAGCTGCTTGCTCACACTCCTCATGTGATAATCTAGAGTTTGATTTTGAATCAAACCCTCTTGGAGATTCTTCATACATCTCCCTCTGGATCTTCTTGAAATCCTCATGAATAATATGTACAGATCTAGGAAGAAGCTTTGTAAGCTTATCCCCTTTTTCTCCTCCAAAAGATGGAGTCTTTTTTCTGCTTATTTCTCTGTATCCTTGATGAGAATAGGAAGTGTAGGGTTCTTCCTCTTCTTTCTGCTTATCCTCCTTGGGGAGGTTCTTCATGGATCTGAAATATGATGAGATAAAACTCATCCTCTTCAATCTTCTTGGTCTTAGACTCACAGGATGAGCCAAGAAAGCAGCTTCGATACCACTATAATATTCCAAATCTGGAAAAGCTAGTAAGGCATGACTGGAAAACGCATTTTCCAGTAATGGCTGTTAGAGGAATTGAAACCAAGACCTGGATCCCTTAGATAAATGCATATAAGACCTGAATCCAAGCGGAGGCTCCAAATAAATCCTTCTAAGTTGATTAAACAGATCTCCCACACTTAGATGTCCTCAGAAATGTGCCCGATGAGGGACTGCAACAATGTATGAGAAATACATGGAACAACAGCATTATTCTATAGCCATGAACATGTGAAGATACCAATAGCCATCATATTAGGTTATAGCAGCAATAATGTATCCAAATTCTTGAGGAAACAATCACTCAAGTAAGGCAATGCCTCTCTCAATGATAAATGGAAAATACGGCTACATGAAGGGAGCCATGGCTATACAATGCAGTTTATATGGAGACACTGCAAAAAAATATATGACAACAGGATGATATGACAATATCAGCTCAAATAAATGAGGGGGAGAAAGCTCTCAACCCCTGAAAAACCTAATACAACAATAATACACAATCCTTAGAAGGATTGGCTAAAATGTACATGAAAATGGAAAATCTGCAAAAATACTGGAGTTGTTGGGCAACAGCTACAACTCAATACTAGAAATACATGGAGATGGCTAAAGATGATGCTCAATCTGGAACAAACCTCCTCCAATGGATCTCTCAATGCAAGGCTGATCCTGGCAATGAAGATCTTGCCCTCCAAGAATCTGGTGCCAACTCTTACTGCAAATGTGCACTGAAATAACGCAGTATGGAGGCTAGACTATGATGTCTATGATGGGAGATGTTGGCCTTGATGCCAAAATATGAAAATATGCTCTAGAAACCTTCCTTAATAACCTTCCCGAGGAATATAAGCTCCTTCCTCTGAAAGATGAGACATGGAATGGTGTTGTGGAACCCCTCCACTGCAACACCTAGCAAAACTACATCATACTTCAGCAGAAATAACGTAGTGATTGAATAATGGCTTTGGCCTTGAGCCAAGATGTGGAGAAAATGAACTACAATTCTTCAAGAGGCCTCTCCAGAAGAAGAGGAAATCCTAAACAGGAATCCCTCATGCTAAGCAGCACTGTAACTCAGTTGAACAGTCGGGACTGCAAATATGTCTAAGCAGACAAATGATCAAATGCTCCAAGATATCCCACTATGGTTGCATCTTCCTCCTTTTATGCAAGTGAATGCCTTTTTGCCCTGGACCCCACACATTAGGGTTTCTTCCACAAATAATATTTCTCCCTCCAAAACTGTGTTGTCTTCCCAAGCAAGCTACACCTCTTAGGCAGCGCTGTTGACATGGTCAAACTTGACCTTGTCCTCATGCAAATTGCCCCTTTTCACACTAGAAGGTGCAAAATAAGCTACTCTGATGATCCCTTTCACACTATGAGGGATTTTATTCCTACTCATGGGCCTTCTACCCATTTTATTCATATTCTAGATGACATAAGCAAAAATTAATATTCCAATTTTCTTCTTGCAAATTTTGGAATATTACAGGAGATCAACTTTCAAGACAAAGACCGAGGACAATTGGGTTAAAGAAGGCTTTAGCTCGGGAAAGACATAAAGTGTGTAAGATGGCAGAGTAGTTCACTTCAAGTGAGTTGCTTGCCATAGAGATTAGCAGAGACAGAGAGTCTTGGATTGAGATAGCCAATGTGCATTTGGAGGGCCTTCTAGAGAAGGAAAAGAAAGACAGTAACATTCAGAGGAATATGGAAAAACACTATGCCATGAGAACCAAGATTGCAAGGGCCAAGCTCAAACGAGCCCATGCAAAGGTTTTGGCTTTGACTAAGTCAAAGGAGAAGGAGAAGTTGAAAATTCTTGTTGAGGTTTCTCTCCAGGCCTCCAACCCTTGATCAGCATGCAAATTCACAATTTTGGCACACATTGTGAAAATTTTGATTTTTGGACAATTTAGCATACAAAAAATTTGCTAAACGCGCAGTGCCACTATCATTGTGCTCTTTTTGGGGGCATCAAATTGGAAAATGTACACCACCATCATGTTCAGAATGATGAATAAATTAACTCCATCAATTTTCAGAAGATTTGGATGAGAACTGGTCCCTCAAAAAGGCAAAAAACCTCCAAAAAAACATGTTTTGCCCTTGTTTTTGCCTTGGCACTACGCATTTACCAGTATTGGGAGAACAAGTTTTTAATAGGGCATATGGACACCATTTTGAAAACTCAATGAGCTATAATGGATCTAATTTGGACATCGATAAGGCCTCCATAAGTTTCCTGCAAGACATGTCATTTTTTCTGATATGGCGCTGCGCGTTTACCAAGAAAATGTAGTTTTCATTATCTTCAACATATTTTGACTTTTTGACTTTTACTTAGGAAAATTGAGAAATTACTGATGTAAATGGTATTATTAAATTTAAATTTCATTTTTTTATTTTTATCTAGGGTAGATATGCCAATTAAGTCCTCTAGATGTCAAATGAACCAGTTTCCTCTCTTTTAGAGGCAAATTGTTGAGTTTTCCTAGTCTTCAGATTCTTGTTTGGGATTAGGTGAAACTGATCCTCATCTCATGGATTCGACTCCATGAGGCTAGGGAGAGTGGTTTTTAGGTCTATTTAATGTATTTTTTGAGTCATTTGTAGAGGTTGGACACACTTGGAGCTTTGGGCATCTCAAGAGACATATTTGTATCAGTTTGGCTTGGATATTAATAGAAATTTGCAGCTATTTCTTTGGGATCCATGTCGTATGCAGTGTTCGAGATATTTCATTATTTTTTGTCATTTTTATGAATGTATTTTAATCTCATAAACCATTTCCTCACTATTATATGCTTAATTTCAAGTTGAAAGGCAGAATTCATGTTTCATGCTCTGTTTTGGGAAATTTCGCATAATTTGTTAATTTTCTTCAGTTTAGGGAGAATTCATCTTGTATGCTTTCCCTAGATCCTCACCAGTCTCTTCACCTCACCATCATCACATTTTAATGTCTAAATCTTCTACCTACCTTGCCCCTTAGAACCCCTGCAAATTTTGACCTAATCTCCTTGCCCTAGCTATTTGACTCCTCCTGATCCAGAAAACCCTACAAAATCAAAATCAAAACCCTGAGCTACTATACCTAGCCTAAAATATTCTTTCCTCAGTCATTTTTACTGTGATTTTACCTCGAGATTGTGTCTCTTAGCATGAGGTTAAATCTGAGTGATAACACTTGGTTCGAGTGGGAGCAATGGAAAGAGATAGTAGGTTTAGGGTCGAGAAATTTAACGACCAAAACTATCCATTGTGGAATATGCAGATGGAATATTATTTGTATCAGAAATATTTGTACCTACCATTGAGCAGAAAAAAAAATAATCCGTCAAGTATGACAGACGCAGAATGGGATATTCTTGATAGAAATTCACTTGGAACAATATGATTTTTCCTCGCGGCATTGGTAACCTTCAATATTTCAAAGGAAACAACAATAGAAACTATATGAGAAACCCCCGACCTAAAATAAGGTATTTCTTATGAAACATTTAATTAATATGAAGATGTCGGATGGTGGATCTATTTCTGACCATTTAAATCAATTTAATGTGATTACCAATTAGTTAAGTTCTGTAGGGGTAAACTTTGATGATGAAGTTAGGGCTCTGTTATTTTTGTGCTCATTACCAAAAATTTGGAATGGTTTAGTTATGGCCATTAGTAGCTATGTCTCTCGATCTATTACTTTAAATTTTGATGATGTTGTTGGTGCTATCCTTAGTGAGGAAATGTGACGGAAAAGCTCCGGTGAGACATCCGGTAATTCTTTGAGTGCAGAGGCTAGGGGAAGAAAAATGGAAAGAGGAAAGATATTAGAATTTCACAGTAAATCAAGGAAAGGAAGATCCAAGTCTAGATCGAGTATAGTGTGTTGGAAATGTGGAAAGAAAGGACACCCGAAGAAAGATTATAAATCTCGGAAGGGAAAAGAAGGATACGCACAACAAGAAAACGATCATGAAGAAAATGTGATAGGTGATGTGTTACAAGATGCTTTGATTCTTTATTTAGAAAATGTTACTGATTCCTGGGTGGTAGATTTAGGGGCCTCATTCCATGCCACACCTGATAAGAAATATTTTCATGACTATGTTGAAGGATATTTTGGACAAGTTCATCTGGGTGATGATCACAGGGACTACACTGGGGGAGCAATACCATACCACATGGATTCACATTGGGGGATTTATATTGAGGAAAAAATGGCATAATATATTGGGGGATATATAGGGGGTAAAGTATTTTTATATTGACATGTATAAAAAATGGAGCTCAAAGTTAATGAAAAACTATAAAGGGGTATAAAAAATGTTAATGAAAAAATGGATACCTATAATATCTAGTGGAAGTAGGGTTTTTTTTAATTGGGAATGTGTATTGGGTTCATATTGGTAGGGGGTTAAATAATGTGATTTTTAGGGGTATTTTCCAATATGTAGTCAAATTAAGGGTATTGTTTAATATGCCATGAATGCACGTGATAGGATAGAGGTTGATTGAGTGAAGCCCCTATGGTGATGATAAACCTTGTAAAATCGTTGGAATGGGTAAAAATTTTGTAAAAAATTAGAATGGAAACCAATGGTTATTAAAGGAGGTAAGGCATGTTCCATATTTGAAGCAAAACCTGATTTCAACAGGGTAGTTAGGTGGTGAAGGTTGTGTGACAAATTTCATAGATAAAACCTGGAAGGTCACTAAAGGAGCCCTGGTGGTAGAAAAAGGAGAAAAGGTTGGCACATTGTATTTATGCAATGGTATTTCTAACTCAGTTAATGCTTTAACTTCCAAACGAGAAGATTCAAAATTATGGCATCATAGGCTCGGACACATGAGTGAGAAGGAGATGAAGATTCTTCACTCAAGAAATTTGTTGTCAGGTATGGAGAATATTAATTTGGATTTCTATGAGAATTGTATTTATGGAAAACATAAGAGAGTCATATTTCTTAGAGTTGGGAAAGAAAAGAACAACAAAAACTAAGAGTTTGTGCATACACATTTATGGGGACCTTCTCAGGTATTATCTCTCGATGGCTCTCGCCCTTATGTTACTTTTATTGATGATGCAACTATAAAAACTTGCATTTATTGTATTCAGAATAAATCTAATGTATTTGATACTTTCAAGAAATGGAAAGATTTGGTAGATATTGAGACAGGAATGAAGTTAAAGTGTTTTAGATCAGACAATGGAGGTGAATATTGTAGCATATTTTGATAGGTATTGTTCATAGCATGGAATTCACAGAGAGAAGATAGGTCCAATAACACCATAAGAAAATTGTGTGTCAGAAACGGTGAACATATCAATCATGGAGTGTGCAAGGTGCATGAGATTGCATGTAGGATTTCCTTTACAATTTTGGGTAGTTTCTCTAGATATTGTTATTTATCTAAAAACTAAAGGGACTTCAAGTTCCTTGGATGGTGGTATTCCAGAGGTGGCATGGATAGGTAAAATGGTAAAATACTCATTTTTATTGTCTTTTGGTTGTGAGGCCTTTGTCCATATTAATAAAGAGAATAGAACAAATCTTGAGTAAAAATCTAAGAAAATTACCTTTATTGGATATTGCATTAATTATTTTGGTTATCGCTTATATGATTATGAAAATAAAAAAATCAGTAGGAGAAGAGATGTAATATTCAACGAAAAGGTCTTGTATAAGAATCAGTTGTAGGAAAAGAAACAAGAAAAATAAAACAAAGAATATACAGTTCTTGATGAGATCAGAGAAAAAGTAAAGGTGCCTGAAAATAATAATAATAAACATCCACAAAAACAATAACCGCCACAATAGCAACAGGAACCTCAGACAGAAAGTGGTGTCAGAAGATCTACTAGGATATGTATACCCCCTCAAAGATACTTGTTAAAATGAATTCTAATCGCAAGCATACGAAAAAAAACTCACTTCAGTTGTGCATAAAAACAACCCTAACATCAAATATGGTTTCCAATTTCCTCAGAGCTACAACTATTTGACCAAGATAAATGCTAAAAAATCTATATCTATGCAGTTAAAGACATTAAACAACAAATAAAAGCAAGAGTTGCTCCATGCATCCAATATACAAGATAATAATATTTTTAAATAATTTTGTATTTATAACACTTGGGAAGGGAACATAGAAAGATGTTACCAGTCCCCCTCAATGGGATGGGTTCTTGTATGTCCTCAGCACTTCAGATCTAACTCTCTCTCTCTTGATGGTGTAGAAAACCCAGAAAAAAATGGCACTCAAAGGGAGCTCACAAGCAAAAAGATAGAAATATATGACACTGATGGAGGATCAAAATCAGACCAAAAGTATATATCCAAAGTGATCTTTAGGCAACAAAAGGTAGTGAATGAATGGAAAAACCCTTCTATTTATAAAAAAATATTGTGTTAGTCTACATTTGGTGCATAATTAAAATATTATTAACCAAATCTAGATCCAAATTTTATGGAATATTTTATTATTTTTGTTGGAGGGAAAAATAATTTGAATTTGGTCAAAACCTTTTATTTGTAAATAATAAATAAATAAATGACTTATTTATTATTTTAAGAATATGGTTGAGTAATAATTAAATAAATAGTGATTTATTCAATTATTTATAAATGATTTAGTCAAATTTAACAAGGAATATTATTTAAATAATGTTTAAATAATTATTCCTAGAAAATAATAAGATAAATAGTGATTTATCTAATTAATTTTCATGTTTTGGGTTAAATATGACCAGGAATATTAATTAAATTGTTGTTTAATTAATTATCCCTTGAGGAAAATCAAACAAATAGGAATTTATTCAATATTTCCTCATGGGGTTTCATGTTTAGACCATAAACATCTTAATAAATTATGGATTACTAATTTATTTTTCAAAGTGAAACTAATTTTACTAGGGTAAAATTGGTATTACATGGTGTTATTTGGTCCATCTAATAGTAACAGGTTATATGACCAAAAATTGGTGTAACAATGCTCTCCTTCATTATATTATTTATTGTTGACTGATTCTGGTGAACCCGAATGTTATGAAGAAGTAATACAAGTCGAAACCAGGAAGAAGTGGGAGCTAGCCATGAAAGAAGAGATGGACTTCTTAATACATAAATAAACTTGGGACTTAGTCGGGTTTCCTGCAGGTAAAACAACATTGCATAATAAATGGGTTTATAGGGTGAAGGAAGAATATGGAGGAAAACAGAGGTACAAAGCTAGACTTGTGGTGAAGGGGTTTGCACAAAAGAAAGGTATTGACTTTGATGAAATATTTTCTCCTGTTGTTAATATGACTTTAAATCATACCTATTTTAAGTCTTGTAGCAGCAGAATATTTGCATCTTGAACAGTGAGATGTAAAGACAATATTTCTCCATGGATATTTGGAGGAAGAGATCTATATGTAGCAACCACAAGGATATGAGGTCAAAGGGAAGTAAAAATTAGTGTGTAGGTTAAAGAAAATATTGTATGGCTTAAAATAGACTCTAAGGCATTGGTATCTAAAATTTAATAGGTTTGTGTCTAAACAAGGTTATACTAGATGTCACTATGATCATTGTGTATATCTGAAAGAGAAAAATGATGGAAGATATATTATATTTTTATTGTATGTAGATGGAATCCTTTTTGCAGGGTCTAACATGCATGAAATAAATGTACTCAAAATAAAATTGGTAAATTCATTTTCAATGAAGGATTTGGGAGCTGCAAAATAAATCCTTGGTATGACAATAAATAGAGACGGGAAAAATCACAAATTAACATCGTCTCAGAATGAGTACATACAAAAGGTGTTGCAAAGGTTTAATATGCAAAATGTAAAACCAGTTAGTACACCTTTGGCTAGTAATTTCAAACTTAGTAAGGAGATGTGACCCAAGACCCAAGAAGAAATGGATTATATGTCTAAATTTCCATATGCATCAGCAGTTGGAAGCTTAATGTATGCAATGGTCTACACAAGGCCTCATATTCCACATGCAGTAGGAGTTGTAAGCAGGTACATGAACAATCCAGTAAAATAACATTGGATGGAAGTGAAATGGATT
The DNA here is from genome assembly GCA_034641835.2 of Pinus albicaulis. Taxonomy (NCBI): domain Eukaryota; kingdom Viridiplantae; phylum Streptophyta; class Pinopsida; order Pinales; family Pinaceae; genus Pinus; species Pinus albicaulis. The sequence goes on from JAXQQM020065194.1 coordinate 194,230, forward strand.
CTCAGATATTTGAGAGTTACCACAAATCAAGAATCATGATTTGGTGGTTCAAACATTTCTCTACAAGGATATGTTGATGCAGATATGGTAGGTGATAGACATAATAGGAGTATCACTACAAGATATGTATTTACTGTAGGTGGAACAACTGTTAGTTGTATTTCAAAAATGAAAAGTGTTGTTGCACTTTCAACAACATAAGAAAAGTATGGTGTTGCTACAGAGGCTAGTAAACAAATGATTTGGTTACATTTTTTTATGGATGAATTAGGTAAGAAGCAATAGATGGGAAGGTTTTACAGTGACAGCCATACTGCGATTCATCTTGAAAATAACTGAACATTTCATTCCAGGACTAAACACATACATCTCAAGTACCATTTCATATGATCAATGTTGGAGAATGGATAGTTGAACCTGGAAGAGACATACACTATCCAGAATCCTATAGATATGTTAACAAAAGTTGTAACCAGGGAGAAACTAAGATTATGATCAATTTCAATTGGTCTTCAAGTATGATGATGAATATGAGAAACAACCAGGTCCACAGTGGATTAATTTTCCAGCAAATGAAGCAGCAATGGAGTTGCTACAATGAGTCTCCAAGTGGGAGATTGTTGGGTGTGGAGTCATATTACCTTCCTTGTATAGATGTATCGTCGCATTGGACCCCTATTCTTAATGGGGTGGAAGCGCTTCCCATCGTTTAATTGCTTCCAGGGGGTCCAGGAGGATTCCGGTGGGGGGGCAACCTTTGGGAGCCCCCACTTGAAGGGGGGTTTTGGGGGCAGCGAACCCGAAGCTAAAAAAAATGTAAAATTTCCTTGTAAAATATTTTAATTTCATACTCAAATGGGCCGTTCATTAGGAAGATTATTTGACGGTAGAAGTTATGTTTAATTTAGGGTATTTTTCCCTAGAAAATGACCCCTCGTTTTGTATGAGGGTATTTTATTGCGGCTTGGTATGGTATGGGTATTATGAGCGAGAAACTAAAAGGGGTACTATGAGAAAGAGTAGATTATATTACAATGGATCTGTTGTAGGTTGTGTCTCTTCATCATGCTAGATAATATAAAGGAAATATTGGTTGTTCAGGGTGGACGTAGCCAAAATTGGGTGAACCACATATATCTATGTCTCTCATGTCTTATATGTTTTTTTGTGTTTTTGTTTCCACATATTTTATGTGTTCCATTCCTCTGTAATATATGATTTTCTAACAGGAACGCAGGGAAGCATGTATTTAGATATATCAGGGGCACTACAGATTATGGATTATGGTACAGATGGACAGAGGGAGTAAAGCTTCAAGGCTTCACCAATGCAGATTGGGCAAGGAGTCCATCTGACCGGAAGAGCACATCAGGAGGAATCTTCAGCATAGGATTAGAAGTATTCTCTTGGTACATCAGGAAAAAAAGATCAGTTGAACTCATTTCAGTAGAGGTAGAGTACATCGGGACCAGTTAGGGAGCATGCAAGGCCATCTAGATGAGGAATATACTTATTGGTTTTTTTGGTCAACAGATGGATCCAACTGTGATACATTGTGGTAGCCATAGTGTTGAGGAGGTAAATCCCCTCTGCGGACAGAGGTAATCCCTACTAGCCCAGTAGGGGTCTAGCAACAATCATGAAATGTTACAACTCAAGTTCCTAGTCACGAATGAAAAGACCAAAGATGGAGGCCTACCTGGAATCCAATGCTACGATCTGAAGAAAAGAGTGTTCCCGTTCCTCAGCCTCGAAATATCATGATCCTCCACGATCTCCACGGATGGACACCTTCACATGCAAGAAACAAACAGATACAAGCATAAAATCCAGCATACGCAACTAAATATCATTCAGAAAGGATACTACTCATATTAACATAATCGAGAACAGAGTAGAACCATAATCGTAATCATTCATTAAATAACGATCGAAAGAGATTACAACCAATGTTCTGACGTCGTGGTCTCCTTCGGATGGGTCTCTAGTCGTTCACGTCTCGCAAATCTCGCCAAGGAAAGGGCAAACCTCTCCAGAGTCTCTCGACAATAGTCTCCTTACTTGAGTCGGCCTTAAGGGAAGAAAGAGGGCTCTTACAGCACAAAGGCTCTTGGGAATTTGGAGATTCAAAGATTAGGCACTTCAAGACTAGCTTGCCATGGAATTGAGCAGGCTTTTATAGATGGGGAAGGAGGGAGTTGGGATCCCTATTATTGTGGGATTGGCCCTATCAACAAGGAAGGTTCTATGGGAGGTGGCAAAACCACTTCCCTTCCATAGAACTCCCGCAGCCAAACCTCCCAACTCAAGATAGGCAATGGTTTCTGAGTTTGTTGGAACTCAACTTCTGCCATCTTTATTTAAAAAACAGTCCTTAAATTGGGTGGCGCGACTACTGCTCTGGGACAGAGCGCCAGTTGGCGCGACCTCTTTGCAGGATTTTCCCCATTGGTGCGAGTACTGAGTTGTACGACCGTGCCAATGCAAAAAGGGATGTTTTTCATGATTTTTGCAAGGAGATGTCTTCAGGGAAAATGAAGCTCATGATTAGAGGAATGCATTGATTATGTTTTCAAGGCATGACAATGTTCACAGGTCACAAAATGGGTCCTCCATTGTGCGGGACGGGGAATGGTAGGGACGGTGACAAATTACTGTGTAACAGATGCCCCCTAAAGTATGAGGCCCGAGAGAGAGAGGGGTGAAATGCTTTACGAGAACATGTTCAACTGAAGGCCCGCCGTCGGAAAACCTGCGCAGAAAGATACAAATGATATCTCAAGTACATGATGTATATGTGGTATGGACGCAGCCATCCGAAACAGAGTATGCTATAATCCGGATCCAGGGTATGGGCGCAGCCATCCAACTAAGATCAAACAAATAGACTCAGGTATGGTCGCAGCCATCCAATCAGTGAGTCATGTACATAATGATAATAATCCACAATCGCAGCCTGGATTACAACAGACACAATCCAGGGTCTTGCACTCCATCTCGACCCAAACAAGTACAAGTTCAAGCATGCGAATATGTGAGCTGAAGTCGAACATGCAAGAACATCGTCTGATTACCAGCCAATGATGAAAGCTGTTAACAGACGCAAGAGGAACCACCAATAATGACAATGGCCCTCAAGGTACTACAGGTACAATCTATGGCGTGCGAATCAATGAGTTGGTGTCGAACACCCGCAGAATCACTCGATCGGAGGCCAATGATGAAAAACCCCATGTCGAATGCGACGAACCTGCCATTGAGGCATGCAGGCTCCAAGGTACCATAAAGGAGTCTCTAGAACAACTTCCTGGATGATGAGCTGAAGTTGACAGGAAATGACCTTGATCGAAGGTGGGCCATAATGTTTCCCACATCATCGACACGAGACAGAGGAACATGATGTTTTTGTTGTGAATCAGGATCGTATGAGAATCAGAGGAAGGTTGATATTTGCAGAGGCCAACTTCTCTTGAACATATAAACGGCACGACAGTGGACTTGGCAGTATTTGACATCAATGGATCAGAGGTCATGGTGACAAGGCAATGAGCAGAGGAGAGGTCAAAAAGGATTATCCAAACCCACGGAGGCAAAGTGAAGAAACGAGATGAGATGTCCCCAACCCGACACGAATGCAGACAAGTGCCATGTTCAAGAGCGACATACTGCCGACGACAACGACGATGGTTCCATTTTTCCCCCACCATTTCTGGCGAGTACCCCAATTATTTTTAATAACAAGCTTGAAAGGGATAGCATATGCTTGCAATATAAGTCCGCCCTTCGGGCGAATCCATCCTAGTGCATTTAACGAGTCCTAGGAAGGAGGAACTCAGAGAACGTCATTTCGACTAGATCCGATGTCATCAGGGTTTAACGAGTCTGACAAAGGAAGAACTCGGCGTCTTTTCATGTTTGGAGAGTTTGAAAAGACAGCGGAAAAGAAAACTCCACAGGTCCCTTTTCGTAAATAGTTCCCCAGATCCGAAAAGGTAGAAAACAATATCCGGGAAAACCTCCTAGTCGCGATAGGCTAGGGTATTCCTTTTTCGTAATCAATCCATCCCAACCCGAAAAAGGGTTAAATGTATACTGGGTAGATGTCGATTCGTGTCCAATTTAACGATATCGAAACGACAAGGGCCTCGGCAATCGTTTCATATTTAGAGAGTCAGAAAAGAGCTGAAAGATGACTCCAAAGTGACTTTTTCGTGTATTTACCGAGTCCGAAAAAGTATAAAATACAACTCGTTTCCATCGTTAAAGTCGCAAAACCTGCTGCTGCACATACCAAGCAAGCGTAAAACCCATTTTCGACATAACATATCAAAATATTTGGTAAAAATAACTCTTTAAAACTCATTTTATGTCAAAAAGTTATAAATATGCCAAAATGGTAAAAATGAAATTACATTTACTATTTACCTTGGTAAAAAGCAATAGTGGTCCATTTGGAGTGGAAACTTCTGACGGCGATTGCGACAGATCCGGTTGACTATTCAGATTCTCGTCTGCTACAGGTAAGAGGCGCTTCCCTGCTCTACATTTTCATCCATTTTTTAATAGTTTTCCCTTGCATATCAGTCATCTGTGGCCACTTTTGAAATTTTAGGGCCGCGCTCATTGGCGCGGGTATCGGGCACGGACCCGTGCCAATGGGCTCTTTTATACAAAGGGCTCACACCACGTGGCGCGACTGTTCACAAAACAGCCGCGCCAGCGGCCGAACCTAAAAATCCGCCTAAAAAATCGATATTTAAACCAAATTGCATGGAATTTGAGGCCTACCAGAGATCTAACTAAGGGTTTATGACCATATGGATGCAGGTAATCAAGAAAAATGGTGATTGAATGGAAAGAACGAGAGCATGGAGAAGAGGATGAACAGGCCATCCAAAGTGAGGCTTGCATGAATGCCCTCAGAAACTGTGGGCTGAAAAAGTTCTTCCTCACACCCTGTCTACGAGCTCAGCCCGAGCTCCTCCAGTATTTGATTAGTATTTGGGATGAACATGAACAGGTGTTCAGGTTACGAGATCAGGTATTAGAGCTGGAGGTTTCTGATGTTTATTTTATCACCGGATTGTCCCGCAGAGGTCTGATCCCCGTCTTGACTGGAAGCAAACCATCTGGCGAGAAGATGGAAGAAGTGATGGCACGAGTGTGCCGAGGAGCACAAATGGGATCAGGAAGCAAGAAGGTGGATATCCACACTATCCCTGATCCGGCATTGAGAGTTGTCCTACATACCATCACGCGGGCTGTAGGGTCGCAGGCACCGCACGAGGCCACAAAGGCCCAACTCCTGCTGGCCTTAGAATGCATGAGTCCCTTACTATTCGACTGGGTAATAGCAGTAACAATAAACATGAAAGGCTAGCTCACAAAATGAAAACAAGCTAAACTAAAATAGTTTGGCTATGGTTCCATCCTGGTATCATTCATTCTAGAACGCTTACCAATCTTCCAGGGCCAAGGGGCCTCAGTAGCAGATCCGATACCATGAGAGCCAAGAATGGCTCGCTGGGCAGCATTAATGCCCAGAGCTGGAGGCGGCCAACAGATGTCCTGGAGGCCGAAGTTCTTTAGGTGGTTACGGCGCCAGTTGATTGTAGTGGAAGACTAGCCCTATGCAGGAACTGACTTCATCGGAGACCCAAATCTCCCACTACCAGAAGGAGATGACTGGGACAAGGAGTTGGGTAAGACCTCATGTTTTTTATTTTATGTTTTATGTTTTTTTTTGTTAATACACATTCATCCTAACACATTTTATATATGTATGCAGATGTGGGACCTGAGAGACCAGCTGGGATGTCTCCAATCTCACGGAGGACACAACTTGCCCCTGATCCTCAGGGAGAGGGTACCGGAGGAGAGGAGTTGATCCAGAATCTCGAGGGCATTGCCCGAGGGATCCCAGACTATGCTCGGCTGGCAGACGTACCGATGGCATACCAGCGTCACACGGTGGGAGTTCCAAGTCGGATCCACCGAATCCTGAGATGCTTAGTGCGTGCAGTCACATGCTATCATGAGCACCATGCGGATTAGCTCTTAGGATTTATACCACACCTATTTTTTGAGAGACGTATCGTCTCTGGATGTACTTAAGATGATTATGTATATTTTGACTTTTATCCGACGCACACTGTGCAAACATTTCGACACACACACACACACACACACACATATATATATATATATATACATATGACTATTTTGGATGGATCTTTTATGTATGATGATGTTTTCTATATGTCATGCAAATGTCTAATACAAATGTAATCTAATGTATCAGTTACATAACAAACGACCCAATGCGAAATGTATTCACACAATGTATCTACTCACACATTTCATTTTTATGCAAGCTTGAAAGCACACATGAACACACACATATGCAAACTATGCTTGAAATAAGGAAGATGGGCATGCCCTTTAGCATGGTGTCTCAATTCGAGGTGCATGCCCCCCAAGCTTCAGTCCATTGAAAATGGAGTGAAGGTTCAAAACAAAAAGTCGAATTGAACATGCTCGTGTTTCATTATTTTAATGAGGTTGACACACTTAAAATAACTGTCCTCAAACAGCTTGTTTCATTGTTTTTAGGAGCTCGACACAAGTGGAGGAACTATGCTCCGAGAACCTGGTTTCATTTTTTAAAGAGCTTGACACAGGGAGGAAACTGTGCTCTAACCGACCTTCATCGAAATGAACAAGAAGTCGGTGCTTCCAAGAGTTCCACTCCCGGTGGAAGGAAAACATCCTGGAAGTCAGGACCCAATGCCCCCAGTACACTATGCACGATGGCGTCTTCACTGAGTACGGGCACAGGGTAGGTAGACACATAGTTGACCTGCGGTGGAGCAGATACAACGGGTGAATAAAAACCAGGAGGGGGTGATGGCGGACCAGCTGCCACATTAGGACCAAAGAACGAAAGCTGATCAATGGTCACAATCCTTCCTTCATGCGGAAAATAGACCACACGAAAGAGGGAGGAGACGAGCGCTCCCATGGCATAGGTGTAATCGCGCCGCAGGAGCAGATTGAAATCCAAGGGGCCTGGAACGACCATCACGTCCATATGGACGGTTTTACCTCCCAAAGTAACAGGTAACCTTGGAAGGATCCCCAACGGTTGACTCGTTCTTCTATTGAATGTCAACAGATTCTGCGTAACGGGCGCAAGCGGCGGTGAACCGAAAGCTTGCCAGGTAGTTGATGACAGAATACTAACAGAGACACCTTCGTCTATAATGGTGCTGGGTACAACCAGACCAAGAGCCTGTACTGTGATCTCGAAAGGCACATAAGACGGAAGGCAAAATCCTGCAAATCGATTCCAGTCAAAGGAAGCGAACAAACTACTCGGAGGGGCTACCATCGACAAGCGAAGGTCTTCTCCTGATGTTACAGTAGAAGAAGCATCCTCCATAACCTCCATCTCGAAGGCGGGAGGGATATCCTCCGGAGCCTCCATCATGGGAGGCGGAGGAGGAGCTTCTTGAAGTACAGGGACAGGAGAATCTTTCTCCAAGTCTGAAGAATCTGAAGAGATCAGAAGGACATGGGGGGTGTGAGATCCACTCTCGACAGAAAAGACCTAGTGCACCACGGACGGGGCCAGTTCAACCGATCCTACGACCAATGGTTGGTCAGGGACGGATTCGTGAATTTGAATTTCTGGGGGAGTGGGATCCACCAAGGATGACTCTTGACCAATCGTAAGATCAGCTGGCGGAGGACTCAAAGAAAGCCGATTATAACCAGGTGGAAGGCGTGGTGTAGAACCGGTCAGGTTGTCCAAAACTCGCTTGGCTTCATCCATATAAGGACAAAGGTGAATGGCATGGTGCCCTTCACACAACTTACAGGGATTGGTGATCTTACCCTGCTTCTTAGGAGCCTTATCAATACCAGTTGAAGACGTGCCCCCAACTTGGCTCCCGGAAGTCAAAGGCAACGGCGGACGGCCATCGGACCATGCTTCGAGCACCTTGGGGATGCCAGGGCAGTCTTGAAGAAGATGGTCTCCCGTGCACAACAGGCAAGGGAACTTGACTTTCCGTGGAGGGTTGGAAGGTTTATTGGGAGGAGATATTTCAGAAACAGTAGCTGCACTTTTAGCCTCTCGCTTATCAGACTTCTTCTTCTTTGTCTTCTTCTTCTTCTTCTTAGCCACCTGGTTACTCGAATCTAGGCTTTCACCAGGGGAAGTAGAAGAGGAGGACGCAGAAACAGGCAAAGAAGGGGAGAGGTCCACCTTGGAATCAACATGATGTTGTTCAGGTGGAGGAACTGATTGAACAGTAGCGGAGATATTTGGGACCACAGAGGTTGAGAACAACCAAACAGGAAACCCAACAGTTAACCCAGGAAGGGACAACATCGCCATGTAAGGAGCACCAACATTTCCAAAAGGAGGAAAATGACCAAGATTCCCTTCTGAGGGGATCCCTTGGTTGGTAAACTCTGAAAAGGTTGCCATCGAAACTAAAAACCACACACGGGCCGAAAAAGAGTCAAGACACACGATCAAACGGCCAACAAGCAGTATCTAACAGGTCATGTAATCATGGGTGATTAATTTTTTACCACATTGAAAACTAAGAAACTTCACCGTTTCATGTTTTAAGAGTCGAGAAACGATAAAAGATGACTCTATCTCTTTCATATTTGACACAAGCGTGAAAGGACAAGCGCTTGACGGTCTTTTCAAATTTAGGGAGTCAGAAAAGACCAAATGACTACTCAGGAATAATAGGCACAAAGGGTGTACCAAATAACCGTGAACTGCAATATACACCTTGGTTTTAATAATGAAGAAGAAATCAACCAAGGACTTTCCGTACGTGCAGGAAATCTCCTCGAATGCTCTGTTCGGTGTATCACGGGTATAGGGCGACAGACTCGGCTTCCTGTGGATAAAGGATTGAAAACCTAGAGGGGTATCCCTTTATATACGCGATGGTACGGGGAGCACAAGTCCGTGCTAGCGCTGTCTAAAGCCAAAAGGCGAATGACAGCTGCTAGGTTTAAAGACGCCGGAACACGTCTCTAGCCTAGACCTCTAAATGTGTTTCGTTAGATTTCAATGCTGCCTTAGGTTAATTGAATAGATTTTAAATTTGATCTTCAATTAGGTTTCAATTTTTAGGCCCTAACGAATGTATTGTTTCAAAAACTCCTAAGTGCAAAGCTACATGCCACAGTAGACCATTTTGTTCAATGAAAACTAGCTACAAAAGAGTTGAGAGTTTTTACACAAACAAAATGATTCGGAAGACAAACAATGAGATCTCTAATGCAACTAATGAAATTGAAAACTTTTCATTCAAATCACTAATCACTAGTAAAATCGAAAAATTTCAATTTACACTAATTCAACCAAAAGCACAAGAGATTTTTTTTTAATTTTCAACGTTTGATAGCTAATATGCACTAAACAAAATGAAAACAAACGGAACAACTTGAGAAACGATATTGAGAGAGAAAAACAAGCAAATTTCACTCAACAACACAAGCAATCAGATCCCAAATCGACCAAAGTCTCTCAAAACCAAGAAAAGACTCAAAGGCTCCAATGGACCGTGTGATCTAGGCCCAAAGCAAGACCAAACGAAATTTGAATGAAGGAATGAACAATCACCCAAAAATCACAACAAAACAGTGAAAAACTACTAAGAGCATGTGGAGGAGCAATCAAAAAGTCAACTGGACAAACGAAACACTAAAACTCCCAAGGAGGGCTCGATACACAAAGCCACTAGATGCCCTAGGGCTTAAAACGTGAAATCGATAGATAAAAGCAAACAACCAAAGGATGGAAGCAAATTCCCAGTCAAACAGGACTCCAACACACTCAGGTAGTCGAAAAATCAAGAAGAAAAGCACTGACCAGACCCAGAGAGCTCAAAACTGAGTAAACTCAAAAACCTTACAGGAGTGGCGCGACTGTAAGGCTACAACTGGCGCCAGAAATCAATTGGCGCGGGCTAAACAAAAGCAACATGCGCCAATTGGCGCGACTGTCGGGCTAAAAAGCATGCCAGTCGAGTCTCTCAGCCAAAAACAAAAATAACTACTCCAGAAGCAAATCAATGTATACTAAGCAAACCAAGAAGCAAAAAACAGCAAAAGAACCCAACCCAGAAGGCTCATCAAGCAAGGAAAATCATAAAATAATCAAAACGAGACAATCTAAACGAGACAGTGAAATCTAGACGATCCCCAGCGGAGTCGCCAAATTGTTGAGGAGGTAAATCCCCTCTGCGGACAGAGGTGATCCCTACTAGCCCAGCAGGGGTCTAGCAACAATCACGAAATGTTACAACGCAAGTTCCTAGTTACGAATGAAAAGACCAAAGATGGAGGCCTACCTGGAATCCAATGCTATGATCCGAAGAAGAGAGCGTTCTCGTTCCTCAGCCTCGGCAGATCACGATCCTCCACGATCTCCGCGGATGGACACCTACACATGCAAGAAACAAACAGATACAAGCATAAAATCCAGCATACGCAACTAAATATCAGTCAGAAAGGATACTACTCATATTAACATAATTGAAAACAGAGTGGAACCATAATCGTAATCATTCATTAAATAACAATCGAAATAGATTACAACCAATTTTCTGACGTCGTGGTCTCCTTCGGATGGGTCTCCAGTCATTCACGTCTCGCAAAGCTCGCCAAGGAAAGGGCAAACCTCTCCAGAGTCTCTCGACGATAGTCTCCTTACTTGAGTCGGCCTTAAGGGAAGAAAGAGGGCTCTTACAGCACAAAGGCTCTTGGGAATTTGGAGATTCAAAGCTTAGACACTTCAAGACTAGCTTGCCATGGAATTGAGCAGGCTTTTATAGATGGGGAAGGAGGGAGTTGGGATCCCTATTATTGTGGGATTGGCCCTATCAACAAGGAAGGTTCCATGGGAGGTGGCAAACCACTTCCCTTCCATGGAACTCCCACAGCCAAACCTCCCAACTAAAGATAGGAAATGGTTTCTGAGTTTGTTGAAACACAACTTCTGCCATCTTTATTTAAAAAACACTCCTTAAATTGGTTGGCGCGACTGTTGCTCTGGGACCGAGCGCCAGTTGGCGCGGCCTCTTTGTAGGATTTTCCCCATTGGCGCGAGTGATGAACTGTCTGCCCGCGCCAATGCAAAAGGAGATGTTTTCATGATTTTTTGCAAGGAGATGTCTTTAGGGCAATTGAAGCTCATGCTTAAAGGAATGCATTGATGATGATTTCAAGGCATGACAATGTTCACAGGTCACAAAATGGGTCCTCCATTGTGCGGGACGGGGAATGGTAGGGACGGTGACAAATTACTGTGTAACACATAGCTACATCAAACTCTCAGTTAATCTAGTATTCCATGACAGGCACAGGCATATTTATATTTGGTATCGCCATCTTAGAGATTATGTTTAGAGGAGGATTATGTCATTAACGTAAATTCCCATGAAGGAGCAAGATGCAAACATATTGACGAAGGCACTGGAAAGAATAAAATTTTAATTCCATAGAGACAAGATTGGGGTATCTAATAATCCCTTTCTTGTTGAGAGGGAGTGTTGAAATGGAACCCCAAAGTGGGGCTTCTAATTTAATTTTCCCTTAATTAAATTGGAAGAGAAATTGCAATTTCATCTCATAAAAACTTGTATTAGTTAACTAAGTCAGGATGACTGAGTTAGCTTAGGATATTCAACTTTAGGGTCTAAGAGGATGCATGTAGAGTGATTCCATTATTTAAGGGGTCTGATTTGCAGTTATGCATGAGTTGTAATTAGTTAATTCAAGAAATTGATTTGAAATCATTTTAACTAGTTCTATCTGATTGATTAGCTAGTGAGAGGTCCAGTGAATTAAATCTTATTTAATTCACAATGATTGATAAATCCGTTAATTGATAATTTTCTATAAATAGTTGTTGCGTGTGAGTTCTGAGGAAGACCCAGTTGAGATAGAGGTTAACACGAAGATAACTATCATTTTTATAATTAGAAAACTATACAGGCCATTTATAGAGTCATTTGGAGGTCCTTGATCCATTACACAATCAATTGGATGGAGTTTCCTATTTAATAGGGATTTAATTCCTCAAGGAATTTGTGAGGAAGGTTGGCTGAGAAGAGGCAGATAATTAGCTAAGTATTTGTCTGATTTTTCCTAGATCAGTTTGAGACAGTTGGAAGAGTGTAGGAGTTCTCTTGTGAGAGAAAACATTGTATTGTTTCATGAGCGTTGACTTTATACAATATACATATAGCGGGGTTTTAGGCGGAATCATTTCCCCATTTACATCTTGTTTTTTACAATCGATTGTCTCTTTCTCTTACTTGTTATGTGATTGTGTGATTATGTTTTGGTTCTGAAAAGTGCATAAGGATTCAATATCTTGTTTTAGTACATATAAGGTCATATTAATTATGTTACTATATTTTCTACAACTTCCACCCGGTTAATGGAACATTCCCTCTCAGCATGTTTTCGTTTGCATTTAGGACAGAAGATAGACAAGGAAGCCTTATCTTCCTCTTTTTTTTCTTAATTTTCATAGTATCCAACTGATCACTAATGGTGTTCAAGATGTTTATTTTAAAATCTTCCAAGAGTTTCCCTAGTTTAGTTCGAGTGACAACACCTTACACTAGTTTATAATTTCTAGCCACATAATCCCTTAGGTTGTCCAGAATTCTCTTGCCTACCTTAGCTTGACTTCTAGAATAAGTTCTACATAATTTAGCTATCTCAACAAAAGGATTTTTATAAATATCTCTGGAACAAAATAGGTTTAGTGTTTCAATTAAATCTTCCATCAATCCTTTAAGGAAAACAATCCTAAAGGTTATCTCATTGAGATTACCTATTCGTGATTTATGATAGTTGTAAAGAAACCTTCCAAGGTATTCTTCCAAAATCTCATCCTCCATCTGTTGAATTCTGAAAATATCATTAACATCTCTTCTTTTACAATAATGTTGATATTTTTTAAGAAAATCATACTTCATATCATCCCAAATAGTATTTCTCCCAAACTCATGAACAATCTCAGTTCTGAATATTTTAAGGTAGCAGGAAAAAGTTTAAGTTTATTTACATCATCATAATAGTTGTAGTTTTTCAAAGAATATCAAATTAAAACAGAAAATAGGCAGGGTCTTCATAGGATGTATTGTGGAAAAGTGGAAGATATGCCAGAGGTATATCTTTCATAGTGATATATCTCATGATATTCAGGATTGTAAATCTGAAAGTAGTCTTTGAATCCTCCTCATTCTCCTTAGTTCCCCCTCTTAGCCCATATCTCCGATCATTATTTACAAATAATAAAGTATTTATTCTATCATTATCCCCAGTGTTGGCCCCACCATTATGTTTGTCATTATTTCGGTCACTATTTATGTTCTCATCACCTCCTCCTCTGTTATCCATCTTTGCAACAGTTTAAGCAAGCATAGGTATAGTATTCCAGTTAGAAGAAGATTCAATGGGATTGGGTCTTATGTACCCAAGTCCCAAATCCCTTTTAGGTCCTCAAATGATTGAATCTACCTGTGAAACTGCCACAAGTTTCATGCCTATGACAGCTCCTAAGACAGTTTTCTTTAGGATATCTTGAAGTTGTCCTGCCCCTTCTTGGTGTAATATTTATTATTCTGATGTCACCTTTGTGGTAGAGTTTACTCCCTCTCCTCTAATCCCTACATAGTGATTAGTAGGGTTAGTTGTGGGTGTTTTTGTTGACCACATAATTCTGAAAATGATTTTTTACTTTGACTAAATCTCCCTTTACTATCTCTAGGTCTACCTCCAAATTTGCACATAAGAAAGAGAAAAACACTACAAAAATTTACTAAATAAAACCACACTTTGGAGCAAACCCACCATAGTGTACACATGGCTCTTCAGTAACGTCTTACTGTACACTCTCTACCCTTTTATTTCCCTACAAAAATCCTTATCACACACAGAAATCTCAAAATAAAAATATTACCTGGAATGTTTAGAAATCCCTGAAAACAACACCAAAAACTTTTAGGGTTTTTATATGTCGTTAAATTCCCTAAATTTACAATTGTCAACAAAATTTTATAATCTTTGAGTTACAAGGAATTATGGTTGAGATATAGATTTACACTATGTTGACATAGTATAGAATTAATTGCAGAATACCCAAACTTTGTTCCTAAATTAAGATGATCACACCAAAATTGTTGAAGTGAAGAAACCTATTACATATAATCCAAATTGCTAATTTATCTTCAATTATGGTGCGACTAAGTAAGGATTATTTAAAAATCCAAACTTAACAATTACCACAAACCATGTTCTCAAAATTTTTCAACAATTCATTCTATTCAAAAACAACTAATGCAAATTAATCCCAGGGTGTTACAAATCGAAATACAAACTAAGCAATGTTCTTGAGAAATCATTCATATTATTTCCTAGCTAACAAATCCAATGGAAATTCACGAAGAGACTTGAACAACCAACAAAAATCTTTTCTAAATCGAAACTAACTGAGTAATCAAATGAGAAATTCGAAAATAACTAAGTATTCAAATGACACCAGTATCGTAACTATCTGTAATATCCCAGAAGGGAGAAGGTAGTAATAAAGAAACAAAATATTTAAAACAACAGATTATGTACAAATAAGTTATGATCAACACAGATATAGACAGAATATGTGAGCCACTTTATTATGTTGGAGATGAATATAGATACAGCAATACATAAGATAGAAGCACTCAAGCCAACAAAGTGGCCTAGAATGACCCCGGAAACATGCCAAAGGAGGCACTGTGTAACTGGAGCTATTGGAAGCTAAATATTGCGTTGTCCCTTCAGTTTATGATGATATTACAGCTATTAGATGAAATGGAAATGCAAATATATGGTGCTCTGGAGCTCTGATGATGCCAATATTGAATATCTGGGCACTATGATGGAAACCCAAGATAACTCAGAAAGGAAATCCAGATCTAAGAAGATCATAAATTCAGCTCCCTAGGGTTTGATCCCTTGACTACTGGGTCATGCATATCTGAAGAATAGATGGCTAAAATGTGTTATATATCATATATATGCTTGAGGGTTGATCCCTCCTTCAGATCTCCAAGCTAGAAGCTTGAGATCTAGTTTCTTCTTTCTCCTCTCAAGATGACAATTGTTGCATATAAAACAGCTAGAAAAACTACGTTGTATGGGAGGGAGAGACTGATGCCTACTGCAAAATATTTCTACTCAACTCAAGAATGATGGAAATAATACATACAAAGTGAGGGGAAGATCCCTCATAGGATTTCCAGTTGAAATACTAGAAACTTCCCTCCTCCTTTGAATCTACAGGAATGGAATGTGCAATCCTTGATGGGGCTACTATTGCATGGAGGTGTGATATGTCTGGCCTGATGCATGATATATATCTAAAGTTCTGGAAGGCTGATCTTGAAGCTCAAGATGAAAGGATGAATCCTTCACTAGTTCCCCAGCTGAAATACTGAAGGACAACCTCCTCCTCTCAAACCCTGATGCAGAAATGAGTTATTTTTGAAGATGTATGGGATGCAGAAAGTAGGAACAATGTGGCACCAATTCTTGAAGATGGATTCCAGCCAGAATAACCTTCCCAGAGTAGGAACATGAAGTCTCCCATGGGTAAGGGTAGGATTTCCACTTAGAAACACCCTGTGCTAAACAACACTGCAGACTTATCTAAACAACATAAGCATGCATAAAAATGTCACATCAAAAATATACATCTAAACAGATCAATAATAAATAATACAAAGCCCCCCTCTAATGTTGCCTTCATTTTCATTATATATTTTTTGAACCTTCCCATGCCTTGGCCCACCTCATAACTGTGTTGTACATGTGGACATATGTCTCCATGTTGACTGTGTTGTCTCTCCATGATCTCTGCATTTAATGTTCACCCTCTCCATTATGTGTGCACTAATTCACTACTTCCTCCATCATCTCATCATTTATTTCTCTAAGATCTTGCTTTTAATTCACCATGATCTTATTTGACTCCTTCATCTCTCCATGTTCTCTCTAAAAACAACCAAGGTAAACACACCTTCTTTTGCTGCATTCTTCCATCTATATGTAAGGTATGGGTCAAAGAAATAAGAGCTATTGGGTAGTGACCATACTCACCCAAGAGCAGGCAATGCAACCATGCCTTCTCCTTCATTACATCAGTGTTTTTCAAGGCATGGATCACGAAAATGTGTGTTTTCGGGTAGTGTTATCACTCCAATAATTCTCTATTTGTGATATTTTTGGTTTTTAGTTGAGAAAACTAGAGGTTACCACAGACCAACTTTTAAACTCTAGGATCTAGCCTTCTTAGGGTTCAGAGAGGGCTCTCTCTATAAGATTTAACTTTGTTTGTTTTATAAAATATTAGGCTAGTTATGATTGTGCAATTGGTTTTTTTTTATTTGGTTTGGTGGGAAAAATCACTGGAAGAGATGGATAGTGGGAAATCTATTTGTCCATTGGGCTAAGGATTCAAAAATCAAGCATACAGAACTGGTTTCAAGGTCAAAAATTCAAATGTTTTCAGCGCAAGATAGATAACCCTTGGAGATCTTGGAAAGTTGTTTTGTGAGATGGTATGATCGGGATAAAGAGAAATGAATGTTTCTTTGATCAAGAAAATGGAAGTAGTAGGCAGAGGTCAAACGAGAGAGGGAGAAATTAAGGGTTCCCTACACTAGAAATCAGATGAAAACATAGAAATGACAAATAGTTAAGACATGGTGCTTTTAACAAATCCTCAAGTAATCCTCCTATTCATTCATTCAAATTTGGAACACATAATGGATTGCATGTAACAAAGAAAGATAACAATGAAGAACTTAGAAAATACTTCACTCCAAATAGCTCATCACATGAATCCTGAAATATGATGCTAGTTTATCTGCTCTAGTCTGCTACTCGGAATTTGAAACTCAAAAATCCTTCAAGTCCACAAAAATGACTATAGAAATCTTTAGCAATTTATTCCCCAATAATAATTCTAAAGATGAAGTATTTATACATAATTGTTTACAAAGTATCCTAGAATTCTTCTAGGAATTATCTAAGAGAAATAAAATATCTTTACAACAATAATAGAGACAGTTGCTTAACAAATTAGCAAGTTCTCCTATCTATCCAAAAGAACTAGAAACTGATTTAGGATAAGAAGTAGTTGGTTGCCTTGTTGTCTTCCTTGCTGGCTTTATATATTTAGAGTTTGTTGTGAAATCTGATATGCTTATCTGATACACTTTCACTGATACTCTTTAATCTCTAATACTCTTTAAACTCTGTAAAATATCTTCACTATTGGAAAAATTTGTTTGACTGCAAATTTCAGCAAACTATTTTCACTGTTAATTTTCTGCTTTTTTACCTCTTACAGTAAATTTGTCAATGATTCCCAAAATTCATTACTTGGAATTTGTATTTTCTTCAGTTTTCTGAAATTTTCATCTACTTCAATGTACCTGGAGAAAGTTGGCTTGATGACAAACAAGTGTTTAATTTCATGTTGTAAATAGAGTAAGTCCTCAAAACTTCTAAGTAGGACTTTTGTTGTTGGAATGCCTTGTCCACCACCTACTTTTTCAACTTGTTCTTTGGCATATTCTCTGATCCTTTTGTTACAATCTTCCTGAGGTATCAACTTGTCATTGATGACCAAGATATTAGGAAAAATTCTTTGCCTCAAGTTCTCAAATTTGACCATGAACCTGGTTATGGAAATGTTCATGTTCTCACACGTTTCCTCTAACTGCTTCATCAGGTTCTTTTTAGTGATAACCTTCTTTATCTCAATGATAGTTTCAGTTCTATCAGTATTTCAAGTCCTTCCAACTCTTGCATATTCTTGTTGTTGAGGAACTTTATCAGTTCTAGAGCTTGTTCTGGTTTGTTATCCAATTCTTCTTTGGTCTTTTGGATCTCTTCTAATGATGCTTTTAATAAGTCTCTTTGTTCAAAAATCACTTGGATGGAGGGCCATATATCATTGATGGCTTCTATGATATTGTTCCACAAATTATTTTTCACATAGGAAATCTTTTCTTTCAAGGTCAATTCCTTCTGCAATTTCTTCAATTATTCATTCAGTCTGATGGCCTTTTGCTCATGTATCTTTGCATTTATTTGAGCCAATTTGTTTGAATTCTCAAGATTTTCTACCATCTGTTTTAATCTACTGATTTCACTTGTCTTAAGAGACATCTCTTCCATGCCCTTTACCAGTTTTTTGGCCTCATCTGTATGGTGAACTGTTGTTGTAGATGATTATGTAGTTGAGGTTGTGGATGAAGTTAGTAGCACTGCAGTAGCCAGTGATTCTTTGGGTGCCAACTTTTCAGCTAAAGTTGAAGGCACTGTTGTAGTGATTATAGGAATAACTGTAGGAATTTCTGGTACTTTTGGCATTTCTTTCTCCTAGACAAGCTTGTCCATCTGAATCTCCATTTCCTTTATCTGTGCTGTAAGCTGAAAAATCAAATTCATCATGTCATCTTTTTCTTTCTCTCCTTCTATTATTTTTTTATTTGAGGATGTTCACTTTGAGGAAGTTTAATTTGTTTCATCAAAGCTGCAATATCTTCATTCTTCTTTTTTACTAATAACTCTGTTGCTTTGACATTAACATGGTCATATCCTACCTACAAAACTATTTCTTCCAAGGATTTTATCCTTAAATCATTAGAATACAAAGACGCTTTATCCATTTTCATCTGATCTTTCATGTTTGAAATGGTATTCTGGAGTTTCTGAGCACTCATGGATTTATTTGTAACAGTAGGGTACAAAATTTTTGAAGTCTCTCTATGGAATTCAATCTTATCAAGAGCATGAATATTTTCAGTTTGGACTTCCAAATAAACCTTCTTATAATCTGCCACTTTTTTTGGGGATTTGACTGTGGGCTGCAATACTGACATGATTTATTTTTTGTTTCAATAATCAAATGCAAACAGAAGTCGTTTTTGCACACTTGGTGTCTACTTGATATATTGAGAATAAATATTGTTTTTAATCTCTTCATTCTTTAGCTTGATTTGTTTGTATTTTTCTTTGATGTCCAGATCTTTCTCCTCGGCTACATGTGAGGATGAATCTTCCATGCTCTTTTTTCTTTCTATCAATTATGCATCTTCATTGTCTACTTGTTCTTCATTCTGATTCTTAGTAACTAGCTCATTGATGATCACAATGGAAACATATGTTTTGGTATCTATAAGATCTATTTCTTCATCATCAATTGTTACTTTATATTTTCCTGCTGAATTTAACTTAGGCCTTTTGTTGTATATTAACTTGAAATTTAGATTCAGCAACATAGGCACCTTCTTCCCTTAATCTCTTGGTGGATTTTTCTGGCTGATCTACAGTCTCTAAAGTGTGACTAGTATCACTTTTCTTTACTGCATCTATTAAGGTATTCTCTATCCAATCAGTCTGATTTGCATATTTTTCTATTTCTAGTTTTGTTTCATGAATGAAGGGTGTTAATTTACATTTAACCCTTAGTTTGCGTAGGACCCCTTGTGGATCATAATTCCAAGGAAAGCTTTCTTCAAATCTGAATTCCAATAGCTGCTTTGCTACTTCTTTCTCTACATCCCTATGATTGTAGATGAATGGCCCTATCTGATTCTTTGGTTTGAACTGAGTTTTCTTCTTTGTTGCCATGAAATTTATAGAATCAAAGTTTAGGATTTTCCTGATATACTCTAAGGCAAAGATACTCATTGAAACATGTTTGGGTAACTTGTAAGGTAACAAATTTGACCCAAAAACTCTAATCCCAGTATGTTTTTCATATAAGTACCAATAAAAAACTTTATTCTGCTCTGACAACTGTAATATTTTCTTTGTTTCTTCATTTATCCTTGGATGTTCTGTTTTTTTTAACATTTTGATCACTGGATGTATGAACAATTCTGAAAACTCTGCATAAGTGAAATCTGCACACTCTTTCCTGAGAAAAGTAGTCCAGAAAATGACAGAAAGGGGATTTCCCTCTATATCAAGCTTTTGAAGAGTAACTAGAAAATTATTTGATTGAAAATATAAAAACACAAGGAAGAGGAAGGATGGGTATCTGAACACTCCTTCAATTGGAAAATTGGTTAATGATGATGAATATTGTCTGCAATGTAACCATCATAATCAAAGATTACAGATGGGGGTTGTCCTAGGGTAAAAGTGGATAAGAAACCCAAGATGGATTCATCTGTGCGTTCATCAGTGAAATACCCTAGGATGAAGGAAAGCATGGAAATCACATGTCTTGAAAATTATGGGAATATGGAAGTGGAATATGGAGGATTTATTTGAGGAATTTCTACATGCAAAGGCATAAATGTCTGGAAAATCATGAATCTCTTGGGAAAATCTAGGCAAATATACAGCTTGGTGAGGGCCTCTATAGGTAAAGGGACTGCTTGAGGATCAAGTTGTAGTTGTAGCATTTGGTTAATGGTTTCAGTAGTAATAGTGAGAAGCACTTATTTTTTGGCATTTACTATGGATCTTTGTTCAAGAACATAATATTGTTGACATAACCTAATTACTTCTTGGCATGGATGAGTTAATGGAACAACATATTTAGGTAAGTGGGATTCCAAAATATGGACTTCTTCTTAATTATGTAAGGACTTTTCATAGCTCTAGTTATGAATATCTAGCAGATTAAACTCAACAATTGGGTCTGCTATCTTTTAATCAGTATCAACTAATGGGAACTGTTCAATGTCTATCATAGGGGGTTGCAAAGGATTTACAACAATAGCAGTCTTAGAAGTCATGGCTAGAGTTGATTTTGCCACTTTGGAACCTTCAGGATTGATAGAGCTCTGCTTTTTAGGCATGTTGGCTACTTTTGCAAGTTTAGACAGTTTGCAGAAGTATTTTTATTTTAGTAGAAGTTTCTTGGATGAAGATGGTCAAAATATGGACCTCCCTTGGGCTTTTCTTGTCAATTCTGGATTCTCAATAAGATTTATAGCCTTTTACTGGTTTAAACACAAGAAACATGGTTTTTTGGGCTTTTTACTGAGAAATTGGGCCAAAAATCACTTAGAGATTGGGCACAGAGGCTTTAGGATACCTTTAGAGGATTTCTGGCTAAATTTGGAGTTAAAATAGTTTATAAAGCCTATTAAAACTTGCAATTTTCCTTTAAAATAACGTGCAGCAAGAAACAGGGTTTTTGTAGATTGCCCTGTTTTTTTGGCTTTTTGATAGGTTTCTTATGATGATTTTCAGGTTTATAAATGAAATATGTCTTTTAAAAAGGATTTTTCAATTTGAAAAAGGTTTAATCTAGAAGGAAACCCCATTATTCGTAGGTACAGGGTTTCAAAGTGGTTTCTGGGGTCTTTGAACAGGTTGGACAGTTCCTTGCTAATCTTTGGAGCAACGTAGAGCTCCTCAACAATATTCAATGGCTATTGGTTGGAAATTTGCAAGCTTTTGGTATAGGAATGGCAGACAAAGCTTGTTTTTACAGTCTGGGAGCTTATACAGGGTTTTACGCGCAGAACAGAGGAAATGAATTCATTTCCAAGGCTATTTAGGAAAATTAGGGTTATGTTTATTCTGCAATGAATGCCGGTCACATCAGGTGGGAATGCTGGTTTTTTTGTTCAAAGGATAAAAACTAGAGTGGTTATCGTGTGTGATTTCAGTGGTAAGCAGTTTTGGGGCAAACCCACACGATCCAATGACAAGGGGGCACGTGGAGGAGAGAGTAAATCTCAATACTGCCCATTTTGCGCCGATTTGAAATAGGAAATAATGCGCAAGTTTATTTGTGATATGATATTTCTTCCGCCGGATCTTGGAATTGGACTACGAACGATCCAGATCTCTTGTGAGAGCTGCGTCAAGATTGGGGAGTGGGGCCGGGGTTGTTATATGCAACGGGGTCAGTTTAAAATTTAGAAATAATCGTTTTTAAATGAAGTTCAAAACCTTAGGTTTTAATATGATTTGGCGGGATAAGGTTTATATTTTAATTTAAATATTAGCCAATGTTTTAATTATACATATGGTCATGGATTTTTATTATATAGTTTCTCAACCTTTCATAGTTGTTTTAAAATTATAGGGGGAGGATATTTGTGTATAGATATGCTAAAACCAATGGGATATGGCAGGGTTTTTATATTGCACACATGGGATATAAAAACATTGGTTTAGCATAAAATAAAGGGTTTTTTGTGGGTTTATTTAAAATAAAGGGATTTAATAATATACAGGTAGGAATATTTTTAGGGATTTAATAACTAATTTAGAAATTAATATGAAAGTAAAGGGATAATGGATGAAATAAAAACACATATTTGACTCTAATTAAAGTGTAAATAACATAGTTTGTCTTTATTGTATTACTTCACACTTTAACTTAGGATAAAATGTATTTTTAGGGTTTATGAATGATTTTTTGAAATGGAATGAAATTAGTTATTTAGGGTTTTAATTTTACTAAGTAAAAATGAGTCTTTTACTTAGGAAAAGGGATTATGATTTTGAATGAAGAACAAATGCTGATGAATGTTGGTTTTGTTTAGGAATTCAATATTTTTTAACCAATCATTCATCGAGCCTTGGGTCCGGTCCCAACAAAAGTCAGAGAAATTCTCTGAGCCTTTTTTACTGATAGTTAGAATATTGAGTATTTGTAGGGAAGGGGAAATTATTGATTTTTTTCCCGATGATGCTTTATTACATGCTTGCACAACTGCTTTCTACCTACCCATCTTTATTTCTAACATTTTTTACTTCATTTTCATGGGTGCATTTAAGCTTGCAACCCTAAATCTTTTTCTTTCAAAGCATAAATCTATTTAATTCTATCCTTATTTCATCTGAGGGATTAGATTAAACTGTTGAGCTCCTCATTTATTCTCTAACTAATCTAATGATTTTTCAAGTTTATACTATTTGACATATCTTTATTTTCTATCTAAAACATGAAATTCAAAGCATGAAAAGCTAAGTTTAAATTGTTTAACCAATCATGGATTATGGCATTTACTGACAATCTGCACATAATCATTATTCTTGCAGTAAAAGTAAATGGTAGTGGCATTTTGACTTGCTCACTTTCAGGTCTTATTTTCATCTCTTTTTTCTTTTGGGGTCTATCTTTTTCTAAGTCCTTTCATTATTCTTTTAGGACTTTTTACCCTCTTTTACTTTTTAGTATTTTTCATTTTTCAAAATATGGGAAAAAAACTTGCAGAAAGTAAGGTATGTAAATATTTACAAGACTATCATAGTCAATTCAAAAATTATGAACCCTATTATTATAGGACCCTAACAGTGGCTCCACTTGGGGATGACATCTCTTGGTGAAATGTCAAGAACTTTTAGATCAGTAGCCTTTGGAATTTGACTGTGATGACCCTGTAAATGTCTTTTGATATTTGCAATTATTCCTACTTATGATATTTATCTCTCAAAGCTTAGGGCCTTCTCTCCAGGCTTCAACTTTGTTAGGGAAACATACAATCCAATCTAAAATCTTCAATTTATATGTATAATGATCAAAATAAAGAAACTAACTATTTTTTAACTCATGAGAGTAGTAGTGCTTCAACATTCTGCCATTTACATCTCCTTCTGACATCTCTGACCCATCTATTTATTTTAGGTAGAAATCATTGTTACCTCTGTAACCATAAACGACATATAGCCCTTTCCATAGAAAATCGAATTTTCCATGTTTTCCTTTGTCTTCCCTTCTTGAATCCCATTTTAACACTTCATCTTCAATTTAAAAATCATCTTCTTTTCTCTTTTTATCAAAAATCTTCTTAATTTTATCCTGGATAACTTGAGACTTGATATAAACTTCTTCCCTTGTTTGTTGTAAGTGAATAATTTGATTGATCCTTCTTTGAATGTCATTTGTTTCAACTTGTAATTCTTGGATAATATTCATCACTGGTACACCTAGGGAGGGTGGAAAAACAACATCCATTCCATAGACAAGTTGGTAAGGGGAGGTACTAAGGGATGTTTTTGGTAGTAAGTCTATCTACACATAAGGTATTGAATAAATTCTTATTCCAAGTCATTTTATTGTCTTAAAGTAACTTTTTGATGATGTTTACAAGGTTGTTGTTTGAGGGTTCAGCTAGACCATTACCCTGAGGGTAATACAAAATAGAGTGGCCTAGGGTAATATGGTATTTGTGGAAAAATTCTATCATTTTCTTGGATTTGAATGCTACTGCATTGTCAGTAATTATCTTTTGGGGACATCCAAATCTTGAAAGAATTTTTCTTTCTAGGAAAGAGATAATGGCAGTATTTGTGGCTTGCCTAGAGGGTACGGCTTCAATCCTCTTCGTAAAATAGTCCGTGGCTGTCAAGATCCACTTATGTTGGGCTGATGATGGGAGCTGAATTTCTCCAATGAAGTCAAGACCCCATTGTTGAAATGAAATTTCTGTAGAGATGGGTTTTAAGGGTAGGGGCAACAACTTTTTCTTACCCTCAAAGGTTTGGCACTTATGATAGGAGGTCACATATCTTTTTACATCAGAAAATAAGGTAGGCCAATAAAAAAATAGCTCTCGAAATCTTATCTATAGTAGTCTTCCAGTAAATATGTCCTCCACAGTCACCTACATGAAATTATTCTAGTATTTTGTCAGCTTCTTCTCTTAACAAACAATTTAATAAAATCCCACTATGATCTTTCCAAAAAAGTACATTGTATATAATACAAAATCTTACTGCCTTAAGCTTTAGAAATCTTGCTTTCGTTCTTGATAAACCAGGAAGAGCTTGTAATTTTAGTAATACAAATATAATATCTGCATACCATAGTGAGTCTAAAAAAGGCTGCACAGATCTCTAGAGTCGCCATCTCTTCGTAATCATCTACTTGGGCAATAAAATTTATGTCTAGGGCTCCTGAGTAAGAATGTCTTTTACTACAGCATTTGGGACATAGGCAATGATGTGAGAATATAGAATGTAAACTCTGAAGTCTTTAATGGCATTTACCAAAGCTAAGGCTTGTTTCACCATGATATTATACTTCAAAGATGCATCTATAAGTGTTTTTCTAAAGAAAGCTATGGGTTGTTCATAACCCTTGTCATTGTTCTGTAGTAAAACTGCAGCAATGGTGTGTTCTGAAGAAAATGAGAAAATGATGAAATATTTTTTGAAATCAGGACTTATCAGGATTGGAGTTTTGGTTAAGGCCTGTTTGATGGATTCAAATGACTATTTGGCCTCAAAAATCCATTTAAGAACTGAATATTTTTTTAGCATGTTATTTAATTCTCTAATTATCTCAACTAAGTTGGATATAAATCTTCTTAAAAGGTTAATCTTACCTAGAAAGGCTTGTAACTCTTTTATGTTTCTTGGTAGAGTGATGTTAAGAATTGATTCTATCCTAGCAGGATCTATTCTAATTCCTTCTTTTGATATTATGTGTCCTAGTAACTTACCTTCTTCTAATCCAAATAAGGTTTTCTTAGGATTTAATGAGATGCCAAACTTTCTACATTTTATAAAAACTTTTCTGAAATGATCCAAGTGTTCATAATCAGTTTTAGAAAATACAGTTATGTCATCTAAGTGAATTACTAAGAATTCTTTAATTTCCTTTGAAAAGGCTATATCCATAGTACTTTGTTGGAACAGGGTCTCCTACAAGATGTGAAACTGGTCCATTTTGAATATTTTATATTAGATTTAATCTAGCGGAGGGGTTTTGGGGTGGTTCAAAGCCCCGAAAGCATGCTAATGGGTAAAAGGGTAAACCAGGGGTCCGAAAAACACGGTTTTTGGACCATAGGAAAGTCTAGGCTAGATTGCTATAAATAGAGGGACATTTTTTATTGTAAAGGACAAGAATGATAAGCTATTGATGCGAATTGTGGTTTAAGCTATCTGTTTGGGTTTTGGGGAAAGGACTCCTACTGTCTGTGTACGCGGAGATCCAAGTCCAGCTGTGTGCGAACCTGCTGCTGTGTGTGCAGGTTGGGAAGGGAATTGTAAGGAAGAATTGATGAATGAATGAATAATAAGGATTGAAAGAGAACTGAATCTATGAGTAATATTGTGTGAAGTGTTGGTAATTTCTGTATTGTACATTTTCTATCTTTAAGCTGCGAAGATCTGTGTAAGTGTGTTTCTAGATCTGGATCTATTATATTCTATTTATATAATGTTGTGTTATTGTCATAGAAGCATATAACTATAGATATAGCGCACGTGGATGCGAACATAGACCTAATTAACCCTGCGTAGAAAAAGGTGATCAAGGATTACAGGACCTAGCACAGCTCTTCTTGCCTTACCCATCCTTTCTCAGGGTGCAAAAACCTGGTTCCAGCACCCACCCATACTACTTTGGGTGAGACTTTGACTTGCGCAAGCAGGTCACTGCCGAAAGGGCTAGTAGTATAGGGGTTTTTTGGTAAACATTGCACACCGAACCTAGGTCAGGACTCCTCAAGCCAACAAATGGTTCCGTTGTCGAGACTTGTAGCATTTTGAGGAAGTGATCAAGTAATGACAAGTAGATACTGAATGAGAGTGAATGAGCAGTAAGAATGATCGAACCAAGCAAGAAAAGGATCACTCGACATGTAGTCCGCTAAGAAGAACAACGACACAAGACTCACATGAACACAAGCCCTCAACCGAGACACTGATAGAAGGAGACATGGCAGTACACTTGAATTTACCCACCTTTAAAGGTGTGGCTGATGAAGACATGGATCGGTTTTGGTTCGTAGCTGACTCGGTATGGACTGCGCAAGGGGTGGTAAGTGATACTATGAATAAAGCACAGTTTTCCATGGCCTTTGAGGACAGAGCGCTGGACTGGTACATGTGATACATATCTCAAAATGGGAGTGCGTCTCTTCGACATATCAAGGATGCCCTAAAACAATAGTTCTAGAAGCCTAGGTCATACTCGCAGCTGGTAGCAGAAGTAAAAGACTTTAAGCAGGGTGTGTCTGAGTCAGTGTGGGAGGCCGATTAGTGATTGAAGAGAGCCATCAGGGAAGGAGGGTTCAAGTACGATGATGGGCAGCACACGGAATGGTTCATTGCTATGCTGCTACCTCACTTACGTATACCCATGGGCCAACAGACCTTTGAGTCATAGGAAAAAGCCTTGGAAGCTGTCATGAAGCTCGAAGCCGTACCCAGGGATGACGTGTTAGGGGGGTAGAGAAAATTCAAGAGCAGCTCGGAGCTATGCACATGGAGATTCATATTTTACGGACAGAATGGGGAAAAGGAGCTAGCACCGACCTCTGGTGTATACGATGTCAGGTATCTGGCCATACAAGGGACTAGTGTTCTATATTGACATATTACATACCAGCAGGAGGACCTAGTCCACTACAATTTGGCCCCAGCAAATTGGCACTATGGTGCGATGATTTCCGGGTAGCCAGACTGCATGATACAGCTCAGTGTCCTCGGTTAAGCATTGGTGAGCTGAAGTAGTAGTGGTGCAGGTTCTGCCGATCGGTAGGGCATGACGAATATAACTGTTGCACGTATGACTTGATTGCAGATCAAGGGAACCTCTATAGGGTACAGTTAGACCCTGCATCGCCAAGATCCCCCGCGAGCTTTCGGGGCTCCCCAACAAGGGGCAGGGGAGGTCGGGGAGGAAGCGCAGGATGGGGTCAGGGGCAGCTGATCTGCTATAATTGTGGAGAGATAGGGCACTTCACAAGGGACTGCCCAAATCCCACCAGGAAATCCTGCAAATATTGCTGGCAGCTGGACCATGAGATTGAAGACTGCCCGATACTGATAGCCAAAATGCAGGAAAAACAACCCACCCCTATGCAGAATGTGTAAAGGGTTAAAACTGAGCTAAGCAGTAGGATGGTCACCCAGGGAGCAAGGGAGGAACTTGCCTCTTGGAAAAAACTGCACCTCACAGAACAAACACCACGGGCAGACCGTGCACAACTTCCGGCGCACCTCGAGAGAGAGGAAGAAGTTGAGCCCTCTCTAAAGGCATGCTTGAAACTACTACGTAACTAGCCGACTGTTGAAAATATTCAAGTATTACTGCATATTTGCCTAGCTCGGCCCAACACAATTCCTGAGACCAGAGGTCTCCACCGGCTATATGGCTACAAGAAATGCACCGGAAGGGAAATGCGGTTGACTGCGCAGATTGGAAACTACAAGATGGACCAAGTTATTCTTGATTTAGGGTCGGATGCAAACGTACTACCAAAGCATACATGGCAACGAATGGGCCAACCTACGTTGGAATGGTCCACTATCCATATGACATGGCGAATCAACAAAATATCATCCCACTAGGACGGTTGCCAAGAGTCATGGTAGATATCATGGGAGTAAAAGTCCTAGCTGACTTTGAGTTCATAGAAATTGTGGAAGATGCAGTTCCGTACCCTGCACTACTCGGGTTGGACTGAGCTATAGACATGGGGGGTATCATCAATCTCAAAAAGCACAGCATGGTGTTTGAAAACAATGGTACACATGTAATAGTACCGCTAGATCTAGCAGAAGGCGCGGGGTATACAAAACCAGCCTACGAACAGGAGGACCTAGACCACATTTACAGATTGACTACGCAGGATGAAGGTAGGATTAAACCCACAACAGACAGATATTATGGAGAGATAGGGAATGCTATTCTGATGCTGATGAGGAACTAGAGAATTGGAAAAACTAGTTACACGAGGTTTCAGCGCTGTGCTGCCCCCGAGTTGCAAGAACCCTCTACTGCATTTCCTCTCAGGTAAGATATCTACCTCACTTTGATGAGACTGGTAGTGTCCAGGAATTCCTAAGGACACTAGAAGCTAGGGTGCCAAGATAACGATGACTCTGGGCCCTTAATCTGGCTATGCGTGGGACACCCGTGCGTTGGTGGGACACCCACAAGAAATCATTCCCAGATTGGGAAACGTGTCAAGAAAGGATGCTTCTACGGTTCACCCCTCCAGCTGACATATGCATCAGGATGTTCCTCGGACCCGGGGACCCCCGCGCACATCTGTGTATCTGGATGACCAAATGGTCCGAGCGAACTATATAAGAATGGGTCCATCTATTTTTTCATGCCTTGGGTCCTATCCCGACCGCTTGGTACTTAGATGCGGAATTGCACCAGCGCACCTACCATTGGGAAGTACTAAAGGAGGACTTTGTCGGAACATTCGAATTGATTGGGGGCACAAAGATGCTCGACGAAGCTCCACAGGACATTGATGCATTTGTCTTTAATAATTCTCACCACTATGCCACACCAACGGTCCTGACATGGGAAGCGCAGATGCAATACATAGCCAATTGCCGAAGCTTGGCAATTGATGAGGAAGAAGATAATCCTCGAAACATTTCCGTCCCAAAATCTGAAGGAGAACATGTTGTCGTGGGGCCATCACTGCAGAATATTGACGTAATGCAACCTCTTAAGATGCGTGATGTTAATATTGGGATGGAGGAACACCCTAAGATGGCTAATTTTGGGGACTATTGGGATGAAGGGACTGTAGGAAAAATCGTAGAATTACTCATGGAGTATCAGGACCTATTTCTGACAAAGTTCTCTGAGCTCAAGGGCATCACCGAGAACTTTGGTATTATGCAAATAACTCTGAAACCTGAGGCATGCCCCGTCAAGTAGCAACCTTACAGACTAAATCCTAAATACAAGAAAAAGGTCAAGGAAGAGCTGGATAAAATGCTTGCCATAGGTATCATTGAACTAGTTGAGCAATCGGATTGGGTAAGTCCAATGGTCATCCAGGAAAAGAAGACCAAGGGGGAAATACGCATCTGTGTAGATCTACGCAAGTTAAATGACACATGTGTCCATGACCCCTTCCCCACACCGTTTTCCGATGAAATCCTTAATAGCGTGGGTGGACAAGAAGCTTATTCCTTCACCGATGGGTTCTCCAGATACCACCAAATCCAAATTGCACCTGAATATCGCAGTAAGACTACCTTCATGACTGAATGGGGGTCCTTCCAGTATATGGTCATGCCCTTTGGTCTCAAGAATGAACCTGCTATTTTTTCCCGGGTCGTAGTTGCGGTATTCAAGGAGTTTATTCATAAATTTCTAGCGGTTTATTTCGATGACTGGACAGTCTTCGACCTAGTAAAGGAGCATGTCTCTAACTTTTGATTAATGTTGGATGCGTGCTGGAGGCACCAAATTTCCTTGAATATTAAGAAATGAATCTACTATGTACCATTCAAAATCCTGCTCAGGAATATAGTCTGTCGGCAAGGGCTGATGGTTGATCCTGCGAAGGTAGCTGTGATTATAAACCTGGCAGTCCCAAAAACAAAAAAACAGTTGCGCTCTATTCTTGGACACACAGGCTATTACAGGAAATTTATTCAAGGATACGCCCTAATCACGGCACCTATGGAAAAGCTACTAATGAAATATGTTTCCTTTTTTGGAATGATGAGTGTCAAAAGAGCTTCGAACTACTCAAAGAGAAGATGATTTATGCACTGATCCTCATTTTTCCTAATTGGTCAAAGGAATTTCATGTACATGTGGATGCATCTGGAATAAATTTGGGTGATTTCCTCACGCAGCCTGGCAAAGGAGATATTTATCACCTGGTTGCCTTTGCGAGTCGAAAACTCTCGGGCACAGAACGAAACTACTCTACCACTGAGCGTGTTAGGTCCCTGTAATCAACAAGATTGGCAAAGTCCGATCATAGAAACAACATCGTTTCAACCAACTTTGGGATTCTAGGATCTAGCCCTCCTGAATCCGGAGAGGGATCTCTCCAATGAGTGAAAAGATGGATTTGTCTTTGAAGTTTTGGGTAATGATATTAGGCTAGTTATCAAGGCTAAGGGTTTTGTTTGTTTTTGGATGGTTGAGCATGATTACTATTTGAGGTGGAAAGTCCTGAATGCAAAGATTTTCAAAGGTGAGAAGTTGCAAGCGAATTGAACAAGCTTTGGCCAGGAAGATAGATAACTGCAGGTTTTAGCCCATTGGGCTATGGAGTCATAATAGGATTTAATTGGAACAGCAAAAGGCAAGAGTGGTCCATGGGGAAAGTCATCTATGTCTAAGGATCTCTTTGAATATTGATTTATGGAATGAAATGATACAACAAAAATGAAAATTAAACAGATGCAGAACAAAGAGAAGCCCAAGATCTGGTAAGTGCTTTTAAACTAGCCATCTTTTGATATACACTTGAGAAAAACATGAAAGCAAACTAGGATATGGTAAGTACTTTTAAACTAGCCAGCCTTTGATACACTTTCAATAGAAAACACTTTAAAACAAAGGGAAACTTGAAGGCAACTGTTGGAGTAGAAACTAGCGGGTCGGGCTCACCACAAATCCTCTCCTAGCTCTGCTTTACTTGGTTACTTTCAAGACCAACACAAAGATAACACAGAATGGCCTAAGATCTGGTAAGTACTTCTAAACTAGCCATCTTTTAACACATTCCAAAAGAAACATTCAGACTGTCTTTGGGGATAATACTAGGACCAGGGCACACCATATCTTCCATAGTTCATCTCTACTTAACTAATATTGAACATAACATTCAAGAATAATATTCAGCTAAGGAAATAAGACGAGGGAATGCCAGCATTCTTATGCTTAAACTGAATTAAATCATTCCCAAATAACACAGTTTGGGAGAAAACATATAAATAAATATTTTTAGTCAGAGAAGGTTACTGATATACAGTAGGTCCTAGCTCTATGCATTGCTGTTCTTTATAAGAGAAAATGAAACACAGTGAAAACAGAAACAAAATAACAAGTTACAAGTAGAAAAACATCACCGTCAACATAGACCGGGATCCCATAAATCAGCTTGTATTGATGCTCCAAACCAGTTACAGCTTTTAAGTCCAATGCTTGAGTTTAGAAATCATCTACTCATCTCAGCCTAACTTATCTATCACAAGAAGAGCTCCAAGGGCCAGTGAACACTATTTACAGTCAAAATTTTAAGCTCAAATGTATTTCAAAGTTCTGCAACCAACAATTTCTCATCTTCTATACAAGTATTTATAGAAGAATGAGGAGGTGAGATCTGATAAAAGATCTCTCAGGAAAATTAATACAGATTAATGACTTCTCGGCTTTTGAGGGGCTCGATGGAGAATTTTACAGGTGTGTTACTGTATTAATTGATTTACATTTAAGATTAAGCTTGGTGGGAGATTTTGTTGACTTCTGAGGCTCTGTGTCATGTTGGAGTAACTCTGCAGATATTTTTTTCATTAATTTCCTTGCAGAAGTAACTCTCTGGTTGCGCTGAGGCGAATATCTTCGTTTGATCAATAACTTCGGCCTCTGTTTGCATGCTTTGAGGCACAGGTGGCTTTGTGGTAGCTGGGAGGAATTAATTTGCCTCAAATGTGGCAGTGGAGGCCTTTCTGTCTGTTAAACACTTATGATTTTCCTTTAATTGTGTTTTTAATCTGGGGGATTAGGCTTTTGATAATCAATCTTAGCCGTGATCCCCGCAAATCTGTCTTCAATCTTCTGTTCTGCTGTATTCTGTCTTCAACACTGATACTCTTTTAGTTTTAATTTAATAACACATTGTCTTGTTGATGTGCAGGCCGCACAGGGCTCGTATGGCATCACTGCCTCATGAAGCAATGACGAGACACGAAGTAGAGCCCCGTGAACGGTTTTCCCTTTTATGAATTGAAAGCATGGGAATCGTCATTCCCGGCCTTCGGCCTTTATATAATGGAAAACCCACCAAACACCTGCAAAATACAAAACATATTATAAAATCCTGCGTAATTGGGGAAAAACTACTTCAGAAAGCGGAGGGAAGAGCAGGGTCGTTGGATGGCATCATCCAACGGCGGAGATCAGCCAAGAGGAGGTTAAAAAGGAGAGCAGGGGAAGAACAAAATGGAACCGTTGATCACGCAATGATCAATGGTGGTGATTAATTTGAAAACCCTTTGGTGAAAGGTGGAGGGTGATAAAATAACGCGGGAATGATCTGGGACCGTCCGATCTGGACACGTGGACAGTCCAGATCCAATCGGAGGATCGCAATCGAGGGCAACACTCAAATGGCGCCGAGGAAAATTTGCGATGCGATGTAGCACGAACCGTTGATCTGAGGATCAGATCAACGGTGGAGAATGAGTCGGGGGAACAGCTGATCGGAGGGAGCAAACAAATGTGGGTGATGGAAAACTCCGATGCGATGAAGCGCTGGCCATTTGATTGGCTTACGATCAACGGTGGAGATTAGCTTTAGAATGGACCGGTGAAAAACCATTATTCTTTATGGAAAACCCAAATTTTTAATAAAAAAAAAGGTTCTTATGGATCGGGGTGGAATATTTATATATGAAGTGACTGGCGCCCGATTGCGGGGCTACTAGATGTATGGAGTACCATGGGCCCGGGGCTTTATATAACAAGGGCCAATCGCAATCGGAGCCTCGGGCTTGGGCTTTTCAATCAACCCATTGGAATTTTGCGATGCGATTGGTGCCTGGGATCTTTAACACTTGGTCTTGGGTGAAATTCATATGTAATAGAGAGGCGGGGGGCGGAATCTTATATATATAAGCCCCAATCGCAATCAGAACTTCGGGCCCGGTCTTTCAATCAACCCATTGAATTTTTCCGATGCGATAAGGACTTCGGCCTTTGCGCTTGGTTTCACAAAGAAAACAAAGGACCGGGGTCTATGGATGTGGGACTTAATCGCATCGGAAGTTTTGATGCGGCCTTTTCGATCAACCCATTTGTATTTCTCTGATGCGATTGCGCGATCGGGTGTTTTCAATCTAACCATTTTTTATATTAACACGTGATTCTAACTCATTGAACCAAAACTTTGGAAAAGAGGTTTTTTTGGTTTTACAAAGAAAAATACCACCGGGGAAAAAATATTACAAGTTTTTAAGTGCCGGAGGCGGGCCCACGGGATATATATATATATAAAATAATATGATCGGGGTTTTTACAATACAAAGGCTAATCGCATCGGAACTTTTGAACATGGCAAAAGACTTGCGCACTTGAATCTTTCCGATGCAATAAGCGCCAAACAGGGTTAGCGCTTGGTTCTAGGGTGTGGGCATGTGGGGGAAGTGGTTTTAAACTTAGCCCAAGGGGGCTTGAGTCCTTAGTAATAAAAACTTTGTTTTTATGAATTTTTCAGAGTTTTCAATGGATTTGGGGGTTTCGGTAAGGCTAAAATGTGAGTTTTTAACCTTGTAAAAAGGATTTTCATGAAGGGAAGAAGAGGAATCATGAAAACAAAGGAGATTTATGGAGAAAAAGGGGAGCAAATGAAGGTTATTTTTGAGTGGGAGAAGGGGGAATATGATGGTTTCTCAACAGTCTTTTCTCATGAAATCAGCAGAATTTATGAGTAAAAAATGGAAACAGTAAAGAAGATTTGGACAGAGGCGTGAGTAATAGAATTTGTTCCTTGAAGGCTCCAAAAATTCTTAGCCACCTTTTGTTATAACAAATTTTATAGGTGGCTAACAGTGGCTCCACTTGGGGATGGTGCCTTCTTGAAGGCATCAAGAACTTCAGACTTGCATTCTCTGGGAAGATGACTCGTGCCTAATCCATTGTGTTCTCTAGGAGGCTGACCTGTGCTTGATCCATTGGGCTTCTTTCCTTTGCTTAAATGATCTTGTTTTGAAAACATATTAGCAGCCATAAAAACAATGGTTCTTTCATCAACAAGCTCTCTACCTGCCCAATCCTACTGATCTAGCATTTTTTCTTCATTAGAGTGCACTTGGATTGGCAAACTCTTTTCACAACATTTTATTCTTTTTGAATGCAGGAAATCTAATCTATTTCTACTCCTTATTTATCCCTGAACTCAGATTAAACAGTTGACTTCAAATGCTTCTCTACCTAATCTACTAATCTGTTAGGATTAAACAATCCAACAGATTTTTATTCTCTAATTTCTACAACAGAAAATTTAAAAACATACAAGTCAGGATTGAACAGTCTAACTTGATGCTGGTCTATGGCATAAAAGACAAGTTGCACATAGACATTATTATTCACAAAACAAAAATGGAAGGCTTACTATCTGAAAATTAAAAGCACTTCCTTCCTCTTTTTACAGCTCTGTTTAGACTCTTATGTGAGTTGTTTCTTCCTTGCTCTCTGGTTCAGATTTTGAGCTAATTAGAACTAGATTTACATCTTTTTTACTCAAGAAAATAGAACATATTTGATTCATTTCTCTTTGGAAACTTAGGTTCAGATTTTGATCTTGTTTGAACCTTTAATTTCTATCCTAAACTATATACTGATAAGCCAAGATTAAACATTTTGGCAAATCGAATTCACAATCCTATCAGCAGAAAATTTAAAGCTAATTAGTCAAGATTAGACAGTATGACTAACTATAAGTGTGTTCTTAAGGAGTGGCATTTGAGCTTGCACACTTTCAGATTTGTTTCTCTTTTTTGGTATGGGGCTATACCTTTCTTGTTTTCATAATCTGCCCTCTTTTCTTTCTTTCATTGTTTTTTATATTTTGATTTTTTTATTTTTCTTCAAAGAAGAAAACAACAACTAACTACATGCTCAGAGGTTGTGCTTTATCGACATTCCTATGTAACCTATTCTAAACATGGATTATTTACATATTCATATGATACAAAAGTGCCAATGTAGCCAGCTGAGTAATGTCAAGAAGAAGAAGAAACTTTGGCTACTTGTCAGAGGTATCCATAGAACAAATTGAAGACTAACCTTCAATATCAAGGCTATCACAGAAGGCGACAAATTTTCATGTCCCTGTTTCTTGCAAAGGGTCACTGTTTCATAATTTGAGCCAGTTGGGATTTCCACACACTCTTCCATAGGATCAACAAAGAAAAGATGAATATTCTCTTCTTTTTGACCCTCCATGTCTGGTAGATTATTTTCTTCCAAGGCTTTAGCTTTGAGGAGTATATCTTCAGAAATTTTTTTGGAAGCATCATCATCTTTAACCTGCATAATAGAAAACAATGAAATATTTTCTTTCTCTAAACATATTCTTGCTTCTAATATACATTCAGGTTCTTTGGATGACATTTTGACATTAATGAAGGGAGAAGTCTCTTCTTAGGAAGATGGTATATCCATAGCAGGATAGTCTGGTATTTGTTTTTCTCCCTCATATTTTTCATTATCTGAACTAGAGGATTCATCATATTTGGCAGTGTCATCCTCCTGTAACCATGGTATGCTTGGATTCAGTGAACTGAACTTTGTGAAGAGGTTATTATATTCTCGAGCAGGGGAGTATTTAAAGGTTTCCTCTTTTCCAGGAGAAAGCTCATTTTGCTCAAAAAATTCTTTATTGCTCAGCTCTTCACCCTTCGAGTTGCAAGACTGTTGATTCCCAATTATGTGAAAGCTTTTTGTGATGGATTGAAAAGGGTGATTTATGCTTTCAAGTTAACGATGGTGAAACTAATAACACCAATCGAACGCCGGTTGACCTGCGTGATTAATTTCTTCTTGAAACTCATCATCATCATCAGATTTATCGAAATTCGGAAAATCATATGAATAAACAATTTCGTCAGCCGAACATATTGGGTCATCAGTAGGTCCTTCTTCATTTTGATCTACAAAAGAAATTTCTAAATCTATACAAAAAAGTTCTCTATGTGAATGGGCAAGAGCGTTTGTTTTGCAGAAAGTTTCAGAGACTAACCGTTTATAAATAGTCTGATCTATCTCTTTTTCTGTCAAAGGGGAATATGTTTCTATGTTCCTTTGAATAGGAGTACAGTATTTCTCTATCTCTTGTGAAGACTGATTTTGAGGTTGGATGTCTTCTTGAGCCTCAGCTACAAGGGATGATGAATCGATATTTGAGTTTTCAGGGATATCTTGAGGAATGTCCATTATTTCTTGTTTGTTTTCTTCCTCAAGTGATTCATCTATATTTTTATAATTTTTCAATAAGATATTAAACTCATGAATGGCTATTAAAAGATCTTTAGGATGCATCTCTCCCAAAGCTTCATTATTATCTATAATGTGTTGGGTGATGTTTTGTGATGGATCATAATATATTGCACCCAATGATAATGATGTAGTGTTTTCTTTATAGTTCTCATAGAACACATATTCAAGGTCTCTTAAAGAAAACACACTACTAGATCTTAAGCATTCATACCAATCCATAGCTTTTCCTTATAATGTTAACATGAACATTTTTCATTAGGCAATCTTCATGCCATTCAAATTTCAACCTCCATACATGTATGTGAAATTTGATCACATGTAACAATGGGTTATCAAAATTTTCGCCTTGGAAAATAAGCAGGTTGTCATCCTAATTCACCTGGGCCATCTTATGTGGAAACCCAGGGATATGATCTCTACTCATTGGGGCATATATTCGTTGTATCCTTGGAATCATGTTTGTAAATTAAGAAAGAGGTCACTGTGTCTGGTCAATCAGTTCAAGGTCTTCTACCAGTGGAGAAATTTAGTCTTCTAGGAGTTTCGGAGTGTGGAGTCACCAGGTGGAAAAAATTTTAGCTCGTAAGGAGGTAAAATTTTTTTATGGTTCCACCACCATATGTTTCTTGTAGAGCTACAAGGTTTTCAGAAACTAAATTAGCTCTTCAAGGGTGATCTGAAAACAATTGACAATTTAATCTTAGGAGACTTCCTAAGGATACCTTCTGGGTTATCAACTATTTCAGGTGGATTAGGGTCAGGATGGGCTCTAGTGTGAATCTTTCTAGGAGCCACTATGCTGTGTTTTTCAGACCCAAATAAACAGGAAAAGTGCAACCAGATATGAAAATATTTAAGAGGTTAGGTAGTCTATTTTACAAATTTAATCCTACAGTCTTTCGACTGAGTTTGAAAGATATTATAATGATAAGGGTTCTTCCCAGTGGATTCTTAAGGTTTTTTCAGGATTGTGGAGTCACCAAGTGGAAGTTTTTAGCTCTTTTCAGAGGTAAAAAGTTTTATGGTCCAACACCATGTTTATTGAATACTAATCTAAAATATTTTTAGGTTTTTTCTGAGTTATTTTTAAGTTGTATGGTTTTTTAAAGAACATCCTAACTATGTTTCAAACTTAGCTACGGTTATGAGACAAAGACAATTTTACTCTTATGGCTAAGCCAGCTGATTTTTCAAGGTTAGATAAAGTTTTAAGAGAATCCTAGGTTTTACCTAGTTTGTCACTAATTCAAACAAGTTTTACCATGATTACCTTTCTTTGGTAGTGCTTGAAAAGGCTGCTTTTTACTCTCAAAGTTTTATAAAAATGAAAATGATTCTGGGTTTGAGTTCCCCAGTGGAGTCCCTAGAAATTTTAGGGATCTGTAATCAGCAAGATTGGCAAATTACGATCATAGAAACAACATCGTTTCAACCAACTTTGGGATTCTAGGATCTAGCCCCCCTGAATTCGGAGAGGGATCTCTCCAATTAGTGCAAAGATGGATTTTTCTTTGAAGTTTTGGGTAATGATATTAGGCTAGTTATGAAGGCCAAGGGTTTGTTTTGTTTTTGGATGGTTGAGCATGAATATTGTTTGAGGTGGAAAGTCCTAAGTGCAAAGAGTTTCAAAGGTGAGAAGTTGCAAGCAAATAGAACAAGCTTTGGCCAGGAAGATAGATAATTGCACGTTTTAGTCCATTGGGCTATGGAGTCAGAATAGGGTTTAATTGGAACAGAAAGAGGCAAGAGTGGTCCATGGGGCAAGTCATCTATGTCTAAGGATCTCTTTGAAGATTGTTTTATGGAATGAAATGATACAACAAGAAGGAAAATTAAACAGATGCAGAACAAAGAGCAGCCCAGGATCTGGTAAGTACTTTTAAACTAGCCATCCTTTGACAAACACTTAAGAAGAACATAAAAGAAAACTAGGAACTGGTAAGTACTTTTAAACTAGCCAGCCTTTGATACACTTTCAATAGAAAACATTTTAAAACAAAGGTGAAACTTGAAGGCAACTTTTGGAGTAGAAACTAGTGGGCCGAGCTCACCACAAATCCTCTCCTAGCTCTGTTTTACTTGGTCACTTTCAAGAAAAACACAAAGATAACACAAAATGGCCTAAGATCTGGTAAGTACTTGTAAACTAGCCAGCTTTTAACACATTCCAAGAGAAACATTAAGACAATCTTTGGGGATAATACTAGGACCAGGGCACACCATATCTTCCATAGTTCATCTCTACTTCACTAATACTGAACATAACATTCAAGAATAATATTTAGCTAAGGCGATAAGATGAGGGAATGCCAACATTCCTATGCTTAAACTAATTTAAATCATTCCCAAATAACACAGTTTGGAAGAAAACATATAAATCAATATTTTCAGTCAGAGAAGGTTACTGATATACAGTAGGCCCTAAATCTATGCATTAATGTTCTTTATAAGAGAAAATGAAACACAATGAAAACAGAAACAAAATACCAACTTACAAGTAGAAAAAAATCACCGTCAATGTAGACCAGGATCCCATAAATCATCTTGTATTGATGCTCCGTACCAGTTACAGCTTTAAGTCCACTGCTTGAGTTTAGCAATCATCTACTCATCTCAGCCTAACTTATCTATCACCATCAGAGCTCCACGGGCTAGTGAACACTATTTACAGTCAGAAGTTTAAGCTCAGTTGTATTTCAAAGTTCTACAACCAACAGTCTCTTATCTTCTACAGACGTATTTATAGATGAATGAGGAGGGGAGATCTAATAAAAGATCTCTCTGAACAATTAATATAGGTTAAATGACTTCTCGGCCTTTAAGGGGCTCGATGGAGAAGTTTACAAACATTTTGGTTTGTATTAACTGTTTTACATTTATGAATTAAGCTCGGTGGGAGATTTTATTGACTTTAAGGCTCTGTGTCATGTTTGGAGTAACTCTGCAGATATTTTTAGCATTTAAGTTCCTTGTAGAAGTAACTCTTTAGCCGCGCTGAGGTGAATATCTTCATTTGATCAATAACTTCAGCCTCTGTTTTGAATGCTTCGAGGCACAGGTGGCACTTATGGTAGCTGAGGAATCAATTCACCTCAATTGAGTCAGTGGAGGCCTGTCTGTCTGTTAAATACTTATGATGTTCCTTTAATTGTGTTTTAATCCTGGGAATTAGGATTTTGATAATCATTCTTAGCCGTAATTACCAAATCTGTCTTCAATCTTCTGTTTCTGCTATGCTCTATCCTTCAATGCTGATACTCTTTTAATTGTGATTTAAAAATCATAGTGTCTTGTTAATGTGTAGGCTGCACAAGGCTCGTATTGCATCAATGCCCATGGAGCATCAACGAAACGTAGAGTGGAGTCATTTGAGTCCCTTTCCCTTTGATAACCAAAAGGCCAGAGGATCATCACCCTCGGCTTTATTTTCCTTCATAGTATGGGAAAAAAACCTTCGAAACCTGCAAAAAAAAAAACATTATGAAATCCTGCGTATTTGGGGAAAAACTGCTTTGGAAGGCAGGGGAGGAGCGTATCCGTTGGATGGAAGCATCCAACGGTTGAGATCTGTGTAGAAGAGGAAAAAAGGAGAGTGGGGGGAAGAATAAGTCAAAGTGATTTTGGACCATCCGATCTAGACACGTGGATGGTCCAGATCCAATCGGAGGATCACAATTGAGGGATTGCAATCGGGGGTGGCAGGAAAATGCACCGATTGAAAGTTGTGATGCGATGTAGTGCAGACCATCGATCTAAAGTTTAGATCAAAGGTGGAGAAAGAATCAGGGGAAAGGCCGATCGGGGGAAGAAATATAATGCAGCGATTAAAAAACATGATGTGATCGAGTGTTGGCCGTTTGATCAGCTCATGATCAACGGTGTAGATTTTAGCTTTAGAATGGACTGGCGAAAAACCCTTATACTTTATGGAAAACCCAAATTTTTAATAAAAAAAAAGGTTTTTATGGATCGAGGCGGAATATTTATATATGAAGTGACTGTCGCCCGATTATGGGGCTGCTATATGTATGGAGTACCATGGGCCCGGGGCTTTATATAACAAGGGCCAATTGCAATCGGACCATCGGGCTTGGGCTTTTCAATCAACCCATTAGAATTTTGCGATGCGATTGGCGCCTGGGATCCTTAACACTTGGTCTCAGGTGAAAGTCATATCTAATAGAGAGGTAGGGGGGTGGAGTTTTATATATATAAGCCCCAATCACAATCGGAACTTCGGGCCTGGTCTTTCAATCAACCCATTGAATTTTTCTGATGCGATAAGGACTTCGGCCTTTGCGCTTGGTTTCAAAAATAAAACAAAGGACCGGGGTCTATGGATGCAAGACTTAATCGCATCAGAAGTTTTGATGCGGCCTTTTCGATCAACCCATTTGTATTTCTTCGATGCGATTGCGTGATCGGGTGTTTTCAATCTAACTATTTTTTTATATTAACACGTGATTCTAACTCATTGAACCAAAACTTTGGAAAATAGGGTTTTTTGGTTTTACAAAGAAAAATACCACCGGGGAAAACATATCACAAGGTTTTAAGCGCCGGAGGTGGGCCCACAGGATATATATATAAAAAATAATATGATCGGGGTTTTTACAATACA
Organism: Pinus albicaulis; assembly: GCA_034641835.2. Taxonomy (NCBI): domain Eukaryota; kingdom Viridiplantae; phylum Streptophyta; class Pinopsida; order Pinales; family Pinaceae; genus Pinus; species Pinus albicaulis. The sequence continues at coordinate 235,878 of JAXQQM020065194.1, forward strand.
AAGGCTAATCGCATCGGAACTTTCGAACATGGCAAAAGACTTGCGCACTTGAATCTTTTCGATGTGATAAGCGCCAAATAGGGTTAGCGCTTGGTTCCAGGGTGTGGGCATGTGGGGGAAGTGGTTTGAAACTTAGCCCAAGGGGGCTTGAGTCCTTAGTAATGAAAAAAAAAAATTATGACTTTTTTCAGAGTTTTCAATGGATTTGGGGGTTTTGGTATAGTTTAAAATTTTGTTTTAAACAACGTGAAAATGATTTTCATGAATGGAAGAAGAGGAATCATGAAAATAGAGGAGTTTTATGGAGAAAAAGAGGAGCAAATGAAGGTTATTTTTGAGTGGGAGAAGGGGGAATATGATGGTTTCTCAGCAGTCTTTTCTCATGAAATCAGCAGAATTTCTGAGTATAAAATTGAAATAGTAAAGAAGATTTGGACAGAGGCATGAGGCCTTCAAGAGTCTTCAAGAGCCAACACATTTTAGTAATAAAATTTTTTCCTTGAAGGCTCCAAAAAGTCTTAGCCACCTTTTGCTATAACAAAATTTATAGGTGGCTAACATGGTTGAAAGAATCCAATTGCATGGAGAGAATGCTGGGGGTGAGGTTGTAACTAGGATAAGGCCACTCTATCTGTATGGACGAGTTTCTTCATAAAAATTCCCTCGCATTCGTCACACACATCTGGATTAATTTGACTTGTAAATACTAGGAGACTTCTAGATTAACTAGAAAAGGTAAGAAATGGTTGGTTAAGTCCTCCAACGTGTGTGAACATCTTAAGTGGTACATTGTGGTGGATAATCTTTCCTTTTACAAAATGTGACTTATTACTTATAGTACTTTTAGTTACAATACCACGGGTAAATTCCATGGGTGGGTAAATACCATGGGTGAATGAATACCATGGGTAGATGCTGCTTACAATACCATGGGTGGATGCCACTTATAATACCATGGGTAGATTCCATGGGTGGATGAATACCATGGGTGGATAAATACCATAGGTCAATGAATATCATGGGTAGATTCCATATTCCATTCAAATCATTCCTACCTCGTTAAGAAGAAATGGTTCCCATTACATGAAATTCCCTCCTTAGAAGCCTATGTTGAATATTAAGATCCACTGAAGATAAGTGTTTTGTGTGATTAATGTTGAAAATACTGGGGGGGGGGGGGTGGTGAATCAATATTCCTTTCAATTAGTATTATTATTAATCTTTAAAAGCATTAGTTAATCTTCAATTATTATCAGTGTTTGTACAATGATAGCACTAAACAAAAGGAACACAAATGCACACAGTTTTTAAGATGGAAACCCTCTTCGAGACAAAAACCACCGGAATTATTTTCTAATAATTCTTTAATACTCAACTCCAATTGAAAATAAAGCTCCAACTTCCTAGAATCTAGAAAAGCATTCTTCTCTAGCTCCCACTGGATGGATGCTCCAATGCCTGAGATTCTTCAGTAGTCAACTGAACGGATGCCCCAACACCCAATGAGCTACAACTCACCCTAGCACCACCCTACCACCCTGGATTTTTCATAGGCTTGAATCTGTTGGTGACTTCATGCACCAGCCTAGCATCACCCTACCACCCTATAGAAGAATAAAAGAAGAATGGACTCCCGTACTAGGGAAAATGGTCCATTTAACAATGATATAGAATGATGTAGAAGAAGAAGACACACTAGACCATAACCTCAAATATAACACACGCACCTAATGATGATCCTAGACCTCCCGACACTGCCTCTTCAACACTTGGCAGATAGACACTAGTACAATTTTTATAATGATGCATTTACAATGACTTTGTACAATGATACCCTTATAATGACTGTACACAGTGCTTCCCATTTGAAGACTTCATGTGGTGAACTTCTTGTTGCTATTATGCACCTTGATTTCTGCTCTTGCCATGCTACCCTCTGTTGCACCTTGCTTTTCGTTTGCACCCTAGAAAGTCTAGTCCTTTGTAGCCCTTGACAACACATGATCTAGCTTTTTCTTTCCTTCTATGATCTCGATATTGAATCTGGTGTATCTCTGTTATTTCAGATCCCCAATACATGATTTTTGGTTTTGTAGTAGTCCTATGAGTCTTCTTTCCAATGCGATAGGTCTGACCCAATTTGGAAACTTCCAGGGAGAGTTATGCCCAATCTCTCACAATGACATAATTATGGTCTAGTTTAGTAGAGCGAACTTGTACGATGTATCACGTGTCACTGTTTCTTCATTCGTCTCTGAAATTGATACAGAAAAAATATAGTCTATGAGATATCTTCCAATTTTTAGAGAATTCCAATCTGATACTCAGAGAGATATTTATGGTGATTTTTCCAAGGTCACTTCTTTGAGATGAAGTTCAGGAGCCTACAAAAACACTAACTTCCACAGATCATATCTCTGAAAGTATTGCGCACCTTGGTCTGAAATTTTTTCAGGAGCTTTATTAGGATTTTTTCTTCACGTCATAAACATTTGAGCTTCTTCACCTTCATAGAAAACAATTTAGAGCATAAATTCCATGATGACCTGTTTCAGGTAGTGAAATCCCTTCATGAGGAGGATATGAGGATCACAATTTATATAAATGCTTAGGTTGAGAGGGTCTTGAACAAGTGAACATGGGAGGGATTTTAGGAGCTTAAAAATTATTAATTATTGAATTTTAAATGACCCATTCCACAACCCCATGGTGTTTTAGCCCATGAACTGGGGTTACAAACTTCAAACATTAATATCTCTCAAACCGTGAAGAATTACATGGCGTGACATATATCAACGGAAATATCTCGACAAGTAGAAACCATAAAAAATATTCTTGACCCAGAATATAGTAATTTGGTAGGTAAAAATTACCATGCAAGATTGGGGTAGCCCTTAGTGTTGCTTGGGTTGACATAAATGACAACCACTGATAAAAAATTAACCCATAATCATGATGAATGAAGATCCGAGGATAGAGATATCATGTAATGCTTGCGACCGTCTGTGATACTGACAATGTGCTTCGATGAAGTGTGGGTTTGTGAATGAACTATAACCATGAAAAATGAATATTTAAGGATAGATATACCTTGTAATTCTTGTGACCAAGTGTGATACTAACAATGTGTGGCCTAACAAATGGAATTCGATGACAATGATTTTGTGCAGTTGAACCATAACTGTGATGTTGACTGTTGATGAAGTAGCAGGAGCCTACATAACATGGAGTGTGTGTAATATGCCTAGGGGGATAATATAGGGTACAAAGGGAGGTACTCAAGGGAATAATATGATGTAATAATATAAGAAAGATAAATAAATGGGCCATAGTTAATAAATAAAGTGGTTAACCCACATTATGTAAGGAACCACATGTAGGTAGGGAATAAAGTGATAAGCCCATTGTATTGGATGTATGGTATTGAGAGACCCATGGTATTACATGTATGAAACCTATATAGAGGCTAGAGACTCTCCATTGAGAGATGTGAAGGATTATTGTATTGGCAAGCATATGGCTTGTGGAGTGATCTCCTTCCTTAAGGAGTGAATGTATGGTGTTGCCCTACCTCAAGGGTTTTGATATTAATGAAGATCTGAAGTTTTATCTTCAATGATGTTATTTCTTGGGAATATTATCCATTTCTATACATTTTCTTGTCAGATCTATTACAAGTGGTATCAGAGCACTTTCTTAGGCAAAGTTTAGGAGATTTTTTTTTTTAATTTTTTGCAGGAAATTTTTGGGTGGCGAGTTTGCAAAGAAGATCTGAAAATTTTGGCACAAAATTTTCAAAAATAAATAGCAGATCTGGATTCCTTGAACAAAAAAACCCAATTTCAAAAAAAAAATTATTTAAATTGGAGTTCGAATGAGGGTGACATCACTTTTTAAATTCAGTTGTGTTGCATAAATGTTTCTGATGATAATTTGTATATGGCAGCTCTCCTCACATTTTTTTGTAAATTTTGGTGCAGAATTTCAGAAAAACAATTATAGATCTAGGCTCCCCTTAAAAAAACACTCAATTTCAAAAAACAATTCGGTCAAATCCGAGTCCAGATGAGGGAGTTATCATTGATTTAAAAACACCCATTTTTTTAGAAATCTTGTGATGGCGGGAATGCTGCAGCACAAATCTGTGTTTTGAGAGTACCTAGATCAGGATTTCAATCACAAGGATAGATTCAGAATGACTATTCCATTTCCTAAAATAGGCTATATTAATGATTTTGAGTTATATTGACCAAGTAATGTCCGTTTTAAATTTTTTCCAAAGTAAGTGATTTTCTTCAAAACCCTTACTTTGTTTTAGAGGTTCTTGCAAGATGAAGTTTATAGGAAAATATGATGGCCCTACTATTGAATATTTTATACAATATCACAAGGCTCAATACCGAAATTTTTTGATATGCTCCATAGGGCTTCATACAAAATATGAGGCAAATAAATGGTGGACCTCACTTGACAGCTCAATAAGGAAACTTCCCGAGAAAAAACTTGAAAAAATCCTTTTGAACAAGTGGTCTCAAACTAGAAAGAAGGACAGTAAAAGCTATAAAGACGTATTTTCTACTAATATTTCCATATTACGGGTTCATGGAAGTATTCAGAAAGAGAACATCATTGTGTCCATCATTCCTAGTTGTAAGCATAATTGTATCAATGTGAATTTGGCTAAAATATTGCAAGTTCCAGCAAATCATATTGAAAACACATAGGTTGATAATGAAGATGTTCAAATTTATAAGGATTTGAAGATTTCTATGGATAAGTATGTGTTGCATTCTGATTTTTATGCTTCAGATATGGCTGTTGTGGATGTTGTTTTGGGACACCCTTGGATGGAATTTGTTGGTACTGTCAATTTTAATGTGTAAAAGAAATTCATGAAGCTCTGGTATAAAAAGAAGAAAATTACATCGCACGATATTTGCATTAGGAACCTGTTATACGGTACAACAACCCCCCCCCCCATTTTTAACTTATTCACATCAAATGATGGGGACCCTTTTCTATAATTTTTTTGGCTAAAACATCTTTTAGGATTTTTATTAAGTTATTTATCTTACGATATTGTTAATTTTTCATTTTCTTTAGATTCTTGTTTTGATTTCTTAGTTGAAATCGATTTTTTATTAGCTTCCTGTTGATGCTTGTTTCACCTCATTTGATCAAACGGTTTGTAAATAGCACTCCTTTGAAGTTTAATCAATTATGTTGCCTGAGTTAAAAAATGCGTAAAATGTACAATATTTCATTTTTTTAATTAAATTAGTTCAATAATGCATTTAGTTTAAATATTAACCCTAGTTAGTCATTACTAACATTTTTCATTTTTTTTACTTATACAGCCAAATAACGAAGCATCGGGATTTCTATAATTTCTTCAATTTTCAAATAAATTACTAATCTCGAAAAATATGAAAAATCCAAAATGTCAATGTGGCTGTAGCTTATTTAAGAAAATCATCATTTTAGATAAATTCATAATCTAATTTAAACATCATTAAAATGAAACCAAAACAAAAAAAAAAAACTAATTTTTAATGTTAAATTTTAAATTAATTAAATTAATTATTATATAATTAATTAATTAAATTAAAATTTAATATTAAAAATATATATATAATAAAAAACAAAAAATAAAAAATTAAATAACAAATTCATCGCATCGGAGGTTTTGATAATACACTACATCGCATCGGAAGTTTTAAAACCCTGATGACTCTCCTTCCTGACCTCCCGATGCGATCAGTTATAACTCATTTTCTTTATGTTTGTTTTAAATTCATGAGATGAGTTCTTAAATTCCGATGCGATGAAACTCATTTGATTATCCCCGATGCGATGAGTCATAACGTGCCGATGCGATGAGTTCTTAAATGCCGATGCGATGAACTCATTTGTTTTACCCCCGATGCAATGAGTTAAAAAACTCATATCGCATCGGAAGTATCCATCGGAGCATCTTTTTAAAAACCCCGATGACCTTCATTTGTTTTAGGCGATGCGATTAGGTTCATTCGTCTTATCCTCGATGCGATGAGTTATTAATGTTAATGGTAAGTCTTATAAGTTAGTGGTAAGGTAGGTTAGTTTTAAATTAATATAGTATTAGTTTAGTTTTAGATTTAAATATTTAAATTAATTAATTTTAAATTAATTAAATTAATTAATATTTAAAATATAATTAATTAAATTAAATTTATTATTAATTAGATTAATTTGTTTATAAATAGTTAATTATATTTGTTAATTAGATTAATATTCATTAATAAATAGGTTATTAAATAATTAGTTTAAATCTATAATTAAAAATTAAATTAGGATTAACTATTAGATAATTAGAATTTAATTTAGGATTATATTTTTAATTAAAATTTTGATTTTTTTAGCCCAACAATAAAATTTACAGATTTATATCAGATTTGAATTATCAACTTTGGAGGCCCATAAATTGAGTTTTACTTGGCCAAATGAGGCCCAGGATAGCTCATTGGAAAGAGAAAATGAAGAACATTTCTGAGGAGGATTCACTAACAGACTTGGTCATTTATTGGGTCAAAAATCAGACAGAAGATCAAGCTCTGAATTTCTAAAATAAAATCAATTTTCTGAGTTTTGTTTTCTTCATTTTCAATTGCCCAGCCTCTTCTAATTGCAGATTCATGCATCGATAATATCCTTGGTTAATTAAGATTGTTATTAGCATCAAATAAGAAGCTAAAATTTATTTTTTATTTATTTAAATAGAATTTGACTAGATTTGTTTTAATGCTAGAAATAATATTTTGATTTTATTGTTGCATCCTAATTCATTTTAATTTCTTTTTGCAGGAAAAACAATAGAAGGGATATGGAGAAAAATATCTCAATCAATGAGAAAGATCCAGCAATTAAAGATTAAGATTTTTGAGCAAATAAAATTTGATTGGGCATATTTTTCTTCAACAAACTCTCTTCTCAAAATACTTTTGGAAATATTATAAATTGCATATTGGAAAATGTAAAAAGGGCTGCTCTCCTCTGCAATTCCAGACTTCTAAAAGCATTTCTGTAATAAGAATTTAGAGTTGTAGATGGGGAGTAGAGAAATTTCCAGATCTGAAAATTAATGAGGGTTTTTTATTTATATATTGAATTATGCCTGATGGGCAGAGTTTGCATTTCTGTAGCTTTAGTTTTGAAAGCATAAATTTAATTAATGTAAAGTACTGTTAAAGACCAGGATCAGAGAAGCAGATTCAATTAACTGGTATTTTTGGCATTTCTGTATCAAATACCAGTTTCATTTTTATGTTAATAAAATTGTTGTTTCATTTTATTCATGTTTATGAATTTCTATTGATATGGATAATTTTTCTCAAATTGTTATGTATCTCTGCTCTTATGAATTAAACTATGATTTCTGAGTAACTATTTACTTAGAAATCTATCTTATAAAACTGATTTATTAAATAGTAATGTGTTGCGAATTTCTTCCACATATTATTGTTTAATTATTAGCTTGACTGATTTGACAATCAATATCATTTTTGTGAATTTCTTCTGAAGTGTTGTTGATTTATTATTTCAGTCAAATGGTCTTAATAGAATATGTTTTGGTACTCACAAATGTGAACTAATTGAATTTCTTCGTTAGTTTGACTTTAATTAAAAGCCAGACATATTTAAATTCTCATCACTTAATTATCTTGCTCTTAGTTGGGTTAGATTTATATCTACCTAATTGAGATAGGATTTATATTAGTCTCTTTTTCTTGCATTATAGAACAAGTTTGAATTTATATTAATTTCTACATTCTTTTAAGTCCTCTTCTACAAGAGGCAAAATCTTAGTTGTGGTTTGGCTGAACCCAAATCAGCTTAAGGGTCATTCTCTTGCCCGATCAGAAAGAATAATTGATCTAATATCTCTGTCTATTGGTAGTTAAGCATACATCATAAACCAATATAGAAAGGGAAAAGGTAACTGGACCTAGTTAAACCAGTTGGAGCCACTATCATAAACGGAAAAGGAGTTGTATTAAGGTCCAGACCGAGTGGCTATCCCCCAATTTTGTTGCAGTGATTTTCGAGGCTTCAACATTTTTGACGCTAGAAGGAGGGCTTGAAACTTGTTATACTTTGGAGTCTTTGCATTCTGACATTTCATTTTTTACAATGGCTTCTTTACAACTTCCAATTTGGAGTTGCATACATGGACATGCATCTTCCAATACTCCACCCGAAGTGGTAAGACAACTGTCTCAGGTAAAATTTAATGGTAAGAAAAATTATTCTGCTTTTAATCATGTCTTTCAATTTATTCAAAATGTTTCAAATTATGATTTTAAAATAATTGATGAAGGCATTTTATGCAGAATTTTTACTCTCACATTTGCGGCAAAAGCTAGAAACTAGTGTAGAACTCTCTGGTTGCCTCAGTTCACAGTTTGGATAAATTTGTTACACTTTTCATTTGTAAATTTGACGGATACAATTATGAACATGTATGCGATGAAATTGAATATCTAAAAAGATTTGAAAATGAGTCTGCTAGAGATTTTAATATTCGATTTCATTTAAATTGTTGAAGATTTAAAGTTGAAGATAAACCTACGGAAGAAGAATCACTAGATTGGTTTGAATATATTTTCTCTCTTCCTCCCATTCCCAATCCATGTGAAATTAGTTTAAGATTTGTTCCATCCCCTTCTAACATAAATGGGAATTCCAATATCGATGTGAAAATAAATTATGATGAAGTGGTCTCACAAAGCTTGGAAAATATTTCTATTCAAATGCAAGATGATAATAGCAACAATTTTGGAGATAGAGCTGCCTTGAAATCTGAAAATTCCTCTACATTAAATTCAGAAAATCAGATTGCAAACCAAGACGTGCAAGCAACAATCAAAGTGAATAATAAAATGCAAACTGCTGTACAAATTTCTGAATTTTTTCATGATGAACAAATGCCGAAAATAGAGCAGCAAAACAACCTTCTTCAAGAAAGCATGAGCATACAAAGGAATGATCTAGAATCTGAAATTTATAGTGAACGGAACACACAATATTTCTCTAACAAAGAAAATTTTGAATTAATTATTTATGATTCTCATTTTTCCCTTTAACCTGATATTTTTAATGTTGGTAATTTCTCCCCTCTCGGTATTAATGATATTTCAGAAAATAAAGAGGGTGATTTAAATGAATTACCAATAAGTTTTTATCAAGATAGAGAAAAAATTATTAATCATTCTTTTTCCATTAATGAACATGAATTTTTTATTCCTCCTTGTTTTGATATATTGGACAAGATCGAAGGGAATTCTAGAGAATATTGTGAGGTTATTTATGATAATTATTCTAACATCAATGATGATTATTTATGTTCTTCTCAAGAGAATCCTCATGATAAAATTAAAATAACATCTATGAATCAGGAACATTTCAATTTAGAAATTATTCCAACCAATCATCATTCTGGAGCAGCAAATTATCTTCATGGTTTCACCATTCAATAAAACATTCCAATTTATGATTCATATCATGATCAAAATCCCATTCCTTCTCATAATCATAATTCTCTTTCTTATTCACAAGTTGGAATTGGAAATTATTCAAATTCCATTATTCTCGCCAATCCTTGTAAAAAAGAAATTATTTCAAAACAATCCCAATTCTGCTGTAACATTAGTTGTACCAATATATATTTCATTTTATTTTTTATTTCACACTTATTTTGTTCAAATTTAGATTTATTTTGTGATTTTATTTTTCAAATTTTAGGCACTTTATGCTGGCATATTGAGCACTTTAATAGTGCACACTCAATTGATGCATTGCCCTATTGGGAAATTGAAGTTTAATATTATAATCATGAATATCTAAAGCTATTAATATTTCAATTTCAATCAATGCTTATGTTTTATCAAAAGCTTCTATCTTCCCAAAGGTAGTGTCAGCAAGAGAATGCATTTTTACAATCCGGCCAGCAATCTAATCCAATTGATAATTTTACATCTTATTTGACAAATTTCCATCCATTTTTCATTCACTCATTTGAAAATTGTTTGGAAAGTTTTCCTTCATGGAAGATTGCTAATAGTTTAACACTTACACATAACACTAACAATTTTTTTCAGGCCTTTGAATTTAAAAGCTCATATCCACAATCTGGTCTATCATCTCCTCTTTTAAATATTTTTCAATCCTTAATAGAAATCCATCTAGATTTCTATGATCCAATTGGAATTCAATTGGAAAAGACATTTAAAAATAAGGTGATTGTAAATAAGCTGTTAATAATAACTGTACATTCTGATTACAGATTTAATTTTCTTAGTTCAATTAGATTTGTATTTATATTACTAACATTTGAACTGTGTATATATGAAGGAATTAAAATGAGAGAATGGTTACACTGGAAATATGACTATACCTAGTCATTTTCATGTATATGGTTAGAATAGAAGTAGAATTAATTTTGTTAGTTTTTTTTGTGTAGTTAATTTATTTTTAATAGTTCTGCAAATAAAAAAGTGAGAAATCAACCCTTCTCATATCATATACATGTTGAAGGAAATATTTTTCTTATCAGAAAATTTCTAATTCTTTCTCCCCATAATTTTTAAATCAAAATTTATTGCAGCAATATCTTTACTCTGCCTATTTTGAATAACGTCTTGACTAAATTCAATTGAAGTTGCACTTGGCACAAATCACTTAAAGCCCACTTTTCTCTATTTCCAAATGTCCTTATATGATTTTCTTCTGAAATTTATTTGTTAAAGGTTTTTGAGAATATAAAGCTTCATGATTTCATTATCCCATCAAAGATATGACTGTCTATTATAAGCTTAATTCCAATTTAATCATTATTAGTGAGTCTAACCTTTCATTATAATCACATGAAGTTCATATTATCTTCTTCGAAATTTGTTAAAATGATCTTAAGGGTGTCCATTTAGCTGTGTGCACACATTTAATTCTATGTTGATATTTTTCCATAATTAGTGGCTTTATCCCATCCTGATCTTTAGTTTATTATCTGATGTTGCAATGTGCATCATATTTATTTGCTAAAGGAATTATTAAACAGTCACTATAACAATACAGATTTTTCTCAAGCTAATTTGGAATGAGCAGAGGAAATAAATTGTTGTTGCAATTCAAAGGGAAGCCTATTTTCATATTTATTTCTAGTGAATTTTATGAGTTTCAGATTTCCTGAACATGAGTAAACAGATTTTATTTAAGCTGATTGCACACTCCGATTTATAATAAATAATAAGATGACTTTGAACAAATTTAGAATTTTTCTAAATCGAAGGAATAATTCGAAGATTCATGAGGTAAGTTTACAGACAATTTCCTTCCAGGTACGCATTTACAAGTTCATTTTCATCTATTATTAGTTTTTCTTTTCCTTAGTTTATTTTTTATTCTTGTTCTGTTTTATTTACATGTTTTCATTTGTTTTCAAAACTTGAAGTAAGAAACAAACCCATTTCAATTTTGCAATAGGTTCATGGAAATTTTATTTTGTGATTCATTAGAATTTGAAGCATTCTTTAACTTTTCTTTCATTCATTCATTTAGAAAACCCAATTGAATTAAAAAAAAAACAGTATCGCAAGATTCATGTCTGAAATGTTTCAACTTGATTTCTGATGCAAGACCTCCGATGTGTTACCTCATTCACAAAATCGCATATCGCATTGGGATGAATTCAAAAGTTTGTTTTTAATCGCAAAAGTTCCGATGCGATAGATTGAATCGCAAAAGCACATTAAACATAATTTTAATCCTTCCATTTGAAAAGTTTTGATGCGATGAACCCAATCAACAATCACAAATCGGGGAAATCATGTTCTAATATATTCATTTGCAAAAAACTCTGATGCGATAAAAACTTGATCACAATCACGAATTGGTAAAGTCATATCATAATTGGTTAAAAGGTCAACTTTAAAAAGCTCCGATGCGATGAAGTCTTATTGCAATCTCATTTTGGCAGAGTCCTATCATAATTGATTCTTCTTTTAAAAACCTCCGATGCGATAAGTCCAATAGCAAATCGCAAATTGGGAGGAAAGTTGAATACATCATTGTGTGCTCATTTTAGAAGCTGCGATGCGATAACTCATTGCCGATTTCTCATCGCTATCACTAATTGCCGATTTCGCATCAGTTATCGCTTCTCACTAATTGTTGATTGCTCATCGCTTATCGCTCTTCACTCATCACCAATTATTATATCCATTTCATTGCTGCTATCGAAATCACTTCATCGCATTTTATTCATCGTCATGTCACTATTCCAAATCTGCGATGCGCAATGTGCAATGTACAAAATACAAATCACAAGATGCAGTGTGCAATGTGAAATTTCCAACATGACTATCCTCGATATACACTTCTTCAATGATATGATCGCTCCATCTCATCACACATATTCTTTTTCACATGATCTCATATCGAAAATTTGCTACTGCAACCCCCAATGCGATAAACTCCAACGCATGCCTCTACATGCAATACGAATCATCCGATAAGGCATTGTGTTAATTTAAAGTAATTTTGGGTAACCATTACGATATTAAAGCAATTGATGACAAATTTGCAGCATATTCAAATCATTTTGATTTCTCATATATCTCAGTTTTAAATAATTCCATAATTAAATATGAAATTCAAGACCTCTCTATTTTTAAATTTCATTATCTTAAATTTGGTCTTAATTCTAAACAATTTATAAAATCATGGAATTTGTATAAAACTTATAATATTTTGAGAACATTCATCACTGTAAATTCTTAATCTCATTTTTGATGCATTTGTTTTAATTTCAATTCCCTTGAAGATAAAGCATTCCATTTTTACATTTTACTGCTTGCTTTAGTTTAAATAAAATAAATAATGATTTTGGGTTATAGGATTTTGGTTAGTTTTTATTCTTCATATTTTTAATGTGAACTAAAAGAAGAAGTCAGCTAGTATTGGAGAAATTGATACCTTCAGGTAAGATCAAATAAAATTATCCAATGGTAAGATTCATGTACCCACTTTCATTAATTTCCATTTCATTTTATTTTTTTTGTAAGTAAGCAATTGTATTAGATCAAAATATTGTACAAAAAGTTACAAAAAGGGCTGCCAGTACCCAAAGGTAGGAAAGTTGGACAGCCCAAACCATATGTAAGGACAGACATAGACACAGTGATCAGGAAATAGATAAACAACTAAACCAGGGACTGACCCCCTTGCCCAGCTGAACAGACATGCCAAAGGACTAAAAGGTGAATACTGGCCCTCCACGCAGGGATGCCCACAGTCAGGAACATTAAGCCGATCAGGAGAAAATGAGTAAACAAAGACAAGCAACTATTAGCCGAAAGAATCAAACCAGAAGGATAAAAATTGATCATTACATTTTAGTCAGACCCTCAAACCCACTCGGCCTGACCGTCCTTGGACCCTCTGCACTAGGAAACTCCGCGGCCAGACCATCAACATTCAGACCCCCGGTACTTGGACTCAAACCAACATCGCTCTGAGTCACATTGCGAGGACGGTGCCGATGGATGATGGTTGTTCTGGAACTGTCTGTCAGGAGCTCAATGGCCACATTTAAGACATGATGGAGTACAACTCGAAGAGCCTGATGAAGCCCTCAAGACATCAGGTGAACATCTTCATCTCCTCAGTTAACGAGTTGAGTGAAACTTCCAGCTTATCTAAGCGGGCTGTGTTCTTCACTGAGGTCAGCGAGTGGGCCTAGGAGGCCTCTTTGACCACCGCGCCTTGGCTGCTGAGGGCTTTAGCTAACAGAGTCTTCATGAACCAAGCCAGTTCCTGCGTGTGTAGAAATTGCATGGCCCTCTTGCTTAGGGTGCCAGGATTAGGGATCCAATCCATCTCCTCCTCGATGTCCTTGCAGTTTAAACTTGATCTGGCTTGATTGATCTCCTTTTCGAGATCATGGATAATCGTTTTTCCCTTGTCAGGGACCGAGTTTTTAAAACTTTCCTGAGCAAACTTAATATTCTTGGCTGCCTTAGAGCTACGAAGGACACGCTCATACATGGAAAAAAACACACACCAAGTGGAAAAGAAAGTGAAACTCATAGCAGAACCAGAGCAACAGAGCCTATCTTCACAGCCGAAATGCAAATCTCTATGAGGAAAACTATTTGAAAACACCACTATATAATTCGTAGAGGCCCAAAATGTGTAATAATGGCTAGGGGACACTGCACCATCTCGCCGACCACCATCCTGGATCCTCCAGAGATGAACAATGATTAACCAATTATGATATCGCATGTCGCACCGGATAACCAGCACAAACCTCAAGAGCCAAGGCCACGTGTCCTTACCACCTTTCCCCATTTTCTGATTTTTGAGATTGCTCTAATCATACCATCTTTTCCGAAGCAAATCTGGTACATATACCTGAATTTCCACCTTCGAACAATAAAGAGCATTGAATTGCAGTTATGTAGAACCCACATGAATTATTGAATGTCAGTACTTTGAAGATTATTCTCCATCGTAGACGTACTGAAAATTTCACGTCTCGAAATGTGCAAACATTCATCCCTGAGGTCAAGACAGGTAACATCATTCCAACATGTGTCTATGACGTCCAATAGATGGTCAACTGCATGGTTTTCCAAAGCGTCCGCCAAAGCATTCTTGAAGGATGACACCTTTCAGAACAGAGAGATTTTGGGCAATGAGACTGTTAGGGTCCCGTGATTTGGCTGATTGGAAAGCCAAATGATAGTGTAACATCAAAATAATCTTTGGAGCCCAAGAACCTATCCTTTCTAGACTCAGATAGGGCTCTCTCTATTTGTGTAAGGGATATCTGTGTGTTTACTTATTGTGTTCTGATTTTAGGCTAGTTATGAAGTAGGTTTTTGGTTTTGGTTTTTTAGGTTGTGAGGGATGAACTGATCGAAGACATAAGATAGGTAAAAATATGTCAGATCAACTTGGCTATGGGGTCGAAAAGGTCAAGAAAGCTTTCAGATGGTGATACAAGGTTGTTGAAGGGCCGATTGGATTCGAGGTAAAATGGATCTTTGGGCAAAATGGAGTGATATGGACATTAAACTTGTGAAGAACAAAGGATTTAAAACATAACTAGTTTAATAGCTTACATAAACATGGTAGGGAAAACCATTAATCATGAGAAATGTAACTATAAGTTGATCAATGCATAGAAATAAACATTCAAGCCATGCATAGAGATATATGACTCTCTAAATTTAGGAAATGGCTATCAGAATTTGGGGAAATACACTTAAGACAGACAAACTACTCAAATCACTATGTAGGAATGCCTAAACATAGTACTTCAAGCTATTGGGAACTTTGAAAACAATATTGCATAGTTTTAGGCAAAGGGCAAGATCAGTACAGGACCTCCTTGGTTCAACAAATGACAATCTAATAAATCAAAGAAAGGTTTCATAGGTGGAACTATGGCTAGCCATGAGTAAGTAGGGCATACCTTGAATCATACTTAGCATGCATAAAACCATAAATGAAACAAGCAAATAATATTCTTCAGTTATTAAGGAGCAATCAAAGATTCTTTAACATGACTAAGAATGAAGAAAACATAGAAGCTATAAAGAAACAGGAAATTTGAGGTGCCTCCAAGGGCATGTCTCAAACTTGTTCTCTACTGTCTTATAGCAAGCAAGAACATGGATTTATGAATGAAAACTAGGAAAAAAAACAGAGAGAGAGACATTATACCATTCTACCAAGTCATGGAATCCAACAACAATCCTCTTTCATCATCCAAGAACATCCAAGAAACTATCCAAAAGCATGAGACAAGTATTTCATCCAAAGCTTATATGACCATATATTGCTTCTATTCATCAAGTTCAACCTTTCTTACAATGAAAGCCTTTGGAATATATAGACCAAAGTGAGGAAAACCTCTTAGCTCAACTTGCAATCTCATTAGCCTATCCAAAATATCTAATTTTGTCCTTGAGGCTTTGCAAAGCCCAAGGAACAACATATCTAATAAAATATCTCGAAAATGATAAAAAAGGGAAATATATTGACTTTTCATAACTTATCATGTACAAAAATAGCTAAACGCACATGAAGAAAAGTCACTTTTGAAAGGTTCAATTTTTACAAAAATACTCAAAAAGTACATTAGCAAAAGGTCCCCTGACTTGGCGGAAACTTTTGGAGGCCTTCCCGATGTCGAAATGAGGCCCATGATGGCTCGTTGGAAATATCTGAGTGTCTACTTTTTGAAAAGGTTTATTTTTCTCTAAACATACCACTAGAAGTCCTCCAAAAATGGACCCGTGTGTAAAAAACAAAAAAAATAGGCCTTGCTGATAAACAGGGCAAAGTGTAGAAAAAGTGAGTGTTTTTCACCATTTTGGGGGAGAAAATGATCTTCAATTGATCTAAAAATCGCTGAGTATGTGCCCCTAAAATTATGGCATCCAATGATACCATTTTCATCCTTTGAGAATTCCCCAAACTGAAATGGCGATTCCCATGAGTTTTGGCCAAAAACCAAAAAATTGACAAAAAACAAAAATTTGTCGAATTTCGCCCAAACTTGGTGAACATGACCCTCAAGGGTTTTCAAAAAAATGTTGTGAAGCTGAGGCACAAATTTGGAGCCTTGAGGTGTATTTCCTCAATTTTGGTGCCAGGCGCTTCCCTTTAGCCTCCTTGAGTTTTTCTTGAGCAGCCTTCAATTTCCGTTGGGAAAATTGATTGAGGTTTTTATAATGCCTGGTCATCCTCCATTGAAGGTCCAAGTCTCTATTTTCCTTCTCCAAGTGATCATTAAATCTCTCAAGCCATGCTTCTCAATTGTTCTCTACCTCTTGTTCAAACAATGTAGTGAGAGGGGTAGATTGGAGAAGGGCATCTTCTTCTTCCTTTTGTTTCTCAAGGGCCTTTTTGAGCCCCATGGTTCTTGGCCTCTTTCGCCTGGGCTGATCTTCGCCTTCGCTCTCATTGAACTCACCCATGAGTTCTTCTAATCTCACTTGTGCTTTGGAGGCCTCCTTTTTGTATTTGATGGCCTGTGTCTCATATACAGCCATATGGACACTCATCTGCTTGTTTTTAACTTGCAAAAAGTGATTGAAGTTTCTAGCCCTATCAAGATCAGTCCTCAAAGCATCAATTTGGTTTTCTCTATTGATCAAGAGATTTTCTAGGATCTGGGCTTCATTGTCACTATCATCGCTTTGGATTTGAATGATATCAAATTCCCTTTCCTTTTCATGGTTGCTCTCCTCTCTCTCCTTTCCTTTTATTTGGGTGGCTCTTTTAGTCTTCCTCCTCTTGGGAAATTCGACAATGGGATTCTTGGGAAATTTTCCCTTGCTTTGGAAGGCCCTAGTCACATTTGGAGTTACAACTCTAGGCACCCTTTTCTTTGATGTCCGGGGCTTGGCCACTGTCAGAGAAGAGAGCATGGCCCCTTTCCTAGGAGAGGCAACTAGCACATGCTCCATTGGCTCTTTACCCTTGTCACTTTGCTCATCATTCTTGCCACTATCTTGGATTTCTTCATGGATGCCCTGACTGTACTTTTGTATTTCTGTTTTAGGGCTGTCCTCCTCACTATGTTGCAAGTTTTTATCATGTTGTTGTTCCTTTTTATGAGGTTGTTGTTCATCAACATGTGGCTACCTCTCTTCACTGTGCTACACCTGTTCATCATCATGTTGCTCATCATCTTCATGAGACTACTCACCCTCACTATGTTGCACATCTTTATCATGTTGCCCTTTATCATCTTCATGAGACTACTTTTCACCATCATGTTCCTCTTCATCATGCCCTTCTTCCCATTGCTGCCCAGTTTCATCATGCTGCTGCTCATCATCACTTTCCTCATCATCCCCTTGCTGCCCTGTTTCATCATGATGTTGCTCATCATCACCTTCCTCTTCTTGCTCATGGTCTTCTTCCACATCACGCTCTTTCACTTGTTTAATGGTAAAATTGAGCTTCTTGGGAATAGGGTTTCTAGAAGAAGGTGAAAGATGGTGAGTAGAGGGTGAAGGAGATGTATGAAATGAAGGGACAGTGGCGAAATCTGGATGTGTGATGAAAGTATCCCAAGAGACCTCCTTCTTCTCAAGCTGATGAATAATGATGACTTTGATGAGGGAGTAATGGAAGAGGCAGGCTGTCTGCTGAGAAGGAGGCTTTTTCTGAACAGTGGAGGCCATTTTCTCAATACTTCTATGTAGGAAGAAAGGGAGATTTAGCAATTTGGCCCTCGTGAAATGCATCAGAAATCGGATATGATAGGCATAGACTCAGGAGAATCTTCCCTCACAAGTGAATTATTTCATGATAATTTTCATGAGGGGGGCGTAACTAGTCAATAGATATGAGAATGGGAAAATGGATGGACATGAATCTCTATACTCAGGCTTCAAAAAGGGCTTGTATTCTTCTGAGTCCAGGTGGCTTTATTTAAACCACTTCTCCCCGACATAAGGGATTTTTGTGGCCTTGGAGATGGACCTTGGAGAGAATTTGAAATCTAGGCCTGCCAGCTGAAAATTCTTCTCTTGAAACCTCAAAGCACAAATTTGTGTTAAAGGGTAAAAGCTCTTCACCTCTTGCACTCTTTAACAAAATTCTAGACACCCAACCTCATGGAAATTAAACAAGAATAATGGATGGGCATTCACTTCTTCAGTGGAAACAGGCTCAAATCTCTTGTGCAGGCCACTCCTACTGTCTTGCCTAGGGGGCATCTTGTTTTGAATGTTCTTTGCAACACCAAGCTGTCTCAAATGGCCTTTGGAATGTTTTTCTCAAGCACACGCCTCAGTCCTCCTTGTTAGTCACTGTTTGACCAAGGAAATATGCTTCAAATGCCGTGTGAAATGGCTCTTTAACACCAACTTTCTGCTCCTTACAAATCACTATTTTGTCCCTTTTTATGCCAATCAACAAATAATTATCAAATAAAAATCACACAGTCAAAAGATTACTGTACTTGGGCAAGGTAATTTGAAAAAGAGGTAATGGTGGCTTTTTGTAGAACAGAGATCTCCTTGTGTTATGACAGAAGAAAAGCAGCCCTATATTTAGACAAAAACAAAAACACCCTTCCTCAAACAGTGCTTCTTCTGCTTTTCACTGGTTTCTATACAATGGTAAGCCAAACACCTTCAAATTGAGTTAAAATATCTTTCACCACACTCTGCTTTATGGGACAATGGAAGCAGCACTAGTTTGCTATTTCATAACACAATGGAGGCATTTTATAATGAGCAAACTTCCACCTTATAAAAACCGTGTTCGCCTTAGGACTATTGCCTCACTTTACAAATAATGTTTTTACCTTAGGATCATTGTTTTCCCTTCACAATCACTGTTTTCACCACTGCTAGGAGACCAATGTTTTTTTGAAGGCAGTTAGGGTCTTTTTAGATGGTTAAAACATCCACCCAAAATTGTAAGAATGTGTAACAATCATAGCAACAAAGCACTTTGAGTTTTCTCAAACATACTGCCCTCTAATCAAATTTTCTCTCTTGGCATTTATAGCAATAACACCTTTTAATTTTGGACCAAAATCCTCACCCTTTAAACACTGCTTTGACCTTAAGATTATTGCTTTCTTTTTACAAAAATTGTTTTGACCTTAGAATTTCCAATAGGGATTAATTTTGTTTTCACCACTGCTAGGACACCTTCAACAACTTGAAAACCATCTACCACTGTGTTTTTGCCTTGCAATTAGTGTTATGGCTTATCACTGTTTTTGAGGGCAGTTTTAGGCCTTTTGAAACTAATGAAAACACACCCCTTTTTACTATAGTAATCTTGGGAAATTATGGCAACAAAAAGCTTGGATTTCGCTCAAACAGATTGCTCTCCTACCACTGTTTTAGTCTTGACAATCATGGCATTAATTGCCCTTTAGAAATTTGAAAACACCAAGGAGGCAAAAAAAATACCTTGAGGATGGTTTGTGGCCTTTTCTTGATGAGTTGAGCAGCTTCACAGATGCTTTTGAAGGTGTTTCGATCATTCAACAGGTGAAACACATTCAAAAGGGAGAGCGTCGCGAAGTTAAAAAGGGTGTCGGGTCAGCCTTCGAGCGGTGGTGACCGGCGCTACAGGTGCGTTGTGCAGTAGTGTAACCTCCATGTATTTTTGCTCCTGAACGTTCCCTGTGCTTTTCCAAGTATGCCGTGCAGGCTTTAAGCCTCGGAACTTTGCAATTTCACTTGAAATTTCTTGCTTGGTCTGGTGAACAGCCAGGGGAGATGTCATTTGCGTTTTGATTTGCACAATGGAAGCTTTGCCAACAGTCAATAACTCCTTTGTAGTCGAAAAAGATAATTATCTTTTGAAATTTGTTTCATGAGGGTTTTCAAAACCTTTTGAAAAGGCCTTTGTTATAACGAAACTTGATCCATTACATTTGTAATTTTATCATTTTAAAACACTATAAAGACTCCTCTTTGAACTATTCCTTTAACAAGATGCTGTAGTTGACTTTTGAAAGGAAACATAATGATGGTTTCTCATTGAAGTAAAAAGGCCTTTTCAAGAAACTGTAAACCTCTTCTACTTCCCTTTCATTGTTCCTTATTAAAGAAGAATCTCTGCCACTTCTGCCTATTGCTAACCTTTTTAAAGGAAAAGCTCTGCTCAAAGAGATATCAATGATCCGTGAGGCATTATTTTCCATTCTTGCAAGGAGATAAATCACCACTTTGAAACTTACTTTGACGGTTGTTGCTCCTGATGTTTTGATGATGATCATGCCCACTGTGAAGCTGATTGAACTGTCAGGTGCTCTTTGAGCCTTTCTTTTGACTGTGGGTGAAGAACCTCATTTGTACACTCCATATCTTACCCATACCTGTTAATCAAGGAAAAAGGCCTTTAAAGACCCTTGGGACTCATATGCAACAACAAGGTCATTTTCACATGTCCATAAAGAGGCTTTTAACTGTGATAGTGGCATGTTTTATCTATTTTGAGTGTTTTCTGTGATTTTAAAGCACTTGCCACATCCTTTTTCACACCTACTATCTCTGTGTTGTTCATTTGCAAAGTCCCCTTGAGAAAACAAGGCTTGGGTTACCTTCTTTTCCCTTTGATGAGTTTTTGAAGAAAATCTTCATGTACAGGAAAAGCAAACCTTCTTTGAATATCAACATCACTCTTTCGCCTATTTTTAACCCAGCTCTGGACTTATAAATCTTGAATGGATTTCCACTAATTTCAACTCTGTTTTTAAAGGAAACAATGGCTAGAGTTCATGCCTGTTGATCAAGGAGAAAGATCTTTGGAATTCTTTATGAAATTACATACCTCAGCAGGGTTTGTTCATTTTGGCTCCAGACTGCTTTTGAAGAAGATCTCTGATAGGAGACAAGTCAGCTTCTTTTATTATTACGGTACCCCTGCTTTCTTTTTTGTTTTTAACACCATTTCTCTGTCCATAAGCCTTCAATTTTCTCCAACTTCTCTTAAAATTTTCCTTTCAGTCAATGAAAACCCTAAAATCAATCTCTGTCCCTGGCCCTCTGCTTATTAGATGAAGGAGGCCTTTATCACAGTGCCAAACCCTCTGCTTGTAAAATGAAGGAGGTTTTCTCAGTATTTCAACCCTTTACTTGTAAAATGAAGGAGGTTTTCTCAGTCTTTCAACCCTCTGCTCATGTATGGAGGAGGTTTTCTCAGTGATACCATTTCATCAGATTTTAAACAGTGTTATCTTTCCTTTGACTGCCTATTTATGCTTAAGCAAATGAATATGACAAATTGACAATAAGTCATGATGGGAATTTCTCTGAGACATGTAATTATTATTTTAAAATACCTTTGTGCCTCTTTAGAGATCACAAGAAATTTGGCCAGTATCTGCAAAGAATTTCTTGTCATTTATAATTCAGTAACCTTTGACTGTGATTGTAGGAGCTTAATGAGATAACTCTCTGTCCAGCATTTGCATCCTGGGCTCAAAACCACATGAGAAGCAATTGTCTTCTCATGTTGAGTTTAATACTTTCTTCTAGAACACTAGTAGACTTCTGCTCTTTGACAAAGACATTGATAAACTGTACATTTACCTAATATCAGCTTGACCTGTGGCATATGTATTGCTGAGACTTCAAGGCTTGTTAGTGGCACGACTTAAGGGTGTAACCAAACTTTATTTACAACATAGGAAGGTCTGTTAAGACTGATTGATAATAGATAGAGGTTCTTTGGCTTTAGGATAGTTTGCCAAGGGAGAAATTCTTAAAGCGCCACTACCTAACTTAGGGGAGACCTCGTGGACAGATTTGGATTGTTCTCTTTGGAGCTGATGGACAAACTAGTATGGCTAAGGCTAGATAGGGGTTGATAATGAGATTTTATCTCGTCATGGGCTGATTGAAAAGGTAGGAGGGAAAAAATGTTTATGGGTGTTTTCCAGCTGGAAAATTTGACAAATTTTGAGATTAGCTACTAGAAAACTTGGCTTTAACAGATAGTCATCATCAACAGGTGAAAAAAACTAATGACTAATAGTGGCTCCATTTGGGGAGGGCAACTCCTTTTCAGGAGGTGTCTAGAATTTCAGTCGGTTCTTTGAAGACCATTGCCTTTATCCATTGGTGCAAATTTCTTTCTTCCTTGATGCTATTTCTTAAAATTGACAACATGATTAGCATCAACGATATTTCTACCTACCCCACTATCTTTCCTAACATTTTTTCTTCTTTTCAGTGCATTTGGAATAGAAACGCTTTGACCTAGTATTTTTTTGAAAAATGACACTATCTAGTTCTACACTTATATCTGTCGGGAGTTCAGATTAAGCTGATGAACTCCTTTGTTTCTTTACCTATACTAGATCGACTGTCAAGGTTAAGCTGTTTGACAAGATTTTATTCTCTAATCTAAAACATGAAATTGAAAAATGACCAAATCAGGATTAGAGAGTCTGATTTGTCATGTACTTGTGGCATGAAATACAAGCTGCACAAAAATATTATTTTGCATAAAATGAAATCTAGAAAAACAAGGCTAGGGTACACAATTTGTTTTTCATCCCTGCTTTCCTCTTTGGTTCTGTTTTGAGCATGTGGAACCAGTGTCTTTTCTTAATCTACTCTCTTTGATAAGTCAAGCTTACATAATGTTGACCATATTTTCCACTCACCAACTTTCCAGCAATAAATTTAAAACATGTTCAGTTATGATTAGGCTAGATAACTGAAAAATACATTTGAGCACTAGTAGCGGCATTTAGACTTGTGCGCTTTCCGAATGACTATTTTTTGAACATGGGGCCTTCTTTCTATTTTTAAAACCGCCCTCTTTTTATATTTTTATATTGTTTTTGAATTTTCCTTTTTTTATCTATTTTTCAAACAATGGTATATACAATGATTGAAAAAGTTTTGACTCAGAAATCTTGGAAATGGAAAAACTTAAGCATCTTATCCTCATAAGGATCTCCTACCACTCTTGGTCCACTCAGCTCTTGAAAAGAAAAATTTGGAAAATTTTCTCTTTCAAACATGACATAAGGATTCATGCATGAATCTCTGAACAACCCCATATCTTCACGTTGTACCTCTTTATACCTCTGATTTCCACTCATTCATTAGCTGTACATCTTTTTCAAATAATGCAGATATTCTTTGTCATTTTTGAAGTATATGATGACATCATCAATGTACATCAAACTGCAGAAATTTAGAACTGGAAACATGGCTTTTAGGAGCATATTTTTGATATCCGGTGGTTTTACAATTCTGGGTTTTAAAATGGAACTACTTCGAGCATACTTGGAAAATTCTTTGAGATGCCTGCTTTGCAAAGGAATTCTTTAGCTATAACCTGAAAAATCATCTTGCAAAGACATATGATTAAAAGCACTTATCATTGGTATATCATGGTCTTCGGCAGGAAGGATGAAAATTTTGCCACAAGGGTGTGTATTAGTGCTTCTAAAATCAAAGCAGACCCTATGACCAGCTATTTTATCTTTGACTATTACTGATTGGTTCAGATTTTTTTATTTTCTTTTGTCGAAGTTGTTTCTTGGAGAGATGGCAGTGGCATAGTGTTTCCCACTATTTTCTCTATATGAAGTAGTATTTTGAATAAGATTGCAAATACTAGCAGTTCTAAGTCTTTGGTGGAGTGACCGAATGTTAGCCAATTCAAGTAGCTCAGGTATATTTGGACATCAGTCATCATATCCTCTCATAAGAAGTTTATCAGGAATTTTTTCTGGATTTTGAGCTGTTATGGGTACAGTCAAGGCTTCATTTGAAATGGTAGAGTTATATGATGGTAAATCCTTAAGGTATGGTAAGAAAATTAAGCTCCCCTGCCCCTGATTTCCAAAAAGGTTTGTGATATGCAAGTCTTCTAATGCCTCTGTTCTGAAAAAGTTTCCTGATGTTACTACTGATGTTTGCCTACGGTTTGAGAAATTTGATTGATAGTACATAATGGTTTATGCTTCTAGCTCTATCCCTATTTCAAAAGGAACACACTCTCTTTCCTCAAGACATAGCTGCTCATGATCATGATAGTTTTGAGTGTCTAGTTCATCATAGAGAAATTGGGGCAGCTGATGTGGTGGGTCTAAGTTTGTTTCAAATCCTTCTGACTGTTCTTCAATGTCCTCATCAGTGTGTAAAATGAAAGACTTCAGATCAGAATGCAAGGAGTACATCGGGATGTTATCTGGCCTCTCTTGGCTATTGATCATATATTTCATGTGTGATTCTCGATAGAGTATTCTAGTGTGGTCAAACACAGGAATAGTGGCATAGGACCTATCAAGTTGAATATTTCCTTGAAGCTTGGCTCCCCAAGATATGGATAAAAGAATTCCATACTTGGGAGGGATGTCTACTACCACTATGTCCATGATTAGATTTTTTGCAGGTACTTGGGCCAAACTGAAACAAAGATATTTGATTAAGCCTAGACATTTGACTCTACTTGAATCGAATGAATATAAGTCTTTATATGGTCTTGTGATTTCTAGGCCTAGTCTTTCCATCACAACCTTCAGCATGAGATTATGCAAGGCCCTGGAATCTAGCATGGCATTGTGTAGGATTTGGTCATGGATATTCAGACTGATGTAAAAGGGAAGAGTGGTTCCTTCTTGGAATTTTCCTTCCATTTTTGGACTAAACAATACTTCAGGAGTGTCATCAGCTAGATTAAGGGTGTTTGCATCATTTCATATATTTAGGACTTTTAATACTTGATAATTTTAAGAGCCTTGGGCGATAAGTTCAGTGAGGGGCATGGTAATCTTTATTTTGGCGATTTCTCCCTCAAAAATGAAAGGTGTTTGTAGTTTAGACAGGTTTGCTTCAGTTTTTTTAGCCATGACTTTCTCTATGTTCTAAGTTTGTTGACTTTGATTCGGGATTTTGTTTGACACACCCACCTCCGAAATATTTTTGGAGGTACTAGGAGCATCTAAGCCAATACTTGTTTGAATATATTTATGTTTTTTTTGGTCAGCTTTCTTGACCATGATTTTGTTGCTGCCCACTGCCTTTTTAAGGATGGTATCGGGGATTTTAGTAGTGTCCGAGCTAACTTTCTTGGATTTGTCCTGGTTTTTTCTACTTCTAAGGTCATACTGCCTATGAGCTTCTATGATGGCATTCTGAAAATCCATGGTAGGATCTTCGGGATCTTTATAGTTGGTTTCATCCTGATTCGGAGAGAAGAATGTTTTTTCTTCTTCTGTGAGGTAAACCTCACTGTCGTTATCAGACCCTATGAGGTTCAAATGATTTTCATCAATGGGTTCTTTATTCCTATCATCTTCTTCCACATAATTTTCATTTAAGGGTGGCCTAATTTATTGGTCATTTTCCCTTGGTTTTTTTTAAGACTATTCCCTCCTAAAATTTTGGTTCCGGTTTTTGTTTGGAGGGTCTAGCTGGTTGTCCCTAAGAGGGGTATTTTCACTTATATTTTCCCACATTTTGGCCATGGACCTAACCAATTCATCTATTCTAGGATCTAAGGGAGGGGATGAAGTGGAGACCTCATCCTAGTATGTGAATTTCCTTTCTGATCTGGTCCTAGCTCTCTTTTTTGCTAAGTTGGCTTCTACACTTATGGCCACTTTTTACATTTCCTCTAAGGTAGGGGGGTCCTTATCTCTTAGTTGATAAGTCATGTCTGGGTCAAAGCCTTCGGGGAAATTTTCCAAGGCTGAGCCAAGTGGAGGTTTGAAGGGAGGCGGGAGGGCGTTATACACACTGTTGAACCTAGTGCAGTATCCCTGGACACTTTCCCCATTTTCCCGTTTTAGATTGTTATACTCTGACAGGATTTGAATAGGGTTCTTTCAGATTTCCCACTTGTTTATGAAGGTTTGGTAGAGTTCTGGGAGATTGTGGATGTTTTTTGGAGTTAAGCTCTTAAACCATTTTTTTCATTCTCTGCCCAGGATTTGGGCGAACATCCTCATTCTGATGGTCTCATCTTCTATTTCCATGTATTCAAAGGCGCTAATCCTATCTACATGTTGTTGAGCTGTGGTAGTCTCAAATCTGGTAAAGTGTGGTGTTTTGGATTGATAGTAATTTTTTAAGGGAGCTAAAGGCTATGGCAACACCAAGGGTGCATACTAGGCTGCCATGGAGGGAGCTAATGGATGATGTACAAAATGAGGGCTTGTGGGATGAGCTGAGGTGGTTTGAATAGTAGTGGTTTAGATGGGTGTGGCGGATGTACTTGGGCTAGTGATTTGATTTTGAGCAGATTTGGGGTGGTAGGAGCCAAAGTGATAGAGAAGCTGAAAGTCTGGAGGTGTAGTAGGCGAGGCTTCTCTACTAGGACTCTGTGGCAGATCTAGGGGCTCAAGATCATCAAAGTCTATCTTGCTTTGTGAATTGCTTCTAAAAAGGGTTTTTGATGATTTTAAGTCAAAGGGGGAATCCTGCAAGGCTATGAGGTGTTCAGGTACTGATCTTGCTTTACGGATGGACCTATCGGTAGCTAAATTGCCAGTTTCGGAAGCTTGCCAAAAAATATTCTCTGGGTCATCTACTATGATAGGGGGAATTGGGTCTGGGTGAGATCTGGTGTTGATTCTTTGTGAAGCCAGATTTCAAGTCTAGGGTTTAGAGAGGATGGTATTTGTGATTTTTTCGGACGGATGGCCTCTCTAGGGGTTTACCAATGTGAAGGATGGTCAAAACAAAAATATGGACTAGTGGAGTCGCCAGGTGGATTTCTGTAAGAGCTATTGTCCACCACCAACACTATCAAATATGCTTTTAGGAAAAAAAATTTAGAAAAATTTGAGATGAAGACTTGCAAGGAAGAGTGATTCACTTGGTTTCAATAGTTTGCTAGGCTGTTTGGACAAGCTAATGGTTCTATTTGCAAGGTTACTTCTGTTTATCTCCTATTTTTAGGTGAAGTCTTCTGAATCGCTAAGTTATACTTAGTTTGTTACTGATTACAGAGTTTGCACCATAAGTTTAAGTTTTGGAAAGGATGAGTCAACATAAAAGGTATGGTTTATGAATTTTTTAGTTTTTTATGGATTTTTTAGGCCTACTGGAGGCTAGTGGAGTCGCCAGGTGGAACTTTGTTGTTTTTGTAAAGATGTAGCTATGGTCCATCACCAGTAACTAGGGAAAAGCCAATGTGGGAATGTTTTGGGGTTTTTCGAGTTTTATGTATCCTATGAGGTTTGGAAGAGTTTCCTATAACTGAATCATCATTTTACCAAGATGGTGAAAGAGATAGCTTCTACTCTTCAAACAACACTTAAGTTTTCTAAGTTTGATTGAGACTTTGGGAGTTACTAAGGAGTACTTAGATTGTCACTAACTCGGAAAGTCCCACTGTGATTTCCATTATGTTAAGGAGCGGTGGGATAAGTCAATCAGATAGTATTCTTAAGGCTGCTGGAAAGTTAAGGAATCTAAGTTTGTTTATCAGTCAGAGTCCCACCGTGATCACCATTATGTTAGTGTGGCGATGAGGTGGCTCAATGGTAGGCGTGTTAGTTCAAAAAGGGGCTTTCCGTGAGTCTTGAAAGATATTAAGATTAAAATGAACTCAGAAAAGTCCCACCATGATTGCCATTATGTTAGGGTCCCGTGATTTGGTTGATTGGCAAGCCAAATGATAGTGTAACATCAAACCAATCTTTGGAGCCCAAGGACCTAGCCTTCCGGGACTCAGAGAGGGATCTCTCTATTTGTGTAAGGGATATCTGTGTGTTTGCTTATTGTGTTCTGATTTTAGGCTAGTTATGAAGTAGGTTTTTAGTTTTTGTTTTTTAGGTTGTGAGGGATGAACTGATCAAAGACATAAGATAGGTAAAAATATGTCATATCAACTAGGTTATGGGGTCGAAAAGGTCAAGAAAGCTTTCAGATGGTGATACAAGGTTGCTGAAGGGCCGATTTGATTCGAGGTTATATGGATCTTTGGGCAAAATGGAGTGATATGGACATTAAACTTGTGAAGAACAAAGGATTTAAAACATAACTAGTTTAATAGCTGACATAAACACGGTAGGGCAAACCACTAATCATGAGAAATGTAACTATAAGCTGATCAATGCATAGAAATAAGCATTCAAGCCATGCATAGAGATATATGACTCTCTAACTTTAGGAAATGGCTATCAGACTTTGGGGAAATACACTTAAGACAGAAAAACAACTCAAATCACTATGTAGGAATGCCTAAACATAGTACTTCAAGCTATTGGGCACTTTGAAAATAAGATTTCATAGTTTTAGGCAAAGGGAAAGATTAGTATAGGAACCCCTTGGTTCAACAAATAACAATATAATAAATCAAAGAGAGGTTTCATAGGTGGAGCTATGGCTAGCCATGAGTAAGCAGGGCATACCGTGAATCATACTTAGCATGCATAAAACCATAAATGAAATAGGCAAACAATATTCTTCAGTTATTAAAGAGCAATCAAGGATTCTTTAACATGACTAAGAATGAAGAAAACATAGAAGCTATAAAGAAATAGGAAATTTGAGGTGCCTCCAAGGGCATGTCTCAAACTTGTTCTCTACTGTCTTATATCAAGCAAGAACATGGATTTATGAATGAAAACTAGGAAACAAAACAGAGAGGGAGACACTATACCATTCTACCAAGTCATGGAATTGAACAACAATCCTCTTTCATCATCTAAGAACATCCAAGAAACTATCCAAAAGCATGAGACAAGTATTTCTTCCAAAGCTTATATGACCATATATTGCTTCTATTCATCAAGTTCAGCCTTGTTTACAATGAAATACTTTGGAATATATAGGCCAAAGTGAGGAAAACTTCTTAGTTCAACTTGTAATCTCATTGGCCTATCCAAAATATCTGATTTTGTCCTTGAGGCTTTGCAAAGCCCAAGGCACAAAATATCTAATAAAATATCTCAAAAATACTAAAAAATGGAAATATATTGACTTTTCATAACTTATCATGTACAAAAATAGCTAAATTCACATGAAGAAAAGTCACTTTTGAAAGGTTCAATTTTTACAAAAATACTCAAAAAATACATCAGCAAAAGGTCCCCTTACTTGCCTGCAACGTTTGGAGGCCTTCCCGATGTTGAAATGAGGCCCGTGATGGCTCGTTGGAAAGCTATGAGTGTCTAATTTTTGAAAATATTTATTTTGCACCAAAATGACCACTAGAAGTCCTCCAAAAATAGACCTATGTGTAAAAAAACAAAAAAAAATAGGCCTTACCGATAAATGGGGCAGAGTGTAGAAAAATCACGTGTTTTTCGCCATTTTGGGGGAGAAAATGATCTTAAATTGATCTAAAAATCATTGAGTATGTGCCCCTAAAATTATGGCATCCAATGATACCATTTTAAACCTTTTAGGATGCCCCAAATTAAAATGGCGATGCCCATGAGTTTTGGCCAAAAACCAAAAAATGACGAAAAACCAAAATTTGTTGAATTTTGCCCAAAATTGGTGAGCATGACCCTCAAGGGTTTTAAGAAACATGTTGTGAAGCTAAGGCCAAAATTTGAAGTCTTGAGGTGTCTTTCCTCAATTTTGGTGCCAGGCGCTTCCCTTTAGCCTCCTTAAGTTTTTCTTGTGCGGCCTTCAATTTCTGCTGGGCAAACTGATTGAGATTTTTATAATGCCTGGTCATCCTCCATTGAAGGTCCAGGTCTCTATTTTACTTCTCCAATTTCTTCTCCAAGTGATCATTAACTCTCTCAAGCCATGCTTCCCGATTGTTCTCTATCTCTTGTTCAAACAATGTAGTGAGAGGGGTAGATTGGAGAAGGACATCTTCTTCTTCCTTTTGTTTCTCAAGGGCATTTTTGAGCCCCATGGTTCTTGGCCTCTTTCGCCTGGGCTGATCTTCACCTTCACTCTCATCGAACTCACCCATGAGTTCTTCCAATCTCACTTGTGCTTTGGAGGCCTCCATTTTGTATTTTATGGCCCGTGTCTCATATACAGCCATATGGACACTCATCTGCTTGTTTTGAACTTCTAAAAAGTGATTGAAGTTTCTAGCCCTATCAAGATCAATCCTCAAAGCATCAATTTGGTTTTCTCTATTGATCAAGAGATTATCTAGCATCTGGGCTTCATTGTCACTATCATTGCTTTGGATTTGAATGATATCGAATTCCCTTTCCTTTTCATGGCTGCTCTCCTCTCTCTCCTTTCCTTTGCTTTGGGTGGCTCTTTTAGTCTTCCTCCTCTTGGGAAATTCGACAATGGGCTTCTTGGGAAATTTTCCCTTTCTTCGGAGGGCCCTAGTCACATTTGGAGTTACAACTCTAGGCACCCTTTTCTTTGATTTTCGGGGCTTGGCCACTGTCGGAGAAGAGAGCATGGCCCCTTGCCTAGGAGAGGCAACTAGCACATGCTCCATTGGCTCTTTACCCTTGTCACTTTGCTCATCATTCTTGCCACTATCTTGGATTTCTTCATGGATGCCCTGACTGTCCTTTTTCATTTTTGTTTTAGGGTTTTCCTCCTCATTGTGTTGCACCTTTTTATCATGTTGTTGTTCCTTTTTATGAGGTTGTTGTTCATCAACATGTGGTTGCCTCTCTTCACTGTGCTGCACCTGTTCATCATCATGTTGCTCATCATCTTCATGAGACTGCTCACCCTCACTGTGCTACACATCTTTATCATGCTGCCCTTTATCTCTTCATGAGACTACGTTTTACCATCATGTTCCTCTTCATCATGCCCTTTGTCCCCTTGCTGCCCTGTTTCATCTTGTTGTTGCTCATCATCACTTTCCTCATTATCCCCTTGCTGCCCTGTTTCATCATGATGTTGCTCATCATCACCTTCATCTTCTTGCTCATGCTCTTTTACTTGTTCAATGGTAAACTTGAGCTTCTTGGGAATAGGTTTGCTAGAAGAAGGCGAAGGATGGTGAGTAGAAGGTGAAGGAGATGTAGGAAATGAAGGGATAGTGGAGAAATCTGGATGTGTGATGAAAGTATCCCAAGAGGCCTCCTTCTTCTCAAGCTAATGAAGAATGATGAATATGATGAGGGAGTGATGGAAGAGGCAGGCTGTCTGCTGAGAAGGAGGCTTTTTCTGAACAGTGGAGGCCATTTTCTCAATACTTCTATGTAGGAAGAAAGGGATATTTAGCAATTTGGCCCTCGTGAAATGCATGAGAAATCGGATTTGATAGGCATAGACTCGGGAGAATATTCCCTTGAAAGTGAAGTATTTCATGATGATCTTCATGAGGGAGGCGTAACTAGTCAATATATATGAGAAGGAGAAAATGGATGGACATGAATCTCTATGCTCAGGCTTCAGAAAGGGCTTGTATTCTTCTGAGTCCAGGTGGCTTTGTTTAAACCATTTCTCCCCGACATAAGGGATTTTGGTGGCCTTGGAGATGGACCTTGGAGAGAATTTGAAATCTAGGTCTGCCAGCTGAAAATGCTTCTCCTGAAACCTCAAAGCACAAATATGTGTTAAAGGGGAAAAGCTCTTAACCTCTTGCACTCTTTGACAAGAAGATAGACAACCAACCTCATGGAAATTAAACAAGACTGATGGATGGGCATTCACTTCTTCAGTGGAAACAAGCTCAAATCTCTTGTGCAGGCGACTCCTACTGTCTTGCCTGGGGGACATCTTGTTTTGAATGTTCTTTGCAACACCAAGTTGTCTCAAATGGCCTTTGGAATGTTTTTCTCAAGCACACACCTCTGTCCTCCTTGTTAGTCACTATTTGACCAAGGAAAACTTCTTCAAATGCTATGTGAAATGGTTCTTTAACACCAACTTTATACTCCGTACAAATCACTGTTTTGTCCCTTTTTATGCCAATCACCAAATATTTATCAAATAAAAAGCACACAGTTAAAAGATTACTGTGCTTGAGCAAGGTAATTTGAAAAAGAGGTAATGGTGGCTTTTTGTAGAATAGATATCTCCTTGTGTTATGACAAAAGCAAAACAACCTTGTATTTAGACAAAAACAAAAACACCCTTCCTCAAACAATGCTTCTTCTGCTTTTCACTGGTTTCTATACAATGGTAAGCAGAACACCTTCAAATTGAGTTAAAAGATCTTTCACCACACTCTTCTTTATGGGACAATGGAGGCAGCACTAGTTTGCTATTTCATAACATAGAGGAGGCATTTTATAATGATCAAACTTCCACTTTATAAAAAATGTGTTCACCTTAGGACTACTGCCTCACTTTACAAACACTGCTTTTACCTTAGGATCACTATTTTCCCTTCACAAGCACTGTTTTCACCACTGCTAGGACACCAATGTTTTTTTGAAGGCAGTTAGGGTCTTTTTACATGGTTAAAACATCCACCCAACATTGTAAAAATGTGTAACAATCATAGCAACAAAGCACTTTGAGTTTGCTCAAACATACTACCTTCTAATCAATCTTTCTCTCTTGGCATTTATAGCAATAACACCTTTTAATTTTGGACCGAAATCCTCACCCTTTAAACATTGTTTTGACCTGAATACTACTGCTTTCTTTTTACAAACATTGTTTTGACCTTAGATTTTCCAATAGGGATTAATTTTGTTTTCACCACTTCTAGGACACCTTCAGCAACTTGAAAACCCTCTACCACTGTGTTTTTGCCTTGTAATTAGTGTTATGGCTTATCACTATTTTTGAGGGAAGTTTTAGGCCTTTTGAAACTAATGCAAACACACCCCTTTTTACCATACTAATATTGGGCAATTATGGCAACAGAAACCTCAGATTTTGCTCAAACATATTGCTCTCCTACCACTGTTTTAGTCTTGACAATCATGGCATCAATCGCCCTTTAGAAATTCGAAAACACCAAGGAGGAAAATAAAAATACCTTGACGATGGTTTGTGGCCTTTTCTTGATGAGTTGAGCAGCTTCAGAGATGCTTTTGAAGGTGTTTCGGTCGTTCAACAAGCGTGACATGTTCAAAAGGGAGAGCGTTGCGCAGTTAAAAAGGGTGTCGGGTTGGTCTTCGGGCGGTGGTGACTGGCGCTACAGGCGCGCCGCGCGCCACTATAGGTGTGCCGCGCAGTAGTGTAACCTCCGTGTATTTTTTCTCCTAAACGCGTCGCGTGCTTTTCCAAGCGCACCGCACAGGATTTAAGCCTCAGAACTCCACAATTTCACTTGAAATTTCTTGCTTGGTCCGGTGAACATCCAGGGGAGATGTCATTTGTGTTCTTATTTGCACAATGGAGGCTTTGCCAATGGTCAATAACTCCTTTGTAGTCAAAAAAGCTAATTATCTTTTGAAATTTGTTTCATGAGGGTTTTGAAAACCTTTTGAAAAGGCCTTTGTTATAACGAAACTTGATCCATTATAATTTTAATTTTATCATTTTAAGACACTATAAAGACTCCTCTTTGAACTATTCCTTTGACAAGATGCTTCAGTTGATTTTTGAAAGCAACATAGTGATGGTTTCTCATTGAAGTAAAAAGGCCTTTTCAAGAAACTGTAAACCTCTTCTACTTCCCTTTCACTATTCCTTATTAAAGAAGAATCTCTGCCACTTCTGCCTATTGCTGTCCTTTTTAAAGAAAAAGCTATGCTCAAAGAGATATCAATGATCTGTGAGGCATTCTTGGCCATTCTTGCAAGGAGATAAATCACCACTTTGAAACTTATTTTGATAGTTGATGCTCCTGATGTTTTTATGATGATCATGCCCACTGTGAAGCTGATTGAACTGTCAGGTGCTCTTTGAGCCTTTCTTTTGACTGTGGGTGAAGAACCTCATTTGTACAGTCCAGATCTTACCCATACCTGATAATCAAGGAAAAAGGCCTTTAAAGACCCTCGGGACTCATATGCAATAGCAAGGTCATTTTCACATGTCCATAAAGAGGCTTTTGATTGTGATAGTGGCATGTTTTATCTGTTTTGAGTGTTGTCTATGATTTTAAAGCACTTGCCACATCCTTTTTCACACCTACTCTCTCTATGTTGTTCATTTACAAAGTCCCCTTGAGAAAACAAGGCTTGGGTTACCTTCTTGTCCCTTTGATGAGATTTTGAAGAAAATCTTCATGTACAAGAAAAACAAACCTTCTTTGAATATCAACATCACTCTTTGGCCTTTTTTTAACCCAGCTCTAGACTTATAAATCTTGAATGGATTTCCACTAATTTCAACTATGTTTTTAAAGGAAAAAATGGCTAGATTTCATGCCTGTTGATCAAGGAGAAAGATCTTAGGAATTCTTTATGAAATTACATACCTCAGCAGGGTTTGTTCATTTTGGCTCCAGAATTCTTTTGAAGAAGATCTATGATAGGAGACAAGTCAGGTTATTTGAATATTACAGTACCCCTGCTTTATTTTTTGTTTTTAACACCATTTCTCTATCCATAAGCCTTCAATTTTCTCCCACTGCTCTTAAAATTTTCCTTTCAGTCAGTGAAAACCCTAAAATCAATCTCTGTCCCTGGCCCTCTGCTTATTAGATGAAGGAGGCCTTTATCACAGTGCCAAACCCTATGCTTGTTAAATGAAGGAGGTTTTCTCAGTATTTAAAACCTCTACTTGTAAAATGAAGGAGGTTTTCTCAGTATTTCAACCTTCTGCTGATGTATGGAGGAGGTTTTCTCAGTGACACCATTTCATCAGCTTTTAAACAGTGTTATATTTCCTTTCACTGCCTATTTATGCTTAAGCAAATGAAGATGAAAAATTGACAATAAGTCATGATGGGAATTTCTCTAAGACATGTAATTCTGCTTTTCAAATACCTTTGTGCCTCTCTCGACATCACGAGAAATTTGGCTAGTATCTGTAAAGCATTTCTTGTCATTTATAAGTCACTAACCTTTGACTGTGATTACAGGAGCTTAATGAGATAACTCTTTGTCCAGCATTTCCATCTCGGGCTCAAAACCACATGAGAAGCAATTGTCTTCTCATTTTGAGTTTAATATTGTCTTCTGGAAAACTAGTAGACTTCTACTCTTTGACAAAGACATTGAAAAACTATACATTTACCTAATATCAGCTTGACCTGTGGCGTATGTATTGCTAAGACTTCAAGGATTGTTAATGGCGCGACTTAAGGGTGTAACCAAACTTTATTTGCAGCATAGGAAGCTCTGTTAGGACTGGTTGATAATAGATAGAGGTTCTTTGGCTTTAGGATAGTTTGCCAAGGGAGAAATTCCTAAAGCGCCACTACCTAACTTAGGGGAGACCTCTTGGACAGATTTGGATTGTTCTCTTTGGAGCTGATGGACAAGATAGTATGGCTGAGGCTAGATAGGGGTTGACTATGAGGTTTTATCTTGTCATGGGCTGATTGAAAAGGTAGGAAGGCAAAATTTTTTATGGGTGCTTTCCAGCTGACAAATTTGACAAATTTTGATATCAGCTGCTAGAAAACTTGGCTTTAACAGATAGTCATCATCAACAGGTGAAAAATACTGATGACTAACAGCTGCTACACATAAGAATTTCCTCCCAAAGTGGAAGTACCTCTTCATCATCTAAGAACAAGGAGTAGCCCCTTTGCACCATGATAGTGCCATCTCCTACTCCTGCAACATCATGCAAAGTGTGAGAGCATATTTTCCCTTGCTCTCCCAAGAACAACCAAAGAAACAAAAGTTTTTTATTCCTTATCATACCTCCATCATACAAATAATGTAGTGAAAACATGGTGATTTATATGAATAATTTCATATCAACACAATGTGTCCATACTCCTTGCTGCCCAATGATGCAAGTATCCTGCCGGATACCCTTAGAAAGAAAATGATTGCCAAACTCTTTCAAGAGTAGCCAACACAACCAAGCCTCTTGCTGCCTGATATCATATATTTGCAAGTAGCTTTCCAGCTTCTTGCTCATCATCCACACCCATCCAAATCAAGGTGAGTGTCTGTCATCATGTCTATAAGTGGCATTCCTCTAATGGAGAATACAATCCTCCGAAATCAGAATTATGTCTTTGCATTTCATGGGATATTGAAATGCAATCTCCTCAATGACTAAGTTGATCCCATAAGGATCCAAATAGGTGGTAGGAAAAAACCTCCCATCATGATGTGTAGGGCTCATCAAGAAGTATCCAACACAAACATGAGAGATTTTATCCATCCTAAGATGCCATCCATCATCTATTTGTTCCCTCTTTTTTATACATATGGGAAGGTCATTGGAATATTCCAACAATGTTTGGGCCCCCAACTCATCACTACTACTAAATGTCAGCGCTGCTGATCTACATGATGGTGCAGCTGCTGCCTCAAGATCAGATCCAATTTTGAACACATAGTTTTGCAATGTATTTTTCAAGACAATACTCATCCCATCGTCCAAGAAACTTCATTTCAACCTCAAGGGTTGTGTGCATCTCATCAATGATACACTAGGATGACTGTTTGTCTCTTCCTTGAATGAATCAAGGCTGCTTAGTGCAATGAAATTTTGTTGCTCCAAATCAGCAATATCATTTGACCCTTGGTCATGCAATGGTACATTCCCATCATCCTCCACTTGTTGTATTGAAATAACAGGAAATAAAAACATGTGCATACCTTGGTACGACTTGGGAACATCTTGTACTGCTACAAGGGTTCCTCCTCTCGGTGTGATGGCTTCCCCAACTACTGATGATGATGGCTACTCTTCTATGGTTTCATCAGTGCTGGTACAAGTCTCCTCTTCTTCATGCATCTCCAAAAGGGTTCATGGGACTCTAGATATCAAGAGATCAAGGTCATCTTGCAAAGGTGCAAGTGGTCTTCCTCCTTAAACAAATGCTCCTGAAGTAAGAGGTGGTGAAGGCTTATTCCATTCTGATTTCTTCTTGTTAAACATCTTGATCAACCTTTGAGTTAAATCTGCATATGCAATCACTTTTTCATGACTCAAATGGTTGAACTACCAATTATGTGCTTCACCTTGAAGGTGCAGCATTGCAATCTTAATAGCTTCTTTCTCCACTACTGGATGTAGCAGGAAAAAGGCATCCAAATTCCTTCCCCAATACTTTGCTATGCATGAGGATGAACCATCAAAGGTAGACAATAGAAATCTATTGCCCTTCATTTTTCTATTCTTGCAAGGTCTCCTTTCTTCTTTCAGCTGAATAAACTTTGGGAGAGTCAAATTATTCTTGATAGCTCTAGGTTGAGACTTATATTCTACAAGATATTCACTTAGAATCTCATGATCTAAGTATTCTTCACTTTTATGCATCTTATCTTCAAAAGAAAAGGCCATAGAATGTTTCTTTGGAGCTCTATGCAATACCGGATCTTCTTTTTGCTGATAGGAAGTACTTGGACCTTCCTCATATTGAAACCCTAACTTGGCTTCACTTCTTCTTTGCTTGACCTCATTGGTGAGGTCCTTATTATATCTAAAAAGAGATGAGACAAAACTCATTTTCTCCATCATTCTGATCTATTTCTTGAAACTCACAGGATGAGCCAAATATCATGCTCTGATACCACTGTAATATCCCAAAATGGGACTGCTCAGCAATGCATGATAAAATAACACATTTTTTAGAAATGTGTGCAATTAAAGTTAAATTAAAATCATGGATCCCTTATATCTAATATTATAATGACTATATCTGAAAGGAAATCAGAAAAAAAACACTATTGCATAGTTAAACAGGCCTCCCATGCCAAAACTAGCTCAAAATCATGTAAAAGTAGGGATTGCAACCATGTATGAAAGCTAGAATACCATGAAAGCATTATTTTATTACTTATACATCAGAAAAAGGTTGTACATCAGATATATAGAAAGTATGTGGACAAAAATTTAGATCTACAATAGATCCAAGCACTATATAAGATCTTTCATCAATCCCCCTTGGGGTTTTCAGCAATCCACCATGTACAAAATGTAGATCTGAGTTTTAAGACTACAGATCTATGGAAATACTCAGATCTAGAAAGTGGATCTGATCTGATATAAATAAGAAAAGGATATATTCCAATAGATCTCAAAATTGAATGGAAGATCCCCAACACTCAGCAAATCATCTCTCCAAATGGTGGACTGAATCACCCTGCAGCAGCTCCTTCAGAAATAATGTAGATCTAGACTCTCTCTGCACTGTAGGGGATAAAATTATGTTGGCCTGTAGCCAATATATGAGAATATAGCTCACAAACTTCAATAATTTCCTCCCAATGGATTATAAGACTTCTCCACTGAAAATAAGTATTTATATGGCCAAGATCTGAAGATCTAGCCTCCACTTGCTGCAGCTTTATGAAATATTCAAACCCTCAACATGATCTTAACTGTCAAAGGAAGATGAATCTTGGCCTCAAGCTAGATGGTGGACAATATGGTGCAAGGATCCTCCAAGAGATACTCAATGGAAGAGAAGGAATTCCTAAACAGGAAGACCTTGTGCTAAATAGCACTCTATCTCAACTAAACAACCAGAGAAAGAATTATGTCTAAACAGACCATACAATCATAAAATCATAATCGTAAGCTAACCCCATATGGCCGCCATCCTCCTCCTTATAAAAAATTTTAGCCTTTTCACCTTTGATCCCACTCATTAGGGTTTCCATCTTCATGCAATGAATCTCCCTCCAAAACTGCATTGTCCCTTCATCAATACCACTCCATAACAGCGTTGGTGGACTTGGTCAATCTTGACTGGATCTCCATGCAATGTCTTCTTCCACACACAAGATGTCTTTATTATAACTATCTAAATAGATCCATATTCCCACTGGGTTATCTTCATTAATGTTTCACATCCTCCACATTTTCTTAGTTGAATTGGTGAAACCTTGACTTTGTCCACATGCATTAGGCTCTTGTTCACACATGAAGGTGGTTTATCCAGTTATGAATATGATCCCTTTCCCATTTAAGAGGGATTTCATTGCTAATAAGGAGATTTATGGGCCTCACTACCCATTTTATTCCTCTATCTAAGAGAAAAATATAATTTTGATATTCCCTTAGCTGCATGCTAAGTTAGGAATATTACAAAGTCACTTGGCTCGCCAACTTTGTCACAATCACCTATGACATTGAAATATTTTAACGGTTGTATATATAAGCCTTATGGAATTCTTAGTAACCTGCAAGTAGAGCTAGGGGTAAAATAAATTATTGTTGAAGTTGAGGTCGTTGAAGGACCCCTCGACTACAACATATTACTTGGAAGACCATGAGTTTACGCTATGGCTACGGTAGTATCTACTTAATTTTTTATGATCATCTTGCCCTATAAAGGAAGTATCAAAACCATTGATCAACTCTCGTTCTTCGCCTCTGGTTCCTAGGAAACTGGAAGCATTTTGTTAGTTCATGGATGCCCACCTCCTCTTCAGAACATTGGTGTAGGAATATTTAATTATCCTTCCCTAATGGGCACCTTTTCATTACTGACGTCTACGACATCGGCAGAAATTGCTAATATAGAGACCTGCAACATGATATCTTCCACTTTCTTTGAGTTAAAGAAGATACCCAATGATTCTAAAATAGTTAGGTTGGGCAACATCATGCCACTAAGTCCAATTGAGCTAGCATAGAAATCTATTTTCTTGGCTTATGCAGCCAATCCAAATTCATTGTCACTGACCATTTGCGTTGATCGTTCTCTAGATTTTGGTACTTCTTCTGATCCATTTTCACATGTATTCTAGACTGATGAGATAATTATGGAGTCCATGATGCCGGAAGAAGAACCATGGGAGTCATCACATCAACGATCCCATCTTCCAAATTATAGTGAAGATAATCCATATGAACTATATCACCCTACAATCATTGATTTTTGACGAATACTATTCCTATCCACTCTGTCAATTTCGAGCGAAACCCATCGATTATTGAAGAAACAATTTCTATCAGTACCTCGACCAAACCCATTATTATAGAAAACATTCATGTTGGTGTGTCTTGTTCTCCATATGAACTTGACACTTGCCGCACTCTTTTTCATGAATTTTGAGATGTATTTTCTTGTTCATATGAGGAAATGTCACGGAAATGGGCCAACCACTCCCTGCATTTGAGAGAAATATTTCTACAATGTCGCCACTATAAAATACACATCAATCAACACAAATGTGTGTTTGGTGTTGATTCTAGTTGTTTTCTTGGATTCGTCGTGTCGAAAGAGGGAATTTGGATTTATCCATTGAAGGTCTAGGCTATTCTTGATTTTCTTGCTCCTTCCAATCTACTTCAGTTACAGAGACTCCAAGGG
Source organism: Pinus albicaulis (assembly GCA_034641835.2). Taxonomy (NCBI): domain Eukaryota; kingdom Viridiplantae; phylum Streptophyta; class Pinopsida; order Pinales; family Pinaceae; genus Pinus; species Pinus albicaulis. The sequence goes on from JAXQQM020065194.1 coordinate 276,621, forward strand.
AAGGCTAACTTTCTAAGGAGGTTCATTCCTAACTACGCGGAAATGGATAAAGGATTTACTCGACTCTTGAAAAAGGGGGTATCCTTCCATTGTGATGAGGTTGTGCAAGCTTCCTTTGGTGTTCTTAAAGATTCACATATCTGAGCATCATTAATCTATGCCCCAAATTATCAGAGTGATTGTTTCCTGTATCTCGCCACTACAGATACAACCATCGCTATGGTTCTAGTCCAAGAATAAGATGGGATTGAACATCCGATATATTATTTGAGTCATAATCTCAATGATACAGATTTTAAGTACACATACATTGAGAAGCTCGCTTTGGAAACCATTCTAGCTATACAAATATTTTGCCATTATATATTGCTCTAAAATACCATTGTCATTTCGGGTTGCAACCCTATGACATACATTCTATCACGTCAATTTCTAGGGAGCAAGTATTCAAAATGGATCGTCATTTTGCATGAGTTTGATTTGGAATTCATAAAATCCAGGTCAAATAAGTATTTGGTGTTTGCTGAGCTTATTTGTCACCTTCCTTCGAGTAGTATTGATCCTACTATGGTACCATCAATTCCGAACGAGTCTTTATTTTTGATCGAGTCATCTGACCCGTGGTATGGATATTTAATCATCTATGTCCCAACCCAAAAATTTTGGCCTAATACCTCTTGCTCGCAATAGCGATGTATTCGATACCAAGCCAAATATTATCTAATCGTCGATGATACAATTTATCGCCATGGTGTTGATACGATTTTACAGAGGTGCCCCATGCATGAGGAAGACGGAGAATTTCTAAATTATTTCCATTATGGTGAATGAGGAGGACATTTTTCTGGCTATGATATTGCAGAGAAGATTCTCCACGCTGGTTACTTTTGGCCTACCATATTTCGTGACTGCATTATCACAGTTAGAAGTTGTGATGCTTGCCATATATTTGATCATAAAACCCGACTGACGCCAACACCAATGCATCCTATTGGCATTGTTGGAAGATTTGTAAAATGGGGCATTGACTTCATGACATGTAACCCCCGCTCGATCGGGAGGCATGGGTATATTATTATCATCGTAGACTATTTTACCAAGTGGGCTAAGGCAATGCCTACATTCAACAACATGGGACAGAAAAATGCATTGCTCTTTCTTAACCATGTGGTTAGCCGATTTGGTGTACCACAAGCCATAATCACAGATCATGAAAAAAAAATTGCAATCACATGATGTGTAGTATTCCTAATTAGCTTTCAGCTAGTTGGAATATTATTTTTCTCTTTTGTTAATAAGATATATGAATAAGAGGTTAAAGAGACCCATAAATATCTCCAGTAGGAATTAAACCACTTCTAATATGAATGTGGATCATTGTATCAGTTGAATAAGGAACTTTTGGGTGTGAATAGGGGCTAAATCATGTGGATAGGGTCAAGGTTGACCAAATAAACAACGCTGTCATGGAGGTAGTGGAGAGTTAATGGAGAATAACACAGTTATGAGGAGTGTATGCATGAGAGTAGAATCTTTAATGAGTGGGACCCAGAGTGAGGAATCGCACCAAGCATATAAGGAAGGGGATGGTAGCCATAGAAAGAATTCTGAATATTTTTTATGTCTTGGTATTTTATGACTTTCTGCATGCTTTAGCTGTTTAGCGGAGTCCGTTGTGCTGTTTAGCACAAGGGTTTTTCTGAGTGGAAATCCCACCCTCATTCTCGGGGGACTTCAAGTGCCCACTTAGGAGAGGTTCATTGAGATTCATTCCCACCATCCATCATCAGGCCAAGATTCAGAAATCATCCACAATGTATTCCCCATCAGTAATTGCGTTATTTTGCAGGGTAGTAGCAGTGGAGGGTTGACAAACCCAGTTTCTAAGCTTGTTTTCCTGTGAACGGAGCAACCCTTCATCCAGGAAACTAGCAAGGAATTTCCTTGAGAATTATTCCATAATCCAAAATTAGTCCAAGCAACAACCATCATCTACAACACAGCCTCCTTCAGAAACTACGTTATTTTGCAGGGCAGTTGTAGTAGAGGGTCAATTACCCAAGTTCTTAACCTTTTTTTCCAGTGAGGGGAGCAACCCTTCATCCAGAAAGATAGTAGGGAGGAGTATCAACCACTTTTACATCATATCATCCACCTCCAAATATCTATCCAATTTCAAATCATTATTCAGCCCTAGGGCTACCTTTTTTTTCATTTTGTGTATTTTCGAGAACACTTCTTCAGTTGTCTTGGAATTGTGTTGTAAAGCCTTGATATTTGATCCCGACATTTTCTGAGCACTATATCAACATATCCATGTACTTTCATGTGTAGCAGTAGTTTTTCCAAGCAAAAACTGCACTGTCATAGCCTTTGACATTTTATATAGCAGCTCTTTTCCATATTTCATGTACTGGGTTCTTAGAGGCTTGTTTTGCCTAGCTTGAGTGTCTTTTTCCTCAAGATCTTGTACTCATTTTCTGCCATAATTTCCAATTAAATGGCTCTATGATCTGATCTTATTTTATGTGTTGATATTTCATTGCATTTTCCAGTTTTATGTTCTATATTCTTGTTTTTCCTAATTTGGAATATTAAAGTGGTATCAGAGCATAATGTTGGCTCAGCTTGTGTATTTCAATAACTATGTCATTAGAAGAAGGAGAGCCTCTCACAGAGTGGGAGAAGTGGTATCTTAATAGAAACCAGAGATATGATTATATAGAAAACAAATAATACAAAGTCAAAACTCCAATATCAAGAGAGGTGGATGAAAGGAGTTTCCCAAGTTTCTTCTAGAAACCATGCATGATATTGCCAGAGAAATCAAGGAGATGAGGATGGAGAAACACAAAGAATCCCCTAGAGGTTTTATACATGGAGAAAGCTCTGGAATTTCACATCACTGGTATGAACAACCAGTGAGGCAACAAATTTCCCAATGCTCCAATATTCCTACATTATTAGCAGTGGGAAATGGAGGTGGAGGACCCAAAGAACAAGAGACTCTTGAATATTATTTTCTATAGTATGAGTCTCAATCTTAGATATTCAAAGATAATATAAAATTTTAGGAGTTATGTCAAATTAAGGACAATAGGAGACCCCGGAATAACAATATAAGTGGAGGAAACATGCAGAAAAATGATCTGAAACTTACTATAGCTAGATTATTTCTGCCTGCTTTTGATGGGTCATCCAAGTGCACAACCAAGTCTTGGGTGGATAAACTAGACATATATTTCCAATTGAACCAAGTACTGGAGATGGAATCCATTAAAATAGCAGCGCTACACCTTGAAGGTGAGGCACGTGATTGGTGGTGTCATGGTCTTTCTACATTGGGGCATGAAAATGTGACCACATATGCAGAGTTTACCTAGAGGTTAGTGGAAATATTTGATCGAATAGATTCATAGGCACATTTTGTTAAGCTAGCCAATCTCAAGCAGTTAGGTAATCCAGAGACCTATATCTTTGAATTTCTAAAACATTTCGTTATGATTCTAGATCTATCTACAACTAGGATATTTTATATGTTCATTGATGGGCTAGTAGATCCTCTACATGGGTTGCTTAATTCCACTAAACCAACTACACTCCAAGATTCCATTGAGAGGACTAGAGACTTACAAGATGATTTTCCAAGGGAAAGAGCTACATTTCAGCAAAATCCCACTTTTCAGTCAAAGGGGAAAGATGTGAAGGTTATTCCTCCAAAGGAAAACCAGAACAAAGGACCTCTTAGTGATGATGTCTGGAGGGACTTGAGGAGAAGGAAGCCTTGCTTCACATGCCAAGAACAATGGGCATCATGGCATCGGTGTGCTGCAGGGAAGGCCCACTATATAGAGGTATCCTCTAATAATGAGGAGGAGGAAGAAGAGGATCCATAGGGAGAAAACAACGTTGTGATAGCAGGGGAGGATCCACCACCACCAGGAGGTGGGAATGGGGCATTTTCTCCAATTGGAGATGCCCTTGCATATTTGTAGGGAGTACTCAAGTATCTGACTTTGAGTGTCTGAGGTATAGTTCAGGGGAAGCGGGTATCAGTATTGCTAGATAGTGGGGCCACCCACAATTTCATTGATGCTTAGTTAGTGCAGAGGAGGACAATAACCACTGATGATTTTGAGGGATTATTAGTGTTGGTTCTAGGAGATAGAACCATGAAATGTATGAAGTATGTTATGACATTCTCTGTAACCTTGGGTACATACAGTTTGACTTATCACTTATTTGTAGTCAACATTCCTAACATCAATGTGATATTCGGTGTGCAATGGTTGATTACATTTTGGAAGGTCACCAAAGATTGGGAGACTTTGAAGATGGAGTGGATAGATAAGAAAAGTGGCCAACATCAAGTGATTAGGGGCGTGCACACCTATCAATCCCAATAAGTCTCTGCACATAATATGGATACTGATTTTCACAGTGGAAACAAGGACAAATCAGCCTACTCAATTATGCAGTCTACTCTAAGCCATGATGATATGTTATCTAGAGGCATGCCACCAGGAAGGCCCCCAGACCAGAATTTTATCAAATATTTCTCACAAAAAGTTTCACCATTCATAGATTTGGCTAAGGAAGGAGCCTTGGGCGAGACTAGCATAGTGCGGAGGGCCTTTGATAGGCTGAAGGAGTAGATTAGTATTTGTCCAGTAACAGTGTTTCCATATCTCACCAAGCCTCTTGCACTGAAAGGTGGTGTTTTAGGAGTAGATGGTGGCACAATTATGGTGCAAAGGGGCTACTCCATAGCCTTAAAGAGTCATAATAAACTCCCACAGTGGAAGGAGTCTTTCATATATGGTAATGGGTTGTTGGAATTCATGCATTCATTGGAAAAACTTAGGAAGTTTTGGATGGGCAATAACTTCCAAGTGAATATTGACCACCATAAACTTCAATATTTTCTTGATAAAAAGTAGTTGCGAGGAAGGAAACAAAAGTGGGATAACAGTACTCCAGAAAATGGCTTTGGCATTAATCATGTCAAAGAGGGGAGTTATGAGTTGGAAGGTGCCTTATTACATAATCCAACAATCATTGAGGGGTATAGATACATATTAGGAGTCCGAGCTATTGGTGGATTATTCCAAGAACCACTTTACATGTGAAGTACTTGATGGGCAGGTGATTGATGAGAGGTATAGAGTGGTGTATGGAGTCATCTATTACTAAGATCGGGTCTTCTTGACTAGAGATTCCAAGCTCAAGGAGAAGGTTCTACATGCAGAACATGAATCACTCCTTTTCGGTCACCAAGGTTTCATTGGGACATATTAGGCCATTAGGGAGAGATTCTCATGGGAGGGTCTCAAGGAGGATGTGCTCTAGCATATCAAAGAGTGCGGAGTTTTCCTAAAGAATGAAGAGGAAAACAAACATACTACAAGGTTTTTACAGTCACTTAATTTTCTGGGAGAGAGATGGGAGAGCTCCTCTATGGACCTCATCACCAACTTCCCAACAGTACATGGTAAGGATTGTACCTTTATAGTCATTGATCAACTAAAAAATCATTTGAATTCCTTTTCCATTTATTTACAATGAGTTACTCCACAAAAGGGCAAGCCTCTCCTTGGACTTCATGGTCTTCTTAAGACCAAAATCAATGATAGAGATAGCCACTTCCTAGATGGCTTTGGTAAAGTGTTGTTCTATTTGGGGTGTACTCAATTGACACCAAATGCCCTTTACTACTTCCATGTAGGTGATCATATAGAGGCAGCAAGAAAGTGGTTGGGAAGCTACTTACCACATTTTCTTCTTCCATATATGGTAATGGGTTGTTGTCATTCATGCATGCATTTCCCAAACTTAGGAAGTTTTGGATGGGCGATAACTTCCAAGTGAATATTTACCACCATAAACTTCAATATTTTCTTGAGAAAAATAAATTGCAAGGAAGGAAGCAAAAGTGGGATAGTAGTACTTCGAAAAATGGCTTTGGCATTAGTCATGTCAAAGAGGGGAGTTATGAGTTGGAAGGTGCCTTATTACAGAATCCAACAATGTTGTCATTGAGGGGTATAGATACATATTAGGAGTCCCAGCTATTGGTGGAGTATTCCAAGAACCACTTCACATGTGAAGTACTTGATGGGTAGATGACTGATGAGAGGTATAGAGTGGTGGATGGAGTCATCTATTACCAGGATATGGTTTTCTTGACTAGAGATTCCAAGCTCAAGGAGAAGATTCTACATGCAGAACATGAATCACTTCTTTTCAGTCACCAAGGTTTCATTGGGACATATTAGGTCATTTGGGAGATATTCTCATGGGAGGTTCTCAAGGAGAATGTGCTCTATCATATCAAATAATGTGGAGTTTTCCTAAATAATGAAGAGGAAAACAACCATCCTACAAGGTTGTTACAGTCACGTACTTTTTCCGGGAGAGATATGGGATAGATCCTCTATGGACCTTATCACCAGCTTCCCAACCGTACATGGTAAGGATTGTACCTTTATAGTCATTGATCAACTAACAAAGAATTTTCATTCCTTTTCCATTTATTTACAATGCATTACTCCAAAAAAGGGCAAGCCTCTCCTTGGACTTCAAGGCCTTCTTAAGACCAAAATCAGTGATAAAATAGCCACTTCATAGATGGCTTTGGGAAAGTGTTGTTCTATTTTGGGTGTACTCAATTGACACCAAATTCTCTTTACTACTTCTAGGCTGGTGATCAGATAGAGGAAACAAGCAAGTGGTTGGGAAGCCACTTACCACATTTTGTTCTGAGGCATCTAGGAGCAGAGTATTTTTTGTCTCACTTGAGGGACTATAATCACCATGTTTCATTTCATATGGCACTCATTGTATCCACATTTTTAGTTCCACATGGTGATGATGTTCTATTCACTATTGATGGAATGGGTTGGGTAAGAAAGGTTCCTAAAACCAAAGATTGGATCCTAAAGAGCCAGGATGCATTCCAGCTTCTTGAGGATAACATTGTTGCAACCTAATATCGACAAGAGTTCTATACAGATCATAGATGGGGAGAGAGACAACGTGTGGTGGACAATTTCGTATATCATTTTCAGCCATACAACCCATGTACATTGCAGAAGCAGGGGATTGATGAGCTTTACTATGGGCCATAGAGGGTGATCCATCTTGTTGGGGGAAGAGAATATAGGTTGGAACTTCTCATTGGGATTAATATCCCTAACATTCTTCATGTAGCATGCCTCAAAAATTCCATTAGACAACATGTAGTTGCCTCAATGAATCTCGCACTTCTTTATGATGTGATCCATTTGGTTTTATCACCAAAGGCCATCTTGGACACTTAGGAGGGGCAAATAAGGGAAAACTTGATTGGAGAGCATCTCGTTTAGTGGTGGAGTCTATCCTATGAGTATGCTACAAGGGAAGGAGAGGAGGTCTTACAATATCCATCCTTGTAGTTGCTTGAGGACAAGAAAAATTTGGGAGGGGAGGACTGTAATATTCGTAATTAGCCTTCAGCTCGTTGGAATATTTATTTTTTCTTTTTTTAATAAGATATATGAATAATAGGGTAGAGAGACCCATAAATCTCTCTAGTAGGAATAAGACCACTTCTAATGTGAATGTGGATTATTGTATCAGCTGAATAAAGAACTTTTGGGTGTGAATAGGGGCTAAATCATGTGGATAGGGTCAAGGTTGACCAAATCAACAACATTGTAATGGAGGTAGTGGAGAGTTAATAGAGGATAGCACAATTATGATGGATGAGTGTATGCATGAGAGTAGCATTTTTTATGAGTGGGACCTAGGGTGAGGAAGCTCACCAAGCATAAAAGGAAGGGGATGGCAGCCATAGAAGGCATTATGAATATTGTTTATGTCTTGGTCTTTTATGACTTTTTGCATGCTTCAGCCCTTTAGCAGAGTATGTTGTGTTGTTTAGCACAAGGGTATTTCCAAGTAGAAATCCCACCCTCATCCTCAGGGGACTTCAAGTGCCCACTCAAGAGATTTTCATTGAGCTTCATTTCCACCATCTGGCATCATTCCAAGATTTATCCATCATCTATAGCGTAGTCTCCTTCAGGAATTATGTTATTTTGTAGGGCAGTAGTAGTGGAGGGTTGACAAACCCATTTTTTGAGCTTGTTTTCCAGTGAGGGGAGCAACCCTTCATCCGAGAAGCTAGAAAGGAAGTTCCGTGAGAATTATTCCACCATCTGACATCAAGCCAAGCAACAAACATCATCTATAGTGGAGTCTTCTTTAGAAATTTCATTATTTTGCAGGGCAATTGCAGTGGAGGGTTAAGTACCCAAGCTCTTGCCCTTGTTTTCCAGTGAGGGGAGAAAATTTTCATCTGAAAATAAAATAGGGAGGAGTATCAACAACTTTCACATCATATGAGCCACCTCCCAGTAGTTATCCAGTTTCAAAGCATTACTCAGCTCTAGGGCTGCCTTTTTTGCATTTTGTGTATTTCTGGAAACCCTTCCTGGGTTGTCTTGGAATTGTGCTAGAAATCCTTGATATTTGATCCCGACATTTTTTTAGCACTATTTTAGTAGATATGTGTACTTTCATCTGTAGCGGTAGTTATTCCTAAAAAAAAATGCACTATCATAGCCTTCGGTATTTTATATAGCATCTCTTTTCCATATTTCATGTATTGTGTTCTTAGAGGTTTGTTTTGCTTAGCTTGAGTGTCTTTTTTCTCAAGATATTGTACTCATTTTATACTATAATTTCCAAAAAAATGGCTCTATGATCTGCTCTTATTTAATGTGTTGATATTTCAATGCATTTTCTAGTTTTATGGTCTATATTCTTATTTTCCCTGATTTGGAATATTACATGATGGATGAGTTGATTGCCAAGATAGGATTGTCACATGATAATTCTACCCCTTATTATCCACAAGCTAATGGACAAGTTGAAGCTATCAATAAGATTCTTAAATGTATGCTTCAATGCATGATTGGCATTCATAAATGAAGCTGACATTTGATATTGTACTCAGCTTTGTTGGCATATCGAACCTTGGTAAGAAATGCGACCGGATTCACTCCCTTTCAACTCGTTTATGGCCTAGATGCTATCTTGCGAATACAATGCAAAATACCATCATTGAAACTCACGATTGACCTGCTACATGAAACTTTTGAAGAAGAGGCATGTCTTTTAGATCTCATCCATCTAGATGAAATTCGTTGTGAAGCTTCATTGGCCAACGAAGTGCATAAGAGATGAATTAAGGCGCAATATAACCACAATTTCAAGCCTCGCACCTTCTAAGAATGAGACCTGGTCTTGCTTTATGATTAAGAAGCTAAGAAGATAGGAACAGGGAAATTCAAACCATTATGGCATGGCCCCTACATTGTCAAGTCCATTCTGACTAAAGGCGCCTACGAGCTGGTAGATTATGATGAGCTTCCATTGCCACAGCCTCAAACTGGGTTGTATCTTAAATGTTAATATGCTTGATTTCTCATAGTAAACATTTTATTGTATACTTTGATTGTGTATGTGTAGCAATGTGCCTTTTAGAGTTTTTCATGTGGTTAGTAATCCACTTTGAAGTTTTTGCAGATTTCAGAATCTTCAAAACCATATGTTGGATATGTCAATGGTGCTAGTCGGGCTACTCATAATTTATCCTCTGCAGCATGGGCCATAAATTTCACTCCAAGTGGCGAGTTGGTGAGTTTCCAAGGGATTTGTATCGGTCGATAGACCAACAATATCGTTGAGTATAGTAGGTTGTTTGAACTAATATCTGATGCCATTTCACTTGGAATTCACCACATCATCATTAGGCTGGACTCACAACTTGTCGTAATACAACTTACTGGTGTCTATACTATCTGAATCCAACAATTCATCGCATGTTCCTTAGAGTTCGTCTTTTGGAAAGACATTTTGATTACATTCAATATCAACATATTTCCAGAAACTTTAACACTCTGGTTGATTCATTGGTGAATTATGTGTTAAATAGACAGTTGAAACATATGTAAAGATATATTTTCAGTTCACATTATACAATTGAATAGGATTGCACAAAATCATAGAAAAACACTGAAAGTAAAACAGATTTATATCGAGTTTTTTACAAAATTGTGTCCAAGACACATTGGTCATATGACCTCAAAATGTATACAGGCATATCATAATATAAGTAAACCTATTGATGCTCATGATAGTAGGTCACTTCCTGGGTTATCATGCGCAATAGTCTCATCCATCGGCTAGGCACAACAATGGTATGGTGCTGCAGCCTCATAGGTAACTCCTCGATCTACATATTTGGTATCCCAAAATTCAATCCCTCCACATGTTGCTGCAACTCAGCAAGAGTCTCAGCTAAATCCAAATCTTGTAGGACTACTCTTCCAACAATCCTCTTTGTTGGTTCTCCCACCTACTAGGCACAAACAACTTGTCGAATGGTACCTACATTTTCATACATAAAACATCTTACGTTTAGTCTTGGAAACATCAAAAAACACAAAAATATGTAAAAAACCTAAAAAATAAAAAACATGTTCAATATTTTACCTATAACACCCCATTGAGCAGTCGTGGGTAAAATCAAATTTGGATCTCTGCGGAAATCCATCCCTACAAATGAATGCTCCTCTATGAAGATATTATGTCTTTGGAGCCAACCGAAGAATGTAGTGGAAAATGAGATTGATGACTAACCAACATGTCTAGCCATAAACTTGACCTGGTGCTACATTTGTGGATCTCTAGGACGAGCTAATCCCATCGTCACATGTTGTGGCTACATCAATGTAACTCACTCCAAAACAAAAGTGATCAAAACCGACCCATAACTAATGTCATTTGTTCTCTCAACTGAAGGAGTGCTTCTTTAGCCCATTTGAACATGGTTGGCTCGAGACACTCAAGTGCATACTGCATGTATGTATATTCATGACATGTAGTGTCACACTACTAGATAGCTTTGCGATAGTGAATAGGAGCATTCGCAAAGGAATATCATGCACATCTTTGATATTTATCTTTACATCTTTATTAGGCTTATTTCTTGATCAACAAAACTCTCAGACATAGTCCTTCACTGTTTCACCTCTACACGCAGAGCTCACAAGAGAAATGGGGGAAACACATCTCGACAAACCTGTTAGAAAGTAAATGTCATAAACCAATATTGGGAGCACTTTGTCTCCAATGTGAAATTCTTGTAGTGTCGGGTCCCATGAACGAATCAAGAACTGCAATAGTTCCATGTGTTGCCTCATCCTTGAAAATCGAAAGTACTTGAGTAACCCACAGTCTTTGAGGGCTCTCAAAATGATAGGATCATTTGGGGCAACCATATCTTGTTCTTCATGTTCTCTTTCTCCCCATGTAATCGACATTCTGATCCAATCAAAGTCTGAAATCACACCATAAGCTTAGTTAGGATCCATTCCATGCAAAAAATTTGGGAAAATTTGGGTAGAAATAAAGATGCAACTTTTTGAATTTCACCCAACGCACCCCTGAGAGGGAGACAGAGCATTGCAGAGGAAATAAGCCTCTTTCCAGTCTCTCTGCAATGCACTTTTCCACATTCAAGGGTGCACTGGCCATAGGGGTTGTATATTTACCCTAGGGGCCCCAAAAACCTAAAAAATGTGCATGAAACTAAAAAATAATGCAATTAATAGAAAGAGAAGGGTGAGATCTTCTACTTGGTCTAGACATCACGAAAAATGACCCATAGAATTTGTCACAATCATCTGCAGAAGTTCGAGGGTAAAACAGGCTCAGAGAACTGAAATTAAAATGGTAAAGGTGAAATGGTAAAAATGACTTGGTAATTTCTTAATTTAATAGTCTTTTTGATTTATTTATACATATTTAATGAAATGACTATGGTTTTTACCCACTTTTTCTATGAAATAGGTATTGTTAATCAATTTGATATTTCTTTGAGAAATTTTACACCTGATTATAGTGAGTTAGTCGTGCATGATAGTGAAATGCGATATTCACCTAAAATCATAGTTTTATCTCTTTTTCGAGCTTTGTTAACATGAAAAAGGAACTCAAATCATAGTTTTATCTCTTTTTCAAGCTTTTTTAAACATGAAAAAGGAACTCAAAGCATACTTTTATCCTATTTTCTCGAGCTTTGTTAAATATGAAAAAAAAATTCAAAATTCACTTTTATCTCTTTTTCGAGCTTTGTTAAATGCAAAAAAGGAACCCCCTTGGAGTTCTCTTTCAGCTCTTTTCATACTCTCAAAATATGAAAACATTGCCGAGCACTTGTATTTTTTAGCTCGTTAAAGGAATTTAAACGACACATACTCAGTATAAGTTTAAACCTTTTCTAGACCGAAATAGATTATGATTACAAAAAAGGAAACCTTAGTTGAACATAGCTAGGAGGTTCTCTCAAGTGTTATTTTACATTTTTTGGATCTGAGGGACTATTATACGAAAACGAACTTGTGGAATTTTCTTTTAGTCCCTTTTTCAAACTCTCTAAACATGAAAAAGGGTTGAGTTCTCACTGTCATTAGACTTGTTAAAGAATCAAATAGTGATGGACTTGTCCATCATGAAAAGATCAAGTTTCAACTTCGCTAGAGTTGTGAAAGCGTCAAATATCCATGGATTCACCCGAAGGGTGGAATTATACTTCAAGCATATTTTATCCTCCTCAAGCTTATTAAAAAATAAAGAGGTATTGGTCAGCAATGAATGGGGAAAATTGGAAAGGGATAAAACACTTTATGGTAGCAAGTCGCTCTTGAACATGGCACTTATTCACTTCATCTCTGTGATTTTTGGGTTGGATAATCTGCTTGATAGTCTATCATACAATCCATCACTTTGGTTTTGGTTCAAATGCTGCCAATTCATTTAGTGTCACCGATATGTTCAAGAGAAGTCACTCATTTATTCCTCATCCTTTGCAATACCCATAAACCTTCATTTTGTGGCCAACATCCCTAAACATTGCTTCATCAGTCACATTCTGTCTCCAAAATCATTACTCATGTTTCGTGTCATTGATGGGGGAAGCATTGATGCCCTCCTGTGACGAGTCGCTTCTGGTCGACATCAACTCATCATCCTAGAAGTTGACTTAGAAACAACCTTTCAATACCTTGGAGCTTACTTACATCAATGACAGGTTTCTCACTTTTAGTGACAATTTTAAATCATAGGACTTTGATCGAAATACTTTGTATGGTGTTCAACATCAAATAATCTATTCACACCATGTATAATGTACTACAATACCTTGAGAGCCATTATCATCAACGGTGGTTTCTCTCACATCTGTTAACGACTCACATAATTGGCTGAGAATTAGACGGTGTCTTAGACGGTGTCTTCCCATGTTCGACTTCAGATCATATATTTGCATGGTTAGAATCATACTTCAAGCGATTGAGTGAAAGTGATAGAAGACCCCAGATCTAGTTTCATCCATCCGGGCTGCGATTTAAAGAGTAATAACAAATCATTCGTATGATGGTCATCCTATCATGGATATATATTTTTAGATAGTCTATATCTGTAAACGAATTTATGATGTTATGATAGTTTATTTTCTGAGTATGGGGGACGAATCCCTCAGAAATTCATGTACAAGATGAAAAAATATCATGATGTAATGTATTTTAATTGATGCAGGTCGATGTCCTCTTCCGTTCCTCCTCATCACGTCGTAAATCAAATCACTCAACATTATCATTTTTTACTTCATGCTTTAGGGGGGCAGCTGTTACAGGTCCATTTAGGCATAATTCCAAAACATTGATTATTATCTATTAGGTTATATCATACTCTAAATGAGTTGCTACATGCCCTAAACAAGTTATTCCATAGATGGTCTTCCTTCATGAAAGTTTCATTTCTTAGATGCAAGTTGACGTGCCCCATTAAACCATCAATGCACCCCTAGACAGTTGTAACTTCTTTGTAGAGCATCTACTCCCAAGAAAGATTGCATTGCAGAGGATCTAGGCCCACTTTGGAGTATGTTGGTCGACTGGGAAAAAATTGTTCATTATATTCTGGGAGTCTTCCCAACTTCTAGAAGTTGTTCCAGCTTTCACCTCATCTGATAGCCTTGAATTTGGAACCCATGAAGTCATTAAACTTCTTATCCTCCTATTACCATGAACAAGGAAACCTCCTCATCCATTTTTAGGAAAACCATTCAATGAATCATTTATGTTAAACCACCCTCATCTAATTATAAATAGAGCATTGAACATAGTGCACAGGAGAGCAAGAATTTGTGTTAAGTAGAGTTATGTTGGTGAGATATAAAATTTTGAAGGTGTTGTGCATGTACTATGATGTTGCTAGATTTTTGATGTTGGATGTGATGAGGATGGAAATCAAGCTAAATGAGTGATAATGAATCAATCAACTGGTTGTACTCTTCCTTCTAATTCATAATAAAGACATGTTTTCCTTTCCTAATGCACGTGTCAATGATGTTATATGTGTATTAATGAGTTTAATCGATTCAATTTTTTTAACTTGAATAGATCGTATTGCCTTTACGTTGTTTTTTGTCTTATATTTTCCATGGCAGGTATCAATCAAGCAAGTTAAGTTGGATTGAGAGTGACGAAAGCAAAGGAGGGAGGCGAGGGAAAGAGAATAGATTAAAAGTAGGTTTATTTCCCTTTATCTATTAATTTTAAGGAAAAGGTCAGATATCTTTGTTTCTGTTGTTCTAAGTGAGCGACCACACTTAAGGAAATAATATTTATCTGTAGGTTTGTATTTTTGTGAAACATGCCCCTTCCCTAAATCATGCTCAATATCAAACCATAGTTTAAATAAGGGGGAAATTTACGAAGAGGAAATTATAGAAGCCAAACTAAGAAGAAGAAAATAAAATTGTTCTTAGAAATTTAAATGCAAAAAACTTACAGAACCTGTGGTGCATAATTAGACTATTCTACATATTATGTAGTCGTTGAGCATTGCGATGGTTGAACGTTGGGATTTAAACCCTCACCTCACTCCATCATCCCCTGGGGAGTACAAACCCTTCATTGTACATTCGCAGATGAAGCTCACACTAGCATATTTGCCCCAAATTTCGATGGCCAAAATGTTGCAATTGCGACACATAGGCATAATTTTGACACTTGACTTAAACGTCTCTATAGCGACAATAATTTCGAAATTTTATATTTATGTCGCACTTCCAACGTTTAATCAGTCATCACATTTTCAACGATTACAAGCGTCTCTAGTTTGACGCCTCGACAAGTCGCTAGCTCGACATCACCAAACATCGCTATAACTACGGTACTAAAAGGTCGGAATACTGATAGTATCACGATGTCGAAAGAGCGATGAAACAAAAAAATTAAAAAAAACTAAACGTCAGAAGACTAACGGTCCAAATATGTTGGAAGAGCGAAGAAACAAAAAAATTTAAAAAACAAACGTCAGAAGACCCACGGTCCTATTCTGTCAGAAGTGCGACGAAACAAAAAAAAAATTAAAAAAATAACCGTTGGAAGACCGATGGTTCTACTTTGTCGAAAGAGCGACCAAAAAAAATTAAAAAAATGTTTCTACTCTGTCGAAAGAGAGACGAAACTGATATGTCTGAAGAGTGATGAAACTAAATATCGGAAGACCAATGGTTCGAATTTATCGGAATAACGATAAAATTTAAAAAATAAAAAATAAATAAATGTGGGAGTACCAACGGAAACAAACCATTTTATAAAAAACAACGTTGGATAAACTATCAACAATAAGCCAAGCTTTTGATATAGAATAGGAGTACATGAACCCTCCAAATGATCAAGGTTTCATCTTCGAACTATTTCAGAGTACTAATAAAGAAGGAGAAAACATTTCTTGTGCTTGCTGAAAGCCCTAGTTTGTGGGCCAAATTTGAAAGGAGAAAATATTCAGGTGTCTTATCAGCATAAGGATAATACTAGGAGACATTCATCACAATTCATGTAAAATATTTTCAACTTCTTGATTCTTGAATAGGTCCTTGAACTACTTTGAATTTCACTCATGTAAAAGTTGAATTCTCAAAAGGAAATATCAGTCCACCAGTGAAAATGGGAAGCCCTAGCCAGAGGGATGGATAGCTATGCAAATTTGGCATGAAAACATATTTGCAGGCAGATCAATATTTGAATCATCATATATTCATGCATATAGTTATCATAAGAAGAAGTATTGGAATGACACTCTTCCATTTCGAGGAAGTTCTGACATTTTGGAAAAAATATTGATGATAGTATCCTTTATAAATTGTGGTGATGGCACTTGTTCTCAATCAAAGTTGTGAACAAGTGAGGACCATTCATAGTGTGATGCAATTTGTATCTCTATGTCGATCTACCGAGGTAGTATGCTTCCATTTTTAGATCTAACTCTTGTTTCTCACCTCAAGTTTGATCTACCTACAATGGCACCCTACTTAGCGATAACATAAGGATCCAGGTTTTATGCATGCATGAATAAGACTAGTACTTATACTTATTTTTCAACCCAAGGTCAAGTGTTGGAACTTGGGATATGATGTCACTTGTAACATACCCCCATGTGTAATTGTGATTTTTTTTTCCTATTTATGTTTGGGTGATCCACTATTCCTTGAATGGCTTAGTTTTGACCATTCTTGTGTTATTTTTCCAACACCCTTTTGCTGAGGTTGGGCCTAACATCATTTTTATATTAGATGTGTTCTATAGGTTTGAAACCCGTTGGTTGCATTTACAATATTGGAAGGCTATACTTGAAATTATTCTAGGGAAGTCAACACAAGAGGATTGTAAAGAGGTAAATGAAACCTACAACTATCATTTCATACTGCTACCTCTAAAGAAGTCCTATTTTTGGCCTCAAAGGGAGGCCTCTATATGTTGTTATACCTGCATTCATTTAATATAGTGCATTTGGGAAGGGTCGTCAAGTGTATACCCAATAATTAACCATTAAATAGGGTGATTACTCTTGTTGTACATACAAGAGAGGTATTATGATAGAATAAAACAAATAACATGATAATCTTAATCTCATATCTGAGTGTACAAATAATTGAGATTTCTATTATGATCTACCATCCATGAATCTTTCCTTGTGAAATAAACATAAAAATCACCATGGAAATGCCAAGCCACAAAGGAATTAACATGTCCAATAATCTTACCGTATCAGGAATGGAACGTCTTTGTACTAGTGCTTAGCATGGTTACACACTCAAGTGATGGAAATATCTCATATAAAGACCAACTATATATGAAAATCACACAAATTATACCAATTAGTCTTATGCTACCATTAGAGTGTAAAAGACTCCATGACTCAAATATATTTTGCAAAATTTTAAAGGAAAAATGCACAACGAATTTCAGTTAGTTAACACAAACACCAAAGTTGGATAAGTCCACTAGTTTAGTGGTCAATGGGAAATAAGTTGGTGATGGTAATAGTGTTGAGCCAATAGATGTGAAGTTTAGCGATGGCCATTTCCTTGTTACTGTAGCAAGATATACTTCCTAGTAATTAAAAAATGGCTCCATTTCCTTGCTACTGTAGCAAGACACACTACACAATAATTAAAATACAACCCCATTTCTTTGTTTTTGTACTAAGGAAAACTGCCCAGTCATTAAAACATGGTCTTATGAAATTTATTTTTAAAAAACTTTCAGAGTACTAACCAAAAAGAATAAACAATTTCAGAGTACTAATAAAGAAGGAGAAACCATTTCTTGTGCTTACTGAAAGCCCTAGTTTGTGGGCCAAATTTGAAAGGAGAAAATATTCAGGTGTCTTATCAGCATAAGGATAATACTAGGAGGCATTCATCGCAATTCATGTAAAAGAGTGTCAACTTCTTGATTCTTGAAAATTTCCTTGAACTACTTTGAAATTTCACTCATGTGAAAGTTGAATTCTCAAAGGGAAATATCACTCCACTAGTGAAAATGGGAAGCCCTAGCCAAAGGGATGGATACCTGTGAAAATTTGGCATGAAAAAATATTTTCATACAGATCAATATTGAAATCATCATATATTCATTCATATAGTTATCATAAGAAGAAGTATTGAAATGACACTCTTCGAGTTCGAGGAAGTTGTGACATTTTGGAAAAATTATTGATGATAATATCCTTTATAAATTCTAATGATGGGACTTGTTCTCAATCAAAGTTGTGAACAAGTCAGGGCCATTGATAGTATGATGCAATTTGTATCTCTATGTTGGTCTACCGAGGTAGTATGGTGCCATTATTAGATCTAACTCTTGTTTCTCACCTCAAGTTTGATCTACCTACAATGGCACCTTACTCAGCGATAACATAAGGATCCAGGATTTATGCATGCATGAATAAGACCAGTCGTTATACTTATTTTTCAACCCAAGGTCAAGTGTTGGAACTTGGGATATGATGTCACTTGTAACATACCCCCATGTGTAATTTTGATTATTTTTGTTCTTGTTTATGTTTGGGTGATCCACTATTCCTTGAATGGCTTAGTTTTGACCATTCTTATTTTATTTTTCCAACACCCTTTTGCTGAGGTTGGGCCTAAAATCATTGTTCTATTAGATGTGTTATATAGGTTTAAAACTCATCATTTTCATTTACAAGACTGGAAGGCTATGCTTAAAATTCCTCCAAGGGAATCAACACAAGAGGATTGTAAAGAGGGAAATGAAACCTACAACTATCATTTCATACTGCTAACTCTAAAGAAGTCCTATTTTTTTCCTCAAAGGGAGGCCTCTATACGTTGCTATATATGCATTCATTTAATACATGGTGCATGTGGGAAGGGTCATCAAGTGTATACCCAATAATTAACCATTAAATAGGGTGATTACTCTTGTAGTACATACAAGAGAGGTATTATGATAGAACAAAACCAATAACATGACAATCTTAATCTCATATCCGAGTGTACACATAATTGGCATTCCTATTATGGTATACCATCCATGAAGCTTTCCTTGTGAAATAAACATAAAAAGCACCATGGAAATGCCAAGCCACAAAGGAATTAACATGTCCAAGAATCTTACCATATCAAGAAGGGCACGTCTTTGTACTATTTCTTATCATGGTTACACACTCAAGTGATGGAAATATCTCATATAAAGAACAAATATATATGAAAATCACACAAATTATACTAATTAATCTTATGCTACCGTTAGAGTGTAAAAGACTCCATGACTCAACTATCTTTTGCAAAATTTTAAAGGGAAAATGCACAACTAATTTCAGTTGGTTAACACAAACACCAAAGTTGGATAAGTCCACTAGTTTGGTGGTCAATGGGCAATAAGTTGGTGATGGTAATAGTGTCGAGCCACTAGATGTGAAGTTTAGCGATGGCCATTTCCTTGTTACTGTAGCAAGATATACTTCCTAGTAATTAAAACATGGCACCATTTCCTTACTATTGTAGCAAGAAACACTGCCCAATAATTAAAATACAACCTCATTTCTTCTTTTTTTTAGCAAGGTAAACTACCTAGTAATTAAAACATGGTCTTCCGGAATTTATTTTTAAAAATATTTTATTGTACTAACCAGAAAGAATAAATAGTTTTATAGTACTAATAAAGAAGGAGAAAACATTTCTTGTGCTTGTTGAAAGCCCTAGTTTGTGGGCCAAATTTGAAAGGAGAAAATATTCAAGTGTCTTATCAGAATAAGGATAATACTAGGAGACATTCATCACAATTCATGTAAAAGAGTTTCTGCTTCTTGATTCTTGAACATTTCCTTCAACTACTTTGAAAATTCACTCATGTGAAAGTTGAATTCTCAAAAGGAAATATCATTCCACCAGTGAAAATTTGAAGCCATAGCCAAAGGGATGGATGCTTATGCAAATTTGGCATGAAAACATATTTGCAGATAGATCAATATTGGAATCATCATATATTCATGCATATAGTTATCATAAGAAGAAGTATTGAAATGACACTCTTCTAGTTCGAGGAAGTTGTGACATTTTGGAAAACTTATTGATGATAGTATCCTTTATAAATTCTAATGAAGAGAATTGTTCTCAATCAAAGTTGTGAACAAGTCAGGACCATTGATAGTATGATGCAATTTTTATCTCTATGTCGATCTACCAACGTAGTATGGTGCCATTGTTAGATCTAACTCTTGTTTCTCACCTCAAGTTTGATCTACCTACAATGGCACCCTACTCAAAGATAACATAAGGATCCAAGATTTATGCATGCATGAATAAGACCAGTCATTATACTTATTTTTCAACCCAAGGTAAAGTGTTGGAACTTGGGATCTGATGTCACTTGTAACATACCCCCATGTGTAATTGTGATTTTTTTTGTTCCCGTTTATGTTCGGGTGATCCACTATTCCTTGAATGCCTTAGTTTTGACCATTCTTATGTTATTTTTCCAATACCCTTTTGCTGAGGTTGGGCCTAACATCATTGTTCTATTAGATGTGTTCTATAGGTTTAAAACCCATCGGTTGCATTTACAAGACTCGAAGGCTATTCTTGAAATTCCTCCAAAAAAGTCAACACAAGAGGATTGTAAAGAGGGAAATGAAACCTACAACTATCATTTCATACTGCTACCTCTAAAGAAGTCCTATTTTTTCCTCAAAGGGAGGCCTCTATATGTTGCTATACCTGCATTCATTTAATACATGGTGCATGTGGGAAGGGTCATCAAGTGTATACCCAATTATAAACCATTAAATAGGGTAATTACTCTTGTAGTACATAAAAGAGAGGTATTATGATAGAACAAAACCACTAACATGACAATATTAATCTCATATGTGAGTGTACACATAATTGACATACCTATTATTATATACCATCCATGATGATTTCCTTGTGAAATAAACATCAAAAGCACCATGGAAATGCCAAGTCACAAAAGAATTAACATGTCCAAGAATCTTACCATGTCAAGAATGGAACGTCTTTGTACTGGTTCTTAGCATGGTTACACACTCAAGTGATGGAAATATCTCATATAAATACCAACTATATATTAAAATCACACAAATTATACCAATTAGTGTTATGCTACCATTACAGTGTAACAGACTCCATGACTCAACTATGTTTTGCAAAATTTTAAAGGAAAAGTGCACAACTAATTTCATTTGGTTAACAAAAACACCAAAGTTGGATAAGTCCACTAGTTCTATGGTCAATGATAAATAAGTTGGTGATGGTAATAGTGTTGAGACACTAGATGTGAAGTTTAGCGATGGCCATTTCCTTGTTACTGTAGCAAGATTTACTTCCCAGTAATTAAAAAATGGCTCCATTTCCTTGCTACTGTAGCAAGACACACTACCCAATAATTAAAATGCAACCCCATTTCTTCATTGTTGTAGCAAGGAAAACTGCCCAGTCATTAAAACACGACTCCATTTTCTTTCTGTTATAACAAGACAAACTTCCCAAAAATAAAACATGACTAAAAATATTTGATAACATCACATTTTACCCTTTAATAAGGTAAATAACAATATCAGGGATATCCATAAAGGATACCACTGGAAATAATATGTGTATATTATTTATAATATTATTTAAATTAAAAAATACACCGTGTTTAGTGTTAAATTTAGACTAATACTTGACATCATGCCCAAGCATGAGTACACCATGGCAACACCTTGACATCATGCCCAACTAGGAAAGCTTATTTTCATTTATTATCAGTTTGTATAAATGATTCTAAAAAAATAATGCGTAACAATATCACATGATGGCTACATAATTAGGAAGCTACAAGTATTTCATACTGTCTTAGGCTTCTTTTGGATTTGTAGCTACAATTAATATAACTAAAAAAATTTAGGTTCTATTAGTATTGGGAGATAGGCCAAATATTGGATTCCAAATTTCTTGGAATCAATTCCTCGACATCCTAGTATAACTATAGGTTAGTACCCATCTCCACATCACCTTCCAATTCCTCTCCATGTCAGTGCCATGTTAGTGCAATGTTTTGACCATGTCATCACCACATCACCAATGAGCCATGCCATGATGATACACCATCTACCACATAGGTGTGCCGCATCATTCTACTTCAGTGCCAAAACATCCTGAACCAAATAACAATAACATGTTATCTTCCATGTGGGTGTTCCACATACCAATGAATATATTACTGTTCTTCACTCCAAATTGAGATTGTGATCTTCAAACAGTCTACAAACAAAGATTTTCAGACATCTTCTCTGACATTTTCAGTGACCTATCTCTGAGGTTTTTTGGTGACAAGACAAAAGTAGTAGGCCTTGACCCATAGGAGGGCACCTACAGGTAGACACAATAACCTTCGCCATCAATAGCATAACATGCTCCTATTTCCTTGCTTAGAAAAATGAGAAAACAAGAGCACGTGGAAATGTGTTTTTTTCAAAAAATGTGGAAGAATTACGTCAAAAAGTTGACATAATTATATTTCATGGATTTTCCACATTCATACTTGTTCATGAGAAGGAAATATGTTGGCATTTTTGGCTCAATAATGTCAATGTGCGCTTATATCTTGAAAAACACCTTTGAGATTCATCTTTGACGGCTCAACGTTTTGTCTGTGTGTGAGCCAACACACATACACACATAGAGATTACACACATAGAAATAAACGTAATTATTATAAATATTGATGTAATTCAAATAAAAAATATGCAACACTATGGACCTATAACCAATACCAACTTTCTAACATTATAAATTGTATCCTAACTCGAAAAGAACAACAATCATTTTGTTTCTTGTAGCGAATTCTTAGCATTAGAATGAATTGGTAGAGCAATTTTAGATACCTTGTGTAGAATAAATAGTTAGTGATGATAGATTTATGTTTGTAGCAAAAATCCAAGCTAATTTTCCATCATAAATCCATCCATATTTTTGGGGTTTGTCCCCTAGCCTTCATTTTCAGCCCCCCTAGTTGGGGGTGACAAGTGTCCTATCCATCATTCTATTGGTCGGTGGTATATCCCCTTCTAGGATGATGAGCATGAGGAGATAATATAAGATGCAATAAAATAATTTTATCAGTGTCTAGGTGACCACAAAACTAGGTCAACCTAGCTAAAATTGAGATTGTGATCTTCAAGAAAATTTATCATCATCTGAATGAGGAGGAGGTTATCTGTAGATCTCATTGTGTTCACTTAGTATGATAAACCTTGTATTGGGTGAACCCTTCAACCTTGCAAGACTGGGCTGAGTGGGGATATTTGAATCCTGGGTGGAAATCATTTTACGTACATTGAGTAACCCCTACAAAAAAATGAAGGAATCAATGTAATTTGTTAGATCTAGGTCCAAGTTTCTAGCTTGCAACTGGACCTACAAATGGAGGTTGGAAACTTGACACATATTATAACACCACCATACCAAGTAATTTTTTTGCAATTTCAAGCATTTTTAAATAAACTTGTATTTAATCTTTCATTTTTTCCATATGAGATATAAGATTTCAACTCCAAATAATTGGCATGTTTTTTGGAACTAAATGACCCAAGGGAGTTTATTACCTAATAGACTAGACTTCCAGAAAATGGTGGTAGGGAGCAATTGGCTGCAAATACTCTAGGTCTACTCCTAGGCTAATATAGAAGATATACAATTACCAGAATAGGGGCACTCACTCTACTACAAAAGGGTCATTGGGCTGGGGAACCCACATATATGAAATTTATGTTGTTGGCCAAGAGGAAGGTCTTCCAAAATAAATGAGGAGGTGAAGAATGGCTATTTTGGCTTGATATAGGGCTCCTAGATTGTTTCAACCCAATACAACCAATGCTTCTTCTTATAGGGAAATTTCCAGGCTCCATTGAGGTGAATTTACAAAACACGCTTTAGACTTAGCCAACAATATCCATTCACTAGATATCACTTCCTAAACACTTTGGTGCAGTGCCCTCTCCAATGTCACAGGTTTCCACTAAGTTTCAGTGCCTTGCATACCAATCTTGAGAAATATATTTTCTTGAATAAGACTATTTATGTGCTCTATAATTGAATTTTCAGTAAATTCTAAATTAAACGCCTTCAATCCAGACCATATTTTTCCAGGCTTGGGTTTTCAAATAAAAAATATCAATGATTGTGGTGATATCTTGCTTAGGTAAGTGCTTGGCTGAGAATTAGGTAGTAGGTCACTTTCTTGAAATTAGTGACCTACTTATGTTAATAACACAGTTGTTCTACTTGTCACTAAGGATTTTTACTTTTAAACATGAACCTATCTAGGAAGATGCAAAAAAAAGAAGGTAAAGGAATACATCTGAATTTAAAATTGTATGAAATTTTTTTTTATAAATTGAATTTTAAATCATATGAAAAGCTACAGTTATGTGCTTTGTCACGGGGCTTGTTGAATGTCCCTAAAATTATGATTGCCCCCCCATTATTAACCCTCTTCTATGCATGTGATAAAAACCATTGACTCTCTAAATCATACAGGTCAAAAACCTCTTGCTAAAACTCTTATGAAGTATCTATTTTTTTTCCAGTTTTATGAAAATGTTGAAAACCCCACATTCCTTGGAAAATAACATTTTGAACAATTATTCTAATTTTTTAGGTGGCTTTATTTCATTCACAATCTATTGTTTTTTTAGATTATTTGGCACCATTTTTAAGAAATATATCTATATTCTGGTCATTTTTCACATCCAAATAAGTGTTAAGATATTTTAAACTCTATGTTAGTTGAAACTTTGTTGTGAAATTTGAAACAATTTGGCATGACTATTTGAACTTATTTGTTTCACCCATCTATTCTGATCCACAAGGGCAAGAATGAAAGAATAAATTAGGAATAATATGATAAGTAGGTATATAGGAAGAATGAGAAATATCTCCCCTCGGATAAATCTTATGTGCAGAAAGAGAGAGTAGAGCCTTGTGCCAACAAAATTATCAATTAGAAGAAATTGTGAATTTAAGAAAACCCTGAAGCTGAGTTTATCATCCTCACTTCGAATATCCATTTAAGATTTTTGGTATGCCCTAATAGAGTTACAATTTTTTTTCCAGAGAGCTCAAATTATTGAAGGCCTTGAAGTGAAATCCCCAAAGATAATTATTACATATTCAGTGACATGTTTCCATCGTTCTTATTTCTGCAAAAATATCCTCAAATGAAATGGCAACATTATAACTAGAAGTCAAACAAATATAATTCTCTTGAGTAGAATTTTGATGCACATACCATAAGGTATTTAGAAAAGAGATACATCTTCATTATGTCTGATAATTTGAGCACACTGTATTTAGACTCCGGAGAAACGATCTTGAATTATTTTCCAATATTTTTCAATAAATGTCATTTAGACGTGAAAATTCCCGATAATCCTCCTTTATGTTTTAAACAAAATATATAACAAGGAAAAAAATGATGGAAGGACTTATAACTGGGTCTAATGACTCTAGTGACACCATGTAATTCAGGGTATTCAAAATCACATGTATAAGCATATAAAGCCTTGGAACATGATTCCATTCCCAAAAAATTGACACACACATCCAATGCTCGAGAGCATAAATCTCATCCACTTCTCTGATACATAAGATACCCTTGTTATTATATCTTTACACTTTTAAGAAAGTGATTTCTTTGCAATCTGCAATACAACATCCCTCACCCCATCAATTATTTTAGAGTGTTTGAATGCCAGACTTGGACAAATAAATCCTTAAAGTAATACATCTCCTTGATGAAGGAAAGGTGACTGCAAGTTGTTTATCAAGTGGTACAATAATCTTGGTGTTATTCATGAAGATGTCTTTTTACTGTATCCAATTACATTAGTGAGATGATCATTTTTACAATTGCTTCAGCTAGTGTATGAGCTCAAAATTTCACCACTTGGCCCTGGAAATAGGTGGCTTGCATGGAAGTGTCACAATCCTCTAGGTTGTGCAAGAATATCTTTTTGTTCTAAGCGTTGTTGTCTTTTGCAAGACATTATAATGCATAACGTCACAAAGCCACATATGGAGAAATAGGATATAGAAAATCATGTGGGCTCAACATACTCTTCCATCTTGGTAAAATTGAAATAAACATTCCTCGGAATCTATTAAACTAGTGTTAAAATTTTCCCCTACTCTCAAGAATGGTTGATTCTTGTTGAGTTAGCTGCAGGACAAGTACTCCTTAGATACTCCCCTGGTGGAATTCCCACTTTCCCTACTTGGGAATCTTGGCCTCGAACTTGGGACTCGGGAGTCCATCCCAAAGACAACGAACAAGAAAATATTGACACATGTTTTGATTGAGTCGAGACTTATTTTAGAGGGACCTTTTGGAGGGCAATGAAGTGTTTGAGGTTAGAGTCTTGATAAATACATTTATTCCTCATTCTTTCTCTAGTGTTCCACTATCTAAAATGGAATCACCAAATTCTTGCGTTACAATTGTTGCTTCAATAAATATTGTTGTTTTGGTTTGATATGTTGGCGTACTATTATATGATTTCTATTTTTATTTTTCTCATTATGTCGAATGTTGATATGTTTCTACTATCATGTTGAATGCTACTATTATTACACCGAATTTTATCCTATAGTAAATGATGCCCAGAATAACACGTTGGTGATTTTCGATATGATTTGTAATAGATATGATAGACATAGAGTCATATGATTGGTTGGCTTTAACACATTCTACGGCCTTGGAAGTGGCTTTATAAGCAGTGACTATAATATATTTATATAGACCCATATTCCCACTAAAAGTAACTCTGTGAAGAGAATTTGTTCAAAATTAGTGGACTTCTACATTCGTTATGGTTAAGGAACAACTGAGTTTAGTTGCTTGAATGGGGAATTCTGTAAAGATTGGAAGGAATAATGCATCCCATAGCTCGGACCTCTAATTGATAGGCTTCATTCTTGGTGTGTGTCCATACTTAATGGATTTATATTACTAAAATATGGGTATACATGGCTAAGTGGTACATGGCTCAAAAATATTTCTTGTTCCTTAATAAGTAGGATATTAAGATCCTATCTAACCCCTTGCTATAGAGATAAAGATATACACATATCTTGGTGTGGTTATTCACATATCTAAAATGTAGTTGACACGTTCATGGCAATGTTTATATAATTTTGAGTGAAATAATGTGCGAATTACATATACAACTAGATTTAGATACAGGAATAAAGTGCATTTCTAAGTTAAACTCTTTCTTGCTTGCAAAAGTAATCAACTAAATATCCACATAGAAAATACATAAGGTACGGACACTAATACCATAGTTTTGTTAATGGAATAGCTACCATTAAAGGTGGTTCCCACGTTGATTTAGTAGCAAACAGGATAACAACCCATGTGATGAACATTGTAAATAAGAACAAGACAGCTTGCGGTGAATGCACACTTGATAAAGAATAATTTATGGATATTTGTCAATTATTTGATTGAAAATCCTGCATTTGAATCCCAAACCAAGGAGGCAGTGACAACTCATTAGAACGACTTTGGTTCAAGTGTGAACTCTCTCAAAGTTTTTGAGAAAGTTGATAAATATGGAGTTGTTGAGAACATATTATCATGGGAAGACTTCAACTTCATACACTCTTTCTAGGAAATGTCTACTCAAGATTCCCTCATTTTATTTTTGAATTCATTACTCCTATTTTCAAGGCAACCCATAAAAATGGATGGGTATTGTCTTTCTATACCATGCACGAGTATGAATCATGGAGAGAATATTTGGGTGGATCAGCATCGGATGGACCATAAAGTACCATAAAAGGTCTCAAAATAAGTAATTCTAAAGAGGGGAAAGAATATTTTAAAAAATTTGGACAAACATAAAAAATACTTCATGTGGATAAATGAGGAAGATGGAGATGCAATTGAATTGTCCTTCGGCCAAGAATAAAATAGAGTCCCGAGAAAGAATTGGCTAAGACATTTGATAGGAACATATTTGGACCAGACTAACACACTTATCAAGTACATTGACTTTGTAAACAAGGAGCGATCCTATTTTCCATTGCTTATTTGAAAGATCCATCCCATCCATGGTTGATGGTTTGTCAGGAGGCAAAGAGAAGGCTATTGTTTTCTCTTCGAGAAATTTTGTTACGAAAGAAAAGGTTACTCGATTCTTGGGTTATGTCTCAGAGAATTTTGCTGCTTGCTATCATGGTGAGAAGAGTCTTGCTAACTGATTATTGGAATGACACAAGATTTTGTTGGAAATACTTGACATTAACCTCCTTGCTCCACTTGGGAAATTTGGTACCCAGGCAGTGCAAATATCATGCAGCACTTGATATGTTTGGTGTACTATTATATGATTTCTATTTTTGTTCTCATTATGTCAAATGTTGATATTTTTCTACTATTATGTTGAATTATACAACCCATGAAACTCTATCATAACGTGATGCCCAAAGAATAACACGTTGATTGATTTTCGATATGATTTGTACTAGATATGTTATACATAGAGTCATATGATTGGTTGGATTCCAACACATTCTACTTGCCTTGGAAGTGGCTTTATAACCCGGTAGGCTATAATATATTTACATAGACCCATATTCCCACTAAATTGACTACCATGAAGATCATTCCTTCAAAATTAGTGGACTTCTACATTCGTTATGGTTAAGGAACAACCCTTGATTTAGTTGCTTGTATAGGGAATTCTGTAAGGTGGAAGGAATAATGCATCCCATAACTCGGACACTCTAATTGATAGGCATTACGGTGTGTCATAGCAATGGTTATATTACTAAAAAATGGGTATACATGGCTAAGTGGTACATGCCTTAAATATCTCTTGGTCCTTAATAAAGCTGAATGTAAGATCCATATCTAACCCCTCGCTACGAGAGATAAAGATATACACATATACGGTGGTTATTCAAATATCTAAAATGTAGTTGACACATTCCTTAGCAACAATGTTTTATAATGTTGAGAGTGAAATAATGTGCGAATTACATACAACTAGATTTAGGTCTAGAATAAAGTGCATTTCATTTGTCATAGTGTACACGTGTCATCTTGAAATATGGGGTTTATGTAAGTTGAGCATTGTCTTCACTAAGGGTAGTGGTAGGATGCAAGCCATGTACAAACTTGTTCTTGCATGAAGAACATACTCTTGGCCACCACATTGAAACGTTGGCCATTTCTGTGGATGTATCTCTAAGCATCCCGAGTCATCCTCCTTTGATGAATGACATAACAGCAACAAGTTGATCTCTAACATGGTAATCATGAAGTTTTGACAGAGGACTTGACTGGCCATTTTCAACATTTAAGGAATTTTGTTTTGTGGTGATTTTGGTGAACTATCATATAAACAAGATAGGGGTTTTTATTAGCCTTTTGTTTTCTAGAAGGTAGGTAAAAGGATCTATTTCAATTCTTGGATATGAGAAAGAAGTTAATCGGCAAGAAAATTTGTTAAGTATTGGAGTTCCTAGTATTTTTACTTTCTCGACTTAAGTATTGATTTATTGATTGATTTAGTGACTTATTTAATCCTTAAATGCATAGAGATTTATCACCCTTCTTTGATTATATCTTGTCTAAATTTCATAGAAATTTTCAACCGATCATATCTCAAACCCTAAGTAGTTCTTAAAAGCTTCTTTGATACGTTAATATCCATCAAACTTTCATCTGCAAGACAAACATAGAGAAAGGATCGAGGTTTTGATCCAAATTTAAACCATGTGCAACAAATGGTAATACAAAATATCAAAGGTAAAAATTTCAAATAAATTGTCAAGAGCACCACAACATTCTAACTCTAGACAATGATAGGGGACCTCCCCAAGATTCACTTGGTTTTATAATTTCACTACTTCTTGTAGAAGTAATCAACTAACTATCCACATATAAAAGACTTGAGGTACAAACACCAGCTCTCAACTTTATTAATGGAATAACTACCATTAAAGGTGGTTCCCACATTGATTCGGTAATAAACCGAGATAACAACCCATGTGATGAACATTGTAAATAAGAAGAACAGATAGGCTGGGTGAAAGAACACATGATAAAGAATCATTTATGGATATTTTTTCAATTCTTTGATTGACAATCACGCATTTGAATCCCAAACCAAGAGAAAATAACAACTCATCGGAAGAGCTTTGGTTGAAAGTGTGAACTCTCTTAGAGTTTTTGAAAAAAAAGTTGATAAATGTAGATTTGTTGAGAACATATTATCATGGAGTAGACTTCTTCCATAAACTCTTTACGGACATATCTACTCAAGATTCCTTCATTTATTTTTGAATCATTACTCCTATTTTCAAGGAAACCCATGAAAATGAATGAGGTATTATCTTTCTATACCATGTCGAGTATGAATCATGGAGAGAATATCTGGGTGGATCGGCATTAGGATGGACCATAAAGTAATATAAAGGTATCGGTATAAGTAATTCTAAAGAGGGAAAGAATATTTTAAAAATTTGGACAAACATAAAATACTTCATGTGGATAAATGAGGAAGATGGAGATGCAATTGAATTGGCCTTCAACAAGAAGAAAATAGAGGGCCCGAAGAATTGGCTAAGACATTTTGAGCCAAGAAAATATTTGGACTAGACTTACATGCTTATCAAGTACATCGACTTTGTAAACAAGCTTGATCCTATTTTCCATCGGTTGCAAGATCCATCCCATCCATGGTTGATGGTTTGAAATCGAACAGGAAAATGTTGTTTTCTCTTTCTTGGAGAATTTTGATGCCTGAGCTAAGGTTGCTCAATTCTGGTTATGTCTCGGGCATTATGCTTACCATCACGGTGAGCGAGTCTTGCTGCTAGTGTGGAATGGCACGAGATTTTGTTACTAACAGCATTAACCTCCTTGCTCCACTTGGGCAATTTGGTACGGAGCCCGAGGTGGAAAAGATCATGCAAGCGCACGAAATGTTTTCACATGCATGTCACCAAAAAACACTTCTTGCTCCCAAAATATGATGATGTACTCTTGGACTACTTGAATGAAGATGGCCAAAATTGAGCCAACGTGGTATGTGCCAATTATTCCAATGGTCCTTGTAAGCTGGAATGTGGGGAATTAGAACTAGTTGGAGTTCCTTTGTACCTAACTACAACCCCAGGAATGCGATAAGATGGATACGATACAATAGATGGTTATATCACCATAACTAGAACAAGTAAGTACAAAATAGTATAAAAACAAAAAAAAAATCAATGTTTAAAAGCATGTTCAAACTTACAATCAAATAGAGGAAAAAACACATACAAAAAAGCGAGATAATAATCATGAACAAGCTTCATCTTGAATTATGAATTGTAAAGGAACTTAAAAATGTGACCACTATGAACCTGGTCAAGCACACAGTGAAAAGATCCTAGGCATGACCCTAGTTGACAAGTTTTATTGCTCATGATGCAAGAGGATTTACTTTGCCTTTGCCAGAGTCATTTAAAATCCATAATTATCTATACAATAAATACAAGTAATATTTGTAGTATTTTTACTCTAATATGCATTCTTATGATAATGTTAGAACATATGTTGACATTTTCAAAACATACTTTGAATAAGCTCCTCTTCGTTTCAGAAAAAATTATTAGAGTCACGAACTTGGAACAAGCCTCCCACGATCTGAAAGAGTAGCAACTAAGTCAACAATGAATTTTTTGTTGCTACGTTGGATCGAGGAGGTTGCTCAGACAAAAAATTAAACGATAAATTATTCTCTACTAAACGGGGCCAACCACGTGAGTGGAGGCTACTGGCCCTCCCCTCACATCACTCTCAATTCTGATACCCGATCTATATTTCATTTTTTTTACTTTCATGAGCAAAAAAATAAAATAAAATAAAAATAAATAAAAAAATAAATAAAATTCAATAAATAACGAGAAAATAAATGCAACAAAAAGTACGCAGAAAAAATTAGAAGTGCTTGGCATAAAATAGTATGATAAATGAGTTTTATAATGCAAAAGGTTCCAAGTATGGTAACATTTGTCTTATAATAATACATTATTTTACATTATAAATTTTCTTTAACTTATTCCTACTTCTAAAGCTCCTAAATAAATCATCAACAACATTGAGCTCTACTTCGTTTGGTGCCTTTCCGCATAGTTGACACGATTGCGTACTCCACGATGTACGAGTCTCATGCGGTGATGGGGCATCGCCTACAAAAACAAATAATATTAAATTTTAATTGTCGAGTTTTTAAATATCATTGAACTAGTTCGTGTATTAATAAAAAAA
Source organism: Pinus albicaulis (assembly GCA_034641835.2). Classification (NCBI taxonomy): domain Eukaryota; kingdom Viridiplantae; phylum Streptophyta; class Pinopsida; order Pinales; family Pinaceae; genus Pinus; species Pinus albicaulis. The sequence goes on from JAXQQM020065194.1 coordinate 308,876, forward strand.
AATTGCAATGACATTATTTACCTAGTGCACTAGTTTTCACGATTGGGCAGGTTGCCTGTGTTCCTCTGGTGGTAGGATGTTCAAATTACAACATTCTCTGTCATTTAAACAAAAAGCATTATAAAGGGCACAACCCTCAAGGTATAATTAAAAAAAATTATAAGTAGAAATTAATTCTTATTTGTGGCCCTCCTTGATAGTAGCATGGCAGGCACGGTCCCCAATGGAATGATCAGGGTTGCACGTGAGGACCATGTACTTACGGAAATATTTCACTCTCAACGCCTTTGCTCTGTAGGTTATTTGGCTCGTTGAGTGTTGCTCCCACGATTTAAAAAAAGTTGTTAGACATTAAATTTATGGACTAAAACAAATATATTGAAAGGTTAATGTTTTACCTTATCGGGCATATCTTGGATCTTGGGACTTGTCCCAAGCTTCTCTGACTTGGATTGACTACGGCTTAATAGCGGAAACCGGAAAAGCAGTCTCATGCTTCCTCTATGGTTTGTTCAGGAAATCGTCACCTAAAATGCATATGATTGTGTATTTTTAATGTTATTTGATGGGATTACAAAAATGTTGGAAGGGAAATACAATTAATTATAAGATGTTTAGCTACTTACAATTCTTGCGGCTAATTTCGATGGCATACAGACAACTTGTGATGGCATTTTTTTTCAATCCTAGCTTTGGTTGCATTAGAAGTGTTAGGAAACCTATCATCAAAAGCTTGAAGTCGGTTATGTAACACACTTTTATTTTAGACATAGAAAAAATTGAAATATTGAATTAAAGTTGCAATTTACCTTGCGGGTCCGGTTAGCATTTTTCTTCTTTCTTTTCCTTTTTCTATTTTCCATCATTGATGAGTGCTCTCCTCCCAATGCGGAGCGTAGGCGCTTATATTTGAGGATTAATTGCAAGTGCGTCCTATGAGTATAAATTTACATATTTCGAGGATATTTTCCAATTGCAGGGTGACCATTGTTCTATCGGAAATGTGCCCACCCCAAAAAAGACCTTCTAGATAATCTAGAAGTTATTTTTCGGTTGGAATTCTAGGAATTCCACCTTGTGCGTATGGTTGGGCCAAAAATTACCAATGCTTTGCTTCTACAAGGCCACTGTAGAAATCATTGTTTCCTACAGAGAAAAAAACATATTATCATTAATTTAAAAATAATAATCATGATAAAATATGTTTTAGATAGAATACATGAAATAGTTAAAATATTAAAACTTACCTAGGAGTTGTACTTGCTTTATAGGTATATACCAAAAATGTGCCTCAAATGGTCCCAGTGGAGGTGACACATGTAGCTCCGAGAAAATGCTGATAATAAAGTTGGCCATACCCGGCTTCATCTTGCCAACATGTTGAGCGGTTGAGCTGTGTGTCTTCTTAGGTCGAGCTGTGTTTCTTGAAGTGTTTTTTTGCTACCTAAAGGCATAGAAGGTGTATGAGAGGGTTCCTGGGAATATGTGCGTTTGTGTCCCTACCACCAACAGGGACATCGGATCCCGAAGAGTACTACATACAAAATAATTTTTTTTTGTTAGTTTAGTTAATGTAAAAATTAAAAATCAACTTTATCACAATGATCTCATGAAAAAAAAAAAAAAAACTAATATTTTGATTTTTTTTATTTATTACCTTATATGTTTAGGCAGGTCATAGTTGTCTTATCCTTTCCACAATTCGGGTGTTTGAGTCACAATGTCTACCAAACGCTCAAGTTCCTTGGTTGCTTTTAGTGCCTTTTTTGCAACAATACCAATGGACATGGGGATGAAGACAAATCTTCCTCATCGAGGGAATCACCACGTGCACCATGGCCAAGTGTACGCATATTTGAATAAAATTAACATTATTTCAAATATGTAAAGAACTAAATACCTGAAGATAGAGCAAGACGGCACTTTACATGTTCTTCGGCGGAGTCCCTTTCCATGATCATCTTCTTAGCATTATAAAATAATAAGAAGCATGACATATATATATATATATATATATATATATATATATATATATATATATATATATATATATATATATATATATATATATATATTGTTAAAGATAAAGAAACTAATCTGAAACCGAAATTGTTATTTGGCTTACTGTCTTGGGGTTGTTCTGTCTTGTCGGGATCAGTCTTGCTACATTGCGATAAAATTAGAAATGTGAAAACTTGAAAACAATATCTAACTTGAAAACACAAAATGAAAATTGAAATAATTTCTAAATTTTCCTTCTAATACATAAACTTGGTGCATTAAAAGTACAAATTTACCATAGAATGACATTCAAATTTTAAGAGAGTAAACGATAAAATCGAAATATTAAGACAATGTCTTCTCTAAGTTTTGGTCTTGTCTGAAACCTGAAGTTAGAGGCGCATTTATAAGGAATGGGTGTGAGCCAAACATTGTGACTTACAATTCTATGATCATTGGTCTCTTGTTTTGGTAGAGTAGAAGAGGCCCGAAGTGGTTAAAAGTATAATTAAAAGTAAGAGTTGTAAGCCAAATATTATACTTACACCTTGCTATTGAAATGATTCTGCAAAGTAGGTAGATTAGATGAGGCTAAAGAGATTTTTAGTGAAGCTTTAATGAGCGGAATAAGAAGCTAAGCGTAGTGACCTATAATGCATTTGGTCAATGGATATTAAAGGAGAGAGCGATGAAATTTCATTCTGGAAAGAAACAGATGAGAATGAATGCATATACGACATAATTACATACGATCTTGTAATTTATGGGCTAATAAAAGAGAACAAGATCTTAGAGGCTTTTGAAGTTGCATGATCATATGGTAGACAAGGGCTATGAACTATATATGAAGACAATAATCACCCTATTTCGAATAGGGGCCATAGAGCATAATCCTGGTAGACTCTATACCAATAGGCGTTCATTTTTCATGATTGTCTTGATTGAACTATGGAATATGTTCAAACCTTTTCTTGAGCAAAGGTGTTCCATATTCTTGAAAAACCAAAAATCAAATAATTTAAAAAATGTAAAGAGGGTATACCCTAAAAGAAAAATCAAAGGGTAAAAAGAATAAAATGGTCGAAAAAGTGAAAGAAATGAACCCCCGAGCAAAAATAGACCAAGGAAGATGTGCAAATCCAAATGCCACTACTATTTCATTTTTGTAAATAAGTAATTGTGTGCGGCTTGTTAAACTGCCCTGATTTATGAAAAGAGATCAAACTGTTTAAACTTGACTCATTCATGTTTCAATTTCATGTTGCGGAATAGAATAAAATATCGACCAAATAGTTTAATCTTGGCGAGATAAGTAGATAGGTAGAGTTAATAAAAGGTGCTCAACGGTTAATGCGATTTGAGCCCTTGGATGTAATAAGAGTAGAATTAGATAGATTTGCCATGTAAAAGGAAAAAAATCGATAAGGGTTTGCAAGTCCAAATGCACCTAATAAAGAAGAGGAGATGGTAGTGTCGAGTAGATAGGGTAGGTAGATGGTGTTGCAAAACTTTCATGTGATGAATGATGTAATACATTAAATGTGTAATCCTTTACTTTCATCACAAGTATGAAGCGAGAAAATACATTGGAAAATTCACAGAAAGCAAGTCAAATCATTAACTTCCCACCTCACACTTTCTCCCTAAGAGTTTTAATAATTTCCCCAAAGTGCAAAGGTATTTAAAGATTAAAGGGCTCAAGGCATTTCCTTGACTTTGGAAGAGAATGGGACCCTCGGCTTTGATGATCGAAAAGAACTAAGTACTTAAAGTTATCCATCATTGCACTCATTCACTTTTTATATTTTCCTAAGTAAAATTCCATTTTTACTTAGGGAAAATTATGCAAAATTCCATAATAATCCCTCAAAATAACTTATTTTATTCTAAGTTTAAGTGTTGAAGTTGAGATGTACAATTTACTTGAAATCTTCACTTTCTTAGATTTGCAAAATGTTTTGAGTTTACCTTGTCCTTTGTCATATTAACTGATGTATTTATTAAATCCCTAGTAAAAAGACCTTATCCTATAGTACTTAACTCCTTTTATCTAATATCCCAAAAACCCATCTATAATGATTTTAAGTATTTATTTCCCATGCATTCATAAAAACCCCACATTATGTGCCCTTTGGTTAAAATATATCATTATATAATATTCACCTTACTATGATAAGTTAAACACATTGGTTGATTTATCATATAATAAAAACATATATGAAAAACATTGAAACATATATTTTATATGTTTAAATAAAATAAATTAGAAGTTTAATTAAACTAAATTTCGGAAATAATTCCATTTTCCCCCATACCGGCATGCAACTCGAGTTAAAAATCCCGCTCTATATTCCATTCCCCAACCTAACTCGAGTTAAAAAATCAAAGTTATTTACGACCCGACCCTTTATAACTATGGGATTAATTAATCACTTGGATTAATTAATAACCAATACTACTCAATCGAAAGCGCAAGGATAAATAAACAAATGTTAATTATTTTAAATGTCAGTCAGACTGGCCATTAAACAGCCAACCTCACATCCTTCAACCGTTGGATCGCCCCTCCAAAAATCAACGGTCCACGATCGTTACGTTGCCGTCTTACATGGGAAGTTAACGCGGGGGCACGGTGGTTTGGAATAGTCCTGCGGCCACGTGTTGACTTCTAAATGGAATCGATGCCTCCCCGTTTAAAACCGCCATTGCCCATAAGCGGTGCGGAAATTACCGCTTACCGCCCGACCCACACCACAAGTCATCCTTCGTACCTTGATGACGTCATTCCTCGATAAAATAAAAATCCCTTTGACTTTGTAAATAAAACAAATTTCGTGTTTTTTCTGTCATTTTCATTGCTTTGGCTTGTGCACCTTCCACTATGAAATTCAAATTTCATTGAAAATTCTTGTTCTATCAATTCGCTCGAAATTTCGCCGGACCGGTGTTCAAGCATCTTCTTGACACCACTTGATACTGTTAAAATCCCCGGTTGCCTCAGAAAACGGTATTTGTCTGTTGCGCTACGAACTTTAAAAGCCTACGTATTTCCTTGTTTTTCCCTTTGGATCGGTGTTAAAATCTTATCGCTAAGATCATTCCACGATTTTAAAGCATGAATTGTTCCCCAAACTGCAAGCTGACATTTTTCCCTCATAAAACTAAAATTGTGCCGTCTGTGAAGAAAACCCGAAACTTCCATTTTGAAGGTTACCTGAGAACCAAAATGGAAGCTCCGTGATAACTTACAGATATAACTCCATTGAATGCCCCTCACGGAGAGTTAGAATACTTGCCCTTAGTTGATAAAGACTTTCAAATTAAAGACTTGGTTTTCGATGAAAGTCCCTTCGAAATTATTGTCATTGTGACGATTATTCGAAGGGTCTAGATGTCATTGGGTTGTGGGAATCCGAATTTCCCAAGATATCTTATCCCCTCGGTCCATATTTTCCCAGAAATCATCCCTCTTGTCATTCCAACTATTATTCGACTCAAAGAGACGATCTTGTCTCTTGATCAGTATCATTTTCCCCATCACTCCTCGGGCCATCAATGCAATGCTCCATTTTGAACCTAATCAAGATCTTGCTCTCCTTTTTCCATGGAAGAACTCCTTGAAAAGTACATTGCTTGTCCCCGGAAAACAAAATGTATTTGCCGAAATTTTATGTTACTTTTAGGAACATCAACCTAAGGGGTCCCCTCCATATGGTTTTGCTTATTTTAATAAGTTGGCGGACTCATCCTCAATATGATATCCTTTATTATGGGTTTTGATACAAGTGAATATGTTGATGAAATAACCTTGGTATTGCTGTCTATCTTTACTCCTGGGCAACCTCACGTAGGTAAAATATGATTTTACCATCACGGGCAACCTCCTCAGTTATTTACCATCTCCTCATCTATTATCAATCAGAGAAGTTCCTTTCCTGTTAAAAAGCTTGATGTAAGGGAAACCCTAGATCGATTATTTTTGGTTTGCCATAACTCATTCTTCTTATGATTCTCCCTATTCTTATCTTTGAGTTCATTGATCTTTTTGTATATCCTGCAACTACCTTGTTGACGAAATTCCCCCTCCAAGGCTCGGTAATGAGATTAAGAAGACTTTGCGGCTTTCAAGGACATATAAAGTTGGGAAGCTGCTATTTATATCAAAATCATTCGATCATCGGAATATATGGATGTGAATCATATCCATTCGGGTTGCCAAAATATGTGCACATGAGGCTTTTTGCCTTAGAGTACTTCGGACAAATGAATAATTATGATATGATTCATTTTTGTAGTGTAAAAAACAAAGCCCAACTCGGGATTAAAAGTCAATTAGGACCTTTCATCTACAACTCTAGGGAGACGGCTTGGCTTATGAATATACTACAAAACCATTTCAAGTTCCAAAGGAGTTTTTGTTGAGTTCCTTATGATCCATTTGGTTTATACGTGATAAAGAATGAGAAGAACAAATCTTCCCCATATATTCACCACAAGATTCACGATATATAACAATATGCTAACCCAAATGGGTAGATGGAAGGAACACTGAGTTGAGCAAGATAATGAAGAAGACAATAGAGAGAAAACGAAAATTATGAGAAATCTTGAGAAAGAGTTTGACCTAGAATCTTTTGGTCAAGAGTGCGGGTACCTCACATTTGGCACCTCTTCGTGAAATCTCAATGGGAGTTACGGGAAGAGAGTCTATCAATTGCGGTAGAGTCTAAAGGTAAAGGGAAAGAACCTGAAATATAGGTCATTGAAACTTTTGTCATGGCGGAAAACCCTCAAACCTCCGGGGCACCGAGATCGGACACGGAGTTTCTCCTACTCCGTAAATCATTCGAAGTTTCGAATTCTGAAAATCCATCTAATATGGAAATAGGTAAGAAAAGACGGGCTCCAGATCCTACTCCTCCCAAGAGTCCTCGGAGCTACATCAAGCCAAAAGCGAGCTTAGATCCACTTCCGGATGTGGAAATCATTGATGAAATGTTTGATGATGAAGAGAATATAGTCAACTAAGCGCACGAGTTAGTAGGGCCTATCTGAGGCCACAAAGGAAAAGAATTGCAAAAGCAGTTGAATGCGAAGTATCTTCTTTTAAACCACCTAAAACGGATACGAGGTAATATCAAGAAAACTTTCATTAATATAAAGAAAAGAATGATCCATTGAGAATGAAGGTATATGATCAATATCTAAAAATGGCCCCACATAATCAGGGAAAGATTGATGTCGGCATTTGACATTCAACAAAGGAAAAATGATGATGAGCCATTTAAATCCAAAGTACAATGATGACATCATCTGATTATATTGGAGCAATTTTGAGTCCTGGCAAAAAAGACATTCATCCCACTGGACCGAGATAGAGTTGCATAGACAAAGCTAGGAAATGATATACTCCACCCTTGCGATAAGGCCATGGCAGCCCTTGAGGCTGCGAGATTCTTTAAATAACACAAACACCCAATTTCAAATTGAGAAGGCTTCTTCTCGGGCAAAGATAACAGAATCAAGTCTTTGGAAGATATAATCATCGGTTTAGGTCACAATCCCAAAGATATAAAAAGCAACGAGGCACTAATTAAAAAGAAAAGATGATGATATAGCCCCATTGAGAAAGCGGCTGAAATTACTGACCTCAAGGCATCCCAGAGACCCAAGAAGTTTTGAAGGAAAATTCACGGGAAGAGATAATGGAGTTGCTCTTAAAATGGCCCAGGCAAGCTGAGTGAAACGAGAGAAAGAATTGGAACGAAGCTTTACAAGAGAAGGAAGCTATCATGCGGGCATCCATCACGAAGCTACTACAGCTACGGGTACCACAACAAAACGAGAATCAGCACGGGCGGACATACAGTTTAAGTTACGTGAATTGGTAGGGGAAACAAATGGAAAGTTTAAACCAAAGGTCACGAACTTAAAACCACAAAATTGAAGTTAGAAAACTTGGAGCGAAATATGATATGTCCAAAATTTCGTGGAGATAATACCGGGAAATTAAAAGATTGGAAAAATTGGTTAAGGCTTTAGAAAAAGATCTTTCGTTAGAAAAACCTTTGAGAGAAATAAACAAAATTCTTTGGAATAATATAATTGATTCAATAAAAGTATTTGGACTTTTGTTCAAAACGTATTTGAAGCAAAATGACTTGATCAAAGTAGCTCGGGAAGAAATAGCCAAAACAAGAGATGAATTAAAGAACGGTGCTGAGCAAGCCAATCAACATACGATTTACGAACACTCGGACTAAGCAACGGCTTTGAGTTAGGAATTGATGACGGGACGGGCACTATCTTAGAAATAAAAAGAATTTTGAAAAGAACTCTTATGCGAATTTGGAAAGGAAGTGCTCGGATATGCTAGAAGAAATCAATGCTTTTAAGGAAATTTTAGGTTTTATTAGACAATGGGTTATCAGTCCTATGCTAGCGAGGTGACAAGATAATAGACTCGAACCTATGTTACTAAAATAGATATACATGCTCATAACACAGCTGTTCTTTACTACATCGTGCGCCCGCAAGCAACATTGCCAACGGGGAGGAATCTCTGTAATGATTGAAGAATTTGTTTCATCTGGAGCATGAAATAAAGTATTTGTTCCCTAGTCGGCCACTTTTTACGGATACACGAAGGTTGATGAGACATTGAGAAAACTTAAAGAAGGCAGAGTGATAACGAGAAGATCAATGGTGGGAAGACTTATTGGAAATTTTGTAAAATTTATCTTCGAGCGAGAGAATTTGATCTTTTTACCATCATGTAAAGGATAAATAATGAGCACGAGGTTAAAGTATCGATTGGATAGGTTAAAAAGTATAAGTAGAGCTTGAAAAATTATCGAGACAAACAAAATAATTACTCAAAGAGGACGACATCAAGCCCTATTATAGCACACCGCCTCCGGCACATCCACAAAGGAAGGAAAGCAAGCACATCGAGCGGTTACTTGTTATTACGTACGAGACCATTTGTCTCCTTTTTATTTGTAAGTACTCATTAGTCACCCTAGATTATTGGCTAGGTTAGTGTGAGATATTTTCAATCATTTTTGTATAAATAAACCCTCAAAGAGAGTGTTGAGGTGGATTCTACTACTTATTTGTATTGATGTTTTTGGAATAAGCGTTTTGGAGAAATTTATTTGTGGCTTGCTTGGATGACAATTTGAGCTCGGGACTTTTTGCGGGATTCATGTGTCGGACTACGGTTCAATAAGTTTTCTATCCTATGTTTTAAGTTTTATATCTGTTTATAATATCATTATGTCCATTTACGAATAATTTACATAAAGGGTTGAATCGGAATTTACTTAATTGTACTCTGATTTCGGATGTGATTATTCTTAATGTTTTCCTCTAAATTGGTTATAAGCATAAATTCTTAAATGCTCTTGCTTTGCTAAATTTATATTAAAATTCTCTTTGTTTGTAGTCATTTCATTTCTTTCTTTTGAACATGGTGAAAGATTTTTGAAACGCCTTTCATCGCCAAAAACCATCCCATCCACTTTAAATTTTAAGGATTGTTCTCTATACGGCTATCTTTCCACACCAAAGCCATCTTGTGTGTAGAATAGAAATCCAGGTAAAGCCATCCTTTGACTCCATAGCCCAATGGACTGAAAATCTTCAACCTTGCCCCTAGTTTGCGGATTCCACCATTTTCAAACAAACTCTTGGATCTATAACTAGCCTAAAACCTTCTAAGAACAAAGATAAACCTTCTAAGATTTGTACAAGTATGGAAATGATGATGCAGAGGACAGATCAGTAGGCAAGGAACAGATTGAGTGGAAAGAATAGCTACCTCCAGCTCAGCCATTGCAACCAGAGAAGATATTGGACAAGAGAGTGTTCAAAAGGACCAGAGGACAAGAGTACTGTCAGTACTTGATAAAATGGAAGGACAAACCAGAGGAAGATGCCACTTGGATGACTGAAGGAATGTTGCAGAAGATAGGCAGATCAGTGGAAGAGCTCATGGACAGGAGCCCATGAAGAAGATTTCCCTCAGGAGTCTGATGCAGGGGCATTAGACACTGGCCAGCAATGTAGGAAGTTTTGTCCACATGTTGTGGCTAGGATGGTTTGGAAACATTCAAATTATTACAGCTAGGTGTCAATACCTTAGCTGATTGTAATTCTTTAGATTAATTAGAGTCAGAGGAAGTCGAATAGCTCAGTTTGTCTAGCTGTCAGTTCGGTTATTGAATAAATTGTAATAGGCTTTTGGGTTCCAAAACGGTCCTCATAGAGGAACCGAAGAATCACACTCTGTAATGTATATAATTGTATCCCTGGATGTATAGAAGGGGGGAGAAGAGGACAGAAAAAGTGAGATCTCTGCATAATAAAACTCTGTGTTAACAGTTGTTTTCAATTAACGATTTCTGTGCTCATTTAATCGTTGGTTTGTTCCAATCCTAGTCGTAAGAGGTTGTTTAGTTGGAAAATAATGGACTTTGTGTGCATACAATTACTGAGCTAAACTATTGTATAGATTTCGTATATCTCTGGTCATTGTTCCCTCAAGATTGGTTGAATAAGCATAGTTGAATAAGCCTCCATTCATAGAAGAAATCCGGTACACCCTAGGAGTTGAATGGTAAATGAAACCCCGCTTAAAGAAGGAATTCGCGACTGTTAATCGTTGATTGAACTCCCTAACCAAAGGCGGAACCTGAGTTAAAGAGTTTAAACGGGTAACGCAACCCCGGCTTAACCGGGGTAGTCACTGTAGAAACCCAGAAGTGGAATTACAATGGTGGTTTGCCCCCATTCCGCACCACCTTTGGTACGAAGGCGGTATCGCGGGGCCGTGGAGCGATTCCACTGAGAGGATGACACGTGGTGGATGTGATTTCCCACAAAACCACCCTTTCGCGTGTTAAAGGACTGTCGTGGGACACGCAGCGGAGTCTATACAGGCCCTCGATCTCAAAGCAGGCCATCGGACGGTCCTCGCGTGACGGACATGCACGATAATTAACCAAGGTACGGCGCCCACGTTGATTGGTCGGTGGAGATAATGTGGGGTCCAGGCGATGGGTTATCATAAAAAGTGATTGTTTATAAATATTGTTTGATTTAATACAAAGTCGGGAATATAGGGACAGGCCTTTAAACATTTGAATATATCGGGAATATAACATAACCTCCAAAGTCGCGATTTGTTTGTTTGTCTATTTCGTTGAAATTAATAAATACAAATAAAGGGAAGGTAAAAAAGAAAAGGGAATTAAAATCAGAGCCACGTCACAGTGGACCAACACTCCATTGGATGGACTTTTAGTTTTGTTTCATCATTTGTGGTATCAGAGCGGGTTGGAGTTGTTTTGCTGACATGGCAGTCCGAGTTGGAAGAGGTGCTGGCAGAAGGAGACCTGTAGCCAACGCAGAGGTGTTGGGAATGTTACAGAGGGTCGAGGCCAGACTAGATGCCATGGAACAAAGGCAACCCAGAGATCTTGAAGACATCAGCGAACCTGAAATAGAAGAAGCAGAAGAAAATGTTGAAATTCCTCCTGATTTGAGGCTCCTTCGAACTGTTCTGGGATCTGCAGTTAAGCCCAGAATTGAAGTATCGAGTTATGCAGGGGGACTGAATCCAGAAGAGATGGTGGACTGGATAAATGAACTGAACAAATGCTTCGATTATGAAGAGATAAGTGAAGACAAGAAGGTTAAGTTTGCAGTGACAAAGCTGAAAGGACATGCTGCACTTTGGTGGGATGGAGTGCAGGCAGAAAGGAGAGGAGTTGGCAAGCAACCTATAAAGAGCTGGACCAGAATGATGGCTAAATTAAAAGTTAAATTCCTGCCTAGTGATTACCAGCTGACATTGTATAGACAAATGCAGAACCTGAGACAGAGGTTGCTGACAGTAAAATAATACACAGAGGAGTTCTACAGAGTGAGCATAAGAGCTGGGCAATTCCAAGATACACCAGAGAAGACTGCCAGATATGTGAATGGTCTCAAGCTGGAGATCCAAGATGAGATTGGTCTTCTGTCTCCCAAGACAGTGGAAGAGGCCTACCAGATGGCCTTGAAAGCAGAGGAGAAACTCCTGAGGAAACAATCTGCCAAGAAGAGAGGCACTTTCCATGCGAAGGGAAGTCAGGGTGGTAGAGGGAAGCCTACACCCAAGGATGGAGCTAACAATAGCTCACCTCAGAATGCATCTACAGAGGATGATGCAAGGGGCAGAAGGGGTTCTTATAGAGGAAGAGGAAGAGGAGGCAGAGACAGAGGCAGAGGTAGAGAATTGAGGTGTTATAGATGCCAGGAAGTGGGACATAAGCACTATGAGTGTCCAGAGAATGTGGGTGTTGGCCAGAGAAATGTTGTGGTTGCCCAGGTTGAAGAAGAAGCAGAAATTGAAGAAAAAGTTCTTCCAGAAAGGGGAGAGTCCTTGGTGGTTAATAAGGTCATGTTGAAACAAACCAAAGAATTCATTGAACCTGCACAAAAGAAGACTTTGTTTAGGAGCATATGCAAAGTCCAAGGGAAATGCTGCCAGCTAATCATTGATAGTGGCAGCACAGACAATTTGGTTTCCACTGAGGTGATAGAAAAACTAAAGCTGAAGACTAGGGAGCATCCAACTCCCTACAGGGTGTCCTGGCTGCATAAAGGACATCAGCTGGTTGTGAAAGAACAGTGTGAGATAGAGCTGCAAATGGGCAAGTACAAGGACAAAGTTTTGTGTGATGTAATGCCCATGGATGTGTGTCATATACTGCTGGGTAGACCTTGGCAGTTTGACAGAGCAGCAGTGAATGATGGCAAGAAGAACACTTACAAGTTCTTCAAAGATGGGGTACATCATATATTGGTTCCCATGGAAGAAGGAGATCCATCTAGCAGAGTGATTGATCCAAAGACCTTGTTGCTGAGTAGGAAGGAATATCTGCAGCAGATAGAAGAAGAAGAGGTAAGCTTTGCTTTAGTTTGCAAACCAAAAGTAGTTCTTACTTCTACAAAGATTTCTGATTTGCCAATAGAAATCCAAGAGATGTTAGATGATTACTGTGACATTGTTGTGGATGATCTACCTGATGAGCTGCCACCTGTGAGAAAGATCAGCCATCGGATAGATTTTATCCCTGGTTCAAATCTGCCAAATAAGGCAGCCTACAGAATGACTCCCAAAGAAAATGAGGAAATCAGGAAACAAGTACAGGAATTGGTGGACAAGGGACTGATTAGAGAAAGTCTGAGTCCATGTGCAGTACCAGCAGTTTTGAGCCCAAAGAAGGATGGAGGCTGGAGGATGTGTACTGATTCCAGAGCAATTAATAAGATCACAATCAGGTACAGATTCCCTTTGCCCAGAATTGAAGATCTAATGGATTGTTTGAGTGGTGCTAAATATTTCTCAAAGATAGATTTGAAGAGTGGATACCATCGGATTAGAATAAGAGAGGGTGATGAGTGGAAAATTGCCTTTAAAACAAATGAAGGACTGTATGAATGGATGGTAATGCCTTTTGGGTTGTCAAATGCACCAAGCACTTTTATGAGACTTATGAATGAGGTATTGAAAGAATTTATTGGGAAATTTGTGATAGTATATTTAGATGATATATTAGTTTTCAGCAGAACTAAAGAAGAACATTTAAGGCATCTAAATCATGTCTTGAAGAAGCTGCACCAAGAGAAGCTGCTGATAAATTTGAAGAAATGCTCATTCATGAAAGAAGAGTTGGTGTATTTGGGTTTTGTTGTTTCTGCAGAAGGATTGAAGATGGACCCAAAAAAGGTTAAGGCAATTGTGGAGTGGCCTTCACCCAGGAATGTCTTTGAGGTAAGAAGTTTCCATGGACTTGCTAGTTTTTACAGAAAGTTTATAAGAAACTTCAGTAAGATTAATGCACCCATAATTGAGACAATAAGGAAGAGAAAACAGCCATTTAAGTGGACTGCTGAAGCAAAGAGAAATTTTAAAGTTTTGAAGCAAAAGATAACAGAGAAGCCTGTTTTAATTCTGCTTGATTTCACCAAACCATTTCAAGTAAAATGTGATGCCAGTGGGGAGGCCATTGGAGATGTTTTGAGTTAGAATGATAGGCCTATAGCCTATTTCAGTGAGAAGTTAAATGACACCACGAGAAAGTATTCCTCTTATGAGAAGGAATTCTATGCAATTGTTCAAGCACTGAAGAAGTGGAGACATTATTTGATGTCCAGAGAATTTGTATTATATTCTGACAATCATGCTTTGCAGTATATTGTACAGCAGCCCAAGTTGAAACATAAGCATGCTAAATGGGTTGAGTATCTCCAAGGTTTTAATTTTGTTTTGAAACATATAAGTGGCCAAGCCAATAAAGTAGTTGATGCTTTGAGTAGGAGACACTTGCTTGTTCAAGAAACTAATTTTGAAGTTGTAGGATTTGATTTTCTCAAAGAGCTGTACAAGACAGATCCTGATTTTAAAGAAGCATTTGAGGCATGTATTAACCCTGTCTTAACAGATAGAAGCCAGTGGCTGGATTATTTTCTGCAGGAAGACTTGTTATTCAGAAAGAACCAACTGTGTGTACCAAAATGTTCCATGAGAGAAAATTTGATTAAGGAGAAACATAGTGGTGGACTTGCTGGACACTTTGGTACTGACAAGACTTATGAGCAGCTGAGTCACTTTTATTTCTGGCCCAAGATGAGAGCATAAGTGGACAATTTTGTGAAGAATTGCAAGATTTGTCAATATGCCAAAGGAAGGAGCCAGAATGCAGGATTTTACACTCCCTTACCTATTCCAGACAGGCCTTGGGACATGGTGAGTATGGATTTTGTTCTAGGGTTGCCCAACACTCAGAGAGGGAATGATACAGTCTTTTTTTTGGTGGATAGATTCTCCAAAATGGCACATTTTATTCCATGTTATAAAACTAGTGATGCCACCCATGTTGCTAACTTGTTTTTCAAAGAAGTTGTTAGATTGCATGGGTTGCCCAGGAGTATTGTTTCAGACAGAGACACCAGATTTGTGGGTCACTTTTGGAGGACATTGTGGAAGAAACTTGGTACTCAACTAAGTTTCAACTCAGCTTATCATCCTCAGATTGATGGACAAACTGAGGTAGTGAATAGGAGTCTGGGAAATTTGTTGAGAAGTCTTGCAGGAGAGCATCCCAAGCAGTGGGATCATATTTTGCCTCAGGCAAAATATGCATATAATGATTCAACAAACAGAAGCACAGGGCAGAGTCCATTTCATATTGTTTATGGAATGCATCCCAGAGGAATATCAGAATTAAGAAATCTGGGAAGATCAGAGTTAAGGAGTGCAGATGGTGAAGAATTTGCTTCAGAGATCCAGGCCATACATGAACAAGTGAAACAACAACTACAAGGAAGCAGAATCAAATACAAAAATAGAGCATACATGAGTAGAAAAGAAGTTCACTTTGAAGTAGGAGACTTGGTTTTGGCACACTTGAGGAAGGAGAGGTTCCCAAAGAAGTAGTACAACAAATTGAAGTTCAAAAAGATTGGGCCATGCAAGATACTTAGGAAGTTTTCTGCAAATGCTTATGAGATTGAATTGCCACCTGATGTTGGAATATCTCCCATTTTTAATGTTGCAGATTTATACAAGTATGAAGATGATGGTGCAGAGGACAGATCAGAAGACAAGGAATAGATTGAGTGGAAGGAGCAGCTACCTCCAGCACAACCTTTGCAACCAGAAAAGATATTGGACAAGAGAGTGTTCAGAAGGACCAGAGGACAAGAGTACTTTCAGTACTTGACAAAATGGAAGGAAAAACCAGAGGAAGATGCCACTTGGATGACTGAAGGAATGTTGCAGAAGATAGGCAGATCAGTGGGAGAGCTCATGGAAAGGAGACCATGAAGAAGATTTCCCTCAGGATTCTGATGCAGGGGCATTAGACACTGGCCAACAATGTAGGAAGTTTTTTCCACATGTTGTGGCTAGGAGGGTTTGGAAACATTCGAATTATTACAGCTAGGTGTCAATACCGTAGCTGATTGTAATTATTTAGATTAATTAGAGTCAGAGGAAGTCGAATAGCTCAGTTTGTCTAGCTGTCAGTCCAGTTATCGAATAAATTGTAATTAGGCTTTTGGTTTCCGAAACGGTCCTCATAGAGGAACCGAAGAGTCACACTCTGTAATGTATATAATTGTATCCGGATGTATAGAAGGGGAGAAGACAGGCATTGAATCTGCATAATAAAATGATGAAGGTACTTGATTCAAACATTAACGATTTATCATTATCATTTAATGATTTCGTTATACATTTCCCAATCCTAGTCGTAAGGGTTGTTTTAGTTGGAGAATAATAATGGACTGCGTTATGCATAAAATTCTTGAGCTGTGTATATAGATTAAGTATATCTCTTGATCATTGTTCCTGAGATTAGTTGAACAAAGCAGCAGTCAGCACTCAAATGCCTGAAGAAATCGTTTTGGAAGTTGAATGGTAAATGAAACCACATAGTTTAAAGAAGAATGTTCAATGCTGTTAATGATTGATTGAACTCCTAACCAAAGGCGGAACTGCAGTTAAAGTTTAAACGGGTAACGCAACCCGACAACGGGAGTGATCCCTTTAATAAAGAAGCCCGGAAGTGGAATTACAACGGTGGATTGCCCCCATTCCGCACCACCTTTGGCACGAAGGCGGTATCGCTGGGTCGTGGAGCAATTCCACTGAGAGGATGACACGTGGTGGATGGGATGTCCCACAAAACCACCATTTCGCGCGTTAAAGGACGGTCGTGGGACACGCAGCGGAATCTATACAGGCCCTTGATCTCAGAGCAGGCCATCGGACGGTCCTCGCGTGACGAACATGCACAATAATTAACCAAGGTACGTCACCCACGTTGATTGGTTGGTGGAGATAATGTGGGGTCCAGGGGATGGGTTATCATAAAAAGCGATTGTTTATAAATATTGTTTGATTTAATACAAAGTCGGGAATATAGGGACAGACCTTTAAACATTTGAATATATCGGGAATATAACATAACCTCCAAAGTCGCGATTTGTTTGTTTGTCTATTTCGTTGAAATTAATAAATACAAATAAAGAGAAGGTAAAAAAGAAAAGGGAATTAAAATCAGAGCCACGTCACAGTGGACCACTCCATTGGATGGACTTTTAGTTTTGTTGCATCACATGGAGTAGTAGAGGAGATCTATTAATGGAGATCATGTCTCATTTATGAGATAGATTATGGAGGATGAAACAATCAAATAAGATCATGGATATTAAATATAAAATCATAAGGATATTTGATATGGTTAACTGAGATCATAATGCATTCAAATAAGATCATTAAGCACTTATGATAAGATAGTGGAGGAAGTGATGCATTTAATGCATGCATGACGGAGAGGGTGATCACCCCATATGAACATGATGGAGGACATGGATCATGTCGATTTAGTCAAAATTGACCAAATCAACAGCGCAGTCAAACATGGAGACTTTGTCCACATGTACAATGCATATTTGGAGTGGGCCTAGGCTATGGAAGGCTCATGCATATAATGAAGGTGAAGGCACAATGGAAGGCATGATTTGGATTATTCATCTCTTGATCTGTTTAGATCTAGATTTGTCTAAGGACATTTCTATGCAAACTTGGGCTTTTTAGAAGAGTTTGCAGGGTGTTCCTGAGTGGTAATCTCACCTCTTTCTTTGAGTAGCTCTGGAAAGAGGATTGTTCTTCATTCCATATCAGGCATTGGTGCCATATTCAGGAGGTTGTTTCTATCATTCAGCTAGGAAAATAGTGGAGGATTCATCCTACCACTTTGTTCTTCACATTCAGCCTTTTAGGAGCGACAGATCTATATCCGACATTCAGGCCTTGGGGTTTTTCCTCCACGCAGCAGCAGTCCCTACAAGGATTGCACAGTACAGTCCTGTAGATCTATTGGAGGAAGAAATTTTCTAGTATTTTAGCTGGAAATCCTATGAGGGATAACTTCCTCACATTGGATATATTGTTTCCATCACTCAGGAGAAGATTTTCCACATCTAGCAGCAGGCTAAAGAGCCTCCCTCTCTAACAGTGTAGTTTTCTAAAGCTGTTTTTTAGAAACTATTTTTAGTGGAGGAGATTGGAGGAGCTAGATCTTGAGCTTTTAGCCCAAGAATCTAGTGAAGGGATCAACCCTTCTTGCATAGATATGATTGTACATCATTGCAACCATCATATCATCAGATCTAGCTTCAAATTTCCATTTCCTAGCAGCATATATGTGAAGCCCTTAGGGGAAGGTTGTCTTAGACTTACAGATCTGAGAAACCCCTCCTGGGTTATCTTGGGAATCCGTCATAGAGCCCAGATCTACATTTTCAGCATCATCAGAGCTCCCATTCTGCCTAGATCTGACTTTTTATCTTACAGGTAGTTGCAGTCCCTATATTTGCAGCAGGGACAATGCAATATACCTTCCAGCAGAGCAGCAGTTACGCAGTCCCTCTTGGGATATCATTGCAGGGCCATTCTAGGCTAATTTTTTGGCTTGAGTGTTTCATATTTTGAGCACTGTTGTACTTTATTTTTCGCCTCCAAAATTAATAAAATGGCTTAGCTATTTCTATGCATTCTGTTGTGTATATAGATTTATTGTTTACTTTGCTGCAGTTCTTATATTGTGTTTTAGTATTACTGCATTCTCCCTTTTGGGATATTACAAATTTTGTTGAATCTATATGATTTACTAAATTGATGGGTTCTAGAATAGATAAGTAGAAAGAGATTTGTATTTTGGGTTGAACATACTGGCTGGAAAGAGGTCTTTTTGTTCTCGTTTTACTTCACCATTAGGTAATTTAAAATTTTTGAGTTCTTATGAAAAGGCAATGAATCTTTGTGATGCTATGACACTAGAAGGTAAGAAAAATGTTGTTCTCATTTATGATAAATATTGTTAAATGATATGATGTTGTATTGTACATGTTTATAAATCAATTGGTACTTGCTCATATACCAGAAAACACAACTTCGAAAAATATCATGAAAGTAGGACTAGATACCATAGGGCATGTTTTTATTAAAAAACAGGCCTGTAAACTTCAACGTTTTTTTTGTCTATTGGATATGCCTATTGGATCCAATGGACTTGGAATTGGAGCTAGAATGATTTGGGTATAAGGATTCACAAATCTGGGGGAGAATTGCATTGCTTTGAATCTCAGATGATTTTCTTGATTTGGAAGACAACTCGCGAAAAATTTCCCAAATTTTGATGATTTTCTTGATTTAGAAGACAACATGTGAAACATTTCCCATCTTTTGGGAATAGCTTGCAGGCCAAAAAGATAAAAATTAAAGGAAGCATAAATAGAAAAGAAGGGGTATGGCATGGTAATCCTGTCAATAGTTACTTGATAGAGCAATATACCTATCAATATTATGTCACACTTAAAGTGGCAAGGAAAAACATGAAATTAAAAAGTCTAATAGAATGTTCTAAGGTTTCTTGAGATGATGGTCATATATCCTCTAAAGTTGCCCTTACATGCATCATTAAATTATGAATATGGTGCTTAGCATGACAGTTTGGCAATTAATCATTATTTCTTCCATAGTTCCATAGCCTTGGGTATTGCTTGGGAGTACTTGTATGCAATGTTTTCAAACTTGGACCAAGTTGACTTGGACTACCATATCAGCTTGGCCAATGGATTGGTTCAGAGGGTAGTACCTACTCGGCTGAGACGGACTATTTTGGTACCAAACCACAAGGTATGACTTGGATGGTTTGGTACCAAACCGACCCAACTTGGCTGAGTCTGTACCTTCTTGGACAAGTCATTTTTTGATTGAATTTGGGCATGTTATGTTATGCATGGGTCATTCTTTGACCTGTATTTTTGCTGATATTTTAGAGCAGATTTTCCTGGACAGAAATTTAGCCTTATTTCAACCTCTTCACAGCCCCTCCACTGACTTTTTCTTGTTTCTGCCAGCATGCTATAAATATGCAAAGAAATCTTGGGGTTTGAGAAGATCTATTTAGTGTGCCTATGGCATGTTTATTCTAATGGATTTTGGCAGTTTCCTCCTCCACTGTGTTGCTGCCACAAATTCTGTTGTTGGTTGGAGGTATTCTTGCCTGTTATCTTGAGTTTCAGGCTATGGTTCAACCTATTTGGCACATTTTTCTAGCATAATTTTGGATGTTGGTAAGCCTGCTAATTTAGGGTATATATAGATTTGTGGGTTTATCTAGGATCAAAATTTCTGTGTGCAAGCAATGATTTGTCACATGTGTGGTTTGTTGAATGTTCCCAAAACAAATTTGTATTTCTTCTCAGTGTAATTTTAGTGTAGTATCTCTAGGTTTATGCTTTGTAGATACTTGAAGGCCCAAGGGTAAATTTTTGAGGGAGGGTATTAAATTTTGTCATTCAAAAATTATGTATTCCTAATCCTTTTTAAGGGTCCTTCCCACTCTAGAGGCCATTTAGAACCTCACTGATTATATATATATATATATATATATATATATATATATATATATATATATACTTGAAGGCCCAAGGGTAAATTTTTGAGGGAGGGTATTACATTTTGTCATTCAAAATTTATATTTTCCTAATCCTTTTTCTTCCCACTCTAGAGGCCATTTAGAGCCTCACTGATTTTGTTTATATATATATATATATATATATATATATATATATATATAATATATATATATATATATATATATATGAGTAGACTTTGCATATTTTGTCTCTAATGGTTTGGAATCATGGTTTTGAATCTTCAAATTTCAAAATATAGTTTTTCGTTAAAATTTAAATATTATCTGTATTTTTTAAGCAAACCAAGAAATTGAAATCAGATCAGTCTGAGTCATTCCAAGTCCTAGTTGACCCTTGACCGATTCTGAGGCCAAGTCCAAGTTTTAAAACATTGCTCAAGAGTGTGGCGGATTGGCAAGTACTTGGGACAAAACTCACATTGACCAAGCATTGGGCAGTCAATACTTTTTTCCACTTGTGAGTGTTGACAACCTCTCCCAGTATATATATATATATATGAGTAGACTTTGCATATTTTTTCTCTAATGGTTTGGAATCATGGTTTTGAATCTTCAAATTTCAAAATATAGTTTTTCGTTAAAATTTAAATATTATCTGTATTTTTTTAGCAAACCAAGCAATTGAAATCAGATCAGTCTGATTCATTCCAAGTCCTAGTTGACCCTTGACCAATTTCGAGGCCAAGTCCAAGTTTTAAAACATTGCTCAAGAGTGTGGCGGCTTGGCGAGTACTTGGGACAAAAATCACATTGACCAAACATTGTAGTATGGTAAGTCTGAATGAATGACAGTTTTTGATGTTGTTGGTGATTTTGGAGATAAGAGGGATTTTTTCACCTTGTATTTTCCTTTAAAGCCCCTTGACTTGAACACAAAGTCATTTGTGAGAATTTTTTGAAGGCCATTTGCAAGCAGATCTTGTCAGTGAGATATTTAACCAAGCACATGACACTCAGGCACCAGTGGAACCTGCACTAGACTTGGTGGGTACTATCACTCAATCTCTTCCTTCCATTCATGATATTCTTGATCTATTATTAAATGTTATTTAATCGCCCAGTCCTTCCAGGCCCCTAGTAATGAGCCATTATGCATAAAAAATCTTTCTATAATGATTAAAATATAAATTTATAACATACCAGCTCATACTCGAATAGAACATATGTATCATTATTCTTCTTCTGTATCTTCTTGATATTCATCAAACTGATCAACATCTATACCAACATCTGATTCAGAAATGGTGTTGAAACGATCGACCATGTCATCATCGTCATCAATTATGTCATTTTCAATAATATCCTCATCGAAATAATCTTCAATAATTGTTGCCTCATCTCCTACGCCTGGTTCATCTTCTATATATTCTTCATTTGTCAATGCATCTTCATGCTCATCTGTCACTGCATCATCTTCTTCTTGATCAATATCATCTTCTTCCTCTACAGTATACTCTACTGGCCTTCCTCCTGGATCATATCTAATAGCAAATGACCATCCGTTCTCACCTGGAACCTTTGAGTAAAGGACTTGTTCACATTGGCTTGGAAAAACATAGCAATATTTTCCTGCTTCAAACTGCGATGTTTTAAACATTAGAAATCCATTATCATGTTGAATAAGAGTTTTTTCATCATCACGTACATTCATTCGTAGCCTATACCATTTGACGTTGAAAAAAAATAATTTTAAGGAATTAAAGTCACACTCAACTATATATCATATAAAAACCTATAATATCTATTTTCAGATTCTCGAGGATGTTTGTCACTCCTGGAGGAAACATTAGTGACATGGACTAATTGAGTCTGTCATATTCTGATTTTTGTTGTAATAAGTTTCCATTTCATGAAATCACATCAAGGAATCTTCAATTTATGTCAACATAATCCATTTGTAAATGGCTAGTATGGCACAATGGAGTAAACGAATCTTCCTGAATGCATTTCCTTAGGCACCCTCATAGTACACCATGACTGGACCCGACTCGAACCGAACGCATTTCCTTGGGCACTATCACACAACCTCACTCGACCTAACATGCCTGAACGTCAATTAGATTAGGGGTTAAGGAAAGGAAAGGATTAGGGGTTAAGGGTTTAGAGGTTTAGGGTTTAGGGGGTTAAATGGGTTAGGGGTACCTAACATACCTAGCCTTGTCACTCCCTCCTTAGCAAACCTAGAACTTGCTAAAACTCCCTATCACACACTCTTACTCATGTTGGCTGTTTCATAAAGGAAAGCAACATTGATGCAAGTTATTTACCATTATTTGTAATCAAGCAAAATCCAACCAAATTACCTGACCCGCCCCGACCCACCCGAATGTGTTTCCTTGGGTGCCCTTACACAACCCGACCCGACCTGCCGGAACACGTTTCCTTGGGCACTCTCACATGACACGACCCGACCTGACCCACCTGAACGTGTTTCCTTAGGTGCCCTCTCACAACCTGATCCGACCCGCAAGAACATGTTTCCTTAGGAGCCCTCACACAACCCAACCCGAACCAACCCGATGCACTCGAACACATTTATTTAGGTGCCCTCACATGGCATGACCCGACTGGACTCCACCTGAACTGAACACGTTTTCTTGGGCGCCATCACATGACCTGACCCGACCCGACACACTCAAACGTTGATTAAGCTGGCATGACAAGGGAGAAAAAGGCAAACGGGTCGCACGAATGTGCACAAGGCACATGGGCGATCACAACTTGGCTTTTTTGATACGGCCTCCCTCACACGATCTAACCCAAACGTGTTTCCTATCACGCCCTACAATCCGAACCACCTGATCAAAGGAACGATGGAGAAAACGGAAAACGGATTGCACAAACGTGTAGTACAAGGCACATGGGCAGTCACAACTTAGCATTTTTGATATGGCACCCTCAAACGACCTGACCGACATGAACACCTTTCCCTAGGCGCCCTCAAATGACCCGACGCGACCCGACCCTCCCGAACGCATTTCCCTGGGCGCCCTCACACAACCTGACCCGACCCTCCTTGACCCGCGACAAACACATTTCCTTGTGTGCCCTCACACAACCCGACCCAAACCGACCCAACCCAATCGAACACATTTCCTTGAGCGCTCTCACATGACATGACCCAAATCGACCTGCCCAAATGTGTTTCCTCGGGCGCCCTCACACTACACGACTTGAGAAAATCCGCTCGAATGCATTTTTTGAGTGCCCTCACACGACCTGACTCGACTCAACCCAACCCGCTCGAACGGGTTTCCTTGGGCGCCCTCACACGACATGACCCGACCTAACCCGCCTGAACGTGTTTCCTTGTGCAGCCTAACATGACACAACCCGATCAAACCCTATTCGACCCGCCCAAACGTGTTTCCTTGGGCGCACTCACACGACCCAACTCGGACGCGTTCCTTGGGCGCCCTCACATGACCCGACCTGACCTGACCTCACACAAACCGACCCGACCCGACCCGAATCGACTCGACCTCCCATGACCCAACCTCACATGACCCGACCTGACACCACAACCTGACATGACCCCACCCAACCCGACTATACCTGCCTGAACAGAGGCAATTGGGATGTGAAGCTTGCAAAAAGGATAAAGGGATGACATGCATGAACATAGGAGAGGGTAATAGAAAGGTCGAGAAAAAGGCTAGAGAGGGAGAGCTATTGAAGGTGGAGAATGGCTAGAAGGCCAAGTCCTTAAGTCAAGATGCCTTCGTTGAGAAGTTGAATAAAAAAATTTACGACAATAATTGCAACCTGCACCGAATGATGTGCTCTAGCTAAAAGGGATGTTGATCTTAAATAAATTTGCATGGTCATGGTAATTAAAGCACATGAGAGTATTGGAATGCATAATATTGCTGAGACTGAGGGAGATCACATTACCATTATTCGAGCACACTGTGCATTATTTAAGGGTGTTTCACTCTATTTGGAGTTGCAATGGATATTGTGCTACATGCCAATGCTCTTGTTGCACAAGGTTTCCATGGTGGCTACTTCCTCGGGGAAGTGATTAGGGGTGTTTTGACAATGAATGAGATCCATCATATTACCATTATGATAAAAAATCTTCACCATCAACGATGACATGGTTATGTTCGAGGTTATATTGGCATGGTACAAAAATTAAGTAACGTTGAAGGCAAAATGTCATGTTGAATTGAATTGCCAAGGTGGCACGCATGTTAGTCAGTACTAGGCGAGTGAAATTCATGTTATAACCCTTGAAAGTGTGATCTGTGACCATGTCAAAGCAGGTGGGGAGGGCCCACATTAGGCTACGATTTGTGGGGTAATCACAATACAAATATTGTAATGAAAAAATGGTAAATATTCTTCAATACACAAGACATTCTATTTTGAAAAAGTTATAATAAAACTTCTAATTTATTCATTCATTATATATATATATATTCATTTTTAAGAATAAACATGTTATAAGTTAAAGAGAAATTAATAACAATTAAATATAACAAATATATTATTATAATCCTATAAAAATTAATAAAATAAAAAAACAATGTTGCAAAATATTCCGACGTTACAAAATGTTGCAAAAAATTACAAAATGTTTACTGTCGTTGCTATTCCGATGTTTGGTCTAAACGTCACAATACCAGAAGTTGTCCCCAAATCGTCGCAATACCAATGGTTGTCTGCAAAACGTCACAATACCGACAGTTGTCCCCAATACCGTCGCACCACCAACAAGTGTCTCTACACGTCGCGATAGCGACGCTTGTCTCCAAATGTCGCAATACTGACTCATGTCTTCGAAACATTGCAACTCCGACGTTGTGTCCCGAAACGTCGATATTTCGACAATGTTCCTAAATGTCACAATACCGACTATTTCCCTAAATGTTGCTATAGCGATGCTTGTTGGTGGGATTTAAAAAATTGAGAAAAATTGGGGAAATTTTTGACAATACGTCAAAAGTGTCGGAATTTTGACCAAATGTACTAGTGGAAGGTGGCATTGCTGGCTGAAAAAGGCCATCTAATGGTGTATGAATGCAGGTGTTTTTTGGTCGGTAGGCCCAAACACTTCAAAAAATATATTGAAATGCGGTTATTTTTGCTCCAAGTATTGACAATGAACTGCAGCAAAGAAACCTTCACCCACATCTGGGAATGGAATAGTCGCTCCCCTTATTTGGATCTTCGAGCACATCCTTCAAGATATTGGTGGTATCAATAGTGGCACTAGGATCTACATCAACAATTTTCTTCCCTTTGTCATTCCCCTTGTCGGGTTTTGACTCAGAGTGAAAACATACATATGATTAACAAGCCTTCATTTTGGTCACCAATGACTACTTGGACCGACACTCACTTGTGTTGTGAGTGGGGATCTTATGGAACTCACACCAATTTCCCGTGTCCTTCTTTATCTTCGTGGTGGTTTTATTTTCTTGTGGTTTCAGTTGGTTTTCCTGGGTCACCCCGCCTTGGATTTATCCTTTGTTATGCAGGTTGGGGGTGCCTTTCCCTTGTTTCAAATTCACAGATCCAAATTATCATTTCTTCTCTTTAAATTTCTTCTTGATCTTGGCAGTATATCGGTATGTTGCAGCAAGCGAGGATATGTTGAGGAAATCCATTTCTTTTTTAATGTATTTGTGCAAAAAACTGTGGTACTTTAGCACAAAATGTTTCTCAGAATCTTTGATACCCAAATTTGTGCACAGGGTATGGAACAAATTCATTAGCTCATGCACATCTTGATCCCTTTGTTGATCCATTGTATATACTTGTCATCACATCTCCCCATAGGGTAATATTGTTCCTTGATGTAATCTTAGAAATAATTTCAAGTGGGTGTGGCTAAAAAAAATGAGGGTTCTCTCGCGTACCTCTGTTCACAGTAGGTTTTCCACCAGTCCTTCACATGGGGGGTGGATTTAAGGAGTAGAAAAGTAATCTTTTACATATTGGAAAAATCATGAGATGAAAAATATCCTTACAAAATATTTAAGAATCTATCTATGACATTGACATCTACCTCGCCTTCAAATATGGGAATGTCAAAGTTGACTTGTATGTTGAAGGGAGTGTTGCTTCTAGAGTGACTTTGGGATGAAGATGCATCGTGTGTGGGCATCCGTCGAAGGATCTGGGAAAAGTTTTCCATCATCACATTCCTATGTTACTCGAGGGATTCTTCGAGAAATATTTTTAAAGGATATCCTGCTCTCTCATATTTCTTTTCTTCTTCCATGGGAGGCCATCGGGGTTTGCGAGGCTAGTCTTGCAAAGGTTCAACCAGTTCGAGCCCTAACTCCTTATACCCCAACCTTATTGGGGACATGCAAAGAAAAAGAAAGAAATAGAAGAAAATTTTGATACCACTGATCCGAACTTAAAAAATAATGCAACAAAATATAGATATAACCATAAATACAAAGATGCAATAGAAATAACACTTCATTTCATTAATATAAAAGAACTGAAATATGCTTACAGACAGAATGGAAATAAACTAGCTCGGGTGATGATAACTTATCTCTAAGAAGAGATGTGGCTGATACATGCCTTTGAAATATGTTAGAATCAGGCTCAAGGGAATTTTTATTATTGAACAATAAGATAAAACCCTAAACAATGAAAACCCTAACTCGAGGAGACGAAACACCAAGAGTTTGTGGGCCTCGTTAAGATTAGTTGGGAAGCCAAATTCCCGAGGTAATAAATTGGTCATATTATCCCTGTTTGGTGCATATGATACATCATTGGAAATATCTCTTTGCGTACTACATGAAAGGGCTTACTGTAGACCTCAAAAAATTCTATTTAGGGGGACAAAATTGCTCTGGAATTCAGGACCCAAAAAACTACTAAAAATAGTAAATGTTTTTATAAATAAGGAAACTGATGAAACTGAATAGGTATAGTTGGAATAGACTGGTGACCACCCATATCCACCTAGATCATTCCTCCCTCCTTAGGAAGAAATGGTCCCCATTGTGTGCAGAGCCTCCTTGAGGTGAGGATATTTTTGTTGAACCTGGTCCCTAGTGATCCACTTACCCTGGTGAAGGAGTTGATCTGATTTGACAACTCGATATAGCTAGATATTTTGTTGGCGAGTGTTCTTGATATCCCTTTCCATGATCTGATCAGTTGTGGCCTGTTCCATTCAGTATAGGTTTAACTTTGATGGTGTGAGTTGTTCTGAAATGTCGAATGTGTCCAGTAATGGTGGAAGGTATGGCCAAAGGCGGTCCACATTGAACATTGGGTTCATGCGAAGGAATAGTAGAATGCTGAGCTCAAAGGAATTATCCCCTATATCTTTGGTGATGGTGTATGTCCCATATCCGAGTGGGCATCCTAAGGAAATTATAAAATAATAGTGGAAATAATAAAATAAAATAAACACCCATAGGGAGATAAGTTGAAAATACAAGTCATAAAAGTAGTTTGATTATTTTATTCGTTTTTAATATTTTTACTTTTTACTCCAAAAATGGTGAATCGTCCCTGATGGTTGACATCATCATCTTGAATCCTATTGGTTCTCATAAATTTTATTTTTGTTGTACATTTTTTTAGGAGGCCCATTTTAGACCTCAAAAGTTCTCTAGTGGGCCCAAAATGTAATCCATGGAGATGGATTCCCAAGGTCGACTAGCAGTAGGCAAAGGAGTATATAGGAATTACTTATTGATTGTTGGTTAGGAAATGGAATAGGTAGTGAAATATATGATGTACCTCCCAACATATTGTTGAAGGCTCGGCCTAAAAAAATACTTCTCTAATATTGCCAATGTTTTCTCTACCCTGAAATTTCTAGGGAACTGACTGTAGTACACCTCCTAAATCATCCTAGAATGCTCACTTGAAGGAACATAGAGGTGCACCAAGTGGAATTTTAGGGAATCATGGAGTTGATAATTTGGAATTTGATTTCTTTATAGGAGTGTTTGGTGTTTGTTGCCAAATTCTAGATCGCTCTTGTAAAGAGTGGGCCACCTCGAAGTCTGGTGCCCACAAAAGTCGAGCACATGGTTAGCGCCATGACCGACGATCAACTGAGGCAGTTTGAAGCATTGTCGGTGCTTCCATTCTTTTAATTAAATTTCAAATGGAACTGTTGCAGGTATGTGGATTATTTTTTATTGCGATTGTTCTGCAACTTCCCTTATGTCTATATGAAATGTAGGGGTCGATGGTATGTTTGGATGGTTGTTTCCTTCCACAAAATAAATGCTTCCATTGTCGATAGGCCTTCACAATGAAATAAATCTCTTTGTCATAGGTGGGATACTTTTGTATTGTGTCTGAGAGTGTCTCACTGTGATATGCCACTGGATTCCCCTGTTGAGTAAGAATTGCACCAATTGCATAGTTAGAGGAATTCGTCTCAATATCAAATGGTTGCTACAGGTCTGGTAATGTGAGCACTGGTGAAAATCAGAGACAATGCTTCAACTTGAAAAATGACTTATATTGGGATTCCTACCAAAATAACTTTTCTTTCACTCCTATCTTTGTGACTTGACTCAAAGGCTAAGTGATATGAGAGAATCCCAACACGAACCTGTGATAGAAGTTGGCAAGACCTAGAAAGTTGCAGAGATTTGTTAGAGTGGTTGGGGTTGTCCAATCCTGAATGGCTTGTATCTTGGATTAGTCCACTTGCACACCTTTCTCATCATTGATGTAACCCAAATATTGAACTTGGGTGATACCAAAAGCAGATTTCTCCAAATTGGCACACAACTTGTGTTGTCGTAGGGTTTAGAGTACCTAACGAATATGGTGGAAGTGTTCTTCCCAACTTTGGTTGAAGATCTAGATGTCATCCAAATAAACCGCCACGAATGATTTGGTGAAGGGTTAAAAGATATCATCCATCAACCTCATGAATATTGTGGGGATATTCATCAACCCAAAAGGCATGACCATGCATTCAAAAAGGCCCTCCTTGGATTTGCAAGTAGTCTTCCACACATCAAAGGATTCAATTGGTACCTGGTGATAACCGAACTTCAAGTAAATCTTGCTGAAATATTTGGCCCCCTTGAGCCAGTCCAAAATGTTATCGATTCATGGGATTAGATACCTATTCCAGATATTGATCTTGTTCGGTGCCCGATAGTCAATACAGAGTCTCTAGATACCATCCTTCTTCTGTACCAACATGTTCGAGCTACCACAGGGTGATTAACTTGGCCTGATGTGCCCTTTATGCAACAAATCCTGAATTTTCCTCTTGATTTCATTGCTATTAAGAACAAAGCTTTGATAGATCGGTCCATTGGGTAGCAGCGCACCCAGGTTCAGATCGATGGAGTGCTTAAATTGATAGTGTAGAGGTACCCCTATACATGAGGTGAAGATATCCCTGTACACCTCCACGACCTTGTCCATCTGCTACTTCTACATGGGAGAGACCTGTTTAGAGGCTATGGCCATAATATTTGTCTTGCCATAATAGAAAATAATAAGGAAAACAAATTTCTCGGATTTGGGAACTGATATTACTGCACTTCTTCACATTGATCAAAATGGTAATGGTAGGTGGTGCTACCTCTAGTATCATGTACAAATTATTTCCCAAAGTAATAATAACAATTCGAGGCCTAGACTCATACACAACAGGTCGCTTCCACAAGAATGGTTGGCGTAATAATACATCACAAACTTCAAGAGGATAAAAATCACACAATACCTCACCTATGAAGGGCTTGATGCTCTAGGGAAGGTGACACAATGACTACTTGGCATGACACTCACTTCTATTTTGAGTGGGGCTCTTATGGAACTCATACCAATTTCCCTTTTCCTTTTCTATCTTCATGGTGTTGTTCTTTGCTTGCAGCTTCGATGGGTTGTCCTGGGTTGCCCGGCCTTGGCATTTTCCTTTGTTTTGTGGTTTGGGGGCGCCTCTCCCTTGCTTCGAATTCACAGATCTAAAGTCTCACTTCTTCTATTTAAATTTTATCTCGTTCTTGGAAGCATATCAGTATGCTCTACCAAGTGAGGAGATGTCGAGGAAATCCATTTTCTCCTAAATTTATTTGTACAAACAACTACGGTACTTTAGAACTAAATGTTTCTCCAAATATTTGATACCTAATTTTGTGTGCAAGGTATGGAATAAATTCATTAGATCATGCACATCTTGATCCCTTTTCTTCCGCAGCATAGTCCATTGTATGTACTTCTCCTCATATATCCCCATGTGGTAATATTTTTCCTTGATGGCATATCAGAAATAATTCCAAGTGCGTGTAGCTAAAACAAGTGAGGGTTCTCTCTTGTCCCTCTGTTCATAGTAGGTTTCCCATCAATCCTTAACATAGGGGGCGGCTTTGAGGAGTGCAAAAGTAATATTCTCCCTACTGGAAAAATCATGAACTGCATTAGGGGAATTTTGAGGTCTAAAATGGGCCTCCTAAGGAAATTATAAAATAACAGTTGAAATTATAAAATAATATTAGATTACATCATCAAATTTTAGAGGGAAAAAAGAAAAAACTATTTTTTCAACTCGTATTTTCAAGTTATCTCCTTATGGGTTTACTCAAATTTCAAGCCGAAACACTCGTTGGATGCAGAATTTGATTCCTCATCTCATGAGTACCAATGTTGCATACTTTTGATGAACCCTGCTACACGAAAAATGAGAAATATAAGAAAAATCGTGATTACATTCACGTTTTTTCATGTATTTCTGATTTTTCATGTAGCAAGGTCCATCAAAAGTATGCAACATGGGAACTCCTTGGATGAGGAATTTAATTTTGCATCCAATGAAAATTCCTGCTCTAAATTTGAGTAAAAACTTAGGGAGATAAGTTGAAAATATAAATTGAAAAATCAGTTTTATTATTTTATTATTTTTTAATATTTTTACTTTTTACTCCAAAAATTGGTGAATCATTCCCCATGGTTGACATCATCATCTTGAATCCTATTGGTTCTTATTAAGTTTATTTTGGCTGTACATTTTTTCTTAGGAGGCCCATTTTAGACCTCAAAATTCCCCTAATGGAAAATATCCTTCCAACATATTTAACCATATATTTATGATGTATGTATCTATATGGCCTTCAACTATGGGAATGTCAAAGTTGACTTGTTCTTTGAAGGGAGTGGCACCTCTAGAGTGACTTTCGGATGAATATGCTTCACTTGTGGGCATCTATCGAAGGATCTGGGCAAAGTTTTCCATCATCACGTTCCTATGTCACTTGAGGGCTTCTTCGAGCAATATTTTGTAACGATCTCCTGCTCCCCCATATTACTTTTCTTCTGGCATGGGAGTTCATCAGGGTTTGTGAGGCTAGTCTTGTAAAGGTTCAACCAGTTCTATCCCTAACTCCTTATACCTCGACCTCATTGGGGACATGCAAAAAAAAAACAAAGAAAGAGAAGACCTCTCTGATACCACTGATCTGAACTTAAACATGAATGAAATGGAATACAGATATAACCATAAATACAGAGATGCAGCAAAAATAACACTTCATTTCATTAATATCAAAGAACTTAAATATGCTTATAGACGAAATGGAAATAAGATATCTCGGGCGCTAGTAGCTTATCTATGAGAAGATATGTGGAATTTACATGCCTTTGAAACATGTTACAATGAGGCTAAAGGGCCTTTTTATTATTGAACAACAAGTAAAAACCACAAAAAAAACAAAACCATAACCCTAGGAGACGGAACAGTAAGAGTTTGTGTGCCCTGTTGGGGTTAGCTGAGAAACCAACTTTCCACGGTCATAACTTTGTCATATTATCTCTGTTTGGCGCGTATGATACCTCGTTGGAAATATATATCCGAGTAATATATGTTTTTATAAAGGCATAAGATTGCTATAGACCTCAAAAAAATTCCATTTTGGGGGTCAAAATTGCTCTGGAAGTTCAGG
The DNA here is from genome assembly GCA_034641835.2 of Pinus albicaulis. Classification (NCBI taxonomy): domain Eukaryota; kingdom Viridiplantae; phylum Streptophyta; class Pinopsida; order Pinales; family Pinaceae; genus Pinus; species Pinus albicaulis. The sequence continues at coordinate 341,340 of JAXQQM020065194.1, forward strand.
ACCCAAAAAACTGCTAAAAATAGTAAATGCTAGTATAAACAAGGAAACTGATCAAACTAACTGGAGGTCTAGGTGGAGTAGACAGGTGGCCACCAATATCTGCCTGGATCAATACTATAGTGCATAAATTCTCTCTATGTTCTCTATCTCCTACCCCTCTTGGTTATTTTTTCTTAGTTATGAAACAAATTCACTCGAAAGAAAGAAACCTCTTTTCCTTCCAGTTGCCTGGTTATAACACAACCTGATAGCCTACTTATGCTTAGGTTTTACTACCTCAACTCTTAACTAGAGTTAAAATATAGAATCTTATATTAAATTATTGTTCATCATAATCATGTTCCTATCCCATTTCCTTGAATTATGGGGGTTGATGTGGCATCCTCTCAACTTATGGTGGTGAAAACAAGGTCAAATTCTTTGCGGCATAACTTTCACATACATACTTCAATTGATGTGATTATTGCGTTGTTTGAAAGGAATCTATGTTTATAATAGAAATAAAAAGTGTGACACTATAAAAAAAGGATTACCCCCAAAAAACGTCATTTGATGCCTCAAAAATCTTGATGAATCTCATCAATAGGTACATTATAAATGTTCATAATGCCATCCTCCAGCTTTAGAACTATCTCTTTCTCACATTTATTTAAATTTTTGTCATGTTATGATTAGTGAGAAGGGTTGAAGATGTTTGTCATATAATGTAGCATAATATGGTTTAATTGCAGTAAATGGAGAAATTTTTGAGACAATTTCTATGTAAGGGCTCAAAGTAGACAATAATGAGAGATTTTACGAGGGTTTTCCAACTCCTTAACTCCCTCAATCAACCAAATATCACATCAACATCTCTCTCATCATCTCTAGGTCATTGGCAGCCAAGAAAGTGAAATTCATGAGGAGTCAAGCTCCACTATTCTTTAGTTTCAAGAGACGATATTCCTATTTTCTAGGGATATGTTGGTAGCTACCCTCTTGTCTAAATGAACATGTAGAAGAGCTCATTAGGATTCAAGTTTAATTTTCAGCTAGGTAGCTATTGAGCTTAGGCATTGTTATCTTTTGACTATTATATGATTTACTAGACCTTGATTCAATGATAATAAGAAGCTGCTATTTGATCCATTATAGAGTTAGTTTCAAAGGGCTCAGGCTCTTAGGTTTGGACCCAAACCAGTGGCTTAGGTTCCTCTTTTGTACTTGTATCTTTCTTTAGTTTTATAATGTTTTTTATTTTCTTGCGTCTTAGTAGAAGAATACTCCATCAAACTCTATGATTGTTTCCTCTGCCTCATCTCTCTCATGGAAGCATGAGTAGAAGGACCTCCAACCATAGGCCAACATAATTTTTTATGATTTCTTGGAAACATTTTTATGATTAATTATATTTCTTTTGCATATTTTTGTTGTAGATTAGAAGTTAGTTTGTTGGATAGATCAAAATGTTAGCATAAATTAGATAATATTTAAATTCAAATCATCTTTTCCACTTCTAATTGTTTTATTTTATCAATAATCAATGAATGCCTGCATGATATGGTTGTAGGGATGTTTCAATTTGCAAGCAAGGGTACCTTCACTACCTCCATCTTGGACTCCTCCAATTCCTCTTCCAAACTCCAAATTATGCCATCAAAAGTATTTTTTATGAGGTCATTCTACCATGAACACTGAGAGCACCTCCTCTAGTGAAAAACGGTCCCTTAAGGGGATATGAGCTTGGATAGAAGCGTTGATCACACTTAAACCATTTTCTCTCACTTCCATTCACCTTCCTACACCTCCAAACCACATTCTTCACCCTTTAACCCTCCTCGGAAACCTTCTTGTAGCATTGTAGGGCTTCCTGTAGCAATACATGAGTAGCCTCTTGTAGAATAGAAGTTGTTGGAGCGGGGTCCCCTAAGTCTGAGATTTAAAGACATTTTTGATATATTTTTGTAAAATATTTTGTGAGTTTAGTCATGTGCAAAAAAATTCAAGTGGCTTTGGGGCAAGTTAAAGCCCCTCATGAATTTTAATGGGTAAAATGGGTAGAACTAGGGGCCACAAAGCACGTTTTGTGGGCCTTAGAAGAGCGCAGGCTAAAAGTATATATAGGAGTCTAGGTGGAATCAAATAAGTTATTTTTTGAAGAGAAGTGAATGGTTGATGATAGATCTGGCTGTCTTTTGATATTTTGTGCAAATTTTTTGGGTAGAAGGCTCTTGCCAGATGTGTGCACGGAGACCTTAAGTCCTGCTGTGTGTGGACCTCGTTGCTTGTGTGTGTGGGTGAATTGAAGGGTTTTTTAAGGAAGATATGAATGGTTCATGAATAAAGAACTGTTGTTACTGATATATGAGCCTGAAAAGGGATTCTGTTGCGGAGTTATGTTCATGATTGTTTTAGATCTAAGGGCACCCACATCATTTAAATCTCTCTCAAGGTGTGGAAACCTGGTTCCAACACCCCCCCATACTGCTTCAGGCGATACTTTGACTTGTGCAAGCAAGTCACTACCGAAAGGGCCAGTAGTAAGAGGTTTTTGTTGGTCAACCTCAACTCTGAACCTGGGTAAGGACCCCTCAAGCCAATAAATGGTTCTGTTTCCGAGATCAGGATCATTTTGAGAGAGGTTGGGTGATGTGGAAAGGTTAGTGGTAGCCATTAAAGCCTGAACTAGAGGATTGGTTTGAAAAAAAGAGTCAGGAATTTTCCCTAAAAGAAAATAGAAGTAATAAAATTTCTACAAAAGAGTGGAATAACAAGTATATTTTCACAAAGGTACACAAGATCTTCTTCATGACCTTTGCGAACGAATTGCAAGAGTGGTTGTCAAGATTAGCAGAATTCCAAACCTGTTGGAAGGATGATAAGGTCATGCAGTGGACCCCTAAATTGATCCAAAAATTGGAAAAGACTGATAATTCCATCATTCAGACTGTAGATCACTAGGTTGACAAGATCTTGGGTGGATTTGTGACAGAATTTGAAGTAGATCAGTTTGTGTTGTATTCTGATGCTGAAAGGAAATTTTTGAAGGGATTGAGAGGTAAATTCTTACGAACTTTGCCTCTATTGATTAGGATGCTATTCTGTGAAAAGGGTATTTTGTGTAGCCACACGGAGTGAATGACCCCTGATAAGATCGAGAGCACTACGCGTAATGGAAAATATTATCGGGTCAATCAGAGAGGGGACAGATCCATATACAACCATCTTTAAAACTCTTCTGATCTAGAAGGAAGCGAGGCTACGCACGCTGAAGGTAGCCCTCCTGCTACGCCACTGTCGAACTCGCGTAGGGGTAAGACATCTCCTACCCCACCACAACCCCCACCTGCAGAAGATATGGTCACGCATATGAAGCTACCCACCTTTAAGGGTGCGGGGGATGAGGATAGGGATTGATTTTGGTTTGTGGCTAATGTGGTGTAGATTGCACAAAACGTTAATACTGATGTTGTCAAGAGAGCACAGTTGGCTATGGAATTTGAAGGTCACGCTTTAGATTTGTTCATGGGATACATTTCTCAAAACGTATATCCCACTGTTCAGCAGATTAAGGATGCCCTAAAGCATCAATTCTGAAAGCCGAAGTCCTATTCGCAGTGCGTAATAGAACTACAATATTTTAATCAAGGGCCAAAGGAATCGATGTAGGAAGCTTACCAACGACTGAAGAAAAATATCAGCGACAGAGGATTTGTTTATGATGATAAGAATCATAATGAATGGTTCATTTCCATGCTCTTGCCACATCTGCGTGGGCCTATGGGTTAGCAGAAGATTAATTCTCAAGCCGAAGCCCTGGAAATTTCTATGAAATTATAAGTTGTGCCTAGAGAAGATGCTTGATTTGGAGCACTGCAAATTCAAAGCCAATTGGAAGCTATGTACTTAGAAAATCAAAATTTATGCAGAGATCGGGGTAAAGAAGTTGGTGCAGATGTCTGGTGCATACACTGCAAGGGTGTTGACCACACCAAAGATCAATGCCTCCTATTTTCGGATTACCTGCAAGCTGGGGGACCAAATCCACTACGCCCTGTTAGTGTTAGTATTTGCATCCTTCCATTAGTGATCAAAAATCCTCTTCTTATATCATATTAGGGTCTCATTTAGAAATTTTTTCATTTCACTAGGTCATCATTCCAAAATTACTCACTGATCGTAGCCCTAAAATAAATAAATAAATTCACTTTTCCTAAGTTTCCATTACTTGCTAGCTCATTTTCATAATTTGCTGAATGACCATCATTCATGAATTTTTATCACTTTTTTAGTCATGTCACCATGAATTTCATTCAGTCAAGGATCTCATTAGGTCTTTAGGGTTTTTCAAGGTCCAATAATAAACCATTTCCATTGAATAAGAGAAACAAGTAAGAAAGTGATCAAATAACCTATCTTTACCATGTAAAGATTATTTGTATGGAGTAATTCTTATTCCAAGATGTAATTTTTATTTCAAAATTTAATTTTTATTTTCCATTATGTAATTTCATGTCACTCAATTTGTAATAAGTTCATGGTTCCCAAGCTGCCAACTCAGAGTTCCACATGCCAAAAAAGCATCAAAAGTCAAAATGTAAAGGGTTCTCAATCATCAAATGATCAATGTGTAAATAATGAAGTCAAAAAGAGAAAAGGTATAGTTTCAAAGTGTAAAGTGAACGAGAAGAAAAGAGAAAGTGGGTCCCAAGGCCCAAAACCATCAAATTCATCTTTTTGAAGGAGTAGTAATAGTCAAAGGTATTCAACAATTTTAGGTTCCAAACTATCATTTCCAAGAAAGTGGTTTTGTGTTTACCATATTTGTCTCTCAGTTGTGTTTGGAAAGCTCATTTCCCTCTCCTAGGGTTTTGAGGGAATTTTTCTTGATTTCATTACTTCCATGGTTAAATCATCAACAATAATTATATACTTATGCTCTTAAACATTCCCCTATCCTTAATATATCTTCCTAAACACTTCCCATCACTCCTATCCCTCAAAATCATCATTTTCCCACAAGCCCTAGAATATTACTACAATTTGACACTTTTCTAGACTAGGCTTGTGTTTTGCCATTTTTTACCCCTTTCCTTCACTCAATCCTTGAAATTCCACTTTCCTCTACTTCCTAACATCCCTCCCCACCTCCAAAAATTTTACTAAGAATTCAGAAGCCCCCTATCCCCTTTATTTCCCTTCATTCTTATAAATTGCCCAAATCCCCTGTTTTGCCTACACTAAACCCTAATTTCCTCTACCATTGAGCTAGGGTTTGCTATGGAATAAAATAAATCTAAGCATAGGAGGAATAATGGAGTTCATATCAGCAAGTATTAGGCCAATCCATCTCATAAACAACATGTCTCCATCATTTTTCAAGAATTCATTCCAAAGAACAAATCATTTGCTGCACATAGGGTTAGTTTTTCTTCAAAGTATTTTTCTGAGTAAATGAAGATTAATTTCCCAAAAATGAAAGCGATTTTTGTTAACCATAGAGCAAGAAAGAAAAAACTCCTTCCTTTTCTACACAGGTGTTATGGTTTGGGAGGAATTCTAAAACTATAGTTGCTACAGGAGAGTTGTTGCAATTCTATAGTAGTGTTGGACAAATCAATTCTTCTCCCTGATGGAGTTTCCAAATGACTTTCTTGATACATAAAATGATACCTATACTATATGAGCTTTCAAATTAGCTATCATGAGCTTAATTGGGAGTTCCATAAGGCCTCCAAAAGTGGCTTGTAAGAGCACGTTGTGCTTTTTGCACTCCCATTCTGAACTTTCTGACCAGTCTTGGGAGAATTGCTTTTGTAGGGGCTATACTTGATAATTTTTAGTGCTTGATAGGTCCATTGTGTAGCCGACAGAAATATATTTCCAACAAGATATTATGCACTCAATTTGGAGTTTGATCAGTCATCAAAAAGTGAGCTAGAATATAGGCTGAACTTTTGCCAAAGGGCAATGAGTGCGCTTTTGCCTAGGGCGTTGCGCTTTTTCTAGGGACCTCCAATGAAAAAAATAAAGGCACCATTGGATTCAGAAGGCCAAATGTACTCACCCTAGACTCTTTCCTAAGATTTTTTGGGCCAACTGGTCAGTCAAAAAGTCAAAAAACACCTCAAAAAACATATTTCTGCCCTGTTTTTGAGGTTGGCGCTGCGCTTTTGACCAGTATTGGAATATTGACCATTTAGAGGGTCAAATAAAGTAATTTTTGAAAATCGAGGACAAATTTAGAAACTATACAGGACAAGATTTCCAATGAGCTATCTTGAGCTCAATTTGGACACTGGTAACCCCTTAAAATGTGGAGCTAAAGCTGGCACTGCGCTTTTTACACTAGCGCTACTCTTTTTACCAATTTTATATGTTTCCTAAAATTTGCAAATTTTTTCAATTTTCTCAGTTTCACCTTGAAAAATTATGTTTTTACCAATGTAATCAAGGATTTAAATGTAATAATCATGTTTTTGAGCTACCTAGGGGTAAATACATTAGCTAAAAACTCTTGATGAGATGTAATGAATCAGTTTCCAAAAAGTGAGGGATGGGTCAGTTTGACCTCCCTACAATCTAGGTATGCAGTTCAGTTTTGGTGGAACAACTCCTCAACTTAGGGATTTGACCCTTAAGGTTGGGAGAAGTTGTTTGATGGCTATATATTTCAGTTCTTGACTCATTTCACAGGATGGACATTTTTTGATGTTGTTTCATTGATCATAGACTCTAGTGTATTCAGTATTTGGCAGGAATTTATTGAAAGAGTTGCACCTATTTCTTTGGGATACCTGTGGTATGGAAATTTAACATTGTTTCTTCTTTTGTTGCATATGTGTAAATTATTTTTACTCTCCATGATCCATTTCATTTCTATTATATGTTTATTTTCAAGTTGATAAGAAAATTACATCTTCTATACTTTGTTTTGGGAAAATATTCATAGCTTTTCTCATTTCTTTAGTTTAGAAAGAATACATGCATTGCCTTGCTCTTTCTAGAACCTCATCTGCCTGATCCATCCCACTCAAAAGCCATAAAGTGTTAGCCTTACTACCTATCTTGCCTCATTGAATGGACTGCAATCCTAATCTTATTTGCCCTGACCTAGCCTCTTTGACCTAATTCACTCATCCAACAAAACCAATTCAAATAAACAAACCCCTGTACTCATACCTAGCCTAAAATCCTAATTCATCCAACCCTCTTGGTTGTGGATTTGTGGAGATATCCCTCTCTGATTTGGTATGGCTAGCTACCAAGAAAAAATATTGGTCTGTGGTTACCTCTGTTTGGAGTCTTTCCCAGCCTTAGAGATTAGGTGGAGTGATAACACACCCCAAGGATGTTGTTGGGCCTAGTACCCCCACACTATAGTGCGATGATTTTAGGGTGGTTGGATGACATGATACAGACCATTGCCCGCGGTTAGGAGCCTATGTGCCAGAACTAAAGCAACAATTATGTGAATTTTTCTCTTCAGTTAGTCACGATGAGCACCACTACCGGATGCTTGACCTCATGATAGACAATGCGAACCTTTACAAGGTGCAGGCTGACCCTTCATCACCAGCATCTTCCTTTGGACAGGGAGGATCCCCAACAAGAGGAAGGGGATGCAACATGTGACCTTTCATATCCCTTTTCTCCTAATTTCAATTATTTTCATAAATAAATGTGCCAAAAATTCCATTTTTCCTCTCCAAAGCCTTTGCCTTTGCATTTTCCAATTTCCTTAGCCATAATAAACCAAATGAACACCCCCTACGATGTTTTTCCCAACGTTTAACTTGGAATAAGTGTCCCATGAACCGTGGTTATTATTTTTTTTAACTTTATTACATGGAATTTTCACCAGGGTTGTTGCAAAAACCTCTTGCAAATAAGTACCTATGAATTTATCATATTCAACTTAGTATTTACTCTGGCAAGGTCTCTCATTCCTCTTCCCTATGCTATTTCATTTGTTTTTTTTTTCCACAGGTGTTCTAGTCCCATTTAAATTATGAATGCGAGGATTACCAGCTTGACATTTTTCCTGGTCTATGGTAAACACCTCCAAGTAACCTTGTCTTATTTCATTTGATTTGGATGGATATTTTGTCCTCTCGATATTTAGCATTTATATTTTATGCATGAAAGCATTAAAAATGTTCCATTGGTTAATTAGGGCCTCGAATTTGTGCCAGAAATTTGGCCTATTTTCTTCGAGAGCTGTATAGTTCCCATTTGCACTAGATGCAGGTGATTTTTGTTGGGTTCCCCTCAGATATGATTTTCAAAGGTAATTTTTCTCTCTTGTTTAGGTTTAATCTTAATGATTAATGATTTCTTATTTATCCTAGTTTGTAGAATGTCATTGCCACTAGTAACTGTGTTAGAGTTCACTTGTGGTTATGGGCTCAAGGCGAACATTGAAGGAACTCATCATGGTAATTTTCCAAACTTGATACTCTCAACAAGAAAAATCTCAACAAGAAAAATTTCTATATTTTTGCAGGTCCATTTTCAAGTCCCAAATATACTTTTCCTATTCTATTTTCTAGGGGAGGGAGAATGACCCACTAACTCCTCCCTCTCCACAGGTAATCAATAACCCATATTTTAATATACTTTTATTCTATTCAACTCTCATGATTTATCGGTTTTAATGATATGGGCTAAGTTACTCTCTTTTTGTTTTTTGTTCATGCCCCAGGCATGGACCCTTCTCCCTAACGATTTATGTACCATCAAGGCTTCACTATACAATGTGCTTAACACACAACCTACATGTATAGGTAAGTTTATTTCTTTGCTTGACGGATGTGCAACCCGTAAAGGGTTCGTGGCATGCTCTTGTAATTTGATTTTTGGGTCCTATATACGAAGGTTTTTCTATTCTTGTATGTCTCATTGAATTTCGTCAAGGACTAGATAATTAATTTTCTCCTTGGCATCTAATTGTTTGTGTAATATTTTGATATTGTGCTAGTGCATGGGAGTTTTTCTAATATAGTAACAAACCGAGAACTAGCGATGACCATGGGGTCATTCTATTATTATTTTTTTGTTCACTATGATATTTCACATAACTATGATAATAAAACTCATCATTTTACTCTATCAAGATATATTTTAGGTTGAAACAATGGTTTTATGGTCTCCAATATATACATACTCATATACTTTCATAATTATGATGAGTATATTTTTATCTATATATATGTTTATGTATACATTTATGGTGTTGTTGTCCAGGGTTTATATTTTGACTTACCTCTAGTCTTTACTATTTTTAAACATATATATAAAGGAATATCTAATTTGATGTATTCATTTCCAGCGTATAATTTACTATCTGTTCATGAAAATTTCGGTGACTAGTCGTAGCATATGCAAGGACTTAATATATAGATTTTTTTTTGTATGCAATGACTGCCCTACAGAACATGGCATCTATCTATCTGGAATGCAATTATTTAATATAGTACACTAGGGTCCTGAGAATGTTAATTTATTTCCCCCTAATGTCCAAGTTTGATTCACCATAATTTTCGAGATAATTTTGGTTTCGCAGAACCTAATTCCATCACCCACTAAATCCTATTGAAGAGTAATATACAGTAGGTCAGTGAGATTTTTTTTCTTTTTTTCTTTATGTTAACTATTGTTCCGACTTGCCAAAGCCGCATGCCGACTCGGTTCATGAGGAAACAGTTAGTAGTCCTCCTGTTTACTTAACTTAAAATATCAACTAATCCAACATACATCTCTTCTAATAAATGTAATCAAAATTTTCCATTCATCATCTCTAACTTCCAATTTCATGATACAATCTCTCAATTTGTCCTTAATATAAAAATCCAGTCCATAGGCATAACTACAACATAATTTTGAACGATTCAAATGAAAAACTAGAGTTAGAACTATACTTATAAGCCATGGGGTAATTTTGAGTGACGATTTTAATCTAAACATGCAAACAGTGTATGCATAATAAAAAAGGATGCTATCAAAGCTTTAAAAGTCTGAGTGACTTTTTAAATCTAAATGTGTACAGTAATTGAATATTCTAAAAGAAAATAAACACCTCTTGAATATAGTTAATAATCAAAACTAAATAGTAGAACATCATTTCCACCAATTTCCGTACTACCATAACATTTGTGCAGAATAATTACTCCTTTACCAGAACTCTAACCATAGTAGCTGAATTAACTTGAAAAGAATGATTTTCCTCCCAACCATGAACTTGCTCTCCTGGTTCTCCCCTGTGTTGAGATTTTATCCCTGGAATAAACAACCCCTTATTGATCTGTTAAAGGAATTCTTATGCCTCACTTCCCTGAGCAAAATTTCCATAACAACGTCCCATTTTTCTAGGTTTTGCCTATCCTTTAGCCTAGGATTTTTATTACAAAAGTACATTTTTTTCATTTAAAACCCACCTTTTCCCTTGTGGTGCTTTACTCACCCTTTCCTAGCGTTGTTTCCCCCACATTGGGTGATTTTATTAGATTTTTCTCTCCCAATCTAATTAGTCACATAAATTCACTCCTAAGGTTTTTTGGAATTAGTTTGGTATAGTTTTTATTTCAATCCACATTGGATTCCGGATTGGAATAATGATCTCTATAATTATATGTTCTTTTCCAATTTAATCCTTTAAATTTCTTTCATTAATATTATTCAAAAATATATTAATTACATAATCATGATTATTCCACAATGTCAATTATGACTTCCTTGCAATTATTAAAAATAGTTAAGTTATTAAAAGAAAATTCACATGAACCTAAGGGTATTACATATTCCCTCTCTAAAAAAAAGAACATTTTCCTCGGTGCTTATTATTCTGCCACTTCATTTTCAAACAAAGCTAGATACTTTTCCTTCATGTCATCTTCACATTCCCAAGTGGCCTCCTCGGGTGTAAATTTCCTACACTTCACTTTAACCCGAGCGACAAATCGATTCCGGAGCACAATCTATTTTCGATCCAAGATACAAAGCGGCTCTGGAAGAAAGTCTCCTTCGAATTCCACCTGTATCAAATTACAGTCAACCACATGAGAATGATCATGAAAATATTTTTTTAATAATGATACATGAAATAAATTATGAACTTTAATATTACTGGGTAGAGCCAACTGATATGCCACTGGACCAACTCAGTCCAAAATATCAAATGACTCACAGAATCGTGGTGACAACTTGGCACAACTGCCAGTACTGAGAGTACCTTACTGAGGTTTAACCCTCAAATAAACATGATATCCAATGTCAAACTATTTGTGTGTTCTCTTTTTGTTTGCATAACTCTTTTTTTGGTCTTGAGTTGTCATAATATTATGTTGAATTTTTTGTATTGTCTTCTACATTTCATGTAATGCATTAGGTCCAAGAATAAACCTATCCTTAGGATGGCTTCAACCGAGTGGTGTATGGAATTTTCTGTTGTACAAAGCTTCAAAGGGACTCATTTTTATAGAGGTTTGGTAGCTTTTGTTATAATAAAAATGAGTTAAATGAAAAAAATATTCCCACTTTGTGAGTCTGTCCATTACATACGTTCTGAGCATGTCCTCCAAAATCTGATTTGTTCTTTCAGGTTTCCCATCTGTTTGAGGATGGTATGTAGTGTTGAAATTCAACTTGGTACCCATTCCCCTGAACAAGGCCTTCCTAAAATTTGAGGTGATTTTTGCATCTATATCTGAAACTATCATTTTCGGTATGCCATGAAGTATGAAAATTTATTTCATGAAAATGTTGGCAACTTGTGCAGTCCCAAAAGTAGACTGTACTGGTATAAAGTGTGCCTCCTTGGTCAGGGAATCTACCACTACCATAATGGAGCCATGTTGATATTTGGTCCTTGGTAACCCAATCATAAAATTCATGGAGATCACTTCCTACTTCTATTCTGGAATTGGTAATGGGTTCAGTAATCCTGCTAGATTATTAAGAGAATTTTGAGGTCTATAATGGGCCTCCTAAGGAAATAGTAAAATAATAGTTAAACCAATAAAATAATATTTATGAATTTTCATTTTACTTTTTGCACCACAATCTATGTAACCATGGTTAAATTCAATTAAAAAGGTGTACCAAAATAAAATTAATAAAAAAATTGTATTGATGTGACTATAAATAAGAATGAGATTTTCAATAAAATGTCATTATCATTGAACAAATAATGCATTTCTCATTTGTATTAAATAACTTTAAATAAATTATAAATATAAATTCATAATTGTATAATACTATTAAGTAAAATCTATATTATTTAAATTATATAATTACATATAATTAATATACTATATAAAAATAAAATAAAATAAAATAATAAATTTAATATATTATTTTATGTATTTTTTTTTATATTACATATTGAATTATTTTGATTTATAAGCCGTAGTCTAACTAGACTACTTTTTTGCCCTGAAAATCATGGAAATTCCAGTAAGATTTTAAGAAAATCTAGTAGGGATTTTTTTAAATCCACGTTATAACTATCAAACTTTAATATTTGGGTGCCCTAGAGGTATTTGATGGTGCTGAATCCATTTCCACCATCAAAATCATGATTCAAACACTGTTAACTGTAAGATTTCTTAAATTTGTTTGGCCTAGATTCCAGCCAATTTTTGTCGTTCAGGCAATTCCTTCGTCTCGTTAGACAAATCCAATTTATAACAAAAGAAAACATAATATATAATATAAAAAGGGATATAATATATAGTCTATATATTCTGTAACATTTATATTATTTTTCGTAATATTATGTATAATAATATATAATTTTAATATAATCATAATTAAATTAATTTAGTTTTATTTAAAATTACAAAACAAAAAATGTATTGAAATAAATTTAATTCATATTTATAAGTATAACATAAGATTTATATACATTGAAATTTTAGACTTTTTTTTTGCCCCAAATTATGTTGAAACTAATATACATTTTTTTATCATACAAAACTAATGTACAATTTTTTATCATACAAAACTAATATACATTTTTTCTTTAATTTTAAAATGTTTATATTGTTATTAATATTATAATACTATTATTCATAGGTTTGATTTATCATAAAGTACAATGTTACATTTTTATTTATTTTTATTTCATATGTATGATATATACGTATAGATGTTAACTAATATACAAATATAATATTTATTGAAAAATGTGTAAAGACATGAAGATTATGTAAGGATATGCATGGTTTCTTTCAAAAAAATATGAAATGACAATAATAATATTTTATTAAAAAAGTGTGGAATGACATTTATTATTAGTATTTTACAATATAACTTTAAAATTACTTAGAGCACTACCATGGTTAACCATGAGTTTTTATCCACCATTGAGAATGTAACAAGTACCTTTAACTCAAGCAATGCCACCTTAACCATTGGGGATGATGTCATCCCCTAAAATGTGATTAGTTCTCATAAAGTGAATTTCGATTGTACATTTTCCTTGGAGGCCCATTTGAGACCTCAAAATCCCCCTAATGTTGGTGGTACACTTTTACCTATTGACATATTAAGCATTTTACCGAATAATCTGTGACCTCCTTCTTCATTCCCGACCAAAACAACTTTTTCCTTAATTTTGTTACCATTTCTAGTCCCTGAGGTGACCAAAATATGGTATCTTGTGATACTCATCCAATATTATCTGTTTCAGTGTAGGCACATTAGGAACATATAGTTTGTCTTGGTAAATAATTAACCCTTCTCGGTTTATAACATACCATGGAATTCCTTTCTGTTGTACTTACAACTACAATTCTTGATACTATGGATCTTGTTGCACAAAATTTTTCACTTGTTCTTCAAAATATGCTATTACACTACTCCCAACATTTGTTAAAAAAGAGTGAACATGTCTGCTTAATGCATCTGCAATTGTCTTCTTTTCCCTTCATGTGTTTTATTTCAAATTCAAATTAAATAATGAAGGATAACCACCTTGCATGTCTTGCGTTTAAATCAGGCTGACTAAAGAAATATTTCAAGGTGATATGGTCAGTTACCAAAATAAATTTCTTTCCCAGCAAATAGTGCCTCCACATTTTAAAGGCATGTATTACAACAACTAGTTCTAGATCATAAACAACATAATTTTGTTCATGTTTTTTCAGATTTATTGATTCATAGTCGATGACAACATTATCTTGGAGTAACACACCTCCAAGTCCTTCTAAACAAGCATTTGTGCACACCGTAAATTCTTTGTTTGGGTATGAAATTTTGAAAATAGGAGTTGTGGTCAAATTTTGTTTCAATTTGTCAAAGATTTCTTAGCATTTGGCTGTCCACTCAAATTTTTCTCTCTTCTTTTGTAGGGAGGTAATGGGGTAGGACAATTTTGAAAATCCCTCCACAAATCTGTGATAGTATCCAGCAATCCCCATGAATGAGAGAACTGTTGATACATCTTTTGGTACATGCCAATTAATAATTGATTTAACTTTCTCAGGGTCCACTTCCAACCCATCTTTGGAAATAATATGTCCCAAGTACTGAATTATGGGTTTATATAACTCACATTTGTTGATTTTCACATAAAGTTGATGCTCCCTTAATGTCTATAACACCAATCTGAGATGTTCCTCTTCATTTTTAGAATACACTAGGTTGTTATATATGAAAAATGACATGGATTTTTCAAGATACTTGTGGATGACACTATTCATTGTGACACATGAAATTTGTGGGTTCATTGGTGAGACCAAAAGTTAACACCATGAACTCGTAATGATCATACCAAGTTCTAAAGGATGTTTTGTGAATGTCTTCATCTTTTATGCGTAATTGATGATAACCGATTCGCATATCAATATTTGAAAATATAGTTGCTCCACTCGCTTGGTCAAACAGATTGTCAATCAGTGGTAGAGGATATCTGTTTTTGATAGTTAACTTGTTCAAATGCATATAATCAATACACATTCTAAATGTGCCCTCTTTTTTCTTGACAAACAGCATTAGAGCTCCCCATGGTGACACATTCAGTTTGATATAACCATTATCTAACAACTATTGTAGTTGCATTTTCATTTCTAACAGTTTTGGTATACTTATTCTATACATAGCTCTGGATACAAGTGTAGCACCCAACACTAAGTCAATAGAGAAATATATTTCTCTACGAGGGGGGTAACTTGGGAATTTCCTCCAGAAATACATCTTGAAACTCTCCTATTACACGTAAAGTTTCTAACATATTTTTTCATGTTTGTTGTTCATCTTCTTCCACATGAACCATATAGATTTGACATCCCTTCCTTGTTGTCCTTTTTAGTTGTAATGCGGATATTTGTGTGACTGAGATTGGTTTTGGTTTTCATTTTATAAAAAATGGTTGTCCCTAGGAATCAATGCAGTTTATAGTTTTTTCTAAACAATTTATAACATATTTCTATTGTTCTAACCAATCCATACCAATTAATATATCATATGATCGTAAAGGAGTGATATTTATTTTAAATTATGGCATACACATTCAAATCCACCATACATGATTTTAATTGATGTGTTACTTTTCATTTGGTACCAGTGGCCAACTGTACCAACCAAGAATTTTGAAATTTCACTGACAGTAATTTACAACTCTCCACAACCTTAGGACTAATATGACTTAAACTAGCCCTGGGATCAATTAAAACAAACACAGGTTTGTTTTGGATAGTACCTGCGATCCGAATCATTGTAGATTGATGTTCAGCCTGCCAATATTATAACACTGCACTAATCCTCAAAATTTTTTTGGCCACATCGTTCACCATAGTTGATTCATGTACTGCTTGAATATTTTGAATTGATCTGGGATTGTGTGGACAATCTCGTAACATATGTGGTTCTCCACCACCCCAATATTTTAATGGTTCCCTTTATTTACCTCCTAGGCCCTTCTTATTGTTCAATTCCATGGGTTTGGACCCTGTATGTGATTGAGGTGGTTGACTTATACTTCCTTTTTTAAACTTCTTCCTATGGTGACCTTTTCTGAAAATTTTCAAGGAGGCAGGCTTTTGTCTTTTTACATTCATTCCAACTTTTCTTTTGTCCTTATTCATCCATGTTATGGAATTATCATTCCAATTTTTAAATTGTTAGTAACAAAGTTTGACTTTTATGACTGCTTCATCCATAGTTTTTGGATTGTCAAATTCAATCCTTTCCTTATATACTGCTAGCAAACAGTTTAGAAATATCTGCACTTTAGCTTTCTCCTCTTGTATATATGGCACATACTGAAGAATTTGGTTACAAAATCATCTATGGTAAGCTGCCCCAACATTAGTTCATGGAATTCTTGTGCATGGCCGTCATAGTATCTTTCACTTAAATACCGAGATTTAAAATTTCTGCTGAAACTCCTCCCAAAGGACTTTTTGCTCGTCCACCAATTGTATGATTTTTGTTTCCTCCCACCATAGAGTGGCTTTACCCTGTAGTTGTTACATAACCAACCTGGATTTCACATTACTTTCATATTCATACACCTAAAAGGATTTTATAATATTCATAATCCATGCTTCCACATATTCCTCCTTTTCCCCATCAAATGTAGGGAGTTTTATTTTCCTAAATTCTCCCTGTAACTCTCTTTTCTTCTTATTTGACTTAGAATATGTTTTATCAGATTCTTCAACAATTTTAGATTTTTCCGACATTGTTTCAGCATCCTTTCACTTCAAATTTTCTTGTCCCACACTTTTGGGGCTGTATTTTTCTGTTAATTCTTTTATCTTATGTTCTTGTTCATCACTTGCCTTTAGAAAATTTTCATTGTTGTTCCTCAACTATAACAATTCCTACGACAAATTTCTTATCATATCCAAAATCTGAGAATTGGGGTCTGAGGCAGTGCCTCCCTTGTTGAAGTTTTCAACGAGAAATAATGAAGGAGGCATCCTGGAACATCATCCTTGATCCTGATTGGAAAATAATCACCTAAACTAGGTGGGGCCCAAACAGGCTATTTTTAGGTGCATGTCTATTTTTAGACATGTTGAGCATATTCTATAAGTTGCGGGATGCTATTTGTAGATGGTTGGTCAAATGTGAAAAATAGATGAGATTCTATTTTTAGAATTTTGGGTGAAGTCTATTTATAGAGCGCTGAACTAAAAATAGATGCATGTCGAATATTACTAGCTCTTAATAATATTTGGACTTTAAACATTATCTTATTCTCTTGGAGCACTTCAATTCAGTGCACAGATGTGGCACAGCAGCTGACAGAAGGAATTACACTATTCCTGAGGGTTTATTGGAGCTAATGCATGGAGGACTCCGTTAGAACTCAAGTGGCAGAGTTATGACACAGTTGGAAGAAGTAGTTATGGAGTTGTATTTAGTTTAACTTAGTTAGACTCAGTTAAGCTAGTTGTATCTAGTATAACTGAATGATACACTAGTGAGAGTGGTGTGAATTAATTAGATAATTAATTCACTAAATAATAACTCATTAATCAACTGAACAATACAACAGTTAACTACAGTGCATGGCAGTTTCAGTGGAGACCAGTGGAGAGATAGGTGAAAGGGCAAGATAGACTATCTGTTGTGACTATAGTGATGCATGAATTGCATCTACATATACATTGGAGTTTCCAATGATAATCACGCAGTCAAGGAGAGTGGGATTACATCGAGTTGGTCTTTGTAATAAGCTTGGATTACGCAGTGGAGGCAGGATAGTAGGAGGGCAAAGATCGGTGCATGGATTTGCAAGATTGTTCCTAATTAGTGTGTGATGATTGTATTGTACTGAGAGCTTGAGGCACTAAGCTTTGTATGAGGATTGTTACAAGATCTCCATGATATACATAATATGATATTTGAGGTTTTTAGCTTCAGGCTTTCCCGGTAAACAACTATGTTATGTGTGCTTTTATTGCTTCATGTGTTGTGAAATTGTTGATTAAATTTCCACAAGAATTATAGTGGAAGGATTTTTTATTTTGAAAGAAGTTAAATATTGTGAGATTAGGAGAGTTTGGATATATACATGCATATTGTATATAATTTTCTACATGGTATCAGAGCTGTGTTATAGATTTTATACATGGAATGAGAGCAGGAATTTTTGGGTGCATGAGTTTGCAGAGAATATCTGAGATTTTTGGTGAAATATTTTCAGAAACAAATAGCATATTTGGATTCCTTGCGAAAAAATACCCAAATTGAAAAAAAAATTGGTCGAATCGAAGCTTGGATGAGGGAAATATTGTTGATTTAAAATCAGCTCTTTTGTTAGAAAATTTTGCTACGACAGGACAATTACAATGTGCGCGAGCCAAGAATCTATATGCACTGAGGTACAAGATGCAAGCAAAGCTTTGAGGAGCAAAGCAGAGGTTAGTGACTTGGTGGTTGAGAGGGAGCCTCTTAACATGCAACCTGAGAAGCAGTCTCAGAAGGTTGTGGAGCAGCCACAACTGGAGATGCAGCAGAATCTTTATAGATTTGATGTAGATGGGATTTCTACAGAGCTTCCTACTGTTGGGAAGTGCAAGAAAGACATGCAATTGAAGCTTGAGAGGGAGTAGGATTTGCATGCAGGTAAGAGTGAACCTCAGGATGTGGAGCAGCCACAAGATGAGGATTATGGAGTGGGAGAAACCACTCATGCAGAGAAATTTCGTGCCAGATGGGCAGAGGGAGTGCATGCAGCTATACCACTAGGTGAGAGGTGAGGCGACATGCATGAGTAATCCCAAGAGGATATTTCTGGGCAGGATTCATTGAGATGGTATGGATCTCATGAATTGAACCTGAATACGAGGTGCCCATAGAGCAGTAGTAGCATGATCAGTTGGATTGATGGAGGTAGATCAAAGTGACAGTGTCAGATACTGGAGCATGGTTCAGCGTTGACAGCAAGTGCATAGTGCATGGGTGCAGAGTTCAACAACACAGTGGTTCCTGAAGACATGTGCAGTTGGTACCAGCAGAAGTCGAAGACTTTGATGATAGATGCATTAAGAATGATTGAGTTGTTTGGAGCCTTTCAGTTTTGGAAGTGTTGCAGCAAGAGTTGCAGAGCAGATGCATGGAGTTGCAGGGCGCTTGCAAAGGTTGCAGGGAAAATGCATGGAGTTGCATGTTGCATGCAAATACATTCCTTTCTTGTTGAGAGGGAGTGTTGAAGTTTGCAACAATAAATAGTGAAGGAGGCATCCTGTAACATCATCCTTGATCCTAGTTGGAAAATAATCACCTAAACTAGGTGGGGCCCACACAGGCTAGTTTTAGGTGTATGTCTATTTTTAGACATGGTGAGCATATTCTATAAGTTGCGGGATGCTATTTGTAGATGGTTGGTCAAATGTGAAAAATAGATGAGATTCTATTTTTATAATATTGGGAGAAGTCTATTTATAGAGCACTGATCTAAAAATAGATGCATGTAAGATATTATTACCTCTTAATAATATTTGGACTCTAAACATTATCTTATTCTCTTGGAGCACTTCAGTTCAGCGCACAGATGTGGCACAGCAGCTGACAGAAGTAATTACACTATTCCTGAGGATTTACTGGAGCTAATGCATGGAGGACTCAGTTAGAACTCAAGTGGAAAAGTTATGACACAGTTGGAAGAAGTAGTTATGGAGTTGTATTTAGTTTAACTTGGTTAGACTCAGTTGAGCTAGTTGTATCTAGTCTAATTGAATGATACACTAGTGAGAGTGGTGTGAATTAATTAGTTAATTAATTCACTAAATAATAACTCATTAATCAACTGAACAATACAGCAATTAACTACAGTGCATGGCAGTTTCAGTGGAGACCAGTGGAGAGATAGGTGAAAGGGCAAGACAGACTATCTGTTGTGACTATAGTGATCCATGAATTGCATCTACATATACATTGGAGTTGCCAATGATAATCACACAGTCAAGGAGAGTGGGATTACAGTGAGTTGGTCTTTGTAATCAGCTTGGATTGCGCAGTGGAGGCAGGCTAGTAGGAGGGCAAAGATCAGTGCATGGATTTGCAAGATTGTTCCTGATTAGTGTGTGACGATTGTATTGTACTGAGAGCTTGAGGTACTAAGATTTGTATGAGGATTGTTACATGATCTCCATGATATACATAATATGATAGTTGGGGTTTTTAGCTTCAGGCTTTCCCGGTAAACAACTGTGTTATGTGTGTTTTTATTGCTTCATGTGTTGTGCAATTGTTGATTAAATTTCCGCAAGAATTATAGTGGAAGGATTATGTATTTTGCAAGAAGTTAAATATTGTGAGATCAGGGGAGTCCGGATATATACATGCATATTGTATATAATTTTCTACATCCCTCTCTCAATTCCACATGTAATTACTCTCCACGTGACATGGCTAGAGACGGTTTGACTGTCCAATGTACAAATATGTGGTAGCTTATTTTAAACAACATAGCAGTTATTAATATATATTTTTTTTAAACATGAAAATTATTGATATCTATATTATAAATTTGTTTCCTATTCATGTTGGTCCATTTTAAGCCCAGTGTTGTACGAGGGCTCCGATACCACTTGTCATTTGCCTACAATAGCCATTACCCTCATAATTGTTATTTTTTCCTTTTAATATACTTATCTGGGATGACATAAACAAGTATATTAATATTTTTCATTAATGGAAGTCTCTTGGCATATTATAGTTTTCTTCTCGATGTCATAATTTACTCCTTCTATTATATTCCTTCCAATTTCCTCTTTCTGTCAACACTCATGAATTTATATCCTTAGAGGGTTGCTAACTCCGAATTCTCTCGGTCTGATCATGGTTGCTAAACCCAGATTATTTATTCAAAATTGTTGAAGGTTATCATTCTATAGGTAGACCTCACCATATCGAGATTTCTTATTTTTCTTAATGTGGTTCCATTTATATCTATGACTTACCTACTTTCGAACTATATAAAGCTATCCATGCCCCACCTATGCCTATCTCCTAACCTAGATATATGTAGCCCTATGTATTTATTTACCCATATTTTTATATGGTCATACGGTTATGAGTCAACGATATCATTGGAAAATTTAGGGGGCATAGACCCATCCTACAACCTTGATATTAAACTATAAGATGGGGGTGACTCCCAAATATTATTCTTACCATAAAAATTAATGCTTATTGTCGTGATACCTTTGACATTAAACATAGTTGTATGGTTTTTATAGTATTTACGAATGCAGTGATTTGGGAAACTCATATCACTCCCTCTTTGCCATGCGCCCCTAGCCCACTTGCCATTCACATAGCACGGGTATTCAATCAGATCTCGAGAAGTGTTCAACGCTAAGGATTGATCACATCGATCCGACGATGGCGATTTCATGAGTCAGACCCTAACCCTACATGTTTCCATATAACCAGGTAACTTACACTTGCCGCATCTTTTTCACCGTTTGTATTTTGAGTATGATGGTTATGTGGCCATCTGGTTTGAGGCAATTGTGATAATCATGGCCTAGGTTTGCCAAGATTCCATGGCGACAATGTTGTAATATCATTTGTTTCCCATTGAGTAAAATTCCTCCGGTGGTTTTTTTCTTTGATGGTTAATCCGAAGTTATCCCTGCATTCAAAGTCACTCCTATGGTGATGTCGGACACCTCTCGCGAATAGGTACCTATGAATTTAGCGTATTCAACTGAGTATTTACTCTTGTAAGGTCTCTCATTCCTCTTCCCTGCGATATTTCATTTTTTTTTTTTTCTCCATAGGTGTTCTGGTCCCATTTAAATTGTGAATGCGAAGGTTTTGTGCTCGACATTTTTCCTAGTCTGTGGTAAAAACCTCCTCGCAGCCTTGTTTTATTTCATCCGACTTGGACGGATATTTTTTCCTCTAGATATTTAACATTTTTCTTTTGTGTGAGAAAGTGTTATCAGTGCACCATTGTTGAATTAGGGCCTCGAATCTGCACCAGACACTTGGCCTAGTTTCTTCTAGAGCTATATAGTGCCCATTCGCACTAGATGCAACTGATTTTTTCTAGGTTTCCCTCTGCTCTGATTTTCAAAGGTAATTTTTCTCTCTTTTTCAGGTTTAATATTAATGGTTTATTGATTTTTTCTATCTCCAAGTTTGTAGATTGTCATTTCCACTGGTAATTTGTTCTGACTTCCCTTGGGGTTATGGGCTCAAGGCGAACCTTGAAGGAAATCCTCCTAGTAATTTTCCAAACTTGATACTCTCAACAGGAAACATATATATATATATATATATATATTGTAGGTCCATTTTCAACTCCTAAGTATAATTTTCCTATTCTATTTTCCAGGGGCGAGAGAATGATCCGCTAACTCCTCCCTCTCCACAGGTAATCAGTAACCCCTGTTTTGATATACTTTTATTCTATTCATCCCTCATGATTATTGGTTTTGATTATATAGGCTAAGTTACTCTGTTTTTAATTTATTTTTCTTGCTCCAAGTATGGATTATTCTCCCTAATGATCGACGTACCATCTAGGCTTTAGTCTGCAACGTGCCTAACACACGACCTTCATGTACTAGTCAGTGTATTTCTCTGTCTGATGGATGCGCAACCCTTAAAGGGTTCATGGCTCGCTCTGTGAATTATATTTGGGGTCATATGTACTAAGGTTTTTCTGTTCTTGTATGTCTCATTTAATTTTGCCAAGGACTAGATAATTAATTTTCTCCTTGGCCTCTGATAGTTTGTGTAATATTTTAATACTATGTTGGTGCATGGGTATTTTTTCTATGGCAGTTAAAAACCGAGAACTGATGATGACCCTTGGGTCATTCTATTATTATTTTTTTGTTCATTATGATATTTGACATAGTTATGATAATAAAACTCAACATTTTACAATCTCAAGATAAATTTCCATAGGCTTACTTATTTATTTATTTTTTCTATCCTAGTGGACTAGATCCAAATACAAATTCTATCCTTTTTGTTTCGCTTTCCAGCATGGCACCGAGTTTACTATTTCGTTCTAGAATTCCATGGTCACATATTTTAGGTTGTAGTAATGGTTTTCTGGTCTTTGATATATACATAGTCATATACTTTCATATATATATATATATATATATATATATATATATATATATATATATATATATATATATATATATATATCTGTGTGTGTGCTGATTTATACAGTTATTGCGTTGTTATCCAGGGTTTATATTTTGATTTACCTCTTGTCTTTATTGTTTTTAAACATATCTATAAAGACATATCTAATTTGATGAATTTGTTTCGAGAGTGTACCTTACTATCTCTTCATGAAACATTCGGTGACTAGTCCTCACATATGTAATGACTCAATATATAATTCTATTTTTTCATGCAAATACTTCTCCGCAGAATAGGGGATCTATCTATATAGAATGAAAGTATTTTAATATAGTAGACTAGGGTGGTTTTAATATTGGTTTCCAATGTCCATGTTATTGTTGTATTCACCATAAGTTTTGACATATCCGTTTTCATTACGAGAACCTCATGCTATCACTCCACTAAATCTTATCAAGATTAATGTACAAGAAGTCAATGAGATTTATTTTTTTGTTAGCTTTCCGTAAGTGATGGTTAAATCCTTCTTTTTAGTGGTTTTGAATATCTCTTTCACGCCGCTTCAGGTGTGTTTTTTCCGCTTACGAAGTCATGCTCATTTATCCTAATTTGGAACCTTCCATTTCTCTGTTTAGAATTCCTCTTTCTTAAGGGATATGGTTTGGTTTTTATTTTCACCCGGCTTTTCCTATGCTGTTTGGTTTGGAATATCTCCCGGTTGTGCTGCTGGATTATCTTCTAAGTTCTATTAAGCAGGCCGTGGTTTTGGATCACCTTTGTTGTTAGTTTCTTGCTCCCGGCATTTATGATCCTTTCGTTTCGTGCTTTTCTGAGAAGCTAACATGTATATTCTCGATTGGATAAGCTTTTTAGATTTGTTTGAGATTGGTCTGTCAGCTCTTATGCTTTTGATTGCACTTATCATTCTTAGAGCCATTTATCATGTCCACTTCTAGGATTATCGACGCAGTCGGTGAAAATTCTTCCTCATCTTCAGCTTCTCAATCATTTTCTTCTAAGTCAACCCAATATTCATTCGGGTTTTTGCAAGCATGGTCTCATATTCGGAACATATTGGCCACTTACTTCTCTTTATCCAGGCCATGCAAGAGTTTTAGTTTCAGGCTGCGCAAACAATGGTGGACTTTTCCTGGATGCTGGTGTTGCTGCTGCGATCATTCATAAAATAATCCACTTTGTTCTGGTTTTTCCGATAGGCTCTACCATAGATTCCGGCCATCACCTTAGCCGGGGATTTTTAAATTTCGACCCGTTGATTCGAATGGTTAATTGCCTTATCTCTTGGGACCTAACCTCTGTCCTTTTTGCAGAACACTTATTGCCTTTTTTAGATCCGAGCAGATAATCTTTGAAGTATTTTGCCATCCCAGATATGGTCAGCTCTAGATTTATTTGGATCATTATTTCCCTTTATGTTAAGATTAGGTCAGCATTCTAGGGAAGCCAAAAGAATGTTTTTTGGAGGCAGGTTTTAAGTTCATTCTTACTTTCCACCTTCTTCGAGGCCCTCTCTGACATATGCGCTTTAAATGCCTGTCTATCCTACTGAAAAATCACGCAGTCTCCGCTTTGGGACTGCCAGGGTGTACATCATATCTATCATTTCTCCAGCTCTTTCCTTCTCACATTCCGCTTTCCAAAGGTCCTGATCTTATACATGCATCTATTCTCACACGTATTATCTGCCCTCTTGATCCACGCAACATTATCTTACTTTCGATTTCCATGCAATGGTATTTCTTTCCCCCATTTCCATGAGATAGCCAGCTGTGCACTTGTCCTACTGAGCATGTACCACATTACAATCGCATGCGGTGGCGGCTATTGATATCATTCTTTGACAAAGTTCCCATGGCGGGATTTCACTTAGATGATAACATTCCTTCTCATCTATCGCACAAGATCGCTTCTCAGCGCGATGTCGTCGACGATCAAATTATCAAACATGCTTTCCTTGGCACTGCTCTGGGTGTGCATCGCCCGATAGGTGGTTGTTTTCATCAGAAGCAGCGTGGTCGCCGCAAGAGGAGGAAATCTTGCTACAAGCTCAACATGGAAATCAAGGAAGTTACGTTAGATTTTGATGATCTTTGCAAGCGGGTGTCGAGCCTGGAGAAGAGGGAAGTCATCGGTAGGTGGCTGTTTCCGGAAAATTGCGAAGTTGATACAGCTTCATGGATTAAAAAGCAATGGAAATCTATATTAGGATACACCCCAATTGTTAGTATTCTCATTAATGGCTGGTTTAGTGTTCACTTTATGGATGTTAAGGATGTCCATAAGATTACCTGCCGCACTTGGGTTAGGGGCCGTAGCTTTCTGCAGCTTATCCCCTGGTATGTCGGTTTTAATCCCGTGCTGGAGGCGCCACGTAATCGTATCATTTGGATGAAGCTTCCGGGGCTCCCCCTGGAATTTTGGACCATGAAGGCGCTTCAGACGATTGGCAATTCTATTGGCACCACGAAATATATCGACCCAAGCATTATTGGTGCAAGCGATAAAAAAATTGCTTGGATTCTGGTTGAATTAGAGTATACAGGTGGTCTTCCTGGCGACATTGATCTAGTATGGGGCAACAGAAAGCACCGCCAGCGCATTGACTTCTGGGGCATTCCCTTCCGGTGTCTTATTTGCCATCGTACTGGTCATATCAGGGAAAACTGCCCTTACAGATTTCGCATGCATCACGCGGATGATATTTCTCAAGCTAGAAGACTCGACAAGCAGAAGATCAATGGTTCCGGCTCCGCTCACGACGGCTGTAAGGGTAATTCTTGCCACCATATCTCTGATGATGATGCTTTTTACACTGCTTTGGACCAATCTGATGGTTTGCCCAATGATTGCCGTGTCTTACCTCCTGAGTCTAATCTAACCTCTCATACCGAATATCAGCCATTAGACGGACCATCTCACCTCGAAGTAAATTTGCCTCCCGCCTCAGCTCCATGTCCTCCAGCGAACTATAAGGAGGTAGATGGCCCTGTAGCTCCTACTTTCTCCTACGTCGATGATTTTCTTAAAGGCCTTCCTAGTAAGTCAGCCCCTCTTGCCCGGTCGATGGAGGACCCTCCTCTCTATCCTTCCTCGAATTTTCATGTGGGTGAGTCCTCAGCTCCTCCTCTCTGCTCGACATGTAGTCCCCATACTATTGTTGATATGCCTCCTGTCTCGTCTGATCCACCTACGGACTCTCCCAAGAATACTTTTGATTCTGATCTTGAGGCTATATTGGCGAATCCTAATGTTGATATTGCGGCCCTCACAGTCTTTGACAGACCTCCCTTATCGCCTGCTAATATTCCCACATCTGCCAGAGGCTCATCAAAAGGAACTAGTAGACTGTCTAAGGGAAAATTCAAAGCCATTTCTCTTTTTTCTGATTTGGATGATAGTCTCACTGAGATTCCTATCTCCATTAGTGAGGGTTCTCTGGATGAGTCCCGGGCGCTTAGAGCACGCCACCCGAAGCCTGAGTCCCGATGAATAACATCATATCAATGAACATTCGGGGGTTGGGTGATGCCCCCAAAGCTCATTGCCTCAGGGAGATTTTGATTTCGGGTGATCCTATAATTTTTCTTGCTCAAGAAACCTTATGTGCCAGGGACAAAGCCATCAAGTTATTTATCAGTTTTAAAAATGGATGGAAAGCTGCTGCAGTTGATGCCGTGGGTCATTCAGGAGGTCTAATTGCGGTTTGGAATCCGACGAAGGCCACTTTCAAGGCCTTTAGGTTTTTTGGGGGTATATTGCTGGCCGGTCACCTTAGGGGCTATGAGGATCATATCTATATTATCAACTTATATGCTCCTTACCGCAACAGACTGTCTTTTTGGCAACGTATGCCTGATTCGGGTCTTCTTGCGTTGCACAATCTCATATTGATGGGAGATTTTAATTCCACTTTGAGACCTGATGAAGTATGGGGCCCAAATGCTAGATTTGATCCTCTTTCTCCATATTTATGTGATTTGCTATTCGGATTTAATTTGACTGATATTCGTCCTCTTCCTATGCTGCCAACTTGGACAAACAAGCGGTCCAACGACCAGTTCATTGCCAAAAGGTTGGACAGAGCCATGGTTCACATTGGCCTCGTGGACAGATGGAATATGCTCCGTTCAGATATTATCATTTCAAATGTTTCGGATCATATGGCCATTCGGCTATCGTGGAAATCTGTTTCTATGGTTCGTGGAAGACCTTTCAAATTTAACAGGGTCTGGTTGGAAGATGAGAATTATTTAAAGTTGGTTCACAGGATTTGGCTACAAGATATTGCTGATGACAGCCTTATTGGATGGGACCGTTTCTATCATAAGATCCGACGTATCAAGAATGCCACAAAATAATGGGAAATTAAGAAAAAAATGGATCTTAAAATGGAGCTCTCTGACATCTCTGCAAAAATGACGGACTTATTTTCGTCCTTTGTTACTAAGCCCCCAGATGATGATGCTCTGAGACTTTTGTAGGACCTCGGCTCGAGAAAGCGTGAGATTTTGCACATTGAAGAAGTTTCCTGGAGATTGAAGAGTAGGATGTTATGGTTACAGGAAGGCGACCTCAACACTCGCTACTTCCATAAATCTGCCAATGCTCGTCGCAGTCAGAACGCTATCTGGCGTATCAGAAAAGATGATGGCGAATATGTTTACTCCACTGATGATATCCAGAACGAGGCCTTTTCATATTTCTCAAAATTTTACTCATGTGATCCATCTACGGATGTTTTGAATCAATCATGGGTGCTCGAACAGTTTCCCAGGTTCTTTGGTGCGGAAGACATCACTGTCCTTGATCAAGTTATATCCAGGAATGAAGCTCTTAAGGTCCTGAAATCCTTCTCTCGTGACAAGTGCCCGGGCCCCGATGGCTGGCCCTCCGAATTCTTTGTTCATTTTTTTGATCTCATGGGAGACGAGATCGTTGATATGCTGGAGCTTTTCAGATGCAGAGGATTTAAGCCTGCTAATTTTAACTCCTCCTTTATTGCTCTTATCCCCAAAATTTCGGAGCCGCAGTCTTTTGCGGATTTCAGACCCATAGCCTTGTGTAATTTGCTGTATAATTTATCATAAAAAATTATTGCAAACCGCATCAAATCAGTTCTATCCTCTTGCATATCAAAGGAACAATATGGATTTTTAAATGGCAGGTCTATTCATGATGCGATTGCTATCGCTCAGGAGGTTGCTCATTCTATGCACTCTACAAAACAAGAGGCTCTTATTATGAAGGTGGACTTATTCAAGGCTTATGATTCGGTCGATTGGTCTTTCATTCGGTCTTTGCTGCTCAAGATTGGTTTACCAATTCGCATTATTCGATGGATTATGGCCTGTGTTTCTAATGTTAGATATGCGGTCATTGTAAATGGACTCCCATCCCGTTTCTTCAAGGCTGGTAGAGGATTGCGTCAGGGGTGCGCTCTCTCTCCCCTTATCTTCCTTATTGTTATGGATGGATTTAGCAGACTCATGCACTTTGCCGAGCAGAGAGGATATATTAAAGGTTTCGCTTTCTCAAACTCAGTCTCAACTTCTCATTCCTTATTTGTGGATGACTTGTTGCTATTTGGTTATTTAAAGCGGAACCACTGGTTCTTTATTCACATTATGTTTTCGCGTTTCAAAAGCGCCACTGGTTTGGGCTTAAATAGCAGTAAGTCTTTCCTTCTTTATGAATATGGGGACTTTCAGGAGATTGTATTTATTGCCGATTTCATGGGTGTTAGCATGCGCCATATATCAAATGGATTCAAATATTTGGGTTTTTTTATAAAACCTTGTGGATACAAGAACAGAGATTGGATTTGGATCCTTGATAGGTTGCGGGATAGGATTCAACGATGGACTCATCGATGGTTATCGATGGGGGGTAGGTATATTCTAATCCAATCGGTGCTATCTCAGATGATTGTTTTCTGGGCTCACCTCCTTCTCATTCCCGCAGGCATTATTTCCAGAATTAATGGCATCATTTCTCACTTTCTATGGAGTGGAGCCAATCCGCAACGGAAATATCATCTATGCAGTATGGAGGACATTTGCAAACCCAAAGGGGCGGACGGCTGGGGTATTCTCGATACACAGATTTTTAATGACGCTCTGCTCACAAAATCCTTCTGGAGAGCCGTTTCGTGCCCGAGATTGTGGAACGATATTATTAATGCCAAATATTGTCAGGGGGATGTTATGCTATTTATTAGCTGCAATACACTTACTTTTCCTCGGTTCATCTCATGTATTTGGCGCAGCTTCAGGAAAATCATTCCTATTATTTCTCCACACCTCAGATGGAATTTTAGGGATGGTAGTCTCATTCCCATTGGCGCCTCCACTCTTCTTCAGCTTCCATCTGATTGTGGACCATCTCGGAATCTTATACATGCCCTTTCTATTCGCGGGATTATTTTCTATTCTCAGATAATTCTCCATTGGTCTCATTCAGCGCCCATTTTCAAATCTGCAGTTCAGCTTGGCCTGGAGGGAGATGTGGTTGATGACTGGATGCGCTTCAGGGATTCACTGCGACAAGTGGGGTTATGCTATGCTGCTGGAGGTGATGTATTAGTATGGAGGGGCCCTATGAAAGATCGATCACTGATCGTGAGAGATATCTACCAGAACTTTTACAATTCTACTCATAGGATGCAGGATTCAAGTGTTTTTAGTCTCTTCTGGAAAAGGAAAATCCCGATCAAAATTACTATTTTCGGGTGGCTTACATGGAAGGGCCGTGTCCTCACATGGGACAATTTGAGAAAGCGAGGTCATCATGGCCCGGGGTGGTGTGTTTTCTGTTCAGATGCAGATGAATCTATCCATCATTTGTTCTTCACATGTCCCTCTGTTATTCAATTATGGAAATTATTCAGCTCCTTCTTTATGGACCCATCATGGCTTCCTCGGGATTTCTTGACTGCAGCTTTGGAGTGGGATAAGCTACACTGTCAGTATCGATCGCTCCCATTCTTTTTCATTTGGGAGATCTGGTTGGCTAGAAATAGGAAAATATTTGACCAGATTCCTATCCAGCCACATAAGATCTATTTTGCCATCAAGTCATGGATGGACGTAACTCCCTCTGCTATGCCTGATATTATTGATGGATCCCGGCGCATAAGACCACATGACATTTCCCTGCCTGCTGTTTATTTTGACGGAGCGGCTGCTGATGGCTCCACTGGCTGCGGGGCGTCGATCAAGATTTCAGGACACGATCGATATCATATTTCATGGAATGGTGGTCCAGGCTCCAATAATAAAGCTGAAGTCATGGCTCTGTGGGGGGCATTGTTTGTTGCCTTTGATCTTCAAATTCTGGTGGCTAACATCTTTGGGAATTCCAAACTAGTGATCGGATGGATTACAAATGAATCTCGTTTGGAAACTCCGCATCTACAAGGATGGGTCGAAAGGACCAGGCAGCTCTGGAATCTTTTAAACTGCCCCCCTATCTTCCATATATTTCGGGAGAATAATACTAGAGCGGACCGGTTATCCAAGAGGGGGCTTTTGGAGGATTTCGGACTTCTGATAGTCTCCCATTTTCAAAACGGTATTCAGACATCAGTGTCACACATCCCTCTTCCTTAAATCCTTTTATTTTATATCTGTCTCTGTTTTCAATACCTTTTGCAGGCGGATTTCCATCATTTTGTGCAACAGTAAAAGCCAGATCATATATCCATATTTTACGCATATTGTGGGGATGGTACCGAGTCCAAAGCCTCACTATCCACATCAGTCGAGTGTTTATCTCCTATCGGCTCAGTTTTCTCTTTAACACTCATACAGGCTCTCCTTTCTGGGCGTATCCTTCCTATATCTAGTTTCATATACTTGGCAATAGTGGGTGCTTTTTTGACTATGGCATGGGAGCATAATTATCAAGGCAAGCGAGCGTGATAATATCTCAAGCGAGCGTGTTATACTTCTTCTATATAGCTGTTTTACTGCATCATAATATCCATCACACAGTTGATGACTTCACATGCCTTATCATATTTATCTTTCGGTCTGCATCATATCCCTTTTATGATCAAGTGAACATGATAATCAATGCAAGCGAGCGCGTCAGGCGAGCGAGATTATGTCTCAAGCGAGCGTGATGTTTTTCTCTACATTAATGCCCTTTTCTTTTCACATCTATTGCGCAGTGGACCTTTTTTCATGCGTCTCCTCTTTATATCATTTTGATCTGCAATATTATCCTTGAAGATCTGAGCATCCACTTCATTGCAACTATTTCTGATGCTTCTTGACTCTCACTTTCCTTTTGTAATCATATCCGGCGGTAGAATTTATACAGGTGGACTATAGTTGTATCCGGGTTGGATCATGACCCGTTCATATGGATGCCCTCTCATTTTGCTCTGTTTAATTTTCGAACAGATTTCTTTGGGGCAACTGATGGTGGACTTCTCGCTGTGATTCTTCACAGTTGAGATTATTTGAATATGTACTGTATATATCTTTAATATATTCAGCGTTTTTTCAGAAAGAAAAAAACCCACTGTTTCGCTTTTCAAACACTTATCAAAGAATATATAATTATAAAATTTCTTTATTTACTTAACTTAAAATATCGACTAAGACAACACACATATCCTCTAATAAATGTAATTGAACCTTTCCATTCATCATCTCTAACTTCCAATTTCATGATCCAATCTCTTAATTTGTCCTTAATATAACAATCCATTCCATAGGCATAACTACAACATAATTTTGAACGATTCAAATGTGTAACTAGATTTAGAATTGTACTTCTAAGCCATGGGCTAATTTTGAGCGACGATTTTAATCTAAATATGCAAACAATGTATGGATAATATAAAAGGATGAAATCACATCTTAAATAATCTTAGCGACTGTTTAAATCTGAATATGTACACATTAATTGAATATTATAAAAGAAAACAATCACCTCTTCAATATAGTTAATATTCACAACTAAATAATATAACATAATTTCCACCAGTTTCCATAATACCATAGCATTTGTACTGAATAATTACTTCTTTACTAGAACTCTAACCATAGCAGCCGAATTAACTTGAAAAGAATGATTTTCCTCCCAACTATGAACCTTCTCTCTTGGTTCTCCCCCGTGTTGAGATCTTCCCCCCAAATCAAAAACCCCTTGTTGATCTGGTAAAGGAATTCTTATGCCTCACTTCCCCTAGCATACTTTCCATAACAACGTCCCGTTTTTCTGGGTTCTTCCAATCCCATAGCCTAGGATTTTTATTACAAAACTATATTTTTTTCATTTAAAGGTTTCCTTTTCCCCTACGGTGCTTTATTCACCCTTTCCAAGTGTTGTTTCTCCTACACTTGGTGATTTTATTAGACTTTTCTCTCCCAATCTAATTAACCACATAAATTCACTCTTAAGGATTTTTAGAAGTAGTTTGGGAAAGTTTTAATTTCCATCCTATCCATCCACATTAGATTCCAGATTCGAATAATGATCTAACTAATTATATGTTCTTTTCCAACTTAATCCTTCAAAGATATTTCATTAATATTATTCAAAAATATATTAATTAGATCATCATGATTATTCCACAAAGTCAATTATGGCTTCCTTTCCATTATTCAAAATATTTCATTTACCAAAAGAAAATTCACATGAACCTAGGGTTATTACAGTCCATTCTGGGTATTTGTCTCTTGGTCCTGGTATATGTCACTCTTCTTGTAGGTTCGACGAAGGTTATTCCTTGGCCTTGCTTGCCAGCTACTCATCTGTACATACAAAGCACGTTATGCCTCACCAATGGGGCCGACCTTTCCACCAGGGTGGGGGGTCAACAAATTAAAATGGGGTGTCCTACATAAAGCCACAAATAATCCTCTCGGAACTCGGCCAACCAGGAAACCAAGGATGTAGTGGCTCTCTCTCTAGCTCATTCTCTAGGTCGTATAATGGCTCCTGCAACTATGGAGTCCATAAGAGAGAAACTTCGAAATATCCAAATCAATATGGACATTCTCAAGGACCACAAGTATGAAGACCGTAATCAAATTATGGCTTACATAAATGATATTAAATATAGTAAAAATGAAATTCTGGAACAGTTGGATAGCCTCTGCCACAACCACCGTTGCAAAAATGACCACCTTCGAAGTCTAGAAGCGCGTGTGGAACATATTGATTTGCACATGCACGATCATGCCCGTTTATTTTATAGCCCCTATACTCCATCCCCATCCCCCACCTTGATATGTTGTTGTCAGCTCTGGTCTCTTTCTTATTTTTTCCTAGTATGTTATGGCTACAAGGTGTGCCAAAAATAAATAATGTAAAGCGCCTCTATGGTATCCTCCAGTCCCCAATATCAACAAGTTTGGTCGAACTAAGAGAAAGGGGATTGTTGAGACATATTTTGTAAGCTATGTTTCCCTAAAAATCTAATGAAAGTTTTTTGAATGACAAAAAAAAACCATAGTCAACTATGGTAATTGAGGTCAACTATAGTTCACCATAGTCATGGTTTGTGAAGGTTAACCATAGTTTTAATTATGTTCTTGGTAATTCTTAATCAATGTCAATAATTTTAGTCAACTATAGCCATCAATAGTTAACCAATGATAAACATTGATTCAATTGCTTGGAGAGTGAAATATGCTTTACTGTAGGATATGAAGGTCAAAAATGATATGTAGGAGATATACTTGGCAAGAGAATGTTTGATATATATGTATTGTTTTCTTTAATATAGTTGGCTATAATGTGGTTGAAATCACTTTTTATTTTAATTAAATTAAGAGAGAAAGAAGAATGATTGTTTTTAAAATAAATCTCAATTTCTTTTAAAATTAAATTAAAATTCTAAAAACCTTATTTAAAATAAACCTTTTTATGGTGGCAATTCATATTAATATTAATATAGAAATATTGCTAGATTGGAGGTTTTTGTGGTGTAGTTTTTCAGATGTAAAACTCGGAATATCCACAGTAGTCATTTTTAGTCTACGTTTCGAGTCTAAATCAAGACTCATCATCAGGACAACCTGTTAAGAAGAGAGAAGATCAGGGTTAATAAATAGTGAAGAGAAAGAAAAATGAAAGGGCCGACCAACTCTTAATATTTATAAATTAATTAATGTTTTATTTCATATTTTATTTATATTTATTTCATTTTTAATCCAGTGATATTTAAAAAAAATTATAATTATGGTTTATTTAAGTTATTTATATAAAATTAGAATTGTATGTTAATACTAATTTTTTTTTAGGATAATGATAATATATATTATAATGGGTGAATAATAAATTATAGTTATTGATTATAAGGGTCTATTCACTATTATTATATGAAAGTGATTTTTTAATAATAATATATATTTTATTTATATTTATTTCATTTTTAATGCAATGATATTTAAAAATTTTATAATTATGGTTTATTTAAGTTATTTATTTAGAATTGTATGTTAATACTAATTTATTTATTTTTGAGGATAATGATAATATATATTATACTGGGCGAATAATAAATTATAATTATTGATTATAAGGGTCTATTCACTTATTATTTTATTAAATTAATAATATTAATTTTTTTTTTTTTTAATCTTTATTAATGCTAAAAAGGAGGGGGGGGGGGAGGTTTGTTAATAACTAAGTAGGTTGTATACTAAAACTAAGGGAAACTAATAGGGTATATTTTAATAAATATATTTAAGAGGGTAATAAATATTAATAGAATTAGAGGGGGGCTTATTTAATTGGTAGTATTAGAGGGGTTTAATTTTAATAGTATTAAAGGGGTTCATATAATATGCAGTGAGACCTGACTATAGAGTTATATAATAAGGGAAGTAAAGAAAAAGAGGGGGGGGGGGGGCGATAAGGTAGGTTAAGGAGAGTTTTTTATTATTAAAAGAGGATAAGAAAGCCAGCAGGTTAGTGGGGGGAGAGGGTGACAGTAGATGATATAGGGGAGAAAGAAAAAAGGTGGATAGACGTTAGAGGTATGGTGTGTGGATCAGAGTATAAGAGATGGATACAATAGGAAAACAAGGAAGGGACAGTTACAAGAGGGCAGAAGGGTAAGGTGTCGATAAATAGCATAGGGGAGGGTAAGATTATTTGTGGGAAAGACTATGGATCTAATTCCTGCTAATCTCTAAGCCTCCATATCTATTAAGGTCGTGGGGGTGTTTAATGATTTCAAGGGCTTCATGTAATTTATGTTTAAAATGATGTTTCTCATTGGTAATGACCACTGCATCTTCAAGGCATATGTGGTAACGCGTCTTGTTGGAGTGTTCTTCCAACACCGAGGTTTTAGTTCTTCCTAATCTGATGTCCGCCCCCATGTTCTTTAAACCTTATTTTGAAGGTCCTACTTGTTTCCCCAATATAGCAATCTTCACATGAACAATTAATTTTGTAAACCCCTTTTTGTTGGAGGTGGTCGGGGTCATCTTTGACAGATTTCATCCTTTTTTTGATAGTCATTAGAGGTTTTAAGGATGCTCTAATGTTTTTCTTAGCTATAACTTTGGCTATCTTGTCTGTGACCCCTTGGATATAGGGGAGGTATGCTTTTGTTGTTGCGGAATAGTCAGTTGAAATTTTATTATTTCTGGATCCTGCTCTTTGAATAGCTTTATTGATGTCTCTATTACTGTATCCCAAGTTCATGAATGATCTTCTTAGATGTTCTATTTCTTACTCAATATGAGTATCGTTTGATATTTTAAAAGCCCTTGTAAAAAGTTCCAACAGAACCCCCATCTTCTGGGAAGGGTAGTGGTGTGAATCAACATGTAAGTAATTGTCTGTGTGAGATTTCTTCCTGAACTCTTTGTGTCCAAGGGTTCCATCTTCATTTCTTGAGAGGAGAATGTCGAGGAAAGGGATCTGATTGTTTACTTCACCTTCCATTGTGAATTGTATATCTTTGGAAATTCTATTGAGGTGGTTCAGGGAGTTCTCTAATTCTTCATCTCCATGTGGCCAATTGACATTAGTGTCATCCACGAACCTGATCCAAAATTTAGGTTTCAATGGGTAAGAGTCAAGATATTTCTTTTCAATTTTTTCCATAAAGAGGTTGGCCACTATGGGTGACAACGGAGAACCCATAGCAACTCCTGATGTTTGTTCAAATATTTCACCTTGGAAGGTGAAGAAGGTGGCGGGGAGACAAATTTCAGCAAGCCTCACAATCTGGGGGTCTGCGACTTCTTTTACTACTTGAATAGCTTCATCCAGAGGGATTTTAGTAAAGAGTTGAACAACATAAAAGCTTAAAATTCTATCTTTGGGATCCAGTTTAGCTTTTTTAATGAAATCAACGTAACGGTTGGAGTCTTTAATGAATGAACTAGTTTTTCCGACCAGAGGGGAGAGGGTGCTGGCCACAAATTTGGCTAATTCATAAGTTGGAGCTCCGATGGTATTGACAATGGGTCTCAGCAGCGCACCAGTCTCATGGATCTTGGGGGCACCATAAATTCGGGGCATGATCTCACCATCCGGGTATAGGCGCTTTTTTATTTTATCATCAAGATTTGATTCCTTAATAGTTTTTTTGACCTTTTTTATGACCTTGGAGATGGGGTTTTCTTCGAGTTTCTTATAGCTGCCACTATTGTGAAGGTGATCTCTCATTTTATTAACATATTCCTCTTTGTCCATTACCATTGTAGCTCCTCCTTTGTCTGATTTTAAGATGACAATGTTCTCATTACTCTTAAGTTTTTTAAGGCACTTAATTGCTCTTTA
This sequence comes from Pinus albicaulis, assembly GCA_034641835.2. NCBI lineage: Eukaryota > Viridiplantae > Streptophyta > Pinopsida > Pinales > Pinaceae > Pinus > Pinus albicaulis. The sequence continues at coordinate 378,171 of JAXQQM020065194.1, forward strand.
CTTATATTTCTCTTAGGTAGTTTGGCTCTATTCAAAATGACGACACATTCTTGTCTCACGAGATCTTTGTCTTCTTCATTAAGAGGTTTGATGCTGTCCTCAATATCGTAAATAATTTCTTCTTCAGGAATCCGGCTGGGAGCTACCGCGAAATTGAGTCTCTTGCTTAAAACCTCCATTTCTATATTATTTAATTCATGCGAAGAGATATTTACAACTTTTTTGTTGGTAATTAAGATTAATGGTTAATATTTATATTTAAAATGTAATAAACAAAAAAAAACTTTTATTTTTTCATGTTTTACAATTAAAAAATAGATTTGCATATTAAGAAATCTGATATAATATATCTAGAATTAAAACAAATGTAATTAATATTATGATTATTGTACATCAATTTTTTTATATTTTTTAAGAGAAAAAATAATATATATATATATATATATATATATATAAGAGTTTAGAAAAGTAAACATTGTTTTACTAATATGAATATTAATTAATACTCATATGAAATTTTATTTCCATGAAATACTTGATATGTACATCAATTTTTATACTTGAAATGTACATAAAGTTATATTAGTTGAAATGTATATGAATTTTACATACAGTTCAAATTTACGAGTATTTTGATAAATTTTATTATACAAATGTAATAGCTGAATTTGACATTAACTAGTTGTTAACTAGTAATATGACATTTTAGTTATTATTCTTAAAGAGAAGATTTGTTTTATTGTTTAGAAATAAAATTGGTTATGGAAAGTAGTTCCATAAAAAGGTAAAAAGGTTGATTGTAAAAGTATTTCAAGAACTAAGAATTAGTTGGACAATTTGAACAATTACCTACTCCTCTGAAGATAAAAGGCATATCCCAGTGAGGAAAAGGGGTTATGTTCATAAACTAAGAAAGAGAGTGAATAATTTCCTGAGCTGGTAGAGACCAGTGGAAACCACTCAACGTTCCTGAAGGTTTTTGGTACTGACTGGACTTGGGGTTCTGAGGTCATAGCAGAAAACACTGTCAACATGTACCTTTCAGGTATGGAGCACGGGGGAAAGAGAAGGACGTAATTGCCTCTCTTGAAGGTTGGGTCGACATCAGTAGAGAATTTCACATTCAGATATGTATCTGCGCATTCCCATAAATTAAACATGAACGATTTCATTAAGTGTGTTTACAGATATGTACTTAGTTAGATTCAACGACATTAATTTTATGAAAGAAAAATGTTTGAAAAAGGCTAGGACTTTGTATTCCTTTATGATTAAGCAAGTTATTTGCAGGTTCTGTAATTTATATGTGAAACTTATAATGTTTTTCTGAGTTCGGTAACTGTGGAAATATAAAGGAAATGCTTTTAAGGGAAAAAATAATATATAGCCATCCCTAGGGTAAAAGCAACAAGTAACTGTGTTATATATTTAAAAGTAAACATAGTGGTAACTGTGTCAAATAGAGTATATAATCTACTGTGATTTATGACTACAATGGTGTTATCTTACTTTAGAAAACAATAAAGACTGCATGAATAACTAAATTGCAAGAATCCAAAATCTGTAACGATATGAAAATTGTGTGGAGAGAACTGTCGGTTTTAGACACGAGGTAGAACCTCAAACCCATAACACATCGTTTCTCTTGCTAAAACTATACACAGACAAGTATTGGAGGTGGTCCGGTCACCAAAACCAAAAATACAGAAAACCCTGTAATGTTAATTTTAAAGAATAACAATGCAGAGATAAAGAACTGTCATTTTCGGAAATATACAGTATGCCAATCAAACATCTATTGTACATGCAAATTCTATTTAAAACAGACTCTTTTAAAGATATATCAAAGGAGATCTTAATTACCCGAACCAGCCAAAGGCTCGGCGAAGTACCAAAAATAAACAGATATCACATTATATCTATAAGGTAGCCATGAGAATGTAGTTGCTAAACATAAACAAGACTTGTGTCGAGTAAATATAAATTACATTAAACAAAAACTAGAAAATCTTGCAGAGTACAGTCATAGATATTCAAAGCTACACATATAAATATCCATAAAAGAAGTTGAGAAAACTCCAACTAAGACAATGGTTCGGAGGGAACCCATCTGGAAATAGTACTGAAACTGAATTACGTACAATTGTGTATAGTTACAGAAATCATAAGAAAACACCGACTCCGACTCTTATGAGCTAACCGAGAATCACAATGAATATGGAATGGTTCTAGAAGTTTTTAACTATAATTAAACACAACATGCCGGCGAGCTTTCAGACAAGCGAATTCGACGGAGGAGTACCTGGAGGAACAGGGAGAAGTTGTTAGCCGAGACACTGCAACCAAGTTGATAGGCATTCCATGTTACGTAATGAGAAGGTACCTACAAATCCAAAAGGCATGAACCATAAGTGAAGGAAAATGAAATCTAACCAGGATTAAAACTTATATGTAGCCAAGAACGAGTAAATAGTAACCATGTTTACCTGGAAATTAATGAAAAACTCCAAGGATGTTGCCGACCGCCAAGCTGGTTGAGTGGGAACCCGACAATAGAAGTTGAGGGTTAGACATTCGTAAACCAATTGCAAAATATATATAAATTGAGGGTTGAAAACACAGTGACTAGAATGAAATACCATGATGTGTCCAAATTGAAAAATTACCTGTGTTTGGGGACTGGAATTAACTTGGTACATCTATGCGAGCATAATGGTTGGAAGAACTTCCCCAGACTTTCGATTTATCACAAACAAACTCCTTTCCCAATCATGAAACAATGCAGAGATTTTTCCCAAAACTCAAATATTGAAAAGGGCGCAGAGATAATTTCCATTCACGGGTCTTCAAAGCAGATGGAATAAACCTGGTTATTAACGAGATTACCGTGACTATGAAAGGAGACGACGAAGTTCGGCACCTAACCTCGAGGGTTGCAGAGAAGATTCATCGCACGGTCGAAGGAGAACAATGGGAGAAACGGTTAGGGTTCTGGGTTATACCTAGACCCTTCCCGCCGAAATTCTCCACCATCGATCACAAAGGAATTAGATAGAGAGGAGAAGGGAAGGTGGCCATTGGGAATGTAAACACGAATCCCATCAAATCTAACCACTGATTCTGAAATTGAATTTTCCAGTACTTTTCAAGTTTAGATAGTACAAAGATTAAATTTGAGATAGGATATACATGCGATGACAAATGTGGGTTATAACCATAGTTAAAACAACTTGACTATATGCAAATGCCTAGGTACTTTCACTATTGAATGTCAAGTACGTCAAATACATTACGTAAATGCAAACCCAAAGCTTATGTGCAGATAAGATATTCTGCTGTAGTGTAAATTTTGTATTGTTAAATATAACATATATATAAATGTTTATAATTATTCCAATCATATAGTAGAAAATAATTATAATTTTTATTTTTATTTTTATGGTAAAGTTTAAATAATTTGATAGGTGTTACAACAAAATTATCCCAATAATAAAAATAAGGAAAAACAAATTATGAAAGAAAAATCAACAAAATATAAAATAATTAGATTCCTGAAAATCACAACTAAAAAATTTATTAAAATATATATATATATATAAAATAATGAGAGTAAAAAATATTACATAATCTATGAATAGCCAAACTCTCAATTGAGACCTTAAGTAACTTTCGAGAGGGAAAAAAAGTCATCGAATCCATCACTTTTCAACTTTTAAAAAGAAAATATCACTTTAAATTTAATATATATATATATATATTAAGGAAAGTAAATATTGTTTTACTAATATGAATATTAATTAATACTTATATGAAATTTTATTTCCATGAAATACTTGAAATGTATATCAATTTTTATACTTGAAATGTATATGAATTTTACATACAGTTCAAATCACACCTCAAAAATGTTATATGACTTATGGATATTAAAATTGTGTCAATTCATACCTTAAATAACTTTTGAGAGGGAAAAAAAATCATCCAATCTATCACCTTTCAACTTTTAAGAAGAAATATCACTTTAAATTTAATTTAATATGATGTCACGCTAGGTATAACACGAAAAAATGGAGAGTGCAAGGTGCGTTAGGGTTTCTTTTTCCTGCAAATCTCTGGTCGTTGCTATACTATATATGCGTTGGGGTGTCACAGAGGAGGGGAGCTTTGGATCTTCATCTTCAATCTCTTTTTATCGATGATAGCGGAAGTTGGAGGTTCAGGAATCAATATTTTTAATCTCGAAATCGTTCCATTAATCCCAAGGTTTGAAACCATGAATTGGGAATGAATGCTACCGGCTCGGATCTTTTGTTTGGATAATGGCTTTAATCAGATCTAGTGCCATCAATATAGCTCCATACCATCCCATCATAGATCTGTTGGTTAAACAGGTTGATCTGTTTGGAATGGAACAAAATCTTCCTAAAAAGGGTTTTCAGATTCGTACCAAATGCTTTGGATCTACAATATTGAAATAAATGTGGAAGCAAACAATGCAAAAAGGAGTCCCCAATACCCAAACCTGCATCTGTCATTTACAAATCTGATAAAAAAAACAATGGAAGAGGAGAGAAAGATCCAAGGATGAGACAACAGAGAAAGGAAAATATCCAATTTTTTATTAAAAATATAACTAGGAAATTAGTTTCCATGAGAGTGTGGAATGGAGATTGGATACAGAACTTGAAATAGAGGATTTAAAATAAGATGAGTATCCTAGCAGATTTTCAAAATCTGATTTATGCAGGGAAATATTTGCATAACCGCTACACCAAAGGCATTTTAAGACATTTGTTTAAGACAAAAGAAATCTTTTGTCTTAAAAAGTCACTTTTTATTTTAGTTATTTTATATTAAAATTTAATATCAATTGAATTGTCTGAAATATAAAATTTAAGACAAAAATAGTGTGAGACAAAAATAATTTGAGACAAAATTTTATATTTAAGACAAAAACAGTTTGAGACAAAAACAATTTGAGACAAAAGTATTTTAAGACAAAATTTTATATTTAAGACAAAACAAGTTTGAGACAAAAATATTTTAAGACAAAACTTTATATTTAAGACAAAAGCAGTTTGAGACAAATATATTTTAAGACAAAAGCAATTTGAGACAAAAATATTTTAAGACAAAATTTTAGATTTAAGAGAAAAGCATTTTGAGACAAAAATATTTAAGACAGAACTTTATATTTAAGACAATGGCGACTTAAGACAATGACAATTAAGACGAAACCCATTTAAGATAGTTAGCAATTAAGACAAAATCATTAGCATTGGGATGTTTGCATTGAAATATCCATGAGTGGATAGTGGATAAAATTATATTTTTTATTTTTGAAAATCGATATTCAAACCACATGAAATTTAACCATGTCATATAATTTATTTCTTTTATATTATATTTTTCTTTTTTCATTAAACCACTTTCTAAAAATTTAATAACTAAATAGATAAAAAAAATATTATTTTTTGGTTGGCAACTCAAGGGGATTTGAACTTTGAATCTCGTGTTTTAACCATAGCTGCTCTAACACTAATATTCTTGGGCATATTATGTTTTTTCCTGCTAACCGCTCCAAATATATACAACCTCTAAGAACTAGTAGGGTCCAAGGAAAAGAGCTACAAGTTCCCCAAATCTGATCTACATTTCATGAACAATCACATTTCCCCCAAATTTCCTCCACATATTTGCCTTGGTGTATTGGAGTTTTAAAAATACATAGGATGCCACAAGTAATCCTAATCATAAGACTCAACTTTCCTAATGACTAGGAGGCCTTACAAATAAAAAAACATCTTAACTTATAATGCCTAAAATTACTAAAATTTCCTATCCCAAATATGAAATTAGAAATTCTACAAAATTATAGGGCAACAAGGAAACCAACTTCCTCTTCCAAATATCTCTAAGACCTTATGGAGGACAAATACAAATTTTGAAATAAATTGTTGAAATTATGCTCTTGCAACAATAGCTACCAATGTATCCTTGTAGGCCACCCCCTTTAACAATAGTAATACCAATGTCCTTTACCAGCTAGAAGGAACTCCTTACATAATTCTCTCTTAGATCCCCTTAACCCATTGCAATGATTGTCATTGATGCCTACCTAGTTGCAAGCACATTAAGAAGCAATGTAGCATATTGTTGGTTGAGGATTTCGATAAGTATGTGATTTTGTTGACATCTTGTGATTGTCCCGTATGTGAATATATAAAATCTTGGATGCATGTCGCCCTGACACTATAACATGACTTAGTATTGCCTATCATACCGTGTCACTCCCTCCTCGAGACACCTAGAACTCGCTAACACTCCCTGTCACACACTCTTATTCATTCATTTATGAATTTTGACCTAGTGCACCTCTGTTATGTTTTCCTAGCACTCCCTAACACTCCTTAGCACACATTGGCACACCTAGGCACTTGGAACAACTTTGTATGCTTCCCTAGCACTCTAACATGCCTTGGCACTTCCTAGAATACCGTGTCACTCCCTTCTTAACACACCTGGAACTGGCTTATACTTCATTTCCATGCATTTTAAACTAGTGCTCCTTTGCGTTTCGCTGACACTTGGCCCTCACACTCCCTAACATGTGTTCATGCCACACCCTGGCACCTGCCACATCTTGGCATGCCTATCATGCCTTGGAACTGCCTAACATGTGTTAGTACTTCTAGGAATTCCCTGACACACCTTGGTATTCCTTAGCTTTCATGTCGTCATAGATAACCTTTCTTTTTTTGTGACTTGGGAACCCAACCAAGTCATTGGAAAATCGATGTTGTGCCCAGCCCAAAGTTTCCCTTTGTCTGAAACTACTTTGTCCAACCCTTTATGTAACCATAGGCTTACCTCCTACAAGTCTTATTCTGACCTTCCCCTAACACACTTTATCCTTGAGACACTTGGAATTCGTTGACACTACTTGGCACACACTCTTATTCGTTTATTTCCATGCATTTTGACCTAGTTCTCCCTTGCAATGTCCTGGCACTCCCTAACAATCATCAACATCCATTGACACTTTCTGGCATGTGTTAGCATGCCTTTTCATTCCTTGGCACGCATTGACACTCCTTAGTTATCATGCCCTCACAATTACCCTTACTTTTTTGGAACTTGGGAACCCAACCAAGTCTTGACTTGAATATAACAATTTGACCAAGTTACAGTTACTACAACTAGATTGCGCCTTGTTCACCTAAGAAATGACTATAACCCCTCACCCATTTAACCCCCTAAACGCTAAACCCCTAACCCATTTAACCCCCTAAACCCCTAACCCCTAACCCCTTAAACCCTAATTCCCGACCCCTAACCCATTTAACCCCCTAAACCCCTAAAACCCTAACCCATTTAACCCCCAAACCCTAACCCCTAACCCCTAACCCCTAAAATACTTAATTGCTAAATCCCCTAGCCCCCTAAACCTCTAAACTCGTAACCCATTTAACCCCCTAAACATCTAACCCCTTAACCCCTTAACCCCTAACCCCTAAAATCCTTAACTGCTAAATCCCCTAACCCCCTAAACCTCTAAACCCCTAAACCCATTTAACCCTGTAAACCCTAAACGTCTAACCCTTAACCCCTAACCCCTTAAGCCCTAATTCCCAACCCCTAACCCATTTAACCCCCTAAACCCCTAAAACCCTAACCCATTTAACCCTTAAACCCTAAACCTCTAAACCCTTAAACCCCTAACCCACGTCTCGCAAAGCTCGCCAGGGAAAGGGCAAACCTCTCCAGAGTCTCTCGACAATAGTCTCCTTACTTGAGTCGGCCTTAAGGGAAAAAGAGGGCTCTTTACAGCACAAAGGCTCTTGGGAATATGGAGATTCAAAGCTTAGGCACTTCAAGACTCTCAGCCTTTTAGCCCCTTCATCAATGGATGAAGGCTATATTTATAGAGGAGAGGAGGAGGTTGGGATCCCTACAATAGTGGAAGGGAGGCCTTATCCTTTGGGAGGTTCCCCATATGGTGGAAACGAGAGGCCAAAGGAGGAAGGCCGTGGTTATTCAGGCGAAACCACTCCTGATGACTCATCCACGAAGTTGTTGTAATCGAAACTTCGCCTCCTTTTTTAAAAAACTTTCCATAAACAGAGTGGCGCGGGTGCAACACTGGGACAGAGCGCCAATTGGCGCGGGCTCAGTGTTAATTTTCCGCCATTGGCGCGAGTACATAACGTACTACAAGCGCCAAGGCAAAAACAGGTGTTTTTAGGGGTCTTCTCAGGAAATGATTAACAGAAGGAATGTTGTCCTCGTGGAAAGGGATGCAATGAAGGTATTTTCAAGGCTTGACATTGCTCACAGGTCACATAATGGGTCCTCCATTGTGCGGGACGGGGAATGGTAGGGACGGTGACAAATTACTGTGTAACAGATGCCCCCTAAAGCATGAGGCCCGAGAGAGAGAGAGGGGTGAAATGCTTTACGAGAACATGTTCAACTGAAGGCCCGCCGTCGGAAAACCTGTGCAGAAAAATACAACTGATATCTCAAGTACATGATGTATATGTGGTATGGGCGCAGCCATCCGAAACAGAGTACACTATAATCCGGATCCAGGGTATGGGCGCAGCCATCCAGCGAGGATCAAATAAATAGACTCAGGTATGGTCGCAGCCATCCAAGCAATGAGTCATATACATAATGATAATAATCCACAATCGCAGCCTGGATTACAACAGACACAATCCAGGGTCTTGCGCTCCATCTCGACCCAAACAAAGTACAAGTTCAAGCATGCGAATATGTGAGCTGAAGTCGAACATGCAAGAACATCGTCTGATTACCAACCAATGATGAAAGTTGTTAACAGACGCGAGAGGAACCACCAATAATGACAATGGCCCTCAAGGTACTACAGGTACAATCTACGGTGTGTGAATCAATGAGTTGGCGTCGAACACCCGCAGAATCACTCGATCGGAGGCCAATGATGAAAACCTCACGTCGAATGCGACGAACCTGCCATTGAGGCATGCAGGCTCCAAGGTACCATGAAGGAGTCTCTAGATCAACTTCCTGGATAATGAGTTGAAGTCGACAGGAAGTGACCTTGATCGAAGGTGGGCCATAATGTTTCCCACATCATCGACACGAGATAGAGGAACATGATGTTTTGTTGTGAATTAGGATCGTATGAGAATAAGAGAAAGGTTGATATTTGCAGAGGTCAACTTCTCTTGAACATATAACGGCACGACAGTGGATTTGGCAGTGTTTGACATCAAAAGATCAGAGGTCATGGTGACGAGGCAAAGAGCAGATGAGAGGTCAAAAGGGATCACCCAAACCCACGGAGGCAAGTGAAAAACGAGATGAGATGTCCCCAACCCGACACGAATGCAGACAAGTGCCATGTTCAAGAGCGACATACTGCCGACACGACAATGATGTTGGTTCCATTTTCCCCCACCATTTCGGTGAGTACCTCTTTATTTTTACACAAGCTTGAAGAGGATACCATATGCTTGTCATATAAGTCCGCCCTTCGGGCGAATCCATCCTAGTACATTTAACGAGCCCTAGGAAGGAGCGACTCGAATAACGTCATTTCGACTGAATCCGATGTCATCAAGTTTTAACGAGTCTGAAAAAGGAATAACTCGGCGTCTTTTCATGTTTAGAGAGTTTGAAAAGACAACGGAAAAGAAAACTCCACAAGTCCCTTTTCGTAAATAGTTCCCCAGATCCGAAAAGGTAGAAAACAATATCCGGGAAAACCTCCTAGTCGCGATAGGCTAGGGTATTCCTTTTTCGTAATCAATCCATCCCAGCCCGAAAAAGGGTTAAACGTATACTGGGTAGATGTCGATTCGTGTCCAATTTAACGAGATCAAAACGACAAGGGCCTCGGCAATCTTTTCATGTTTAGAGAGTCAGAAAAGAGCTGAAAGGTGACTCCTCCTGGAGGAACGAGTGGTATAAAGGGTAGCAACTGGTTCCGGAAATGGTGGAACTGCTCAAAACAAATAAAGGTTGAGAGGCTGGCTAACAAGACCACTCATTGCAGCGGTTCCTCAGGAATGGGTAAAGCAACCAAGTGAAGGCATATGATCGGCCAAGCAGATAGTGACGATGGAGTGAGAAAACCAAGGCTCATCTGGCAAAAACAGGCTGATAAAATGACAATCAAAAGAGGTAAAATGGGGATGGTTTCATTTTTACACAAGCTTGAAATTAGGAAACTCTGCATGAAGTTGGTTTCATTTTTACACAAGCTTGAAACAAAGATAAACTATGCTTGAAACCAGTTTCATTTTTACACAAGCTTAAAACGGAAACAAACTATGCTTGAAATAGTAAGCATGCCCCCAGCATGGTGACTCAATTCGAGGTACATGCCCCCCAAGCTTCAATCCATATGAAAGGCAGATGGAGTGAAGGTTCAAGTTACGAGAGTAAGGAAAAGACTCGACTGGTATTTTACGAGAACTTATCAAAGACTCGAATTGAACGGGAACGTGTTTCATTGTTTTAACGAGGTTGACACATTAAAAGAACTATCCTCAGGACACCTTGTTTCATGGTTTAAGGAGCTTGACACAAGACAAGGAACTCTGCTTCGACAACCTTGTTTCATTTTTTAAGGAGCTTGACACAAGACAAGGAACTCTGCTCCGACAACCTTGTTTCATTTTTTAAGGAGCTTGACACAAGACAAGGAACTCTGCTCCGACGACCTTGTTTCATTTTTTAAGGAGCTTGACACAAGGAAACGAACTGTGCTCCGACAGACCTCATCATAATGAATAAGAAGTCATCGCTTCCAAGAGTTCCACCTCTGATGGAAGGAAAACATCCTGGAAGTCAGGACCCAATGCCCCCAGCACACTATGCACGACGGTATCATCATTGAGTACAGGCACAGGATAGGTAGCCACATAGTTAACCTGCGGTGGGGCAGATACAACGGGTGGATAAAAACCAGGAGGGGGTGATGGCGGGCCAGTTGCCGCATTAGGACCAAAGAACGAAAGCTGATCAATGGTCATGATCCGTCCTTCATGTGGAAAACACATCACGCGAAAGAGGGAGGAGACGAGCGCTCCCATGGCATAAGTGTAATCTCGCCCCAGGAGCAGATTGAAATCCAAGGGGCCTGGAATGACCATCACGTCCATATGGACGGTTTTGCCTCCCAAAGTAACAGGTAACCTTGGAAGGATCTCCAACGGTTGACTCGTTCTTCTATTGAATGTCAACAGATTCTGCGTAACGGGCGCAAGCGGCGGTGAACCGAAAGCTTGCCAGGTAGTTGATGACAGAATACTAACAGAGGCACCTTCGTCTATAATGGTGCTGGGTACAACCAGACCAAGAGCCTGTACTGTGATCTCAAAAGGCACATAAGACGGAAGGCGAAATCCTGCAAATCGATTCCAGTCAAAGGAAGCGACCAAACTACTCGGAGGGGCTACCATCGAAATGCAAAGGTCTTCCCCTGATGTTACGGAGGTAGAAGCCTCCTCCATGAACTCCATCTCGAAGGCGGGAGGAATATCCTCCGTAGCCTCCATCTTGGGAGGCAGAGGAGCAGCTTCTTGAGGTACAGGGACAGGAGAATCTTTCTCCAAGTCTGAAGAATCTGAAGAAATCAGAAGGACATGGGGGGTGTGAGGTCCACTCTCGACAGAAAAGACCTGGTGCACCGTGGACGGGGCCAGTTCAACCGATCCTACGACCAATGGTTGGTCAGGGACGGATTCGTGAATTTGAATTTCTAGGGGAGTGGGATCGACCAAGGATGACTCTTGACCAATCGTAGGATCAGCTGGCGGAGGACTCAAAGAAAGACGATTATAACCAGGTGGAAGGCGTGGTGTAGAACCGGTTGGGTTGTCCAAAAATCGCTTGGCTTCATCCATATAAGGACAAAGGTGAATGGCATGGTGCCCTTCACACAACTTACAAGGATTGGTGATCTTACCCTGCTTCTTAGGAGCCTTATCAGTACCAGTTGAAGACATGCCCCCAACTTGGCTCCCGGAAGTCAAAGGCAACGGCGGATGGCCATCGGACCATGCTTCGAGCACCTTGGGGATGCCAGGGCAGTCTCGAAGAAGATGGTCTCCCGTGCACAACAGGCAAGGGAACTTGACTTTCCGTGGAGGGTTGGAAGGTTTATCGGGAGGAGATATTTCAGAAAAAGTGGTTGTACTTTTAGCCTCTCGCTTATCAGACTTCTTCTTCTTTGTCTTCTTCTTCTTCTTCTTAGCCACCTGGTTACTTGAATCCAGACTTTCACCAGGCGAAGTAGAAGAGGAGGATGCAGAAACAGGCGAAGAAGGGGAGAGGTCCACCTTGGAATCAACATGATGTTGTTCAGGTGGAGGAACTGATTGAACAGTAGTGGAGACATTCGGGACCACAGAGGTTGAAAACAACCAAACAGGCAACCCAACAGTTAACCCAGGAAGGGACAACGTTGCCATATAAGGAGCGCCAACATTTCCAAAAGGAGGAAAATGACTAGGATTCCCATCGGAGGGGATTCCTTGGTTGGTGAACTCTAGAAAAGTTGCCATCAACAACTCAAAACCGCACACGGGCTAAAAACCAAGGCACACAATCAAACGGCCAACAAGAAAATTCTAACAGGGCGTGTGATCGCAGGTGATTTATTTTACCACATTGAAACTTAGAAACTTCACCGTTTCATGTTTTAAGAGTCAAGAAACGGATGAAAGGTGACTCTATCTCTTTCAGTTTTGAAGCAAGCGTGAAAGGACAAGCGCTTGGTGATCCTTTCAAATTTAAAGAGTTAGAAAAGATCAAATGACTACTCAGGAATACTAGGCAAAGGGTGTACCAAATAACCGTGAACTGCAATATACACCTTGGTTTCAAAAATGAAAGAGAAATCAACCAAGGACTTTCCGTACGTGCAGGCAATCTCCCCGAATGCTGTGTTCGGTGTATCACGGGTATAGGGCGGCAGACTCGGCTTCCTGTGGATAAAGGATTGAAAACCTAGAGGGGTCTCCCTTTATATACGCGACGATACGGGGAGCACAAGTCCGTACTAGCGCTGTCTAAAGCCAACAGGCGAACGACAGCTGCTAGGTTTAACGACGCCGGAACACGTCTCTAGCCTAGACCTTCTAAATATGTTTCGTTAAGTTCCAATGCTGCCTTAGGTTAATTGAATAAATTTTACATTTGATCTTCAATTAAGTTTCAATTTTCAGGCCCTACCGTATGTAGTGTCTCAAAAGACTCCTAAATGCAAAACTATATGAGAAAAGAAAACTTTTCAATTCGATGAATGCTATCTAGTTAAAGGAAGAGCTTCAAACAATGATGCAACAAACAACAAAACTGAAAACGAAACTTTTCCAAACTAGACGACTTTCACTATCCAAAAGTATTCAAACATTCAACGAAGCGAATTATGCAATGTAATCTATGCAAAATTCTTTTTCCGAAAACTATGCAATTGTAATCTATGCACAATTTCCTTTTTCTTTTCAAATAATAAGAATGCACTCAATGCATTTTTCGATGAAATGAGAATCTACTTAATGCATGCTTTCAATGAAAGAGAATGCACACAAAGCGATTTTTAGCTCTCAATCATTAAACAATGTGATCTAAGTTCAATGATAAATCTCAAAATACTTTTCAATGCGATGTGATATAATGCATTTTAACAAAAAGGACACTTTGAGACGAAAACTTAATAAACGTAAAGCTTCTTAATGAAGGATTAATGCAAAAGAGATGTAAATAAACACTAAGAATGCAATCGTTGTTTCAAAACACTTTGTAACAAAATTCCTCAAAAGTTGACAAAACACAAAGAGGACTTCCAAAGAATGAGATCAAAACAAGGCATTCATTCCCTTTTACATCAAGCAATCATGGAAAGAAGACATCCCAAACAATGAGCAATGTAATCTATGCTCATACGGAGGAAAGGCCGGAAGGGAAAGACACACTGGTGAAGGATTTAGGGAAAAAATCTCAAATTTCACACATCCTGAAATTGGCCCGACTTGTACATTGACAACTAGCGCCAACTGGCGCGACTTGTACATTGACAACTAGTGCCAATGGCCAATTGGCGCGGGTTGCTAACTGACAACAAGCGCCAAAGCCTGAAAAATGAAAAAAACAAAGAATTTCTCCCAACCAAGACCAGACTCACCACTTCAAGCAGAATCCAAAACAAAGCCAGAAGCAAAGTACTGACCAAAAGGAGCTTCCGAACAAGGGTAACCCTACCACCTATAGGACATGGCGCGACTGTCTGGCTGTAATCCGCGCCAGACAGGGGATGGCGTGAGTGATGAACTGGCAAACTGCGCCAACTGGTGCGACTGTCAGGGATAAAATCGCGCCAATCAAGCCAACTATGAAAAGGTGAAAATTCGGAAAAGCAGAGGTCAGATCTGATCCTCTGGGGCTAAACCAAAAGCCAAAACACAAAAGAACCCAGCCCAGAAGGCCAACCAAGCAAGGAAAACCACGAAACAATCAAAACGAGACAATCAAAATGAGATAATTAAAACTGGACGTCCCCAGCGGAGTCGCCAAATTGTTGAGGAGGTAAATCCCCTCTGCGGACAGAGGCGATCCCTACTAGCCCAGCAAGGGTCTAGCAACAATCACGAAATGTTACAACGCAAGTTCCTAGTTACGAATGAAAAGACTAAGTGGAAGCTCACGGAATCCCATTCTGATCCTGAAGAAGCGTCCGTTCTCGGCCTTGGCATATCGGGATCCCTCCACGATCTCAGCGGATGGACACCTGCACATGGAAGAAACAAACAGATACAAGCATAAAACCCGGCATACGTAACTAAATATCAGTCAGAAAGGATATGACTCATATTAACATAATGGAAAACAGAGTGGAACCATAATCGTAATCATCTATTAAATAACAAATGAAGAGAGATTACAACCAATGTTCTGACGTCGTGGTCTCCTTCGGATGGGTCTCCAGTTGTTCATGTCTCGCAAAGCTCGCCGGGGAAAGGGAAAACCTCTCCTGAGTCCCTCGACGATAGTCTCCTTACTTGAGTCGGCCTTAAGGGAAGAAAGAGGGCTCTTACAGCACAAAGGCTCTTGGGAATTTGGAGATTCAAAGCTTAGGCACTTGAGCTCTGCGGCCTTTCAGCCCCCTCATCAATGGATGAAGGCTATATTTATAGAGGAGAGGAGGAGGTTGGGATCCCTACAATAGTGGAAGGGAGGCCTTATCCTTTGGGAGGTTCCCCATATGGTGGAAACAAGAGGCCAAAAAAGGAAGGCCGTGGTTATTCAGGTGAAACCACTCCTAATGACTCATCCACGAAGTTGTTGTAATCGAAACTTCGCCTCCTTTTTTAAAAAACTTTCCATAAACAGAGTGGCGCGAGTGCAACACTGGGACAGAGCACCAATTGGCATGGGCTCAGTGTTAATTTCCCCCCATTGGCGCGAGTACATAACGGGCTACCAGCGCCAAGGCAAAAACAGGTGTTTTTAGGGGTCTGCTCAGGAAATGATCAACAGAAGAAATGTTGTCCTCATGGAAAGGGATGCAATGATGGTATTTGCAAGGCATGAAAATGCTCACAGGTCCTAATGGGGCAACCATTGTGCGGGACGGGGAATGGTAGGGACGGTGACAAATTGCTGTGTAACACCCCTAAAACCTAACCCATTTAACCCCAAAACCTAACCCTAACCCATAACCCCTAAAATACTTAGCCGCACAAATCCTAACCCCCTAAACCTCTAAACCCGTAACCCATTTCACCCCCAAATAAATTAGTAATTATTGCATGAATGTACATATGTTTGTAGTTTTATTTAAAAGGTTGAAATTATCTCAAGAACGTATAGAATATATTCAAAAGTTTTAAAAAAATGGAAATTTTGCTTACCTCCACAAGGTATCATCACACCCGGATAGGTGAAAACATACAAGTCTAAATCTTCTACCTCCAAGTCTCAATGGCACTTCAACATGTCAGTAACATACTTGCAACAATGCTTAATGAGTTTTGTCTATTGGCTAAAGAGATGTACATCCATCCATGCAAAAATAAACATCTCAATCAATCCAACACCATAAATTGTGCTAAATAGTCCATCATGTTATTTCAAATATTACAATATTTTCTTATATTAGCTCACATATACCTTGAATATTTGAAAGCCAAACTACCTTAGCACAATATACCAGAAAGATTTGTACTCTAAAAGACAAAAAAAGACAACAAACTAAAATAGGAACTTTAACTCTAATCCAGACACTTCATTCTTAGTAACATGATATCTAATGAAGATGATATGTGGAAGAAAAGGCTTCATATATTGTCTATCACATGTCAAACCGAGTGAACAAACACATGCATAGAAAACATCAGAAATAGGGTTCATAGATCGACTTGTATTATATGGTTTCAAACCCTTCTTGTCTCCTTCAAGGGGGTTTCTGGTGGTCTTAAAAAAGACTTCCTTTTTCTAACCAAGTGGATTTTTTCTTTCACAAATGTATGGAAACGTACTTTCCAAATCATATTGTAATAGATTCATAAGGTGATATTATTCGTATTAACTACACCTTATTTGGAGACATCATTTTTATTGTAGGGGTTGGTACATTTCTATTGGATGTGGTTGGCGATGTGAAGACTACTCAACCTCTAGTAAAGATTCATAGTAACTCTAACAAGCTTATGGATGCTTTTTTACAAAGGGAGACCCCTCTAAGCTTAACTCAATGGATTCTTTGTTTTTTCATGCTAATTATTGTTCTCAACTTTCCTTCTCCAAGGGGCTGAGACTATTTGCTTCATTTATTTTACATGGCCCGATGAAAGAAGAAGAATGGAGATTGTCTCCACATCTTTTCCATTTCGCTAAGTTACAAAAAAAGAGTCAAATTCTATAGCCAATAGACTAATAGTCTCTTGATACACCTTTAGTGAGCTATGCATAGCTCTCACCTATCACTGTAGCTCAATGAAATGACATCTAATAGCTCCAAGACACCATTATAAATGGAGTAGTTGTGAAGTTGTTGTTAAATTATCGCCTCCAAATGTTCAATTCTCATGAATTTTGGGGGAAGGGGGTCTTTTGGTGTATTGAGCGGGGCAAGGGGACATAAGGGTAGCATGGATGGGTAGAAGTGACAGGTTCGAGCATGGTTTACTGAGATCTATAATCCTAACATTAGAGAATGAGAAGGAGCCTTAGGGCCTTATGGCATAGGGGCTAGGGGACCTATAGGTAAGGCAATGAGAGAAATTGATAGGGGAACCCCCAATAGTTGTGACAAGGGGTTAGGGGCCACATTATCACAACCCATACGCACTTAACCCATAACCACTAAAGTCCCTATCCCTTTAACCCCAAAGCCACAATCCCTTAATCCCTACACCCATAACTCATAACAAATTAACCCCTTGATCCCTTAAACCCAAAGCCATTAACCCCTTAAACCCTAACCACTAACTTAGAATCCTTGAACCCCATAAACCCTAATCCCATATCCTCTTAAAGCTTGACCCTTAACCCATAACCCCTAACCCCTAAACTCATTAACCCCTAACCCCTTAACCTTCTAACACCTAAATAACATAACCCTTAGGCACTTAACCCCTAAATCCCCTGACATGTAAGCCCTTGATGGTTAATATTAACCCCTAAATCCCTTAACCACTAATCCATTAACCTCTAACCCTTAAACCGACTAACCTTCAAATCCCATAAGCCCTAACCCTTTACCCTTTACCCTTAACCCCTTGCTCCTAAACCCTTAAACCCATTAACTCCTAGAACCCCTTATCCTTTATCCCAAACCATAGGTGCTCCAACGCTAATATTCTTGGGCATATTATGCTTTTTCCTGCTAACCACTCCAAATACAACCTCTAAGAACTAGTAGGGTCCAAGGAAAAGAGCTACAAGTTCCCCAAATCCGATCTACATTTGATGGACAATCACATTTCCCCCAAATGTCCTCCACATATTTTCCTTGGTGTATTGGAGTTTGAAAAATACATAGGATGCCACAAGTAATCCTAATCATAAGACTCAACTTTCCTAATGACTAGGAGGCCTTAAAAATAAAAATAAAAAAACATCTTAACTTATGCCTAAAATTACTAAAATTTCCTATCCCAAATATGAAGTTAGAAATTCTACAAAATTATAGGGCAACAAGGAAACCAACTTCCTCTTCTATAAATCTCTAAGACCTTATGGAGGACAAATACAAATTTTGAAATAAATTGTTGAAATTATGCTCTTGCATCAGTAGCTACCAATGTATCCTTGTAGGCCACCCCCTTCAACAATAGTAATACCAATGACCTTTACCTAGAAGGAACTCCTTACATAATTCTCTCTTAGATCCCCTTAACCCATTGTAATGATTGTCATTGATGCCTACCTAGTTGAAAGCACATTAAGAAGCAATGTAGCATATTCCTGGTTGAGGATTTCGATAAGTATGTGACTTTGTTGACATCTTGTGACTGTCCCATATGTGAATATATAAAATCATTTTTTTTGTACCAGTTTAAGGATTGATACCATCAAGTGTGTGCGCTAACATGGATGGAACACTAACTGCATGTTGTATATATTGTAATGTAAATGAATAATCTCTTCTGGAAAAGGCTCCACTCATAATGCCATTTCGCAAATGCTTGCACTCAGTAATCGTGGTCAGATTTTAAGATGCCATGTTCTCGTAAGGGTAAACCTACCTATCCATCTCTTTAAACACACACATCACACATGTTGGCTTGATCTTGTGCTTGTTGTGGGGAAAATGTTGTTGCAGTGGAACCCCCAAATCAGATTTATTTGGGTTGACCCTGATTTGAAGGGTAGATTTATAAAGGTTCTACACAATACATATATAAAAAATATGTTGGGTTCTCCATAAATTTCCTGAGAGAAACTCCCCAACACAACAAGTAGAATACTTTTTGTAGTCAAAGAGATTAACTGTTGCTAGTCCTTTTTCAGAACTAGTACAAACTATAGACAATCCAAAATGCCTCATTTTTGGGCTATCAATACAGTATCCATTTAAATAGACACAAGCATAGTTTAATAATAGATAACTAACACAATCTCAATGAAATAATGTGAGTAGAGAGAGCCACAGCTATATATCTGATTTAGTCGAAAATGGATTGATATCTTCCTCAATGTGGGCTGCCATCTTGTTTCCCACTTCTTCAATCAGGTCATGGTTGTCTTGGATGCCCTTGTGATAGTATGAAACTACCAAATCAAATGCCATCAGCTTTATCCTAGTGACCTCCATTTCTTTGTTCAGTTCTTTCAAGCCCTTCTTGTTTCTGATTTTTATAAACACATACAAAAAGGCATTGACAGACCTCTTGCTTTAATGCAATGGCCACAACATAAATAATTCTCCATGGACAAAAATTCTCGAGGTCCTGCAATGGCTACAACGTAAATACTTCTCTAATGGCTACAATGTAAATGCTCCCTTGTGTTTCCGTGACAATCCCTAACACTTCCTAGCACATGTTGGCACACCCTGGCACCTGACACATCTTGGATGCATATCGCCCTGACACTATAACATGACTTAGTACTGACTATAATACCATGTCACTCCCTCCTCGAGACACCTAGTGTAGAAATTATATAACTAATGTGTTATATATCATATATTCTCCTGATCTCACACTATTTAACTTTATGCAAAATACATAATCATTCCACCATTGATCATTTGTGGAAATTCAAAACTAGATCGCAATGCATACACATGAAGCAATAAAAATCAACACACATAACACAGTTGTTTCATGGGAAAGCCTGAAGCTGAAAACCCCAACTATCTGTATAATATATGTCATAGAGATCATGTAACAATCTTCATACAAAGCTGAACATATCAAGCTCTCAGTACAATACAATCACTACACACTGTCATGAAGAAATTTGCAAATCTATGCACGATTTCTTACCTCCTGATAGCCTGCCTCTACTGTGCAATCCTTGCTGAAGAATAGCTCTGAATGACTTCAAGTTACCCTTGCCTTGACTGCGCAATCCTGATTGGCATCTCCAGTGGATGTGTGATGCATTGGATGCATCAACATAGTCACAACTGATAGTCACACTGCCCTTTCACCTATCTCTCCACTGAGTCTCCACTGGAACTCCCATGCAAGTAGTTAACTATTGTCTCTGTTCAGTTGATTAATGAGTTATTATTTTTGAATTAATTTAAATAATTAATTCACTCCAGTCCCACTAATGTATCAATCAGTTAGAAATAGACACAATTAGTTCAATTGAGTTTAACTCCAAGGATGTAGTTAAACTAAAACAAACTCCATGAACTACTTCACCAACTCCATCATAACTCTGCCACTTGAGTCCTGACTTGAGTCCTCCATGCATGAACACCAGTAAACCCTATGAATTGTGTAATTCCTTCAGCTAGCTGATCTACCACACCTGTTAACTGAAATTAAGTGCTCCAAGAGAATAAGTTGTTATTTAGGGTC
This sequence comes from Pinus albicaulis, assembly GCA_034641835.2. Classification (NCBI taxonomy): domain Eukaryota; kingdom Viridiplantae; phylum Streptophyta; class Pinopsida; order Pinales; family Pinaceae; genus Pinus; species Pinus albicaulis. The sequence goes on from JAXQQM020065194.1 coordinate 398,705, forward strand.
TAATTATCATTAGGAGCTAATAATAATCGACACTTCTATTTTTAGATCAGCGATCTATAAATAGACTTCGCCCAATATGTCTAAAAATAGAAATCCATCTATTTTTCTAACTTGACCAACCATCCACAAATAGCATGCTGCAACTTCTGAAATATGGTCTCCATGTCTAAAAATAGACATAGTCTAAAAATAGACTTGCGCCAAAAATAGCCTGCGGGCCCACTTAGTGAAGGTGACTCTTTTCACTAAGCTCATCATCTTGTTGAATCTCAACACCTAGAACTCGCTAACACTCCCTGTCACACACTCTTATTCATTTATTTATTAATTTTGACCTAGTGCTATGTTATGTTTTCCTGGCACTCCCTAACACTCCTTAGCACGCATTGGCACACCTTGGCACTTGGAACATCTTTGTATGCTTCCCTAGCACTCTAACATGCCTTGGAAGTTCCTAGAATATTGTGTCACTCCCTTCTTAGCACACCTGGAACTGGTTGATACTTCATTTCCATGAATTTTAAACTAGTGCTCCCTTGTGTTTCCTTGACACTTGGCCCTCACACTCCCTAGCATGTATTCATGCCACACCCTGGCACCTGCCACATCTTGGCATGCCTATCATGCCTTGGAACTGCCTAACATGTGTTAGTACTTCTAGGAATTCCCTAACACACCTTGGTATTCCTTAGCTTTCATGTCGTCATAGATAATCTTACTTTTTTTGCGACTTGGGAACCCAACCAAGTCATTGGAAAATAAATGTTGTGCCCAACCCAAAGTTTCCCTTTGTCTGAAACTACTTTGTGCAACCCTTTATGTAACCATAGGCTTACCTCCTACAAGTCTTATTCTGGCCTTCCCCTAACACACTTTATCCTTGAGACACTTGGATTTCATTGACACTACTTGGCACACACTCTTATTCGTTCATTTCCATGCATTTTGACCTAGTTCTCCCTTGCAATGTCCTGGCACTCCCTAACACTCCTCAACATCCATTGACATTTTCTAGCATGTGTTAGCATGCCTTTTCATTCCTTGGCACACACTGACACTCCTTAGTTCTCATGCCCTCACAATTACCCTTACTTTTTTGGAACTTGGGAACCCAACCAAGTCTTGCCTTGACTATAACAACTTGACCAAGTTATGGTTACTACAACTAGATTATGCCTTGTTCACCTAATAAATGGCTATAACCCCTCACCCATTTAATTCCCTAAACCCTAAACCCCTAACCCATTTAACCCCCTAAACCCTAAACCTCTAAACCCTTAACCCATAACCCCTTAAACCCTAATTCCGACCCTAACCCATTTAACCCCTAAACCCTAACCCCTAACCCCTTTAACCCCTAACTACTAAAATCCTTAACTGCTAAATCCCCGAACCCCCTAAACCTCTAAACTCCTAACCCATTTAACCCCGTAAACATCTAAACCCTTAACCCCTAAAATCCTTAACTGCTAAATCCCCTAACCCCTAAACCTCTAAACCCCTAAACCCATTTAACCCTGTAAACCCTAAATGTCTATCCCTTAACCACTTAAGCCCTAATTCCCAACCCCTAACCCATTTAACCCCCTAAACCCCTAAAACCCTAACCCATTTAACCCCCAAAACCCTAAACCTCTAAACCCTTAAACCCCTAAACCACTTACACCTAAACCCCTAACCCCTTAACCCCTTAACCCCTAAACCGTTAATGCTTAACCATTAACCCATTAACCCCTCACCCCTAACAACTAAAATCCTTAACTTCTAAATCCCCTAAGTCCCTAATCCATAATCCCTTAACCACTAGCTCATTATTCACCTAACCCCTAACTGCACCTAAATCCCCTAACCCCTAAGCCCCCAATCCCTAATACCTTAACCACTAACTCATTATTCTCCCTAACCCCTAAATGCGCCTAAATCCCCTAACCCCTAACCCCCCAATCCATAACCCCTTAACCACTAACTCATTATTCCCCTAATCCGAATCCCTAATCCCTTAAATACTAACTCATTATGCCCCTAACCCCTAAATGTGCCTAAATCCCCTAACCCTTAAGCCCCCAATCCCTAACCCCTTAACCACTAACACATTATTCCCCTAAACCCTAAACCTCTAACCCCTAAGCCCCTATCCCCCTAACCCCTTATTATGCCAGGCTCGTGGTGCTTTCTTGAGGCCATACAAGGATTTTACCGCTTGCATGCTTTATGTTCCTAACCCTTCACAAAAAATACTTCTGGTTGGGACACAAAAACATTCTCTTTCATATCTCCATTCAAGAAAGCAGTTTTTACATCCATTTGATGGAATTTCCAACTTTTTGAGTTTCTAGGGCAAAGAATGTCCATATGGTATCCCATTTTTCTATGGGGGAAAAAGTATTCTCATAATAGACCCCTTCTTTTTGTGTAAAACCTTTTGCCACAAGCCTAGATTTATTCTTTTCAAGTGAGCCATCTGCTTTATACTTGTTTTTGAAAAATGTTAGCGCTTAATTTAGCAAGGGTCCTAGGAGGGGTTCCAAAGGGACTACTACTAGATCAAGTGAAAACAATGGGACAAGGACCCATTGTCACCTCATTCAATTTCCCCTGCTCTTTATGAACTTTCACTGATGGGAGGAGTCTCGGTATAGGGAAATTACTAGAATGATGAGACCAATAATGATGCACAATGTGATTTCCAATGCCCATTCAAAGAAGCGGATTAGATAATAGGTTCCCTACTTTAGAAGCAAAAGAAGGACTCTCCAAGAAAGGCTTGAGGGAAAGATGACCTCGGGTTTAGGAATATTAAAAAATGATGAATGCCTAAGATCAAAACTTCCAAAACCCCTCTCTTGTGATTGATGTATTTATACTAGGCTTCAAAGTGAGGCAAGTAAAAATTCAATTAAAGTATGAGCTTTGGGAGAATCTAGGGTGACTTTCCACAAATTGTTTTTTGAGAGAAATACTATAAGAGACTAAGGTTTGGGAGATATACCATGGTAAAGGCTCATCCAATGATCATTTATAGTTAAGATAATAGGTTTTGAATGATGAGCTACAAAGTGCAAACCTTCAAGAAATCCTCAAGTCAAAGGAGCATCAAGGGTTCCCTCTTGGTGTGATAGTTAGGGCATCAATTTATTTGAAATTCCACCATCGTATTTTGTTTAAAATTGGAGGATGCCTAGAGCTCTAATTCCACCATCCCCTAACCCCCTAAACCTCTAAACGCCTAACCCATTTAACCCCTTAACCTCTACCCCTCTAACCCCCCTTCAACCCACTAAAAATATGTGGATGACACTCTTCTTATGGGCTCTCCCTCAGTCAAAGAATCCCTTTCTTGGAAAAACAAAGAAAACACTGAATGGAGGGAATGACTTAAGGCCCCGGAATGGGTCTAGAAAAATCACTCTCAGGATTGGACTAACCTAGCTGATGAGCTAAGGAAAAGGAAGATTCAAAGGGATGATCAGCCGGGTAAGCTAAGATGGGGCTCTAATGCGGCTGGCCACTTCAACATAAAAGAATCATATGGCCTCTTATCTAACTCCACTCACATCCCCACTTAGGATATATGGTGTGTCCATCCCTTCACATCGCCGAACTTTTGCAAGATCTAGAATCTAGACAATCAATGAACTCACGCAGCCATATCGGGTGACATATTTTGGATGATTTACCAGTGAACTGATTTTAAGATGTATAAAAATATAAGTGAAAAACAATATGAAACATTTTATAAACTTCAAATAAAAATATGGATTGATTAGAACTTTTGGGATGAGGCTAAGGAATGCTGCATAATAAAGACTCTAAGAGTGCATTGGTTGCCCGAATATATGGTAGTTGTTCTTTTCCTTTATTTTTTAAGCATCCTGCAAAGAAAAAGGTTATGAGGAATTATGAGGTGATGTGGATAAATGTGATATATTTATATAACTTAAAGGTATTAATTTATATTAAGTATTAAATCACTCAAATTTTTATTTATTTTATTTTATTATATGTTTTATAGTGATAAAATAAAAAAAATTATAAAAAATAAATGAATTATATTTTTAATTAAAATTATTAGTATTAGTAAAGGCTTCATCTAGGTCTCCAGATTGCTCTACCTCTTCAGTGATTGAGAGGTTCCATTGAGTTCGCGGGCTCTAGATGAGAGATTTGTGTAGTGGTCTGACTTGTTCGAGGTCAATTCCTTGAAATTCTCTCTTGCAATCGAGCTCTTCCATCAAGGTCCAGACATGCTAGGGAAGAATCATTTATTTGTGTGCAAGCTTTGAAATATTATGGAGGCAATTAACTACGGATGTGATTATGTGAGCAAGGTGCAGATCAATAACTTGTTTTTCGAAATGGTTATTGGTCTACATCAGTTTCCTTGGCTTTCACGGGAGAATTTTTTATCTTTATTTCTCTCTGGTGCTCTTCATTCGGCCTTTGTTAGTCATTGGTATTATCTCGTGGTGATTGGTAGTCAACCACTCATTATTTTGGCAAGAAATTGGGAATTTGATATTGAACTAGTTAGTGATAGAGTATGCAATTGGAAAGACCCAATGATGGACAATACTAGTTGTGAAGGTGGAGCAGTGGGATCCTCAAAGTTCCCCCTCGACCTACACCTTCCTATAGTATAAACTCTCACTCAATACAAACAACAAAAATAGATATATATGGTTACTAAAGGAAAACAACAAGTTATTACAAAGGGGGCACCATAGTGAACTATTTCTAGTAGGTTGGAACTTCAAAATAAGAAAAAAATAGATATCATGGAGTAGTGTCATAGTGTTGTGTTGACTTGTTGCTCATACATTTAATGCACTATTTTGAGTATTACATGCTAAAATAACACATATTTTAGAAGACATGTGCCTCACTAAAGATACTTTAAACACAATTGTCAATTAAAGGGAAAACATTAGCTACAAAGAGTTTTGAGGAGATGTGTGCTTTCAACAAACCTAGTTTTGAAAGAGAGAAAATTCACTAGAGAGAAATTGTGACATCCAAAATGATCTAGCACATAAGCCTTTAACCCACAATTTGATCCTCTTCTATTTCATCAATTACATTCTCTATCTTCATATTCTGTTCTATAAAGGAGAGGTGAAAGTCCTCATTCTAGAGGGTGGCTTTACTACATAGGTGTCAAGAGCTTCTCATCATCTGCCCTCATCCATTTCATACTTGAGAGCACTCCCACTACATGCACTTGATAGGGTAGCCCATGGTATAGTGTCTCTATGATTTACTTTCCAATACTTCATTCACATATCAAGTGAATTATAATATACTTATTTTATAGCTCTTTGAGTTCATGTGTTTGTTTTGTATATGTTATCATGCTACAAGGATTATGTTGTCATTACAATGCACTTATTTGAATGTTACTTTCATATTGGATGGATATTCTTTGCCACTTTTCCATCTAATCACAGGAATTTTAATTAGGAAATTCATCACTACCCTCTATAATTTAATTTGTACTAAAAAACACCATTGTATATTGGATTATTTTAGACTTACACCGACAAAAATATCTTAAAATAATCCTTATGAATAAAAATAAATAGTAATAATCCTCATTAATTAATAAAGTTACTTAACTATTGATAAAAACACTAAAACATGAAACAATAACAACAATTATATCACTAGCATATAAAGATACTTTATAACATTTTTTTAAGCCAAACTAATATTTTGTTTTAAAATCCTAAATTATCATTTGAATTATTTTAATTTAAAAATTAAAACTTTTTAATGGTCTTAAATTAGAAATTAACACAATTCATTCAGAAATTAACACAATTCATTCAAAGAGGTGGAAAAATTGAAAAAGAGGAAAAATAAACAAATTCATTCGTTCCATTTATTATCGCCAAGTCTTAATCCAACATAAAAGAGGTCACATGTATAACACTCCCATGAGACCGTAAGTCATCTGGATGAAGGCGGTAGAGAGCACTCAGGCCCAGTGCATGTTCATTTGTCCCTCCAGCTGCTTTGAAACATTTTGTTTCTCCTTTACTGTTTTAACCAATCCCTCGCTTTACCCTCAATCCTTTCGCTTTTTCTACAACAAATATTTTCCTGGCGGACAGAAGCCTTCGGCGCAAAATTCCATATTCATTGAGTATATCATCTCTCTGTGTTGAATGCAATGGCCATGAAGCGAGCGAGTTGTGGATGCATATCGGACGAGGCCCTGGAGTGCGTTATGGGCCACCTGGAGGATCCGAGAGACCGTGGCTCGGTCTCTCTGGTATGCAAGAAGTGGTACGACGTGGATGCCTTCACAAGAAAGCATGTGACCGTGGCTTTTTGCTACTCGATACATGCTAGCGACCTCACCCGCAGGTTTACCAGCCCGGAGTCCCTTACGGTGAAGGGGAAACCTAGGGCGGCCATGTATAATCTGCTCCCTGACGATTGGGGGGGTTATGCCAAGCCCTGGATAGACCAGATCTCCTTCACCTGTCTCTGCCTCAAGGCGCTCCATCTGCGCAGAATGATTGCTACCGATGATGATCTCGCCACTCTCATCAGGGGCTGAGGTCACATGTTGCAGGAGCTCAAACTCGAGAAGTGCTCCGGGTTCTCTACGAGGGGGCTTGAGGAAGTGGCTCACGGTTGCAGGTATGTGGGTGTTGAATTTTTGCGTTTCGAAGCTCAGGCTTGAATGCAATTCCGTTTCAGGGATTTTCAATTATTGCAGTTGACCTGCTCTGGATTTTGGTTATAAGTGATCTGGACACTTTTCCAGTCACTTTCCCTTGGTGACCAACATAAGTCCATTAGTTGGGCTCTACTGGCCAGATGTTTAGTTGGTTAAGCTAGAGAATATATATAAATCTGAAGCCCACTTTGTCAACCCAAGATTGTCTTTGCTGATTACCAATTGCTGCCTCTCGTCGCGGAAGCTCTGCACAGAACCAACCATAAGCCCACCCTGGTAATCATCCAGGAGCTCGTCAATGGCAGAGAAATAGTTCCCACGAGTACATCAACAGCCACAACATACGAAGGGCTATTGCAAGAGGGAGATCCAGAGTTCGAAACACGGTGGCCAGAGGATGAATGGCAGAGTATAGTTGTGAATTATATATCGGGCACAACCTCTGGTCCCAAGGGAGTAGTTCACAGCCACAGGGGCATCTACACAATGGTTATAGATACTCTTTTAACGTGGGGTATGAAGTCACAGCCTGTTTATCTGTGGACTCTGCCCATGTTTCACGCCAACGGCTGGTGTTTCCCGTGGGGAATAGCTGCCCTCGGCGGCACAAATATCTGCTTAAGGAAATTCGATTCTAACGTCGTCTTTAAAGCCCTCAATGACCACCGGGTTACTCATCTCTGCGCGGCCCCTGTGGTGCTGACCATGATTGCAAACGCAGATCCATCCGACAGGAAACCTTTGCTCGGTCGGGTGGAGATCTTAACGGGCGGTTCTCCTCCACCCGCTGCTGTGCTGCTGAAGATTGAAGAGCTGGGATTCTCTGTTACTCATGGTTATGGCCTCACAGAGACCGCTGGAGTAGTGGTTTCATGCGCTTGGAAATCTGAGTGGAACAGACTCCCAGCCGATGAGAGGGCCCAGATCAGAGCTAGACAGGGCGTGAGGTCGCTAAGTTTGGCGGAATTGGACGTAAAGGATCCGGGTAGCATGGATAGGGTGGCGAGAGACGGAGTGCAGATGGGCGAGGTTATGATGAGAGGACCGAGTGTTATGAAGGGATATCTCAACGACGAGAGGAGCACTGCAAAAGCAATGGAAGGTGGGTGGTTACACACGGGGGATTTGGCAGTGATCCACCCGGACGGTTACCTGGAGATAAAGGATCGTTCCAAAGACGTTATAATCTCAGGGGGAGAGAACATCAGCAGTGTGGAGGTGGAGTCAGTGTTGTATGGCCATCCCATGGTTGTGGAGGCAGCTGTTGTGGCAAGGCCTGATCCTTTCTGGGGAGAGACCCCATGTGCCTTTGTGAGTACCAGAGGAGGACCAGGGAATCGTAATCGTTGGGGGGTGAAGGTTACAGAGGCAGAGATGATTTCGTTCTGCAGAGAGAGGCTGCCTCACTTCATGGTTCCCAAAACTGTTGTGTTCATGGAGTCTCTGCCAAAGACTTCCACCGGCAAAACTCAAAAGCTTGATCTGGCTAAAATGTTGCCACAACCAGAGCATCAGTCGGACAAGAAAGGCAGATCAAGCAAACTGTGAGCAAGCAACTCTAACATGAAGGTTGATTGAACTGAATAGCGCTGATTCTATTGCTGTGATTGTAGAGGACGACATGTAATGTTTTACTTTGGGAATAATAATATGTAATGTTTGATTGCTCAATTTTTCAAATTGTGAGGAAAAAACAAATTGGACCCTTTTTCGTTTTTATTATTCTAGTTATTTTGGGATGGTGTGCGTGTTTTTAAATATATGTAAAGATAGAACGAGCAAGTTTAGGAATAGTTATTTTCGCATACTATAACTTTTAGATGGTTTTATTATTATGATAGGATAAGTAACCTTCATATCAGTTATAACTTATTTTGAAATATTGCGACTTTTATAATTGTTTTTAACTAGCAATTGCACTTAATGTTGCAAAGGAAATGCCGTAAGGAAGAAGCTAGAAAGAAATCAATTGTAATTAATTTGATGTTAAACAGAGAAATTAAGATATTGATTGTCAAAAATAGATATAAAGGAATTAGGATACAGATAGCCAAAACAACAAAAACTGATGATGTTTAAAAGAATGTTGGAGAGATAGAAACTATAGAAAAACCAAAATAAAATCTTCTACAAGACAGAATGGAATTGATGTAGTTGTGGGTCAAATATAAGAGAATATCTAACATATATAAGAATGCAAAGGGCCCAAAAATGACAAAATATAGTTGTCAGAGGTGGACAGTAAGGATGCCTCTGTAAATGGTATCTATGTAAACTTACCATTAATGATAGTTGGCCCTGCATTGGAAAAGTATTCTAACACTCCCCCTTGAGTGAAATGTAAGAGTAAATGCAGCAACCCTCATTCCTGTTTGGTTGAATTCTATTGGCAACGGAAACATATACTCAGAAGCTAAAGCCTGTGATGTGTCCTCCTGACTGTAGCCTCCTCATCTCCCACTATCCATCTGCCTTTTAATGTACCACTACTTATTCAGCTTACAAGATACAGAAAACCAAAACAGCAACAAACAATGATGTTTAAAAGCACATTGCAGGGATAGAAACTATAGAAAAACCAAAAGAAAATGTTCTAGCTGTGGGTCAAAGGGGGAAAGAACAGAAATACTCTGTGAGGCAGAGTGACCTACGTGAGGGATTATGGCCTTTATGCATGTTAAGGAAAATATTGGAGAACATGATGAAGTCTGCAAGGATAGAGCTGGAATGAAGAAAAGAGAAACATTGTCAAATAGTGTTATGAATATGGTACATAAAATTTGGTTTCCCCAAAGGCCAATATAACTAATTTAAAATGAATTTGTGCAACATATACATATGCACAAATTTCCCTCTGTTTTGCAGGTAATTTTATCTGAAACTATATACATATGTATATGTACTGTATTTATTGTGGCTTAAAATATCGATAATCGTGTGTGTCTATATATATTGAATATATATATTATATATATGACCATATGCATTTTATGATAAAAATTGTAATAGTTTATAGTGAAAATGCATGGTTATGGGGCATAGGTATTTTATTTTACCCCTAATAATACATAAATTTCAAAGGAGAATCTGATGCATTAGGCTAGTGATTTTATGCAGGAATCTACACAAGCTTCTTGCAATGGGTTTCTAATTTTTCTATTATTTTATCAATTTTACCTTTCTTTTGATCTGGGTATTGTTGCTGAAATTCTGTTATGTTAGATTTTTATTTTTTGGTTTGTTTTCTGTCTAGGAGTATCGTGAATTTCTGAGTGTTTTGAGTTCATTTGTAGGACTAGTTGGACATACCTATATAGATTTTAAGGGATTACTTGCAGAATAGACTATTCCGAGGGCATGGGTTTTATTCTCATGCAGAAAACTCTGGAAATTGTTCATAGTTTGAGTTTATTTTTCTACCAAAAAGCTGGTTGAATTTCGAGATTGAGCTCAATTTTAGTCATTACAATCTTCTTTTCAAAGCAGAATGTATTCAGCATTTTTTTTGAGGAAGGTGTTGACAATGGGTCGTTGTTTTGCAGATTGTGAAGCAGTTGAAGGAGCTTGGCAGGATTGTAATCCCTGTTACAGCCATGAACTGTGTGGTTTATGTACGTGCGATGGTGTCGGTTCTATGCTTGGGAAGATTGGGAAGTCCTGAATTGGCAGGAGGTGCACTTTCAATAGGTTTTACCAACATCACGGGCTACTCAGTTCTCTTTGGTTTGGCTTTAGGAATGGATCCTATTTGCATCCAAGCATTTGGTTCTAAGAATTGGGATCTCATAGGCCTTTCTCTGCAAAGGACCATACTGATTCTTCTTACAGCTTGTGTGCCCATAGGCATCTTATGGCTCAATTCGGAAAACATCCTGTTGTGGATGGGCCAAGATGCCGCCATCACAGCAGTTGCAAGCACATACTGCCTATTTTCGCTCCCCGATCTTCTTACAAACAGTCTCCTGCAGCCTCTTCGTGTCTACTTTCGATCACAAGGCATTACCACGCCTATGATGTGGTGTGCTACTCTAGCAGTAGTTCTGCATATACCTCTAAATATCATCCTAGGCTTTGTTTTTAAATTTGGTGTGCCAGGGGTTGCAATTGCTGCAGTTCTAACGAATCTCAACATGGTGTTCCTCTTGGTTGGGTACCTCTACTTCTCCAAAGTATACAAGAGGAGTTGGACTGGTTGGTCTGCTGATTCTTTCAGAGAATGGTGGCCTCTCCTAAGCCTAGCCCTTCCAAGTTACTTTGCAATATGCCTTGAATGGTAGTGGTATGAGATCTTGACTTTGTTCGCTGGTTATCTCCCAATAACAGTACCAGGGTCTATGTTGATAAGCCCAAATGCAATTTCCAACTTCTCACTATGGTGGCTAAGAAGTTGTTCTTTCTACTCTTCCTCTACATCATTCAGGACAAAACTTGTGTCAGGCACATATCCTGCTGCCTTAATCTGCAAGGTCTCTCACATATCTTGAAGTCAATAGGAACTTAAAGCTCTCCAACATTCCCATCTTCGGTTTCTCCTGTAAACATTACAAGAGGTCAAATTATAGAACCCAGCAAAACTTATGTACTTAACAGAACACATTTCAATAACTGCAAGAAATTAGTATATAGATATACCACCTTCTTACGAACTTCTCCCTTGGGAAGTGAAGGATCATCCACTACATATTTATTTACCCACCAGTAGATTTCACATATGAGAAGCCCTAACCCCACCACTATGCTCATCATTGCCTTCAAGGACCGATCCAGGGGGATATTGGTGGCCACCCACCTATTCCACTTCTGGCCCCCCACCATTGTCTCTTTCAGCTTTTTCGCCTACACCTCATTATTTTTATGCTTGGTCCCGGAATCTCCGGAGCCGTTTTGAGGCCCGAAACGACATTTTTTGGGAAGCGCCACGACCTTTCCATGAGTTCACCCACATCCGTAGTCCTCGGATAGAGCTTTCTAATGATGTATCATATGCTTCAAACGGAGATAGTATGCCAAAGTTACGTCCCTGGGAAGTTGAAACACCAATTTACCCAAACGGGGCCCATAGTTTTGGCGCTTCATCTCCTGGGGTTAGGTTTTTGGGATGTTTAGGGTTCTCCATTGTTTCTCAATAATAAATAGGCCCTCGCGCCTCATTGTAAAGCAGTTCAGAGGTCTGTAGCCACCACATCTCTTCTCAGAGATTCGCTACCAGCACCCTAGCTATTTTATTTCCATTATGTCCGTAAGCATCTTTCTGTTATCTGATATTAATGAAATGAAGTGTTATTTCCGCTGCATCTCTGTATTTATGGTTATGTGTTTATTCTGTTGCGTCTCGCACAAATCCCATCAAGGACATTGCCCAACCATCCACGCCAGGCCCCAGATTCTTACACATATTGGAGAAATACTTAACAGTTCACCCTGAAAAAACCAAGGCTATATTGGCTCCAAGGCCAAACAGAGGGTAGAACTGCTTTGCTTCATCCACTGTTGTAATCTGCAATCAGCCCAAACAACTCATCCCTTATATTGGTACAATTTGTATCCATTTTCATTTTTAAAATAACTTATTTCAGATATAAATCCAAAAGACATGTTGCATCCATCAATAGAAGTGAGTTGCAATTACCACAATGCAACTCAATCTACAGACCAGAATAAATTTTCAGATTATCTTTTTATTGGACACTACTCTGACAACTTCCATCATCTTCTGTAGTAAATCTATCCATAAAAAAACTCATTCCATTTTTTCAGAATAACTTCCTTCACTTTTTTGAACAGAAGCCTACTAGTAGTTTGCATTGGAAAACTACTTCTTTGCAAAGAACGTGCAATAAGCCTAATTTGCACTCCTCTGCTTTAGAAGCTTAGATGCATACATTATTACAATCACATATAGTGCTATATCATGATATGTCTATATTTTTGCATTAAAAACGGTTCTGTTCTGACGATAAACCTAGTTTTTCCTTCCATGCTACTGATCTTTGAGTGGATATCTGTAAGAAATATAGAATCAAATCTACTAGATAAGATAGATATACATATTACTAGAAAATATATACCATATTTGACCTGCATAGAACAGATCAACGTACCCCGGCAGGAAAAAATTAGACAGGGGATAGAGGGTTAGTGTTGCTTGAGATAAATACTTGATTGGCGAATCCCCAAAACAACACCGATACCACCACACTGCCCCAAAGCTCTGCCATGACATAGAATAAACAGAAAGACCATATCCGAAGAATGGCAATGGGACCTAGAAAGCTAGGCCCTAGAAAATTTAGTAAGGAATCTGCCAATGCTGTGGGATGGATGAGATTATTTAGTGGGTACATCACGAAAGCAAATGTCCCAAAGAAGGCAATGAAGGGCAATATACAGGAATAGAAAAGAGCCTTCTTTGATAAAACATTTGAAAGCTTGGTGTAAATAACCATGAACCCAATGGCCATTGGAAAATTAACCCTATCTTGAGAAATGGAATGATCTCAGCACTGCTTCCCTTGGCAGTCACCACTAGCACATCCTTGGTGTCTCTCAGAATCGTGTAGTTGAAAAGAATGCAGAAGAACATCATTCCAAGAGGGATCACCTTCTTCAGTGTGATGGGCTCAACTCCCAGGAATTTCTTCGGGGCAGGCACAAACTTCTGCGCATCGCTACCACTCGCATCAGCAACAATGGCCTGAGGGGCCCTGCATATTCAAAAAGGAAATCTGCCATGCATTCTCCTAGATCTGCATTGTCATGAAATCTACATGAAAAAAGCAGAGAACCCCATACATTAGCATCACATGACCCTATGCTGGAAAGGATTTCATGCGAACCAATAACAAATAACATCATAACATTCAAAGGGATTCATAGATAACCCTAAAACAACAGAAAAACGCTAAATCTGGCAAGCATACTGTCGGACAATAGAAGTACAAAACAATACCAGAGCATTTAAGATAGTATGCAGTGACTCCAATGGCCAAGAGAACCGCAGATGCGCAGTTGCCTGCCCCTGCCATTCTTGCTCAACGCTCACAACGAGCTAAGAAACAAACCTCTGTTATCAACACACAGACAGCACAAAAACCCTACGCCTCTTTGAAATTCGAGAATGTCCAAGTCGGCCAATGCCCTACCTTCATAACTGCATTGTAAACTAACTTTTGGATCAAGGGTTGAAAATGTTTGAATCGTCTAACATATAATCTAAGGGTTTCACAATATGACACGATGCACATCAGCAAAGTTGTTTTCAAATAATAACGCCTTACGGCGTAATTACTAACTTTTTCTATTAAAGTTGAATTGAAATTTTCATAGAAATTAAATCCCAAAAAGTCAATTTTTTACATTTAATAAATTTTCTATAAAATTTTTTCTTAATTTCTTATTAATAATATATATGTTTAAATATGTATATTTTTTTATAATATATATGTATTTTTTAGTTTAAAAATGATAGTTTGAGTGGTAGACTCTATGGCAAAAAAAAAAAAATATTGGTAGAAAATTATGATGAATAATTTGTATAAAGCCAAAAAAATATTGAATGCCGTAAAATGAATAATAACAAAATAAAATTAGATGTTCAGTGTTACCCAACACAGCCTCCCAAAATAGTGATTTACCAATTACTTATATTCATAGATAGAGGTAAAGCTGATATAGGGATCAAACTTTTCTAAAACTAAAAAGCCATGCCGTATCACTTGTAATAAAAAGGACTGATTTGATTTGAAAAGATACCAATAGATGCAGCCCCCTCCGAAAGCACGGAGCCCTAAAAATGAGGCTGTTGAACCCTCCGGATATGCAAATCAGAGATCGGGATTTCTCCTCTCAGATGAAAGTGTCTATAGCTGATTTTCATTTCAAAAATATTTATGATAAAGATGGAAAAGTTAAAAATAACTAGTTAATTAAATTATAAAGATACTATTTTTAATTAAATCAATATTTTTTTTTAAAATGGACGTATAATTAAAATAAAGTTATTAATCCTTTTGCAAAGAATTTTAGCAATTATGATGGGATATCGCTATTTAAAAATAAAAAAATAAAAAAATTCAATATTTTGTTAGGGTATTTGGCTTGTAAAAATAAGGACATCTTCCAATCAAAGCCACAAATACCCAACAAAGTGGTAGCCCAAATCATTGTTGTTTATGATTTAATCATTGATGATGTAGTGTCCTCTAGATCCAAGAATATTGTCATTAAAGAAGTGGACCACTTTTTTTCTTGGGCATATTTTGATGGAGCATCTCTTGGCGAGGTCACATGTGGTAGAAGTGCTATGTTTTAAAGTACGTTGAATTGATTAATCTAAAACTTCTGATCTTATTTTCTATAGAAAAAGGTTGCGAAAGGATCCATATTTTTGGCTACTCTCTTATTGTAATTATCAGTTTGGTTACCAAATGCCACATTCACACACTAATACAAATTTTTGAAGAAGTTTTCAGCTGAAGATCCAAGACCAACTAAAAGGCACTACATATGAGCACTACCACAAGCCTTTTATAGAAGGTATGCAGTTGGAGGATCAAATTCCCTTTTATATAAGAAGGTGTAGTTGGAGGATTGATGCTAGAATATCCAAGAACATCTAGAAGGCACTACATATAGGTACTACCATGCACTACATATAGGTACTACCATAGGCCTTTTATAGAAGGTTTGCGGTTAGAGGATCAAATTCCTTTTTATAGAAGATGTTGTTGGAGGATTAAATTTTCAGTTTGATTTTGTCTTATGGGTCAAGGATCTCAATATTAAATAAGACTCTTCTTTTTAATTATGTTATTTATCTACTTTTCATCCATCATGATATGGGTAGACTAGTATTGTTTTTTCTATGATAGACTCTTCTCCAAAACAATTTTTATTAATTAAGTTTTTTTGTAAGTAAGATAAATTATATTATAAGACAGAAACAATATTTGCAATGAAGTATGTAAGGTGCGAGCCAGACGCTCTAGCACCGAGTTAGCAAAACAGGCATTTTCTTCCTCTCAGAGGTCCTTTTTACAATGATGAGAGCTATGGAGGACTGTATCAAAATTTACAAGGCCGACAACTATGACAAAAATTACATTCTCGGAACCCATATAAAACCGAGCTGTAAACCTAGAGACAAGAGTAGACAAGTAACAAAAACAAGTAGAGAACATAGACCATTAAGGAACATAAACCATCTCTAATAGTCGCGTCTAGGGTCTTCGTCCCTCTGTCGGGTCTTCATCCAGGTTGATAGGCATCTCGTGAGTGTTGCCAACATGAGTGGAAGGCGCCATGGGGCCACTCAAGGAGGCACCGACCATTTCCTTCTTGAAACTAGGCGAGAGTTCCCCAGCGTGGGGGCGCTTTTTCTGCATGGAGAAGCGATGGGTATCCTTGATAAAAAAATTGTTGTGGTGCACCACTTCAACATAAACCACAAATTTGTTCATGAGCATATCAATTTTATTTTCCAAAGTATTTGTCACCTCTACTTGCTCTTGCATTTCCAAGGCAAGGGTGGTTTTTAACTGCTAGTAAAGTTCAATGACTTTGCTGTACATATTTTCCCTAGCTCGGATAAGGCCCAGAACAGGGATCCATTCGAATTCCTGGTTAACACTCTTTGTAGTCACTTTGCGTCGTAGGACCTTGGGTTGCGCTTCCAAATTCTCAATACACTCTTGGGTGTCTGGATTGGTGGGGACTGCGTAGGAAAGAGCAACCCACCTGGCTGAAGTTTCGTCCCTAGTAGTGGGTGGAGCACTCGAATTGTTCCAATGGGAGGCCTCACGCCCCGAACTTTGCTGCGCCGGGGGGAATGGTTGGAACCTCTTCTCGGTGCCATACAAGCGGAGGATGGAAACAAAAGCGAGAAGACGGAGGGGAGCAGGGGAAGGGTCATCATATAGGATGGAAATCTTACGGGAGCGGGACGACCCAAGGAAAATATTGAATGTAGGCAATGGGGAGTGTTGCGCCATGATGCAAAGGACAGAGCTGGACATGGGTGAGGTGATGGAGAGACGGTGCTTGGGAGGGGACATGATGCTACCATTTGCACCTGTAACAGAGCCAACATAGGGATTATGAGTTGGTTTCAGAGACATTTATAACGACTTCATCTGGAGGGTGATTGCGATCAGTGATCTCGGTGCCATTGGTATTATCGGGTCGATTGTCATTGTTATTTATGATCACGCACTGCTGACACATTCTTCCCTCTTCTAGGCCATCCCAAGTAATTGAACGCAAACGCTATGGTCCCCCTGTGCCTTCGTTTCCTAACCTATCAGCGAAATTGTTTGCCTTTCTTCTGATAGCTTGGAAATGGAAATTGGTGGCTCCATCAATGTGGTGTTTTATCTTGTGAAGAATTATGTTCAAGTGCAATTTTTTTGACACCTTGGATGCTTCCACCCCTTGCTATAATTTCCATCTTGCTTGAGTTTCCAAATTTGAATCACCCTCGATGATCAGGGGCCCAAAGTTTTTGGTTCTGGAAATAGCTAATCTATGCTCTAGGGCTTGGAGCTCTCTCGTGTTGTTAGTGGTGGTTCCCAAATGCCCTGCATAAATCCAGATGATATTACCTTGAGAATTTATAAACGCTCCTTCGAAGCCTGCTTTCCCTGGGTTACCCTTCGCAGCCCTGTCATAATTCAACTTGAGTGTATCAGTCCTCGGAGGGGACCAAGAGGTCTTTGACCCCTGCATTGTCAAGTTCTGCGACCAGGGGTATGAGGGAGAGCAGAATGTCCATTAGAGATAAGATGCAAAGATCCACCTGAGATGGAGGGTGAGAGGGAGAGTCGATCTTAGAGGAGGCCATCGATTCCTTGATAATTTTCTTGATGAGGGAAAGGACAACTTCTTCCATTTTTTTAGTGTTCTTGAAGATTCTCGCGTTTCACTCTTTCCAAAGAGCCGAGTCGATGATCCCCGGGAGAAGATTCTAGGCTCTGTTGATCAAGGGGTGATTAGAGAATGAGTATCTCCATTTCTCAATGGTGTTGAGGATGGAATAAGTGTCCCTATCGAATGCGTTGAAAACTAGGTAAGCCCAATTCCAGAGGTTGTTGGCAAAGGGGCACTCAATTAGCAGGTGGTTTGTTGTTTCCTCACTTTCCTCACAACGATTGCATCTGAAGGGACCTGTAAAGCCTCTCTTTCTAAGGTTATCCCAAGTTAAAATCTTCTTATACATAATGAGCCATAGAAATAGAGAAATTGTTGGCCACTGCTTTCCTTCCCACAAAGTTTTCCATTTTTGGTCCAGTTGGCCGAGGTGATGGAGCGCAGAGTAACTGTAGGCATCCTTTATGTTGAAGTGCTCGGAAGGGTTCTTCCCCCATCTAATTTTTTCATTCATGGTTTCAAATTGTATTTATTTTTCCTTTAGTTCATATGAGAACTCCTGCCAAACTAAGGAGTCTTTTTGGTTATTCCATTCTTCTTCTGTAAGTCATTCCCTCCATATATTTTACCCGTTGTTTGGCTTCTAGTAGTGGCTTACCTTATTTTTTCCCTTATTTTTCATATTTGTCCTTAATTTTATGAACTGCAATTAATTTAGCTCCGGGCGTTGTTCCCAGGCATCTTCCCAGAAGAGTTCTTTATCCCCATTACCAATTTCCCAGAAACTATGGTTCTGCAAATTTTTTTTTTTGTCCCAGGCTTGATTCCATATAACAGATCCCTTGATGGTACCACTGAGCCTTATAAGATGATCTTGATGATGGGAAGGGGCATATTTTTCTTTCCATATTTTTTCCCAAGGGGAATTTGGGTTGGTGATCCATTTCCACCATGTCTTTTCCCCCAATGCCTTTCCAAGAATTTCCGGATCTCTTAGGCCAAGAACCCCCACTTTTTTGGGTTTACGAATTTTTCCCAGACGACAAGTGCCCACTTCCTCTTATTCTTTGTGCCTTTCCAATTAAATTTCCGCTTGATGATTTTGATAGTGCTTGAGATGGATTTAGGGGTGACAAGGGTAGAGTACAAGTAATGGGGGATGGCTTGCAGGACAGACTTAACTAGCACTAGACGACTGCCGAGATTTAGAGTGTTGAAAGTCCAGTTGGCTAGTATTTTTTCCAGTTTGGAGGTGAGTTCTTCCCAATTGGATTTTGCTAGGGCCTTTCCAGTGAGAGGACACCTAGATATTTCAAACAAAAATTTCAAATCCTAAAATCCATGATTCTGGAAATGTTTCTCTAAATGGATACTAGGGTATTGAGGAAAAAAAAATTGATTTCTCCACATTGATGGAGGTACCATAGGCTTCAGAAAAATCAGCAAGAATGCCTATTAAGGAAATGGCTTCTTTGAGGGTAGGGGTACCCATAAAGAGGGTGTCGTCTACAAATTGCTGGTGAGTGGATGGGGGGATAGAGTCATATAGTTTGAGGCCAATGAGATCCATTCTGGAGGAGGTCGTCGAAATGGATATGCTTAGACCCTCAACCATTATAACAAAAAGGAAGGGGGAGATGGGATATCCTTGTGTGGTTCCCCTAGAAGGGAAAAAAATTTGTGAAGGGGAGTCGTTTAAGAGGATAGAGAAGAACGCACCTGAAACCATTGCCATGATCCATTTTATGCAATCTTTGTGAAATCCAAAAGCAACTAATACCTCTTTCATGTATTCCCAACTGATTTTGTCAAAAACTTTGAACATATCCAGCTGCATCACCATGACCATTTTCTATGAGCTTTGAGGGAGTGAATAACTTCTTACGAGAGTATGATACTATCCAGGATTTGCTTTCCTTCCACATACTTGGTTTTGTGTGGAGAGATTAGGAGAGGTAATATGGATTTTATTCTGTTGTCCAAAACATTAGATATGATTTTGTAGATTATATTGCATAGAGATATAGGCTGAAATTTGTCAGGAGAGCCAACTCCCTCCGACTTGGGGATCAGAGTGAGAAAGGTGGCGTTTAAAGCCTTTTGAACTGAATTTTGGATAAAATATTCCTCAACTAATGCTTGAACCTCGTCCTTTATTAGAGGCCAGTAAACTTTTTAGAAATTCATTGTAAATCCATTCAAACGCAACACTTGACCATTAGGCATAGTCATGACACCTCCTCCACTTCCTGCAGGGATACCTTCCTTAGGAGCAATGGATTGTGTTCCTTGGTGAGGATGTTCAGAATGTTTTTATTTATTTCCTTAATGGCTTTGCCCTATAATTGCTCGTTTCTATGAGAAGCTTTCCAAAGTACTGGTTAAGTCCGACTTCAATTTCCTCATGAGCCTAGATAAGGTTACCCTCATTGGATCCCTAGATCATGTTGTGTCTCATGTGTTGAATCATCGAATGGTGGAAGAAGGCAGAATTTCTTTCCTCGCATTGTAGCCAATTGGTGCGGGATTTTTTTTCCACAATTTTTCTTCTTGAGAGACGCTTTCCTCCAAAATTTTTTGGAGATTAAGTTCTTCCAGCGTCCTTTGTTCATTGATTCCCTTGCTTATTATTTTTTATTGGATGGCTTCCTGTTTCAATTCCAATAGTCTTTTTTCCGAGGTGATATTACCAAACGTTTTCTCGTTCCACACTTTGATATTTGTCTTAATAAATTTCAATTTTTGCTGGAATTTATACATCTTGTTCTCATTCTGAGGTTGAGGGGTTTCCCACCATTCCTTCATTCTATCCATGAATTCAATATGATCAAACCAGAAGGCCTTGAATCTGAAGGGTTTGTTCTTCGGGCCCATGGAGATCTAGGATTTTAAGGAGATAGGTCAGTGGTCTCATCCCACCAAGGGGGGGAACCTGACCTCCATTTCCTAGGAGGTAGGATATATCCCCTATGAGATAAGGAAGCGGTCCAACCCGGATGCTATTTTTCGTTCTCCACCTCTCATGTTATTCCATGTAAAGGTTCCATTCTTCGTGGGAATGTTGATTAGGTGGAGATTTTAAATGGTGTTCTGGAATGCTTCATAATCCTTATCTAGTCTCCTCATGCCTCCCTTTTTTTCCCTAGGTTTACCACCATGTTAAAGTCACTCGCAATAATTTTGTAAGGGTGATGGAAGGAATCAGGAGCTAGCTTATTCTTTGCAACATTTTGACTCTTTCAACAACTCTATGGGGGGCATAGATATTAGTGACACAAATTCTTTCGTTTGTACCTGTGACCTTTAGAACTGTCGTTAAAGATTTTTTTGTGGCAGCAAAGGAGGAGAGTTCGAATTGAAAACTCTTCCACAGAGTCATGATTCCTCCCTTCGTCCCAGTGGTAGAGTTTTCAATGTAGTTGTATTTCTTGAAGCATGTTTTTTTATGATGGTGAGATTGTCCATGTCCATCTTGGTTTCTTGGGTCAAAAGGATGTCATGCTTGTCGGATACGAATCTATTTTTCAAGACTCGTTTCTTTCCAAGACCATTGGTTCTTCTAATGTTCCATGAAGTGCAATTCATTGAGAAATTGTAGGGGTTAGGGTAAGGGCCTTTACCTTTCCTTCATTGATGAGGTGAGATCCCAACTCTTGTACTAGCTGACCATTCGTTTTCCTTCCTCTTTTCCTGCTTGTTCCATTTGGGTAGTATTGTCTTGCCTATAGATAAGCCATAATTCCATTGTCTTCGAATTTTCTGAGTGAGGCTTGACTTGAGCCTTGTTTCATTTCCTCCTAGAGGATGTATTCCTCTTCAATTTTTTGGATTTGATATTCTGGAATCATTGCTATACCATTTTTTTTGTCATTTCTCTACAACCGATATAAGGTCTACTCCTTCTAGTGCTTCTTCAATGGCATTCTCTTCTGGTGTGGGTGCCTCTTGGGCCTGTTCCATTTCTATTTCTTCTTGGATGTTTCCGTATTCATTGATGTTGTGTTCCTCTTTCTTGTCTTATTGCCTCTGGTTTTCTGGTATTTGCTCGATTTATTTGGGTTCATCGTCATTAGAGCTAAAAAAGAGCTACTCTTCTTGCGTTGCATTCAAAGCCTCAAATTTTTTGTGGCTTGTTGCCTTAGGCTAATATTTTTTTGTGTGTGTTTCCTTATTATTTTTGTTCTTATTGCCTACCTTTGTGAAGCCTTGTTCATCTTTTTTCCTCTGAGCTTTCTCATTGTTTTGAGGGGTCTTATTTTGTGGAAAATCCCTGAAAAAATGCCCGTGTTCATGGAACTTCCTACATATGAATGGGATGTGTTCATAGTCAATGCTCTGGAGCCAAAATTCATCCCTATAAATATTCTTAATGGCTTCCGGGAGAGCACCAGAAACATCTATGTAGACACAGATTCTTGCGTAGGAGACATAATGACCGTTTCTAGTACCCTCATACATTTTATGTATTCTCCTAGTTCGTCTTCAATGCCTTTGAGGACCGTGGGAGCCCAATAGTCTATAGGCAAAGAGTAAAGCCGAACCCAAACAGGGACCCTAGTGAAGTCCTCTTTCTATGGGGTGAATTTCTCTTTCTAGAACCTCATTTAGAGACTAGTGGAGTTGAAAAAATAAGGTCCTCCCTCAAAGAATTTTTGTCTGTCCTTCAGGAGATTGAAGACTACTCTGAAAAATCCCTTTGATCTTAGTTGAAGTCGGATTTCTCCCTTTGGTTTCCATTTGGACTAAATCCATCCATTGAGAGCCTTCTCTGTGGGCCAAATGCCCATGAATTTGCAGATTACTTCATGTTCATGCATGTAATCTTGGTAAACATCCACCTCTGGGTCTTGGATAACCAGTTTTGGTATTTTCTTAGCTTTAGGGTTTGCAGTTTCTTTTTTGTTTTCATATTTCCTTTTTCTGATCCTCCTCTGTAACTTCTGCATCCACGGTGGTCGACAGACGAGGAGAAGAGTTATCTGGGTTTCCTGAGGAGTCTTCCGTCGAAGGAAGGAATGAATCTCTTTCCCCTTTTCCTTTCTGATTTTCTCTTGCTTCAGGGCCAGATCTTGAAGACGTGAAGGTAGTGCTTGAGGCCAGTCTTGTTAAGAAGGAGGATTCATGAACCCTCGAGTGACCATACACCAAGTCATGGAACGAAGGGGCCACCGGGCCACCTTCGGGCTCCTCCATGGGAGCCCTCGATGAGGACTGGTCTAAGCCTCCATTGGTTGATACCACAAGGTGCTAGCAACAGAGTCGAGCTAGGTCATCATGGTTGCAGAGCCTGTTTACTCTAGATCTCATTGTTCCCTTAGTTTGATATTACTTTGAACCAAATCAAACTATATTATTATTATTATTATTATTATAAATATATATTTTTTAAAGATTTTTTTCCAAATTAAAAATTAAACCAGTTATATAACTTAAACAATTCATAAACATATATAATTATCATAAAAATAGATAAAAATACTATCAAACATTGACTAACATTTGTTTTTAATCATCATAAACATAGATCAAAATACTAGCAAACATTGACTAACATTTGTTTTTAATCATCATAAACATAGATAAAAATACTATCAAGTATTGACTAACATTTTGTTTTGTAAAAGGACGACTCCATAATTATCATGCAATGTCTCCCACTTTAAATTTAAATTACATTATATTAAAATTATATAAAAAATATTTTCTATTAATAATAGATAGGTCTCTATATTTTAGAACAAGATTTCCAAAAGTTTTAATCTTCATACAATACTTATGGAATATTCTAAGCAATAATTATGTTGGTAATTATATTCTGTTTTTTTTAATTTAATAAAAAATCATATTATATTTGGATAAATCAAATTTAATTTTTATTGGATTTTGATTTCAAAAAATTCTTTCAATAACATAATATATACTAGCATAGCCATATAAATTAAATAGTTGATAAACACATGACTATCAAAACATTTTTTGTCATTTTATTTATCCTCCATTTAATTTATATAAGGGTAAATTTTTTTTAGCTAAAATAAAGTGGAGATTGTATAGACATCTCATAAGTTTGAAACCTAAAAACAATTTATAAATAAAATAAGTTTTGAAACTTAAAAACAATTTATAAATACAATGGATAAACGCATAATCAAAACACATATTATCATTTTATTTATCTTTGATTTAATTTAGGAATTGTCCAAAATTTCTAATAAATAATTCATCCATCATCCATTAAATTAAAATAAATTGTGTATAAACAATATTATCTTGTAAACCATTTTAATGAAAATTCCAAAAGCCATATACTAACATAAACCTGGCCAAAATAAACCACGCCTATCTTATCATGGTAATAAAGCATTAGATTTCAATTTCAAAAAATTATTTCTATAACGCCAAAATAAACGACACCTACCTTATCATGGTAATAAAGCATTAGATTTCAATTTCAAAAAATTCTTTCAATAACATATAGAACGCACTTCGCCCATCCTCTCCGAAGGCTTTTCTTACGGACCGTTGCCAACCATAGTGCATCTTGTCTATGTCCTTTCAATTAGCTATTTGCAAGTGGCATTTTCAATCTCTAAGTTCTTGAGAACTTAATGTACAATTTGTCTACGTCTTTTCAATTCACAAATGAGAGATATTCACTCTGTCAACTATTTTATGGACATTCTACACAGAAACAAGTTGGAATTTGACAGACAAAATGCCCATCACGAGGCATTTTACTCGTTAAATCGTTTAAAAAATTTAAATGACCAGCTTTCCTCATGTGTATTGAACTTTACAAAACTCATTTTTAATGGTTTTTTTGAAAGTTATTTACATCACTATTATACCAAGGGTATTTAAGACATTTGTTTAAGACAAAAGATTCTTAAAAAGTCATTTTTTATTTTAGTTATTTTATATTAAAATTTAATATCAATTGAATTGTCTTAAATATAAAATTTAAGACAAAAATAGTGTGAGACAAAAATAATTTGAGACAAAATTTTATATTTAAGACAAAAACAAGTTGAGACAAAAATATTTAAGACAAAAACAATTTGAGACAAAAATTTAAGACAAAAGTATTTTAAGACAAAAGCAATTTGAGACAAAAATATTTTAAGACAAAATTTTAGATTTAAAACAAAAGCACTTTGAGACAAAAATATTTAAGACAAAACTTTATATTTAAGACAATGGTGACTTAAGACAATGACAATTAAGACGAAACCCATTTAAGATAGTTAGCAATTAAGACAAAATCATTAGTATTGGGAAGTTTGCATTGAAATATCCATGAGTGGATAGTGGATAAAATTATATTTTTTATTTTTGAAAATCGATATTCAAACCACATGAAATTTAATCATATCATATAATTTATTTCTTTTATATTATATTTTTCTTTTTTCATTAAACTACATTCTAAAAATTTAATAAATAAATAGATAAAAAAAATATTTTTTTTTGGTTAGCAACTCAAGGGGATTTGAACTTTGAATCTCGTGTTTTAACCATAGCTGCTCCAACACTGATATTCTTGGGAATATTATGTTTTTTCCTACTAACCGCTCCAAATATATACAACCTCTAAGAACTAGTAGGGTCCAAGGAAAAGAGCTACAAGTTCCCCAAATCCAATCTACATTTCATGGACAATCACATTTCCCCCAAATGCCCTCCACATATTTGCCTTGGTGTATTGGAGTTTGAAAAATACATAGGATGCCACAAGTAATCCTAATCATAACACTCAATTTTCCTAATGACTTAGGAGGCCTTACAAATAAAAAAACATCTTAACTTATAATGCCTAAAATTACTAAAATTTCCTATCCCAAATATGAAATTAGAAATTCTACAAAATTATAGGGCAACATGGAAACCAACTTCCTCTTCCAAAAATCTCTTAGACCTTATGGAGGACAAATACAAATTTTGAAATAAATTGTTGAAATTATGCTCTTACATCAATAGTTACCAATGTATTCTTGTAGGCCACCCCCTTTAACAATAGTAGTACCAATGTCCTTTACCAACTAGAAGGAACTCCTTACATAATTCTCTCTTAGATCCCCTTAACCCATTGCAATGATTGTCTTTGATGCCTACCTAGTTGCAAGCACATTAAGAAGCAATGTAGCATATTGCTGGTTGAGGATTTCGATAAGTATGTGATTTTGTTGACATATTGTGACTGTCCCATATGTGAATATATAAAATCTTGGATGCATGTCGCCCTGACACTATAACATGACTTAGTATTGCCTATCATACTGTGTCACTCCCTCCTCGAGACACCTAGAACTCGCTAACACTCCCTGTCACACACTCTTATTCATTCATTTATGAATTTTGACCTAGTGCACCTCTGTTATGTTTTCCTAGCACTCCCTAACACTCCTTAGCACACATTGGCACACCTAGGCACTTGGAACAACTTTGTATGCTTCCCTAGCACTCTAACATGCCTTGGCACTTCCTAGAATACTGTGTCGCTCCCTTCTTAACACACCTGGAACTGGCTTATACTTCATTTCCATGCATTTTAAACTAGTGCCCCCTTGTGTTTCCCTGACACTTGGCCCTCACACTCCCTAGCATGTGTTCATGCCACACCTTGGCACCTGCCACATCTTGGCATGCCTATCATGCCTTGGAACGGCCTAACATGTCTTAGTACTTCTAGGAATTCCCTGACACACCTTGGTATTCCTTAGCTTTCAAGTCGTCATAGATAACCTTGCTTTTTTTGTGACTTGGGAACCCAACCAAGTCATTGGAAAATCGATGTTGTGCCCAGCCCAAAGTTTCCCTTTGTTTGAAACTACTTTGTCCAACCCTTTATGTAACCATAGGCTTACCTCCTACAAGTCTTATTCTGACCTTCCCCTAACACACTTTATCCTTGAGACACTTGGAATTCGTTGACACTACTTGGCACACACTCAAATTCGTTCATGTCCATGCATTTTGACCTAGTTCTCCCTTGCAATGTCTTGGCACTCCCTAACAGTCCTCAACATCCATTGACACTTTCTGGCATCTGTTAGCATGCCTTTTCATTCCTTGGCATGCATTGACACTCCTTAGTTATCATGCCCTCACAATTACCCTTACTTTTTTGGAACTTGGGAACCCAACCAAGTCTTGCCTTGAATATAAAAACTTGACCAAGTTACGGTTACTACAACTAGATTGTGCCTTGTTCACCTAAGAAATGACTATAACCGCTCACCCATTTAACCCCCTAAACGCTAAACCCCTAACCCATTTAACCCCCTAATCCCCTAAAACCCTAACCCATTTAACCCCCAAACCCTAACCCCTAACCCCTAACCCCTAAAATACTTAACTGCTAAATCCCATAGCCCCCTAAACCTCTAAACCCGTAACCCATTTAACCCCCTAAATCAATTAGTAATTATTGCATGAATGTACATTTGTTTGTAGTTTTATTTAAAAGGTTGAAATTCTCTCAAGAGCGTATAGAATATATCCAAAAGTTAAAAAAATGGAAATTTTGCTTGCCTCCACAAAGTATCATCACACCCGGATAGGTGAAAACATACAAGTCTAAATCTTCTACCTCTAAGTCTCCATGGCACTTCAACATGTCAATAACATACTTGCAACAATGCTTAATGAGTTTTGTCTATTGGCTAAAGAGATGTACATCCATCCATCCAAAAATAAACATCTCAATCAATCCAACACCATAAATTGTGTTAAATAGTTCATCATGTTATTTCAAATATTACAATATTTTCTTATATTAGCTCACATATTCCTTGAATATTTGAAAGTCAAACTACCTTAGCACAATATACCAGAAATATTTGTACTATAAAAGACAAAAAAAGACAACAAACTAAAATAGGAACTTTAACTCTAATCTAGACACTTCATTCTTAGCAACATGATATCTAATGAAGATGATATGTGGAAAAAAAGGCTTCATATATTGTCTATCACATGTCAAACCGAGTGAACAAACACATGCATAGAAAACATCAGAAATAGGGTTCATAGATTGACTTGTATTATATGGTTTCAAACCCTTCTTGTCTCCTTCAAGGGGGTTTCTGGAGGTCTTAAAAAAGACTTCCTTTTGCTAACCAAATGGATTTTTTCTTTCACACATGTATGGAAACGTACTTTCGAAATCATATTGTAATAGATTCATAAGGTGATATTATTGGTATTAACTACACCTTATTTGGAGACATTATTTTTATTGTAGGGGTTGGTACCTTTCTATTGGATGTGGTTGGTGATGTGAAGACTACTCAATCTCTAGTAAAGATTCATACTAACTCTAAGAAGCTTATGGATGCTTTTTTACAAAGGGAGACCCCTCTAAGCTTAACTCATTGGATTCTTTGTTTGTTCATGCTAATTATTGTTCTCAACTTTCCTTCTCCAAGGGGTTGAGACTATTTGCTTCATTTATTTTACATGGCCCAGTGAAAGAAAAAGAATGGAGATTGTCTCCACATCTTTTCCATTTCCTTAAGTTACAAAAAAAGAGTCAAATTATATAGCCAATATACTAATAGTCTCTTGATACACCTTTAGTGAGCTATGCATAGCTCTCACCTATCACTGTAGCTCAATGAAATGACATCTAATAGCTCCAAGACACCATTATAAATGGAGTGGTTGTGAAGTTGTTGTTAAATGATCGCCTCCAAATGTTCAATTCTCATGAATTTTGGGGGAGGGGGGTCTTTTGGTGTATTGAGCGGGGCAAGGGGACATAAGGGTAGCATGGATGGGTAGAAGTGAGAGGTTCGAGCATTGTTTACTGAGATCTATAATCCTAACATTAGAGAATGAGAAGGAGCCTTAGGGCCTTATGGCATAGGGGCTATGGGACCTATAGGTAAGGCAATGAGAGAAATTGATAGGGGAACTCCCAATAGTTGTGACAAGGGGATTAGGGGCCACATTATCACAACCCATATGCACTTAACCCATAACCACTAAAGTCCCTATCCCTTCAACCCCAAAGCCACAATCCCTTAATCCCTACACCCATAACTCATAACAAATTAACCCCTTGATCCCTTAAACCCAAAGCCATTAACCCCTTAACCCCTAACCACTAACTTAGAATCCTTGAACCCCATAAACCCTAATCCCATATCCTCTTAGACCTTGACCCTTAACCCATAACCCCTAACCCCTAAACTCATTAACCCCTAACCCCTTAACTCGCTGACACCTAAATACCATAACCCTTAGGCACTTAACCCCTAAATCCCTTGACATGTAATCCATTGATGGTTAATATTTAACCCCTGAATCCCTTAACCACTAAGCCATTAACCTCTAACCCTTAAACCCCCTATACCTCAACCCCCTAACCTCTAAATCCCATAATCCCTAACCCTTTACCCTTTACCCTTAACCCCTTGCTCCTAAACCCTTAAACCCCTTAACTTCTAGAACCCCTTATCCTTTCTCCCAAACCACAGGTGCTCCAACACTAATATTCTTGGGCATATTATGCTTTTTCCTGCTAACCGCTCCAAATACAACCTCTAAGAACTAGTAGGGTCCAAGGAAAAGAGCTACAAGTTCCCCAAATCTGATCTACATTTTATGGACAATCACAATTCCCTCCACATATTTGCCTTGGTGTATTGGAGTTTGAAAAATACATAGGATGCCACAAGTAATCCTAATCATAAGAATCAACTTTCCTAATGACTAGGAGGCCATGAAAATCGAACAACAACTTAACTTATGCCTAAAATTATTAAAATTTACTATCCCAAAGATGAAATTAGAAATTCTACAAAATTATAGGGCAACAAGGAAACCAACTTCCTCTTCTATAAATCTCTAAGACCTTCTAGAGGACAAATATAAATTTTGAAATAAATTGTTGAAATTATGCTCTTGTATCAATAGCTACCAATGTATCCTTGTAGGCCACCCCCTTTAACAATAGTAATACCAATGTCCTTTACCTAGAAGGAACTCCTTACATAATTCTCTCTTAGATCCCCTTAACCCATTGCAATGATTGTCTTTGATGCCTACCTAGTTGCAAGCACATTTTGAAGAAATGTAGCATATTCCTGGGTGAGGATTTTGATAAGTATGTGATTTTGTTGACATCTTGTGACTGTCCCATATGTGAATATATAAAATCATTTTTTTTGTACCATTTTTAGGATTGATAGCATCAGGTGTGTGCACTAACATGGATGGAACACTAACTAGATGTTGTATTTATTGTAATTTAAATGAATAATATCTTTTGGGAAAGGCTCCACTCATGATGCCATTTCGAAAATTCTTGCACTCACCAATTGTGGTCAGATTTTAAGGTGCCATGTTCTTGTAAGGGTAAACATACCTATCCATCTCTTTAAATGCACACAACACACATGTTGGCTTGATCTTGTGCTTGTTGTGGGGAAAATGTTGTTGCAGTGGAACACCCAAATCAGATTTATTTGGGTTGACCCTAATTTTAAAGGTAGATTTATAAAGGTTATGCATAGTATGCATATAAAAAATATGTCGGGTTATCCATAAATTTCCTGAGAGAAACTCCCCAACACAACAAGTAGAATACTTTTTGCAGCCAAAGAGATTAATTGTTGCTAGCTCTTTTTCATAACTAGTACAAACTATAGACAATCCAAAATGCCTCATTTTTGGGCTATCAATATAGTATCCATTTAATTAGACACAAACATATGTTAATAATAGGTACCAAGCACAATATCAATAAAATACTGTGAGTAGAGAGAGCCACGGTTATGTATCTGGTTTAGTCGAAAATGGATTGATATCTTCCTCAATGTGGACTGCCAGCTTGTTTTCCACTTCTTCAATCAGGTCATGGTTGTCTTGGATGCCCTTGTGATAGTATGAAACTACCAAATCAAATTCCATCAACTTTATCCTAGTGACCTCCATTTCTTTGTTCAGTTCTTTCAGGCCCTTCTTGTTTCTGATTTTTCTCTTCCAATTTGTAAACACATACAAAAAAGAATTAACATACCTCTTTCTTTAATGCAATGGCCACAACATAAATAATTCTCCATGGAC
The DNA here is from genome assembly GCA_034641835.2 of Pinus albicaulis. Lineage (NCBI taxonomy): Eukaryota > Viridiplantae > Streptophyta > Pinopsida > Pinales > Pinaceae > Pinus > Pinus albicaulis. Next base: position 429,324 of record JAXQQM020065194.1, read on the forward strand.
AAAAATTCTTGAGGTCCTGCAATGGCTACAACGTAAATACTTCTCCAATGGCTACAATGTAAATGCTCCCTTGTGTTTCCCTGACAATCCCTAACACTTCCTAGCACATGTTGGCACACCCTGGCACCTGGCACAGCTTGGATGCATATTGCCCTGACACTATAACATGACTTAGCACTGACTATCATACCGTGTCACTCCCTCCTCGAGACACCTAGTGTAGAAATTATATAACTAATGTGTTATATATCATAGATTCTCCTGATCTCACACTATTTAACTTTATGCAAAATACAGAATCATTCCACCATTGATCATTTGTGGAAATTCAAAACTAGATCGCAATGCATACACATGAAGCAACAAAAATCAACACACATAACACAGTTGTTTAACGGGAAAGCCTGAAGCTGAAAACCCCAACTATCTGTGTAATATATGTCATAGAGATCATGTAACAATCCTCATACAAAGCTGAACATAGCAAGCTCTCAGTACAATACAATCGCTACACACTATCATGAAGAAATCTGCAAATCTATGCACCGATTTCTTACCTCCTGATAGCCGGCCTCTACTGCACAATCCTTGCTGAAGAATAGCTCTGAATGACTTCAAATTACCCTTGCCTTGACTGCGCAATCCTGATTGGCATCTCCAATGGATGTGTGATGCATTGGATGCATCAACATAGTCACAACTAATAGTCACACTACCCTTTCACCTATCTCTCCATTGAGTCTCCACTGGAACTCCCATGCAAGTAGTTAATTGTTATCTCTATTCAGTTGATTAATGAGTTATTATTTGTGAATTAATTTAACTAATTAATTCACTCCACTCCCACTAATGTATCAATAAATTAGAAATAGACACAATTAGTTCAATTGAGTTTAACTCCAAGGATCTAGTTAAACTGAAACAAACTCCATGAACTACTTCACCAACTCCATCATAACTCTGCCACTTGAGTCCTCCATGCATGAACACCAGTAAACCCTAGGAATTGGGTAATTCCTTCAGCTAGCTGATCTACCACACCTGTTAGCTGAAATTAAGTACTCCAAGAGAATAAGTTTTTATTTAGGGTCTAATATTATTAAGAGCTAATAATAATCAACACTTCTATTTTTAGATCAGCGATCTATAAATATACTTCGCCCAATATGTCTAAAAATAGAAATCCATATTTTTTTTCCAACTTGACCAACCATCCACAAATAGCATCCTGCAACTTCTGAAATATGGTCTCCATGTCTAAAAATAGACTTGCGCCAATAATAGCCTGCGGGCCCACTTAGTGAAGGCGAATCTTTTCACTAAGCTCATCATCTTGTTGAATCTCAACACCTAGAACTCACTAACACTCCCTGTCACACACTCTTATTCATTTATTTATTAATTTTGACCTAGTTCTATGTTATGTTTTCTTGGCACTCCCTAACACTCCTTAGCACGCATTGGCACACCTTGGCACTTGGAACATATTTGTATGCTTCCCTAGCACTCTAACACGCCTTGGAAGTTTCTAGAATATTGTGTCATTCCCTTCTTAGCACACCTAGAACTGGCTGATACTTCATTTCCATGAATTTTAAACTAGTGCTCCCTTGTGTTTCCTTGATACTTGGCCCTCACACTCCCTAGCATGTATTCATGCCACAACCTGGCACCTACCACATCTTGGCATGCCTATCATGCCTTGGAAATGCCTAACATGGGTTAGTACTTCTAGGAATTCCCTGACACACCTTGGTATTCCTTAGCTTTCATGCCGTCATAGATAACCTTACTTTTTTTGCAACTTGGGAACCCAATGAAGTCATTGGAAAATAAATGTTGTGCCCAACCCAAAGTTTCCCTTTGTCTGAAACTACTTTGTGCAACCCTTTATGTAACCATAGGCTTACCTCCTACAAGTCTTATTCCGGCCTTCCCCTAACACACTTTATCCTTGAGACACTTGGATTTCATTGACACTACTTGGCACACACTCTTATTCGTTCATTTCCATGCATTTTGACCTATTTCTCCCTTGCAATGTCCTGGCACTCCCTAACACTCCTCAACATCCATTGACACTTTCTAGCATGTGTTAGCATGCCTTTTCATTCCTTGGCACACACTGACACTCCTTAGTTCTCATGCCCTCACAATTACCCTTACTTTTTTGGAACTTGGGAACCCAACCAAGTCTTGCCTTGACTATAACAACTTGACCAAGTTATGGTTACTACAACTAGATTATGCCTTGTTCACCTAATAAATGGCTATAACCCCTCACCCATTTAACCCCCTAAACCCTAAAAACCTAACCCATTTAACCCCCTAAACCCTTAATCCATAACCCCTTAAACCCTAATTCCCGACCCTAACCCATTTAACCCCCAAACCCTAACCCCCAAAACCTAACCCCTAACCCCTTTAACCCCTAACCGCTAAAATCCTTAACTATTAAATCCCCTAACCCCCTAAATCTCTAAACCCCTAACCCATTTAACCCCCTAAACATCTAACCCCTTAACCCCTTAACCCCTAACCCCTAAAATCCTTAACTGCTAAATCCCCTAACCCCCTAAACCTCTAAACCCCTAAACCCATTTAACCTCGTAAACCCTAAATGTCTAACCCTTAACCCCTTAAGCCCTAATTCCCAACCCCTAACCCATTTAACCCCCTAAACCCCTAAAACCCTAACCCATTTAACCCCCAAAACCCTAAACCTCTAAACCCTTAAACCCCTAAACCACTAACACCTAAATCCCTAACCCCTTAACCCCTTAACCCCTAAACTGTTAATGCTTAACCATTAACCCATTAACCCCTCACCCCTAACCCCTAAAATCCTTAACTTCTAAATTCCCTAAGTCCCTAATCCCTAATCCCTTAACCACTAGCTCATTATTCACCTAACCCCTAACTGCGCCTAAATCCCCTAACCTCTAAGCCCCCAATCCCTAATCCCTTAACCACTAACTCATTATTCCCCTAACCCCTAACCCCCAAATCCATAACCCCTTAACCACTAACTCATTATTCCCCTAACCTGAATCCCTAATCCCTTAAATACTAACTCATTATGCCCCTAACCCCTAAGTGCGCCTAAATCCCCTAACCCTTAAGCCCCCAATCCCTAACCCCTTAACCACTAACACATTATTCCCCTAAACCCTAAACCTCTAACCCCTAAGCCCCTATTCCCCTAACCCCTTATTATACCAGGCTCGTGGTGCTTTCTTGAGGCCATACAAGGATTTTACCGCTTGCATACTTTATGTTCCTAACCCTTCACAAAAAATCCTTCTGGTTGGGACACAAAAACATTCTCTTTCATATCTCCATTCAAGAAAGCAGTTTTTACATCCATTTGACGGAATTTCCAACTTTTTGAGTTTCTAGGGCAAAGAATGTCCATATGGTATCCCATTTTGCTATGGGGGAAAAAATTATTCTCATAAAAGACCCCTTCTTTTTGTGTAAAAAATTTTGCCACAAGCCTAGATTTATTATTTTCAAATGAGCCATCTGCTTTATACTTTTTTTTGAAAAATTTTAGCGCTTAATTTAGCAAGGGTCATAGGAGGGGTTCCAAAGGGACTACTACTAGATCAAGTGGAAACAATGGAACAAGGACCCATTGTCACCTCATTCAATTTCCCCTGCTCTTTATGAACTTTCACTGATGGGAGGAGTCTCGGTATAGGGAAATTACTAGAATGATGAGACCAATAATGATGCACAATGTGATTTCCAATGCCCATTCAAAGAAGAGGATTAGATAATAGGTTCCCTACTTTAGAAGCAAAAGAAGGACTCTCCAAGAAAGGCCCGAGGGAAAGATGACCTCGGGTTTAGGAATATTAAAAAATGATGAATGCCTAAGATCAAAACTTCCAAAATCCCTCTCTTGTGATTGACGTGTTTATACTAGGCTTCAAAGTGAGGCAAGTAAAAATTCAATTAAAGTATGAGCTTTGGGAGAATCTCGGGTGACTTTCCATGAATTGTTTTTTGAGAGAAATACTATAAGAGACTAAGGTTTGGGAGGTATACTGTGGTAAAGGCCCATCCAATGATCATTTATAGTTAAGATAATAGGTTTTGAATGATGAAATACAAAGTGAAAACCTTCAAGAAATCCTCAAGTCAAAGGAGCATCAAGGGTTCCCTCTTGGTGTGATAGATAGGGCATCAATTTATTTGAAATGCCATCATCGTATTTTGTTCAAAATTGGAGGATGCCTAGAGCTCTAATTCCACATCCCCTAACCCCCCTAAACCTCTAAATGCCTAACCCATTTAACCCCCTAAACCTCTAACCCATTAACCTCTACCCCTCTAACCCCCCTTCAACCCACTAACAAGATGTGGATGACACTCTACTTATGGGCTTTCCCTCGGTCAAAGAATCCCTTTCCTAGAAAAACAAAGAAAACACTGAATGGAGGGAATGACTCGAGGCCCCGAAATGGGTCCAGAAAAATCACTCTCAGGATTGGACTAACCTAGCAGATGAGCTTAGGAAAAGGAAGATTCAAAGGGACGATCAGTCAGGCAAGCTAAGATGGGGCTCTAATGCGGCTGGCCACTTCAACATAAAATAATCCTACGACCTCTTATAGAAATCCACTCACATCCCCACTCAGGATATATGGTGTGTCCATCCCTTCACGTCACCGAAATTTTGCATGTTCCCGAACTTGGACAATCAATGAACTCACGCAGCCATATTGGGTGACATATTTTGGATGATTTACGAGTCAAATGATTTTAAGATGTATAAAAATATAGGTGAAAAACAATATGAAACATTTTATAAAACTCCAAAAAAAAATATGGATTGATTAGAAATTTTTGGATGGGGCTAAGGAATGCTACATAATAAAGACTCTAAGAGCGCATTGGTTGCCCGAATATATGGTAGTTGTTCTTTTCCTTTATTTTTTAAGCATCCTGTAAAGAAAAAGGTTATGAGGAATTATGAGGTGATGTGGATAAATGTGGTATATTTATATAACCTAAAGGTATTAATTTATAATAAGTATTAAATCACTCAAATTTTTATTTATTTTATTTTATTATATGTTTTATAGTGATAAAATAAAAAAAATTATAAAAAATAAATGAATTATATTTTTAATTAAAATTATTAGTATTAGTAAAGGCTCCTTCTAGGTCTCTAGATTGCTCTACCTCTTCAATGATTGAGAGGTTCCATTGAGCTCGCAGGCTCCGGATGAGAGATTTGTGTAGTGGTCTGACTTGTCCGAGGTCGATTCTTGGAAATTCTCTCTTGCAACCGAGCTCCTCCATCAAGGTCCAGACATGCCAGGGAAGAATCATTTGTTTGTGCGCAAGCTTTGAAACATTATGGAGGCAATTAACTAAGGATGTGATTATGTGAGCAAGGTGCAGATCAATAACTTGTTGTTCGAAATGGTTGTTGGTCTACATCGATTTCCTTGGCTTTCATGGGAGAATTTGTTATCTTTATTTCTCTCTGGTGCTCTTTGTTCGGCCTTTGTTAGTCATTGGTATTATCTCGTGGCGATTCGTAGTCAACCACTCATTATTTTGGCAAGAAATTGGGAATTTGAAATTGAACTAATTAGTGATAGAGTATGCAATTGGAAAGACCCAATTATGGACAATACCAGTTGTGAAGGTGGAGCAGTGGGATCCTCAAGGTTCCCCCTCGACCTACACCTTCCTATAGTATAAAATCTCACTCAATATAAACAACAATAATAGATATATATGGCAACTAAAGGAAAACAAGAAGTTATTACAAAAGGGGCACCATAGTGAACTATTTCTAGTAGGTTGGAACTTCATAATAAGAAAAAAATAGATATCATGGAGTAGTGCCACAGTGTTGTGTTGACTTGTTGCTCATACATTTAATGCACTATTCTGAGTATTACATGCTAAAATAACACATATTTTAGAAGACATGTGCCTCACTAAAGATACTTTAAACACAATTGTCAATTAAAGGGAAAACATTAGCTACAAAGTGTTTTGAGGAGATGTGTGATTTCAACAAACCTAGTTTTGAAAGAGAGAAAATTCACTAGAGAGAAATTGTGACATCCAAAATGATCTAGCACATAAGCCTTTAACCCACAATTTGATCCTCTTCTATTTCATCAATTACATTCTCTATCTTCATATTTTGTTCTATAAAGGAGAGGTGAAAGCCCTCATTCTAGAGGGTGGCTTTACTACATAGGTGTCAAGAGCTTCTCATCATCTGCCCTCATCCATTTCATACTTGAGAGCACTCCCACTACATGCACTTGATAGGGTAGCCCATGGTATAGTGTCTCTATGATTTACTTTTTGACACTTCATTCACATATCAAATGAATTATAATATACTTATTTTATAGTTCTTTGAGTTCATGTGTTTGTTTTGTATATGTTATCATGCTACAAGGATTATGTTGTCATTACAATGCACTTATTTGAATGTTACTTTCATATTGGATGGATATTCTTTGCCACTTTTCCATCTAATCACAGGAATTTTAATTAGGAAATTCATCACTACCCTCTATAATTTAATTTGTACTCAAAGACACCATTGTATATTGGATTATTTTAGACTTACACTGACACAAATATCTTAAAATAATCCTTATGAATAAAAATAAATAGTAATAATCCTCATTAATTAATAAAGTTACTTAACTATTGATAAAAACACTAAAAGATGAAACAATAACAACAATTATATCACTAGCATATAAAGATACTTTAAAAAAAAAATTTAGGCCAAACTAATATTTTGTTTTAAAATCCTAAATTATCATTTGAATTATTTTAATTTAAAAATTAAAACTTTTTAATGGTCTTAAATTAGAAATTAACACACAATTCATTCAAAAATTAACACAATTCATTCAAAGAGGCGGCAAAATTCTGAAAAAGAGGAAAAATAAACAAATTCATTTGTTTCATTTATTGCCGCCAAGTCTTAATCCAACGTAGAAGAGGTCACATGTATAACGCTCCCATGAGACCGTAAGTCATCTGTATGAAGGCGGTAGAGAGCACTCAGGCCCAGCGCATGTTCATTTGTTCCCCCAGCCGCTTTGAAACATTTTGTTTCTCCTTTACTGTTTTAACCAATCCCTCGCTTTACCCTTGATCCTTTCGCTTTCTCTGCAACAAATATTTTCCCGGTGGACAGAAGCCTTCGGGGCAAAAGTCCATATTCATTGAGTATATCGTCTCTATGTGTTGAATGCAATGGCTATGAAGCGGGTGAGCTGTGGATGCATATCGGACGAGGCCCTAGAGTGCGTTATGGGCCACCTGGAGGATCCGAGAGACCGTGGATCGGTCTCTCTGGTATGCAAGAAGTGGTACGACGTGGATGCCTTCACAAGAAAGCATGTGACCGTGGCTTTTTGCTACTCGATACACGCCAGCGACCTCACCTGCAGGTTTACCAGCGCAGAGTCCCTTACGGTGAAGGGGAAACCCAGGGCGGCCATGTATAATCTGCTCCCTGAAGATTGGGGGGGTTATGCCAAGCCCTGGATAGACCCGATCTCCTTCACCTGTCTCTGCCTCAAGGCACTCCATCTGCGCAGAATGATTGTTACCGATGATGATCTCGCCACTCTCATCAGGGGCCAAGGTCACATGTTGCAGGAGCTCAAACTCGAGAAGTGCTCTGGGTTCTCTACGAGGGGGCTTGAGGAAGTGGCTCACGATTGCAGGTATGTGGGTGCTGAATTTTTGCGTTTCGAAGCTCAGGCTTGAATGCAATTCTGTGTCAGGGATTTTCAATTATTGGAGTTGACCTACTCTGGATTTTGGTTATAAGTGATCTGGACACTTTCCCAGTCACTTTCCCTTGGTGAACAACAGAAGTCCATTAGTTGGGCTCTACTGGCCAGATGTTTAGTTGGTTAAGCTAGAGAATATATATAAATCTGAAGCCCAATATGTTAGTTCTGCAACAGTTGTTAGTAATGCTAAGCTAAGCTTTTCATTGTTTACAAGGGTTTTGATGAAGAGGAGTACATATATCTGAAGCCCAATAATTTTGTGCTGCAACAGTTGACCTGCTACTAGTTTTAAGTTTTTCGGCAGCTTCCTTTAATTGTATGCATCTAAATTGGGTATTTAGACTTAGAAAACTAATCTATTCATTGATTACATGGGTTTTACTGAAGAGGATTATATATCTCTGAAACCCAATAATTTTGTGTTGCAACAGTTGACCTGCAAAGCTTTTAAGCTAAGCTATTGGTTTGTTAGATCGGTATAACGAAAGAGGAGTATGTATATCTGAAGCCCAATAAGTTTGTGTTGCAAAAGTTGACCTGCTACTAGCTATAAGCTATTTAGTAGCTTGCTTTAATCACATCTTAATTGAGTGTTCAGATCTACAAAACTAAGTTAGTCATTGTTTACATGGGTTTGATTGAAGAGGAGCATATGCCTCTCAAGCTTAATAAGTTTGTGCTGTGATATTTGACCTGCAATAAGTTTGTGCTGCAAAAGTTGACCTGCAAAGACAAGCTAAGCTATTCGTTGGTTACAAACTTACATGGGTTTGGCCGGAGAGGAGTACATGTCTCTGAAGCCAAATAATTTTGTTCTGCAACAGTTGACCTGCTATCATTTATAAGCTATTTAGCTACTGGCTTTACATGTAGGCAACTAAATTGGGTAGGTAGATTTAGAAAACTAAGCTATTCGTTGATTATACGACTGAAGAGGAAAAGATGACTCTGAAGCCCTCTAAGTTGGTGAAATGGTTGACCGGAAAAGCTAAGCTATAATTTATTCGTTGGTTACATGGGTTTGGCTGAAGAGGAGTGTATACCTCTGAACCCCAATAAGTTTGTGTTGCCACAATTGACCTTCTACTAGCTAAGCCATTTAGGAGCTTGCTTTAGTTGTAGGCATCTAAATTGGTTATTTAGATTGGAAAACCAAATCCCTGTCATCTTTCCTTCTAAGTTCTCACAGTATCAATGTAATTGTAATATGTAAAATCCCCACAGTAAGCAATGGAGCACTTACTGCGGTACCAAAACCCAGTTTCAATACTCCAGTGAGATGAATAGAAAAAACCTACGAGTTGGGCTCTACGGGCCACATGTTTGTCAGAGAGTATATATGTCTGAAGCTCAGTAATTTTGTGCAACATTTGAACTGCAAAGCTAAGCTAAGTTATTTGTTGGTTACAGGGATTTGGTTAACCGTTAAAGAGGAGTACATATATGTAAATCTAAAATTAACATGAATATATGACATTTGATTCTTTTATATGCTTAATAAATCTAAAATTAACATGAATCTATGCTAATAGATCTAAAATTAATATTAATCTATACTAATGAATTTAAAATTATTAATATATGAAGAGATATCAACTCATAATTATCCATCAAACTGGCAATTTTTAATAAAAAACATTGACTGAAAGATACCACTGATCCACAATATGCTGATCTGTTACTTGTTTTATCTCTTAAAATTTTTATTACTGGTATAACATACCCACTGATCCACAATATGCTGATTAGTTTCTTGTTTTATCTCGTACAAAATTTGTTACTGGTATAACTTGTGAGTTTATCCGCCTGGTTTACAGTTATAAATTTAAAAAAGTTCCGAATATGGAATCTTAATCAAAACTAACTTAATCATTGCTCTAGTTGCAACTAATGAACAGTTAAAACTTGAGTTCCAGCAGTATGAGTTAAAATAAGATAATTTTATTAATGTATAACCGATGATTATAAAAGTAAGTCAATGAAACTAGAAAGTACGACCAAAAGCATAAATTATAATGTAGGAGTGCAAAAGCAACTCCTATACTGATGCTAAAATCAGAAAATCTAACCAGATAACTACCGGCTAAACATTTAGCTAACAAGGCTAATAAGGCATAATAAATAAAGTGTGGGCACACAACATGATGCAAAGATACTTGAGTACTATAAGGAGAAGGCAGTGAATGCTGAAGCTGATTGAGAGGGGCTGATTTCAAGAAGTGCCAGAGCCAGCAACCAAGGACAAGTGCAGAGACCTAATCTTCCCCTTATCTTCATCAATAAGGGGCATGAGTGCCATAAAGGGACCTGCATGCAAATTTATATCAACTACTTTCTCTTTTAATGCCAGGGCCCAGAATATAGTACTTGATCTAAACATAAAATACAACTCAAAGTGACTGTCTGGAATATGAAAAATGGAAAGCCTAGAAGGGTATCTCTAAGATAAGGAATTGATCAACTATGCACAGGATCATAAATAGTATTCTTTTCAAATTTTCAAATAGCTTTGAAACTGTGATGCGTTTTAAATGTTTACAATTGTGAACCACTTAAGTATTACTTTCACTAGACTAAACAACGACCAAGAAGGAGCCCTTTAAAGTTATTTTCCTTGAAATTTCACTTGACTACATGCTTTGAGAATTTGTAGATTATTTTCCTGTTATTTCTTATCAAAGTTCTCAAATGAAATTTTAATCAACACTGTATTTTATTTGTAGGTCTCTTAAGACCTTAATGTTGGACGAGAGTCAAATTGAAGAGGAAAGAGGGGACTGGCTACATGAGCTTGCTCTTAACAATTCTTCTTTGGAAGTGTTGAACTTCTACATGACAACATTAGAAATGATCAATACCAGTAATATTGAGCTATTAGTAACAAACTACCCCTAATTAACATCCTTAAAGGTTGGAGACTGTGATATACTAGAGATGAGAGGTGTTTTGAAAAAGGCTACTTCACTGGAGGAGTTTGGTGGTGGGACATTTAACACCAGTGAACAGCATGCGACAGATACCAATATGTCCCAGATGATTACATTTCCTCCAAAGTTGACATCATTGCTAGGACTAAACTTCATGATGGAGGCTAAGATGCCTGCTATATTCCCAAGAGCTTCTGCCCTTAAGAGATTGGATCTGCAGTACACATTTTTGAGCACAGAAAATCACTGTCAGTTGGCAGGGCTTTGCCCTAATCTTGAAGTTCTTGAGGTAAGATCCTAACCCATTGCTTATGTTTTTTTTTCCTTTTATTTTTATTAATGTTAATAGTACATCTCTTTTACAGAACAACTACTTGCACACTATCATAAACACATATATTCCTCCATATCCCTTCATTAGAAATAACTAATAAGCGTCGGAATGTTGGGAATGTTTTAGTCGTCCGATATAGTATGGAAATGCCTTAGATGCAGGGGTACTCTATGTCCATTTATATACTTTCTCTCTATTTTATTTCCTCATTGACTACGTCAAGGAGATTAAAATGAGAACTTAATGTTTGAGTGGCAACATGTTTTTTGATGATCTAGAATGATAAATAAAACTATGTTTTCAGTATACTTGTATGAGTACTTTGACTCAGTAGAGGCCCTTCTGCCAAACTGATTTTAAATTCTTATAGCTTTTATACAAACTCTGAACTTTAGTGGTTCCTGTATTTTGCAGTATCTACTGTATTTACTATTTTGTAGTGTGGAAATTCCTTTTAACATTACAGTCCTCTCATTGACCTTAGAAAAATTATTGGAATAGAAAATGTTAAAGTCAATTTTTTGAACAAATCTGCTATTTACATGTAGAGCATTAATAGGGGAGATACATTTCTGTATATTTCTATTGTTTGGACTGAAAATAGCTTTTTTTCCATCAAACAAGAAAAAGTAGTGTTGATGTAAAGCACATGTATACAAGAATCCCGATCGTCAGCTCTATAAAAGAAAAGGATGGGCCGAGACAACTATACCATACACCAAAGGCATATTATCAATGTCCTCTGGGCTGTTACAAAACCGAAAAACAAGTCCATCTTTCTAATGGTGTTATTGTCCATTCCAGAGTATACTGGCATCATTGATTACATTAACTTAGATTCCCATGGAAATTGGAGGGTATGTTGACATATTTGAGAGTCGAAATTGAGCACAATATCCCTCAAAAGGAACAGGCAATGGATCACCATATCCCTCAAAAGGAACAGGCATGTAGGCTTTATTCATTGTTGAGACTCAAGATCACTTAATCTTCCCACTGTCATCTTACTATGTGATTAGCAGCAGATATTTCTCTCTACAGGATATTGCGGAGCCATTGACCACCCTCTTCGCATCAGAGGATAACATATATCAACAAACACAATCCTGTGTCTAAGATGCTCAGCCACTGACTTCATCGTTGTTAGTAAATTGCATACAGAAATTGCAAAAAGTTCACACTAGAAAAATGAGAGAGAGCATATAAAATGTCATAGCATTACTTTTTGAAAAATTCATTTATGTGAGTACAAGAAAAAGTGAAAGAAGATTCATTTTCAAGCTCATAAAGAACATAAAAGGCATTCTTAAACATGGATTTTTTAACTCCGATTCAATTTGCATATTGCCTATTCCATCCACATAATGTGCTCTTTCATTGCATAGAATCACTGAATATGACCTCGACTTGTAGTTATCAAATTCAACAAATTAGTAAGTTCTATTAGTTACGTGGTTGGATGCAGCAGAATCAAAATAACAATCACTTGACTTGCCTCGTGCCTGAGAAGAAACAAAGAACACAATTATTTTTCCTCTTTTTCCACAATGTTTGCGTGCTTTTGTTAAAGTTTTTCATGCTTTAAATTATAGATTCTTTTCCTGCACACAAAATTCATATTTCCTATTTTGCCACAATAGTAGCACTTAAAGTTCTTATCTTTACTTAAATCTAAAATGGTAAAGACTCTTTCATTGTTACTTGCCCGTTCCTGCCTTTGTTTACCTTTGTACTTCGCTGCAAAACGTTTTCAAAGTGCTACTTTTGTTTTCAAATTTCTTTTCCATCTTTGCTTTTGACCTGTCGAGACCTCAAAATTTGTATCAGTGGTTTCATTAGTGATTTTAAGCATTTCTATGAAGTTTTCAAATGAGGAAGGGAAACTTTTCTATATCCTCTTCAATTACCTCTCTTCCCATGGCTAATAACGGATTTCTAATATCTTTATACTGAGATTGCCTATATACCTAGTTGAGTAGGCAAAGATACCCATTGAACTAAAGATATAAACTCAGCTGATTTTTAGAGGAAACTTCCAGCCTAACTGAAAAGACAATAAGAATGCGGTCTGGAAGTTTCCTTATTAGTTCAGTAACCTTGGTCTACATGGGTTACCCTTGGCTACTCAATTGAAAGGTTTCTCTATTTTTTTAGTTCAGTAGTGGTGAGGTTACATCATGGTTATGGCCAAGAATAACACTTGAATAAGACATGGAATTTAATCGGTAACTTAACATTTAGAAGTGCCTTAACAGCTTAACATCGCACTCGATCCCTGTCTATTCAAGACCCATGGACGATTGAAAGGCTTCTCCATTGAAATTAGTTTTTTAAGTTTTTAATTGCAACTTATGTTACTTAAGATGTGCATTTAGAGATACAGCAAGAAGACATACAAGTTACCTGAAGATCCTCTCCCTATGGAAGCTAAGAAGGCTCATATGAACCTGTGGCCCAAGGGGAACAGAGTCTACATCCTTCTGTGACATATTGACTTTAGCTTTGACATGAACTGCTAGATCACTTTTGAATCCTCTCAATCTCCTATAGCTGTAGCTGTGAATTGTCTCCTTGAAAAGTTGTTGTACACCTCCTATTCCAAAGAGGAGCAATAGCAGACAACCATATTGTATGCCATAAAATTCTTTAGTAATCCTTGATCATCCGGGCATTGCTCAAGAAGAGACCTCTCCAACTTCTCTCCAAGCTGGGGGGCAGGGCGGTGAACAGGAAGCTGAATTTCACTTGTAACCAAAACGTCTGGGAAATTGGACACCTCCACAAGAAACGACCAACTGGTTCTTCTCTCTAACGTTGAAGACAAATTCTATTGAAAGTATTTTCTTTACTGAGCTTTGTTTTAATTGCTAGACCCTGATAATGACCTGTCTAACCCAAAACCTTTTATTGAAATGAATTATCCATTTAAGCCCAGACACACCAAGCAAGCTATCAGCTTGGACACGCCAAACTATTCTCATACAGCTGGTATCACAACTAATGAATCCCTTGATACTGTCATTTACCATGACACACACAGCAATGAATCTAGGCTTCATGCACCATTTACCAATCCTTGACACATGTAGGAGAGAAAATGGGGAGACCATAATTGTTTAGATCTGAGCCTTATGTGACACACATAAGCTCAACATCTGCAACAACACCACTACTTCATTGTTGCAATTCTGATTTTACTGTCTAGCAACACCATATACCTCATACTCTGCTACCCCTAGGACTATCCTCATCCACATACCAGGAAATACTTGCAAGTCAATACTCCATGCAAGAGATGGCAACAAATTTAATCAAAACACACAACTCCCAATCCCATGCTTCATCTCAAGTTTTCAATTTTCACCTTGCTATATTCAAGCACAAAGAACACTCATGTAGATGCCAGGAAGACCTCGGGCTTCCTGTGCTTGGTCGGTGGATCGGATTTGCTTACAGCATTGGCAGCGACAACTGTGATCGCAGTCGCCTGGACAGATATGTCTAACCTCATGAGACCCCTGGTGGCTAGACTTTTTCAGGAATCAGATCATGCAAGACTGGTGAAGAGTTCCCGTGCCGCTAACGAAGCGCCATTATACATTCCTGTGGATCAAGAGGAGCCAGAAAGAAGTGGTCCAAGATCTTCAGGATTAGCTGTAGAAGCTCCCATGGGAGGGGAATTCTTGCACCCTTGAGACTGCAATCTTCCATCCGCCCATCTGATGAGGAAAATTTATGATGATGATGCCTTGCGGGGCTGCCATTTGCAGATTCAATGTTCCCATGGATACTGAATTTCGCTATTCCATCAATTAGGGCTTTGTCAACAGGGCTAATATTTTCTGCAATCTCTTCTTCCTGTTGGCAATTAGAAATAGACAAAGTCCGCCTACGGTCTATTATGGATCCGATCATTGAATCTTTGTGCGCAAGTGAAATTCTAGCTGGCACAGCCCTGAACAAAGTGGCAAGTGTTGATCTTGGGCCCGGTGGGCACGAGGGCAATCTTCCTGCTTTAATTTTCTAGTTTGATCCATTGGGTGGTCATCAAGAAAAAAAATATTTCATATCTTTTCTTTTTATCTTGGTTCAAAATCACTATTCAGTGGAACCAAAAGGTCAAATTATTCATAGAATCAATGAACAGTATGAGAAATGGCCCCACATCTCTCTCTCTATATATAATAATATCCCATCTATATCAGGTGTTTTCCATTGCCCATGCCAAAAACATTTGGAAAATACTAACTCAAAAACAATAAGTTGTTACTATTAGTGATTATAGATAAGAAGCCTTTCTTATCCATTCCACAGAACAGAAAACTGGAAGTCCTATGGATGAAATTTTAATGTGTAGCTGCTTACTTTCACTATACTACTCAACAAAACCTGAGGCTGTGCAAGACAAATTAACTCAGTATGAGATATTTGACATCCATATAGCAATAGGCATATAGTATTCGGGTGGTTTTAACTGTTGCACTTACTCGCATCCTCTTATGGCATATTCTTAGTGACTTAGTGCATACCATCTCTTTTTTTATACTCATTTTTAATATATTTTAGATTTGTATGTTAAAATGACAAACTGATTTTAGTGTATTTGAAAGTGTAGAATACCCGATTAAAGATGAGCTGGTAATCTTTACTGGAACTGTGAAAGATATTGACAAACAGAACGCACTATCTGATGCTATTGTTGAAGTCCTTCAAAATGAGTTGGGCCTTCCAGTTATCTATGGTAATCAAAACGACCTTGTACCTAAAAGACACATAATTGTCAAAGATGGACTGCCTAACCATACCAATGATCATCAAACAGCTAGTGATAGGATTTCAACTCATGAAGAGGACAAAAAAATTGGCAATAGATTTGAAATCTCTGCAATTTCTCTACAAAAGCCTCCAACCATTGAGAGGTTGGCTCTAGAAAAGCCTCCAACCATTGAGAGGCTGCGGATATCAAAGAAATCTCTAAATCAATGGCTAAGGAAAAGAATAGATTTAAGAAGGCAAGGCAATGCTGAGGTGCATGACTGACCGTCTGTGTCTTGCAATGGATGAACTTACAAGTAAAAGGATGCAGAGAAATTCATCAAAATAAGATCGTATATTAACAAAATTTATTGTTGAGTTCTTACCTGTTCTGTAATAATTTACCTTGCCTTCGCAATAATGAAAGCTGATGCACATCAAAGGCCATAGTATTGGGAAACAACAGTTATCTACATAGTCAGGACAGTTTCAGTCACGGGAAAAGTCACTCACACTGGGTTTGAACCGTTGAAGTGCATTGAGGTGCGTGGTATAGTGCCCATCTAATTATATATGAGCGTTAATTGAACTATTTCCATTTTTGTGCAGAGACCCATCAGTGTTTTATAAATAATGACGGGTTGACTAAGTCTTCACGGTTAGTCCTTTTTCTAGCTCAACTGGGCATTGTTAATTCTGCCATGCCAGATAGTCTTCAATATTTTTTTCTCTATCCAGTGCGGTAAAAAAGATGTATTGGTAACCAGCATTTACACATACTCAATATCTATCTTGTCATTTTGTTGCTGTACGATGTTGTATTTAATCTGTTTGTTTTTTATTTCCCTATGGAGAAATTAAATGCAGGGAAACAAAATCGATTAGTGAATTGTACAAAACTCAAAATATGTAATATAGAAATTAACTGTAAGTTGGCAGAGGAGAAGAAACTAAAATGATTGGGTGCAGAATGAAAGTAAATGAAACTGAATTGGAAAGTTCCACTTGCTTCAAATAGTAGCACAATCATCAACACAGACAATTTTGAATTATATTTTGGTACAAAGAAGCATCCTTGAAATGTATGTAGGATTTTCAAATTTAAATCCAACTCATATGTTTGACCTTTATAATCATTCCTTCTATCCAAATATGAAGAACTGGATGTGATCCAAGAATCTGATTGTTTTGTAGAGGAAGCAAAAGAGAACTACAACCATAGAAATGGGTGGGTTTCCAGTTAAATTATTTTGTTAGCATATGAAGAATAAGCCTTTTTGTTGTCGCAAGCAACTAACTTGGAGAGAACTCAGTTAAAAGTATCACCTTTTGGCAAAGATTTTTATTATATATCCCTTTTCCCATTAACATGACTCTGCAGCATGACCTATTGTTATGCCTAACTACTGCTATCATGCATTTGTAATTTTAGATAATCTTTCAACCAGACATACTGCACACGGTGTGGTCTTATTGTTGGGGAGTAAAGTGAGCTGAATTGTTATGTTTCTTGATTACAAGACAAATACAATGTTATCCTCTTATTTGTTGGCCTGCTCTTTTGATGCGGGTTGAAAAAATTATGATAAAAGTAATAGATGACATCTCACATTTTTTATTTGAGATGGGAAATGGTTGGAGTAGAAATGCAATATACAGGTTGATGCTTCTTTTGTGGTTATGATTTTGAAACATTTACAGATCATTGAGCTTCCTTTATTCCTTCCATTTCAGTACTTGAAAGCTTAGGTATTATGCTTTGTCAAAATTGTGCGCTTAGCTTATGGCAAGTGTAAGGCATTCCTGCATTTCCTTCTAATAAAATGCTGAGCTCAAAACTGAGAAACCTATCAGTTTTCATTTACAATTGGAGATATATTTGATAGATGCAGAAAACTGTTAATTGCCTCGGAAGTTCATTTTTAAGTGGTATAATTGATCTGCACATCAGCCCTAATCTTTTAGGCTCTAGACAAAGTCGAACTTATTTTTTGGAAGGTGTTATCAACCTTTTTCTGCTTGTCCATATGCAAACTATTAAAATCCAAAGATAAACCATGATAAGATCTTTATGTGTATTCATTTAAGCAGGAGTAAGTTTGTCACTTTAACGGTCACTTGCATATCAACTCTTCATTTATGTATTTCTTGGTTTTGCCTTTTTAATTTCCAATTTTATTTGCCTAACTATTGTTTGCTGACATGTTTTATCTTTAGTTCTACTAGTTTAGGGTGCCTTGGTTAACCAATCATGATGTTAGGTTGTCATTTTGAAGTATTTCTGATTTTATGTGCTCTGTGCATGTTGCTCCAAGAGTCATAAGTTCTCCTAGCAGAATTTTATATTTCTCTTATGATCACTATTCTATTATACCCATATTGAAATTGCCTAATTGGGTGCATAACAACTGCAGAAATTGACAATCTCTATTGAGTTTTCTAGACCTATTGTTTTCTGCATATGTGTGCCTGGCCATGGAATAAACAGGGAAATCTTATGTGGGTGTAAAGATGTTGGAGCCCTTATTGACAGCAGATTCTTTGCCTCCTGGTCCTATACTTGTCATGACTTATAACTCCTCACATAATTCTTTAAAGGGTGCTAGCTCATTGGAAGAGCACCTGCCATGCAAGAGGTTGGTGGTTCGATTCCACTGTACCCTAACATGAATTATTCAATGATATTGTTGATTTTTTTAATTAAATTTTTTATATTGATTTATTTTAATGGTGAGATATTTTTCTGGATTCATTGTTTTATATTGTCTCTACAAAGACAATAGATAAGATTAAAGACATTGTCTCCATAAAGACAATATGTCTATTGTCTTTAATTCCAACTATTGTCTTTGGAGAGACAAAAATGAAATTGTCTCAAGTTAAGGCAATTTACCCAGAAATTGTCTTAAAACCCCCCTTTGTGTTGTAGTGCAACTATTGTCTCTAGAGAGACAAAAATGAAATTGTCTCTGGAGAGACAAAAATGATTGTGTTATATATTTTCTTTATAGAGACAATATTTTAAGACGATTTAATTTGAGACACCGGCTTAAAGACAATATTTAAGACAATACACAAGTTTTCTTTTGTCTCAAATTAATACAATTTACCCAAAAATTGTCTTAAATATTGTCTTAAAACCCCCCTTTATGTAGTACTGCATCTTATCTCAAACTGCTGAAGGGCACATTCCATCTGGGCTAATAGTCTGGCACAGTATAGCTGTGTGAGTTCATAGTCACTCACATTAACTAAATGCAGATTACCAAGATGGAAAAGTATTCAATGGGAACACTTGATCGCTCAAGTTTCAATGTCATTTTTTGTTTGGATATAAATATATAAAGCTTTCATATTTTTGTTTAGAATATGTTTATCAGAAATAGAGATGCTAGTTAGCCTCACCTTAAAGAAATATGGGGTAAAGAGGGGCGTCATTGACATCTCTTTCATGGATAATGTGCCAGCTGGGCAAAAGGCAGTGGACTGCAAGTTTTTAAAAAAGCTTAGGAAATATGGATCCTATAATAAGAAAGCAAAATAGAGAATAAAGAAATTTCGAGGATACATAATTTGGAAGCGAAGAAATAGAGAATGCAAAGAAGTAAAAGTTTTGATTCATTGTAACCCTAGCTGAGACATAGAACAACAAGTATGTTTGAGTGATAATTGAGTAAATTTATATTGTAAGTCTAGTGGACATAGTTCAGTCATGTTTGAGTTATGTTGATTCATACAATCGTAATTAAGGGGAATGTTAAAATAAGATAATTACTACCACATGAAGAGTTTTCTATATTTAGAGAGTTAATTAACTGAGCATTGAGTCAAGTCAAGTTAAGTGATAGTTGAATTTAGAGTTTGCGTGCATGTAGTTATATTAGGTGAGTCGCTAGTCGAAAAGGTTTAAATACACTTCATCGAGTTCATTGTAATTAAGTCAAGTCATGTGAATCAAGTTTCTGTGATCAATAAAGAAGAGTTACAACTCGTTTTATTGTGTGTGAATTATTTGTTTTTATTTGTGTTTCTCCTTTCTGCCTTTCCAACATTTAAACCAATAAATTTTGTACCAACTTAGCAAAATTCATAGCCCAAATTTCCACAAATCAGTGGGTTGTGAAGAGATCGCCTAGTTTCATATCTGTGAATGCTTCCCATGAATAAGCTTTCATTGTATACAATAGAAAGGATTCATTTACTATCGATTCATAAACTCAGGTTAACAACGAACCGATTAATAATATTAATGCGTTCAAAGTGGGTTTTCCCCTCTACAGTTTATAACATATTAATGTTTTAAAATTTTCAAAATATCAAAGTGGAGTTGATAGTGTGTCCTACACTTATACTACAAGAAGAAGGGTCATTTAGCCACACATTAGCACCACAATTTGTAAAGGATTTGAGAAATCTTTACTTTTCAAATAGTGGTGATAATGTGGAGATACGCAAGTGGTGCTATGTTTTTTGGTGGAAAAGTGGAGTTAATAAAAAAATGTTAAATTTGGTGTTAAATGCATATGTGGCATTCCATGGTGTATGGTGCAAACCACCAAAAACCAATTTGACGTGGATGAAGATATTGTGATGCAAAACATCAAAACTAATTTTACAAAAATTAAAAATTTATCATAAAAATATCAAAATTGTTATAATAATAATAAATTGTATATGGTGCAAAGCACCATAAAATAAAAAATGGTGCAAAAAAATACATTTTATTATTATTATAATAAAATTTTATATGGTGTAAAGCACCATAAAATATGAAATGGTGTAAAAAAAAATATCCTCCTTTATTTAAAAAAGTTATATATTGCATGTGGTGAGTATCCTGGGAAGAGTTTGATTTTATTATGAAAGAGAACATTTTGACCATTTTCTTATGCTTAAATTCAATTACCATAAATATATTTAATTAATATCAAATGTATTAACACAATTGAAGTATCTCATAGTTACATCCAAAAATTTTAATTCATTGTGTACAATAAGACTATGGTAGCTTTTTTTGTGATTGGCTACATTATGGTAAGTATCAATTACAAGTAAAAGAGTTTCTCCATTGAAATATTCACATGATTCCAAGTTGATGGGCATAATAAATTTACATACATAATATCACTACCGATCATTTTGGTCAACATGGTATTGATTATGTAGATGAATCATTTCAATCTTTAAAAATTAAAATAAATAAATAAATAAAAGTTCTAAGTAGTGTCATTTCAATTCCAAGCCTCACAGAATTTTGTTTGAGTGAAAACTTCAAGATAGCATGATATTTCAAGAACTTTTGTTTTTCTAATCTATTACATATCTTTCTAGTTATGAAAAAATATATTAAATGGATATCTTTAACATTAAATGAATAATTACAAAGTAATAACAATATCTACATATGTTAAAATTTAAAGTATATTATACAACAACCAAAAAGATGAGTATATAAAAAGAGATAATTTAATTAAAGAAAATAAAAGTTTAACATATGTTCCAACATTGATTATCAAAAAATCACTTTTCATTTATTAATATAATGAAATGTCTTAGGTCTTGAAATTTGTTTATTATGAGATATGAAAAAAATGAAACTGATAATTCGTTTGAAATCATCTGTATTGCTCATCCTTAAAAGAAATTTTGTCGCCGCCTGCATGGAAAAATCATAAAAAGAAAATGATAAACATAAGTTTGTGAATAAAAATACATAAATGAAATAAACGGAGAAAAACACAAACAATAACTTCAATTAAATTGAAATAAACCATAAAAAGTGTGTGCATTTAATGGTATTTCATAACTAAAGTATCATGTTGATTTAAAAAATAACTGAAGTGAACTAACCAAACATATGGTAAGGTTGAAGCATGATTCAAAGTTCAGCTTCATCTTTTCTTTCATCATGTTGATCAGTTACCTAAGACACATATAAGATAAGATCAACACAATTATAAATTGTATTAATTGAAACTTTCATTTGCATATACTTCTTTAATATTATAAAAATTTACCTAGGACAAAAAAATTATAGGTCAAAATATACCTCATAATCTATAATAGGATTAAATCCATATTTAATCTTTTGATGAATGAGAGAAGATACACCATAGCATGAAGCAAAATCTTTGTCATCTTCAGACATTTTAATATTGAACACCTGCAGCTATATTTTAAATAACAATGAAATGGTTAGAAATTTGATTATATAAAAAATAATTTTTCCTTGAGAAGCATAGTAGTGTATTAAGCTTACAATTTTTTCCTCTGTAGATAACATGCCACCTTTCCCCAAAAAATGGCGTGTGGAAAAACTAGAGGCTCGTACAGTATGTGCATATTTGTCTTTTCCAACCAAAGTTCCATTTTTCATTTTTTTCTTAATAGCAATCTCATCCAATAAGCTCTTCGACTCTCCTTCTCCTATGAAGTGTGGCTTGACTACATTTTTGTTTCTTACCAATTCTCCTCTCAAAGCATTCCTGGTATTTTTAATATATTCAGCAACACTATGAAGAATTTGTTTTAGAGGTACAATTTCCGATACTTTATGCATGAGAGATAAGAACTCATCCTTCTTAGATTTATCCGTGAAATACACGTAGAAAGTAAATAATCCATGTAAAAAATCTTAAGGTTTCTAGTATCATAGTAATGAAATTTAGGGAATGTAACACTGAGTACAATATATAATTTTTTTTAATATGAAACATGAAACGTTAAGTATATAGTTTATACTACATAAATTAAGTATGCAATTTATGAAAAAACATAGTATATGTGTTTTACCTTGACGACGAAAATCTTTAGTAATTGTAGGACCAAATAATCTCAATGCTTCACGGTGAAGTATGTCTCTCCATGTTCTCCCACCTTCATCATTTAACACTTGCCCTTTTTCATTTAATGTGATTGTGAATGGCATACCATTAGTTACCTCTCCTTTAACATATTCATTTGGATGTTTTAAGAGAGGTTGAAAAGATGCACCAATAGATGGTATAGTTTGTTCATCTGATGGAGGAGATTGATTTTGTTGTCCATTGGTGTTAGTGTCTTCTTCGAGAACATTGATATTACTCCTGAACATTGAGATATAATATATTATTAATAATCATATGTTATGTAATTACAACCCTAAAGTTTATAAGTAAAATATAAATGACTATTTACCTTAGTAGATCATCAACTATTGTTTCTGTATATGTTGCATTCACTGTGTCAGAGATAGCTGTTTTGTATGCTGCATGAATTGCATCTCTTATGACTGGATCAACATCAGCCTTCATCAACCACTCTCTATATGATTGCAATATATCAATTTCAAATTCAGTTTCAAGTGTAGGCTCCACATTATGGCAAGTATCAGTTACTACCGGGACATATACATCATCTGTAAAATCTAAATGGGAAGATGGAATTGTAGATAAATTACTTCCTTTGGAAGGTATCTCATTAATACCTATGATTCCAGAAGGTGTGTCTCTCATAAATTCATTTAAACGCTTTGTCCGAATATACTTTCCTCTTTTTCTTGTTTGCATATTGAATCAATAGACCTAATTCAATATTACACATTTCCCAAATTAGAACGACTTTTATATACTTCATTGCATTAATCCAATAATGAAACAAGTGCAATATATATATATATATATATATAATAAAAGCATCAACCTTTGATTATATGAAGTGAAATAATGAGTATATTATAAAATGAAAAGTATGCAAATGAATTAAAATACATACAAGAAATAACAAAAAATAGTAACTCATAATCAACTGAAACATTTTGAAAATATTTTAACCATAAAATATCATTTTGGAGGGTAAAAAATTATTAACAAATCCTCTAATATCTAACTTTCCCTAGTAAAAAATAAGTTTTCAATTCTATAAGATAAAAATTCATTAATTGTTAAGTTTTCTAAAAAAAATAATGAGAAAAAAAATCTAAATGTACATAATGATAATATATATAACATTGTTATCATGTTATAGTTCTCTGATATGTTTAAAATTGAAATATTATTAACAAATCCTCTGATATCTAAGTTTCCCTTGTAAAAAATAAATTTTCAATTCTATAAGATAGAAATTCATTAATTATTAAGTTTTCTAAAAATAATGAAAAAAACAAATCTAAATGTACATAATGATAATATATATAACATTGTTATCATGTTATAGTTCTCTAATATGTTTAACATCGAAATACTATTAATTTTTAGATTATGATACGTTTGATTCTTCTAAACAAATCCATATAATAGATTTAAATGAAAATACAACTCTAATATAGAACTACTAGACATTTACATTTTCTTGAGTAGAACTATTCATAGAATTTGTCATTAATCAAAAAAATCATTTGAATAGCCATTGTACATTTCAAGCATGTCTTCTTGCCCATTAAATGCATCATCTGAGCTACCATTAGATGACATTTCTATTGAGATAGGTTGTTCTTCATGTGAAGATTGGAAGACTCTTATTGATCTAGGATTATACTCAATGACAAATGACTTTGATCATTTTGTAGGATGACAACATAAAAATATTTGCTCACATTGGTCAGGAAAAACATATGGTTCATTTGTTTTCTCAAACCTAGTATGATTGATGATGCAAAAACCATTCTCATGCATATATGTTGTTGGATGATTTCCAACTACAATATTTCTAAATCACTTAGCTTCAAATAATACCACCTTGAAATATCTGAAGTTAAGCTCTAAGATATCTTCGATTAATCCATATTATCTCAAGGTGTCGGTTTTTATGTTTCCATCACAAACATGTGACAAAAAATCTACTGTAAAATATGCAGCAATTCCACAGTCAAATGTTTGTCGATTTTCATCTAGCTTCCGAACGTAATGAAGACCCTTGCACCACAACCCCTTATAATGAGTCACCTTATTCTCTTCTAGTCCTTTTATAATGTCCAATACATGTGTTGTAACTCTTTCATCATTATTTCTACATGCCCTTGCTACTCTATCCCTCAAATATTTTAAACTCATAGCTAGAGGCCAATCCTTTTCAAATTTTCTCATTATTGTTGAATGTGAAGATGAATTATGACCACCTCAATATACATATGACAAACAACGCATTTTTTGGGCATCATGATGCATTTGATATTCATCCCTCCATATTTTTGTGTGTTCACTGTTTCTTGCAACATATAATAATAAAGCCTCCATTTCAACAACATCTGCAATCATAAACACAAAACACATTATACCATCATAGTCACAAATCAAAATCATGAACCATATGTAGATATAAGTTTAATCACCTTTAATTTCCCTAGTTTTTTCTTGTCTTGTGAATACATGTCCTTCAACTTTTTCACTTTCTTTTGAGTCCCATAGTCGCGACCCTTTAATATTTAATTCTTTTCACAATTCAGTGAGATAAATTGTGGATTTTAACAACATGTACCCTTGAAGCATGGAACCTTCACAACGAGCCTTTTTTCTTTACAAAATTTTTCAAAACCTTTAAATAGCGCTCAATAGGAAACATTGTCCTGGTTTGAACTGGTCCACACAACTCTATTTCATGTAAGAGGTGTACAATGTAGTGTTCCTGTGCATTGAAGAAACTTGTTGGGAAGTATTTTTGCATGTCACACATCAAAATGGGGAGTTCTTTCTTCCACATATTTAAGTCTTTATTGTGTATCTCTGTTGAAGTGACCCACCTATAAAAGAATTAATTTAGTTAAGCCCATGATTTGTGTAAAGAAAAAAAAATATTATAGATGAACAATTTTCTAGTATATCACATTGTACTTGAAGATACCTTTTTCCTTATACAGGCCGTGCATCATACCTAAAAAATATACTTAGCTTGTAGATTGTCCTCCTAATGTTGTCATCGAGATTATTTGGAAGGCTGGTAGGTAATAGATACTGCAATTAGAATGTTATAATTATTCAATTATTCATGCTATATAGTTATTTTTTAAATAAAAGAATTTTAAAATCACATAATAGATAATATAGTTAATGTCGATCAATGTGCACATACCCTAAGGAAATTATGCCAATCATGGGTCTTCATTGCAACAGGTTCATTTCCTTTTGAGAATGCATTCTTAAAATTTACTCCAAAACTTGTTGGGAATCTTACTGATTTTATGGATTTAATCATTTGCTCTTCCCCTCCTTTGTGAGAGACCATGGAACAGCTACAAAGTTACCATCATCATTTGGCCAAAGATGAGGCATTCTTCCTACTTCTTTGAGGTCCATCCTCACTTGTAGCTTATTTAGTTTCCTCCCATGTATTGAACTCTTCTCAAATAGCATATTATATAAACAAACAGATACATTCTTCCCTATGTGCATTGTATCAAACAAGTGAACAATAGGTAGGTCTTCATAATATGGCAACTCTGAAAAAATTGTCTTTCGAGTCATTCCTTAAGGAAGGGATCCTACCAAAAAGAAAAATCATAATAAATTTAACAAATCAATGTTTTAGGAATGTAATCATATATCATTTAAAATGCAAGAATGAAAATTACCATTTGTGTTTCTATATGCATGCATCCATCTCCCGGGATTCATCTTTGAAGGTTCTCTAAGAAGGCACTCCTTTCCACCAAAATCATCCTTATCTTGTACGCGATATGGATGATAAGGCTTTAGAAACATTCTATATTCATCGTATATAGTCTTTCCCAAATGACTCAATCTTCTTGATGAGGTGCAAGGCCCACATGTTGGGCATCCATAAGATCCCTTAGTCTGAAGGCCTTTCATTTTTATATGCAAGATCAAGTAATAATTTAGGATTTTAATATGAAATAAATGAAATCAATAAATACAATATGAGGTTATTAACACCAACTATAACTCACCACAACACATTGATAGCCCTGGAGCATCATGAATTGTGAAAAGAAGAATTGCATGAAATTGAAATATCCTTGAAGAAATAGGACGAGACACATCCTTCATATTCATTCCTTGCCTTGAAGCATTAATAACTCGTTTATTAAAGGCTCCAAGTATGTGTCCATATGTTTCGGTTGATTTGGACCTGTAAAGACATCAAATTCAATTTGTCATTTGCACCATGAAATTTTTTACTATTACCATGTAGACTCAATATTAGGAATTTCCATAAAGTATAACCTGGTATGATAAGTGTCAACATAGCATGTTCCTTTCTCGTTGATAACCATGGGGGTAGGTTGTTGTTGATAGCAATTACCAGACATGTAGACCATTATGTTGATTGATTTCCATAAGGATTCACACCATCTAATGCTAATGATATTCTTGCATTTTGTGGCTCATATTTGAAAATTGGCCACTTCTCCTTGATCTTACGCCACGCCACTCCATCAGCCAGCATCCTCATAACACCATCTGTGCTCCTTCCCCTCACATGACAATCCATGAGCTGTGACATTTCCTTACATCCAAATAACCTCTCAAATTGTGGGGCTAAAGGTATGTGACGTAGTGCCTTTATTCCTACCTTTTTTGATGATGTACTTATATGGTACCTTTTCTCACCACATTCTGGACATTCATCTAATGATTCCTTACCATATCCATAATATAGGATGTAATCATTGGGACATGCATCATACGTCTTGGAAGCATCCAGACTTAAATCTTTTGTCAATGACACGATCTCATTTTTTGATTTAGGCAATTTGTTATTAATTGGAAGGATTTTACCTGATAACAACCTGTGACAGTACCATCAACAATGATAAGTTATATTTTAGAGTGGAATTATATTTTTGGAAACATCTATTAAAAAAAACTTGAAATTTCCATTTTGTATAAAAACACTTACTGTAGAAGATCAGTGAAACTATTGTTTTTCCATCCATGGAAAACTTTTAAGTTAAGAAGGGGTAGGACAACTTGCAATATGGAGCATTGTGCACCAGGGTATAGTGGTGTCCTTGCCATATGTGTAATATCATTTTCATGAGGTTTTCCATCATCATGTATATTAATTGAATCTAGAATTTCTCTTGCATTGGGTTCAATAGTTATTTGTTCTTCTACATGTGCATGGTCGTCGTTAGAAACATCCATTTAATCATTATGTATACTATCATTATTGGGGCTATGATTAACATTATCTTCACCTATGACGTTGGGTAAACCATTACCACTTCTAATTGTTAAATCATTATTTTGAATTCTTGTGGACATTTCCATATTCATTTCTTCGTCGCTCTCCAAAAAACCTTGCATGGGACCATTTAATGATAAATGGTCCCTCTCAACATGTCATTTTTGGCATCTTCTACCATGGTAGCGATTGCCTGAGCAGTAGACATCCATTTTCCACCATTCATATGTGCCATATTCAGGGTTGTTCATGTTTTACACAGAAACCTAAAAAAATTCAACAAAGAAGCTTACTCATATTAGTCTCATAATATATAAATATGTGGTCTCAAAGGTTTTCAATTAAATAAAATAGTGTAATAAATAAATAAAACTAAAATTTCTTAGAGAAAAATAGACTGCATAGAATCTCAAACTATTTCTCTCTCCTAAGATACATTTAAAAGTTAAAAGCAATCCATCAAGAGTTATGAGATAATCCATCAATCTAAAAGCAATGATTTAAATTCAGCAATACACATTAATTCAATTCAAATATGATACACCCATGATTTCTACTCAACATATTTAAAACCAATAGGATAAATCCATTATTGTTTCCTCTCCTCTGATGATTAAACGACAATGCCTCCTGAACCTATCTCAGTTGCTCTTAATGATTTCGTGAAATCATGGTGGCTTTTTTGGTATAGAAATAGGCTAAAATACCACCTGTGGTAGCGCCCTCTTCAAGCAAGGATGAACATAAGATAAATGTCAGAAGAGAATTCAAAGAGAGTGCCCAAATATGATCTATAACAACAATCAAAGTTGCACCCTAGATCATCATCTACACCACTGAAATAGCCCATGAAAAGAGTTGCAATTTAGGCATCCAATAAAGTGCACCAGCTTTGACTAACGTTTTGTACATAAAATCATGATGATGTTAAGGTAGGTACCCAAATGTTCGGAATCCTTCCAATGAACACAACAATGAGTTCGAAGTTCACGAGTACGTGCAGCTTGACAGCTTAATGCCCACCTCAGATAGCAGTCACAGGCACAAAGAATTGAGCAGGACAACCTAGTCCAAGTGCAAGGCCCAATGGAAGCTTGTAGCTCCCACTATAGTTGCTACTATCTTGCAGTACATGTTTACTATTGTGGTAGAATTGATGGCAGGCCACTTGGGGCAGTTCGAGTTGGATGCATTGGCTGCTAGTCTTGATGGCCGAGGCAGGGGTGTTGACCATTGTAAAATGGTTGATGATGTCATCTGGGGGCTAACTAGGGCTAAGGGGGCCTGGCTGTTGATACTGGGGAAGTGTGGTATCAAAGCAGCCCCACATTTTTTTCATCCAAGGTTGTCCCACTTTCTTACCATCCAAGGTTGAAGGACAAAAATTATGGAGAGAACCCTGAATGTTTGGTTGAATCTGGAGAGATAAACTGAGTTTAGTACCCCAAGGAACTGTCAAAGCAGAACTAGCTTAGGTAGGTAAATCATTTCTATCATGAAGTTTGAACAATGCTTGTAACATGACCTCTTCTTCTCCTAGAGCAGTTCCAGAGGTGGAGTGCTTGGTCTGTGACAATTGAACTCTTGAGTCAAACCAAATCAATATCAAATCAGAAAATTCAGAGTTTCCTCTCATGCAAATTGTGCATTTGGTGAGATTCCAAACATTTTTTCAATTATCCTATGATGGGAAACCATGAAATCTTATAATGTTTCCCAATATACCAAAATGTTAAACTCTAAATTGCCAAAAATGTTGTGAGAGTTGTGGATTGTTCTATCCGAAAACAATGAGGGTTGAGGATAGTGCCTCCGAAATTTTCTTCGAGGGCTGTGAATTTAATCATATGTTGGAGTTTTTCTTAGGGATTTGTTTAACAATTTGTCCTTATGGATTCCCTGATCTATTCTAAAGACTAAGTATACCCCTATGGCTATCTCTTCTGAACTTCCATTTTGTAATATCTGCAACTTTTCTAAAAGTGTATTCAAAACAATAGGCTAAAAGGGATGTTGAACACAAGAAATGGTTTAATGCCCATGATATCCAACTTGGTGTATTGGAAATTTGCAACTTCGTTGTGTATCAATGCCATTACATTTATCTTGTTTTTGGTAAAAGACAAGTCACTGTATCAATGCCATGAGAAAAATGTATGTTGTTCCCATGCATACAATATTATCCATCTCATGTGTCTTTCCCAAATAGAAATGAACATTATGTACTCCTTATGTAAAACCGTGGATCATTATGTACTCCTTCCAGCTGCCCACTAACCCTTTTAACATGATCCCCTCTCTCTCTATATATATATATTGCAGCTTATGTCAAGTCTGTGACCTCCAACAGAGTAGGTATATTTGCTACCTTAACACAATCACCAATGCCCTTGGATAGTGTTTGATCACTATGTTCTACACTAGATATTCATAAGAAATAATTTCCAAGGTAGTACCCTTCCTGTTGGTCACATCCAACAATCCTTTTTTGCTAGCTGCTGTGAAAATAAAACTCTCAAAATGCAAAGGAAATTTAAGGGATAACAAATAGCATGGTAGGATTTTAGTTCATTTTGACCAATAATCATGGTAATATTTGAGCACTTGTTGATGAAATTTTATTGATTTTTTTAATCAATTATACAATCATACAATCTGCATCACTCTTTCGGCTTGATTGAATGTAGCAGCAATCTCTTATTTAAAATTTTTTGTTGTTAGCCATTTATCGTTGCTCCACTTTTGCACATGCATGAGTGAAAGGAATTTTATAATGGATAGCCAATCTTCTCCCATGTTATTTGGAGCACTTGTTGAGCCTTTCGACTCTTTTGAAAAAATTGCAAAAAGAGTGTGCAATTAGGTAGCTTAGTTTGCAGGATTGGATCATCTTCTTTTCTTTTCTTTTTTGTTTATCTATGACACTTCCCTCTAGCTTCCCCACATAACTCTCAGCTTCAGCATGCTCATTACCCTCTTCTATACCATTTTCTTGACACCATGGTGGGATTTGAATTCCCTCCATGACAACTTGGACATATGCTTCTCATTAATCAAATTATAAAAGTGTTGTTTCATGGCTGTAATATGTTTCCAAATCTGCAACTTAGTTCATCAAAGGAAGAAGAAAAAGTGCAGAAATAAAACTACTAATAAAGAAAAAGGGAGAACCTAATCAATTTGCCTTGTTCCTAGATGAATAAATTCATTATTAAGACCTTAAAAGAATTAAAGAGAAAAGTTTACATTGACATGAACAACAAACTGAACAGCATAACTAAACCATACATCAATTTAGATCAATACCTTTGTCATCTCGTGGCTCCTATCTCTGGCTATGGACTCCCTATCTTGACACTGACAACAAAAATGCCTTCTATTTCCTTCACACGTTGATTGTCCAGCTTCTTCAGACCCTTGATCTTGCTTCTGCATATTCTTGTGTCAAATCCGGCTCTTATCTTCCTCTAGAAATCCGGGTCCCTTTGTCTCTTCTGCTTCAACTCCAACCTTCAAATTTTTTGTCTCTTCAATTTCATTGTGACCATCATACCCACAAAAATAACAAAGACAACAAATCAAATTTGCAAACCATTATTGCAAAATGGTCATCAATGCCATCTAACTCCAAGGAAAAGGAGTCCACCTAGGATTCACACCACCAAGAACACAAATAGGATGGAATAAAAAAGCAATGCTCATCATCATTAGGATTTGAATATGAATCAGTCTAAGTTTCCGGTGAAGAGAACAACTTTCCAATGTAATCCACATCCTCCCCACTATTGTAAAATATTCACCAGATGACAAACCTAGGTAGGTTTTGAGGTGCAATGTAGCTTCTACTGGGAGAGGACAAGCCTAATGATTTACAAATAGATAGATTAGAACTTAGCTACAGATTACTTTGTCTTTGTTTCGTTCACATAATATAGCTTATTTATTTCTCCTTGCTGGGCATCACTTACAAGTCTCTATGCCCCTAGAATTCAAATCCTTTCACTCCAATACAGCTCTGCCCTTTTCGTTCCCAACCAGCTCTCACATTGTTCACTACTCTTGACGCATATAACCTATAAATATACATCCCAGAAAACATCTAGCCATTCATA
The DNA here is from genome assembly GCA_034641835.2 of Pinus albicaulis. Classification (NCBI taxonomy): domain Eukaryota; kingdom Viridiplantae; phylum Streptophyta; class Pinopsida; order Pinales; family Pinaceae; genus Pinus; species Pinus albicaulis. The sequence continues at coordinate 461,374 of JAXQQM020065194.1, forward strand.
ATTACAAGTTCAGAAACACGCAATGCCCAATATGAAGTTAATATCAATAGCTAATGTACATCAGGCACACCACTGAAACCTGTAAGACCACCACAAAATCTTCTAACACTCATGATGTTCCTCCAAACCACATATTACTTAACGTTGATTATGAAAGAAAGAATTTGACTCACTTTCCCAAAAAAAAATCTTGTTTTAATTTCGAAGTCGCAGCTACTTATCTCACAATATTAAATCATAGAATATGAATATACTTTTATTGTTATCTGATCATCTTCATGCAACTCTTGCCTCCCTACATTGTGCAGCTTTGAAGTTCGCAACATATAGACCTTTGAGACCTACAAACTTATGACAAATTGATCCTATTCAATAGGAACAAGAAATCAGGAAATTACCGATATGAAAAATGATGCACCAGCATCCTTTGAAATACATGCACATTCAATCAGACACAAACAACAACTAAACAATAAAATCACTTCCAAAATTTTGGGCACCAAGAGAACCCAGCCAACCAAAATATCAGATGCATAAATAATTAGTACAGTTGAAAAAAACATGATTTAAACTATGCAATGTGCTACCACAAAACACTCAGTTGAATTTTGAGTGGTTCCAAGCCGTGTTACCAGAACTACAAGGTCTTGATGCTGGATCCGCGGATTCTTGCTTCACATACAGATCCACCCAAATCCACATAGGATCCACCACGTAAATAGATCATTCGAGCTCAGACATGGTTTCCATGCTACTGAAACATATCCTGTGCAAGGTAGCCCTCACATGCCGCAGCCAGATCATAAGCAAATAATATTATAGTTTTGGGTTTTCTTTTTTTCTTCAAGCATATTGACCACCTGTTTGAAACCCTAAAAAGCAATTTTTCTACTTAGATTTTTAGTTAAATAAATTATTGATGATCCATATAGGCTGTATAGTTGCATAGGTAAGTTATTAATTACCTAGGGGCTGTATAGCACATGCTAATGCTAATAGGAAAGGTCTGACACATCAAAATTATAATTTTCAATTTTTTATAATACTAAAAGGAAATATTTGAGACAATAGTGTATAAAGGATGGTTGTGTCATTAATAATTTAATTAGATCATCATCAATCTCATCCAACGCTAGTTGAATGGTCCTCTTAGAACAGTATGATACATATTACGTACAGTATAGCATGTTTTCAAACTATGTACAGTATTCATCATTGTAATTAGATGGGAATTTTCAGATTTTAGGAAAATTTAAAGGAAGCTGACAGGTTGCTCATCATGTATAGTTGAAATATTCAAATGATGAGCATCTAGACCAATTTTTAGACCTGTAGTTAGACCTATTCTACATACAAAAGCAAAATACACATTTTTGTAGGGCACAGTGAAGAGTCCAAGGTGTATAGGCTATTTGAATGAGGAAGTAAAAACAATTCTTTGTAAAATATTAAATATAATCTACAAGAAGTATCAGACTATATTGTTGTACCATGGCTTGTATTAAAATATAATGTAAGAAAGTTTGCAGAAGTAAAGGAAAGCAATCTAAGACATGAAAATATGACCAAACAAACATTAGGTGATGCTGAGGAAGCTAGTGCCAAATCAACAAGCATCTGGTGCACTGTCAAGGAGGGTGGTAGAACAACCATATTTGTTCTACCACCCGTCAATGAATTGTTCAAGCTCATTCTTCCACCTGAAGGTGCTGTTCAAATTCATAATTTTCTGGCAGATATTTATATTTTGCTTTAGCGTTAAGCATAGTGAACACTTAGATAAGTGATTTATGAAAATAGTAGCATAGTGACTTGCTTTTCGAGAAATTTTGATGTCCCTTCATGAGATGGAGGGACATCTCAACATCCTGATTTATTGTGATGACTTGCCCAAGATGTCCTTTTGACTTCCTCTCAGCTGGGGACATCTAAAGGATGTCAAATGAAGGGACCTTGCATCACAGGGATGCCAAACAATGAGAGAACAATGAGAGCTTGAGTCATAAGGACATCAAATAGATTGATAGAGTATAACAGCCAACATCAGGATAGGACTTCTATAAATAACTAAATGTTGTAGTAGTGGCTTGACACAGGTATATCAGGAATCAAGTTTGGAAATTGAGGTGTTAAATTAAGAAGTTGAAATGAAAGTCATTTGGATCTTTAAAAGCATATTCATCCCTACAAGGATGAAATATCTTCCAAATAATAAAGTATCTATTATTATCATCTCTCTCTTCTATATGTTCACGTGTCTAAAACAAACTGATATGATATCAGCATTTGGAAATCAAAGTGTGCATTTCATGGCATCTAAAGAGGTAGTGTGTGGTCTGGAGCACAAACAACTTATATGTTTAATTCAAATTTATAAAGGAGAAGAAATTTTACTTCCTAGATGATAGAAAAGAGGTAAAATAGTTTAGAAAGGTTAAAGCTCAAATCTTGTGAAAGAATTTGATTAAAAGAAAAAATTATCAGGTAATTTCCAATTAATGCAAAGAAAAATTATTAAAATTAATGCAATTTCCAACCGGATCATTGATCCAGGTGGATATTGGTGGTCACCCACCTATTCCACTTGGGGCCCCACCATTGTCTCTTTCATTTTTTTTCAGTTTTGGCACAAATTACTATTTTTAGCAGTTTTTCGAGTCCTAAACTTCTGGAGCCGTTTTGAGGCCCTAAACGACGTTTTTTGGGAAAATGGAGAGAAACATGGGTCCATGGATTGATGTTGCTCATTCAAAATTTGTATTCCTCAGATAGATATTTCTAATGAGGTATGGTACGCGTCAAACGGAGATCGTATGCCAAAGTTACGCCCTTGGGAAGTTGAAACACCAATTTACCCAAACGGGGCCCATAGTTTTGGCGCTTCATCTCCTAGGGTTAGGGTTTTGGCTGTTTAGGATTTCCCATTGTTTATAAATAATAAATAGGCCCTCGAGCCTCATTGTAACTCAGTTCAGAGGCCTGTAGCCGCCACATCTCTTCTCAGAGATAGCTACCAGCGCCCTAGCTAGTTTTATTTCCATTCTGTCTGTAAGCAAATTTCAGTTCTTTGATATTAATGAAATGAAGTGTTATTTCCGCCGCATCTCTGTATTTATGGTTATGTGTTTATTCTGTTGCGTTCCTGCATAAATCCGGATCAGTGGTATCAAAGGGGTCTGCTTTTTCTCGATCCTTCTTTGCATGTCCCGAACGAGGTCGGGTATAAGGAGCTAGGGCTCGATCTGGTGGAACCTTTGCAAGATTAGCCTCGCAAACCTCGACGGACGCCCATGGGGGACGAAAAGAAAGATGAGGGAGCAGGAGATCCTATCAAAATATTGCTCGAGGAGGCCCTCGAAAGAAAAAGGAACATGATGATGGATAACTTTGCTCAGATCCTTCAACGGCTACCCACCGGCGGTGCATCTACATCCAGCAGCCACTCTAGAGGCGCGACTCCTTTTAAGGTACAAGTAAATTTTGACATTCCCATATTTGAGGGTCAAATAGACGCAGATGCCGTAGATAGATGGTTGAATCTGTTAGAAGGATATTTCTCGGTTCATGACTTTTCAGACCGGGAGAAGATTATTTTTGCACCCCTCAAAGCTACCCCCCATGTTAAGGACTGGTGGGAAACCTACTGTGAGAACAAGGACCAGACAGAACCCTCTCTGTTCTCGGCCGTACCAACTTGGAATTCTTTTCGAGACGCCATCAAGGAACAGTACTATCCCGTGGGGAGCTATGAGGACAAGTACATACAATGGACCACGCTGCGACAACAAAGGGATCAAGATGTGCATGAGCTGACGAATCTGTTCCATACCATGCGCACCAAGTTGGGTATCAAAGATTCAGAGAAACATCTGGTGCTAAAGTATCGCAGTTGTCTGCACAGATACATTCAGGAGGAAATGGAGTTCCTCGACATCTCCTCGCTTGGTACGAAATACCAGTATGCTGCCAAGATTGAGCAGAAATTCAAACAGGAGAAGCGAGACTTTGAATCTGCGAATAAAAAGCAAGGGAAAGGTGCTCCCAAACCGCAGAAAAAAGGACAGAGCCAAGGCATGGCGACTCAAGACAACCTGTCGAAGCCACAAGCAAAGAACAACACCGCAAAGCCAAAGAAGGACACGGGAAAGTGGTGTGAGTTCCATAAGAGCTCCACTCACAACACAAGTGAGTGTCGGGCCAAGCAGTCGCTAGTGGTCGAGATGAGGGCTTCTGAGTCAGATGCATGCTCTGACTCCGAATCAGAACCTGAAAAGGCGAATGAAAAAGGGAAACAGATTATTGATGCAGAGCCCAACGCCACTGTTGCCACTGCAAAGATCCAAAAGGAGGAACCGGAAGATCCAGAGGAGGAGGAACGTCTCTTCCACTCCTAGATGTGGGTAAAGGGCTCCCCGGTACAGTTCATTGTCGATAATGGGAGCCAAAAGAACCTCATTTCAGCAAATGCCGTGAAGCGGTTGGGCTTGCCGACCACAGCTCACCCACATCCATACACCATCGGGTGGTTTCACCAAGGACGAGATCTCCGCGTCAGCCGGCAGTGTCGCCTTCCCTATAGCATCAAGCCCTTCACGGATGAGGTATTATGTGACGTTGCTCCTATTGATGTTTCTGATGTATTATTAGGACAACCATACTTGTGGAAGCGTCATGATGTGTATGAGTCTCGGCCTCGCGCTGTTATTGTTACTTTGGGAAATAAGTTGTACAGGATACCAGAGGTACCACCTCCTGCCGCTATCTCTTTGGTTACTGCAAAACAATGCAGTAAGCTCATTTCCCAAACCAGGAAATTCGTTTTCCTGATGATCCGCCCCCAGGGCAAGAAGAAGACCGTGGCCACGACCTCCAGACAGGGCTCCTCTGCACAACAACAACAAATGGATAAGGTTGTGGAGGAGTACGGGGACATATTCACCTCACCCACAGGGGTTCCTCTGCACTGTCAGGTCAAGCACCCGATTGATCTAACCCCCGGTGCGCCGCTACCTAATGGACCGATCTATCGGCGCTCTGTTCTGGAGAATGATGAAATCAAGAGACAGATTCAGGAGCTGTTGCAGAAAGGTCACATCAGACCAAGTTCATCGCCCTGTGGGAGCCCGATCGTGTTGGTACAGAAGAAGGATGGGATGTGGAGACTTTGTATTGACTATCGGGCGCTGAACAAGATCACTGTCCGGAATAGGTACCCAATCCCACGGATTGATGACCTTCTGGACCAACTCAAAGGTGCAAAATATTTCAGCAAGATCGACCTGAAGTTTGGGTATCACCAGGTACCAATTGAACCCTCTGATGTGTGGAAGACTGCTTTCAAAGCCAAGGAAGGCCTTTTCGAATGGCTGGTCATGCCTTTCGGGTTGACGAATGCTCCCGCCACCTTCATGAGGATGATGGATGACATCTTGCGGCCATTCACCAACTCATTTGTAGTGGTGTACTTGAATGATATTCTGATCTTCAGCCAGACTTGGGAAGAGAACCTTCACCACATCCGACAAGTCCTCCAAACACTGCGGCAACACAAGTTGTGTGCCAATTTGGAGAAGTGCACTTTTGGCATGACCCAGGTTCAATATCTGGGATACATTATTGATGAAAGGGGGTGCATGTGGATCCAGCCAAGATCCAAGTCATTCGGGATTGGCCAGCCCCAACCACTATAACAGAGCTTCGCAGCTTTCTGGGTCTTGCTAATTTCTACCGTAGATTCGTGTTGGGATTCTCTCATATCACTTGGCCCTTGAGTCAAGTCACCAAGGGAGGAGCAAGAGCAAAATTCTTTTGGTCGGAACCTCAACAGAAGGCGTTCATAGAATTGAAAAATCGCCTCTGTTCTGCCCCAGTGCTCACATTACCAGACTTGCAACAGCCATTTGAGATCGAGACAGATGCCTCTGACTATGCTATTGGGGCAGTTCTTACTCAACAGGGACATCCAGTGGCATATCACAGTGAGACATTGTCTGACACAGTTCGTAAGTATCCCACTTATGACAAAGAAATGTATTCCATTGTGCAAGCTTGTCGACAATGGAAGCATTACATTTTGGGGAAGGAAAAAATCATCCACACAGACCACCGGCCCCTGCAGTTTATACAGACACAAGGGAAGTTGCAGAATGATCGCCATCAGAAGTGGTCCACATATCTGCAACAGTTTCATTTGAACATCAAGTACAAGAAGGGTAGCACCAATAATGTTGCAAAATACCTCAGCCAACCACCGATCGTGGCACTCACCACCGTGCTCAACTCTTGTGGGCACGAGAATTCTGATTGGCCGCTTCTCTATGAGAGTGACCCAAAATTCGGCCACACTTACAAGGCACTCTTGGGGGGTACGCAAGTTCCAAATTTTCACCTCCAAGATGCACTTTTATGTCACCTGGGACACCTTTGTGTTCCTTCAAGCGAGCGTGCCAAGATGATATGGGAAGCACACTATAGTCGAGTCGTTGGGCATTTTGGGGTCGAGAAAACAGTAGCAATCCTGCAAAAGTATTTCTATTGGCCGAACCTTCGAAAGGATGTCGAGAAGCACATCAGATCCTGCACTGCTTGTGCCATTGCCAAACCGACCATCAAGAAGCAAGGCCTATATACTCGTCTACCTACCCCTAGTCGACCTTGGGAATCCATCTCCATGGATTACATGTCGGGCCTGCCTTCTACTAAGCAGGGAAATGACTGTGTTTTTGTGGTCGTCGACAGATTCCCGAAGATGGCCATTATGGCGGCCTGCAAGAAGAATATCACAGCAGAAGCCACTGCTAAACTCTTCTTTGAACGAGTGTGGGTGCACTTTGGGATCCCACAGTCTATCATATCAGATCGGGATAGCAGGTTCCTCAGCACATTTTGGTCCAACCTCTGGTCAATGTTGGATACCAAGCTCACCAAGTCCATAACTTTCCATCCCCAAACAGATGGCCAGACAGAGGTCGTCAACAGAATGATTGTACACATTCTGCGCATGTACAATTCAAAGCATCCACGCACATGGGACGAGAGCCTCCCCTATGTACAAAATAGTTATAATCGGGCTCTCCATAGTTCAATCGGCCATAGCCCCTTTCAGGTGGGCTTGGGATTCCAGCCACTATGTCCCATTGACGTAGCCATGCCATTTGCAGCTGCTCAGGCCAATTCAGCTCATGTCTAGTCTGAAGTTGACAAAGCCAGTAGCTTCATCAAGCACATTCAACACATCCGCCAACAGGTTCATGATATATTGGACAGGGCCAATGCCAAGTACAAGCAACGCCATGATCAACACCGGGTGCCACACAACTTCCAGGTGGGTGACAAAGTATGGCTACATTTGCAGAAGGAGCGCCTCACTGGACCCCACCGCAAGCTTCGTCCGCTCCGATACGGGCCGTACACCATCACCAAGGCTGTAGGGAACAATGCATTCGAGCTCAGTATTCCACCATTCCTTGGTCTGCACCCAGTCTTCAATGTGGATCGCCTCCGTCCTTACTTCCCACCTCTACTGGACACCTCGGACATTGCAGAACAACTCACACCAACTGAGTTAAATCCAGACTGCATGGAACAGGCCACCACAGATTGCATCATGGACATGCAAATCAAGAACACTCGCCAGCAGAAGATCCAACTATATCGGGTTGTCAAAGCTGGCCAACTCCTGCACCAAGGAAAGTGATTCACCAGGGACCAAGTTCAGCGGAAATTTCCCCATCTCAAGGAGGAACTTAACGCAATGGGGACCATTGCTTCCTAAGGGGGGAGGAATGATCCTAGTGGATATTGGTGGTCACCTGCCTATTCCAATTGAAGCCCCACCATTTTCTTTTTCTGTTTTTCAGTTTCGGCACAACTTACTATTTTTAGCAATTTTTCGGGTCCTGAACTTCCGGAGCCATTTTGAGGCCCTAAACGACGTTTTTTGGGAAAATGGAGAACAACATGGGTCTATGGATTGATGTTTCTCATTCAAAATTTGTAGTCCTCGGAAATATCTTTCTAACAAGGTATGGTATGCGTCAAACGAAGATCGTATGCCAAATTTACGCCCCTGGGAAGTTGAAACACCAATTTACCCAAACGGGGCCCATAGTTTTGGTGCTTCATCTCCTAGAGTTATGGTTTTGGCTGTTTAGGATTTCCCATTGTTTCTAAATAATAAATAGGCCCTCGAGCCTCATTGTAACTCAGTTTAGAGGCCTGTAGCCACCACATCTCTTCTCAGAGATAGCTACCAGCGCCCTAGCTAGTTTTATTTCCATTCTGTCTGTAAGCAAATTTCATTTCTTTGATATTAATGAAATGAAGTGTTATTTCCGCTGCATCTCTGTATTTATGGTTATATGTTTATTCTGTTGCATTCCTGCATAAATCTGGATCAATCATGAAAGATTCGGGTATGTGGAAATCAAATCACTCAACAAGAGCTCAACAACATATTACAATCTGTTATACTGAACCAAAGAGGGCAGGGGCGAAATTTCCCATACACAGCTGAGTCTATTCTTATACAGTATGTTAGAAATCAGATAAAAAAATACAATATTTGACACATGCCTCTGTGCTGGGACTGAAAAATAATTATGAATGGCCAAGTTAACAGCCTTGTTAGCCTAATGAAACAGATGATAAATTGATAGACGTTGTCAACTCTTCAGCCTCCCGCTAGTAGTGCAGAAGCACAATGCAAAATTTTGATCATTGTCTGCTACGGGTGACAATAATTATGAATGGCCAAGTTGAGGTTATGAATAGCTACATTTTTCATTACTTAGTCAGTTTCAACAATCCAAACTTTTTCCTCATTTTTAATCATCAACCTATCATTTCAAGGTTTAAATTTTATTTGATAGTACATAATGTTTACCTTGGTTGTAAGTAGCTCTACGATCAACCTGCTTCCTCTAACTCATCCTGACTGTAGCTATAGCTATAGCTATTTTATACCATTATCAAACGTTATGGAATTATAGGGTAGAACATGGGTTAATTGCCTTTCTTTGTCTGTCTTCCTCCAAGCCATTAAAATTTTAAATAGAATAGAATATTTGTGATTATTCACTTCCATCCCTGTTGTTTTGCAATAGAATTCAGGATTTTCTTCCAATTTCAAACAACATTACATCATTCACAAATAAAGTATGTGGCAGTGAGAGTGAGTCACTGACATTCCCAATTTGATACCTTTGATATATCCCTCCCTTTTGGAAGTGTGATTAAATTATTTAAACCCTCTGCCACCAATTAAAATAGGAATGGGGACATTCAACAACCCTACTTGAATCTCCCCCGCCACAAAATCTGGAGGGTGATCCATTTATTAATATTGCATAAGAGGCTGAGGAAAGACAACCAATTGCTTAGCTCACAACTTGGACCTTCAATCCTATTTGAATTAATGACGACCTGAGGTATAACCAACAAACTTTGTTATATATTTTAGCTAACTCAATTTCCTTAACCAAAGCCAGGAGTTTCTTTACCTTTATTGTATGAAGAGCTTTGTGTGCTGTTCTCACAAAATCATGTTGTAGAGAAACATGGACTACTCTTTTGATAATAAAACCTGAAAATATAATTTTGAGTTTATTTTCCGGGATCTTCATTAAGAATTTGTACACTTGACTTACATAGAGAAATAGGCCTATAGTTTGCAAAAGTCTCTAGTTCATTCTTCTTTGGAATCAAAGCTATAGAAGTTGCATGATGCATCTATTGGCTCCCAAAACATTTACAACTCTCCCTCCTAGAAATGAAAGAATCCCCTATAAATTTCAGTTGTGCATTCATTTGGCCATGGACTATCTTTTCCCTTTATAAAGGTCTCTAAGATTGACTTTAGTTCCTCTTGAGGCTTTAGTAACTTCAGAAAAGTTTTGGAAAATTTTCATATTTTTGTCACCTTCTGACAACCAGATAGCCTTGCTTTTCCATCTCCATTTTGCTTATTCTTGCTCCAAGAATCTCCTTTTTACTTCTTCAAGAGATCTTAATCTCTTACTCTCTTCTTCTGTAAAGATACCTTTAATCTTATTTTCAAACAACAGTCTTATTTCCTCAAACCTCCCAGTTTCCTCCAATATAATATTTGCAACCAAAAATATATCAATCATCTTTGAGACCCCTTCCCTTCCACTTCTATAGTTCCTCCATGTTCCTCTAACCATCCTTTTCTTTTCTCAAACAGCTAATCGTATCTCCAAGGGATGGACTCTATAGGCCTCAGTTTCGGCCATTTCCTAAATCTGATTTTCCATCCTTGAGATGTTCTTCAATCTCCAACTATTCCACTGCTCATCCTCTTCCACTTGTCATTTATGTTGGCTATCATTGGTCCTATTAAATCCCCCCCCCCCCACCATAAGGCATTGTTGATTTCGGAGTGCTTTCATACCCCATTTGTTTGCAAAAATTAGAGAGGCACATTCCATGGTTGGACTGCAACTCTAATGGATCAATAAGATAATTCAGTCCATGAAAAATAATTGGAGGCAGAATGCATCAATGGCAACGTTACAGGATCCCTCCCTAACAGGCTAGACAGGCCTACAAATAGTCGTCTCACTACAGACCAACCTCAAGTTATTGGACTTACTCCAAAATTACTTTATGTATGACCTTTCATCCATGACATGTGTATACGAGTTGCCAGTACACACAGACATAGTTCTTTGTTTAGATACTGTTGTTTTTTTCTGGACATATTCTGTTAGCTTTTGGGTCCAAAGATCACACGGTGAGTATCCCATAGTTGGAACTTACCTTCTTTTAAGTGCATCTGTTTGAATGTCTTCACTAGTAAATTACTTATTATCAACTTGTTTAAGATCGTTGCTCAACTAAATATAGCTGATCTGTACATACATTATTTGTCATTGATGCCTTATGTAATTTTCTCGCTTTCTAATGCCATGCTATCAATCTTCCTTGTTATGGGATTAGGACTGCTACATTATGGGGAAGAACTTTGTTATTTTCCAACAATTAAGGTAAATAATATTGGTTCAATAGTGATTTCTTAAATTTTTATTCAGGTTTTGTAGCAAGCCCGCTAACATCATTATTAATCCACATCCCAATACATACTGGAATATGGGATTAGGATTGTTACATTATGTGGTAGATCTTTGTTAATTTCCAATAGTAAATGGAAATAATATTGATTCCTTTGTAATTGGTTAAATTGTTATTCAAGTTCTATAGCAATCCCACTAGCATCCTTGTTAATCCACATAGCAATACCTACTTGAAGATGGTAATTGTTCTCCCAATTAGTATTTCTAAAATTTTGGATGCTTCTCCTTGTAGCATGTTGTTCTTGGATTTCGTGCATGAACTGGATAAGTCTTGGTGAGTTGCTTTTTTGTTGATATGGCCATTGTTAGATACCATTGCAGATACTCACACGCACGAAAGAAAGGAGACAATAGAAACTATACACATTTTGCACTACTTATTGTATTAGACATATATAAGTGTACATTAGTATTTCTTACTTATTTTAAAATGAATTTCCAGGTCATGTTCGCAATATTCACTTCCCCTTTGACATTGATGCTGACACTGCAATGAGTGTTGCAAGTGAAATGGTGACAGAATTGGATCTATCAGATCAAGATGTGACAAATATTGCAGCCATGATTGATACAGAAATACAAGCTCTTGTGCCAGAATGGCAACCAACAATACCTTTTGTGGATACTACTGAGGAGGAGATGGATATTGATTATCCTAGGTCTACAATTGAAGATGATGTTTCGGAGATGCTCAGTGATAATGATAGGCCCTCTGGTGCATTTTTACTTGAACGCCTTCCTTCAGGTTGCAAGTATTGGTTTGATTCTCGAAGGTCTTTAGTTTCATATTCTTACATGAAGAATGCCTTAATGAATGCTTCTTCTAAAGCAAAAGGGCCAATGCATGGTAGATTTGATGAAGTGAACCATGTCCAGTCTGCCTCAAGTAGTGCTAAACATCATCATAATGAATTTGATGATCACAAGAACAAAGCAGATGGTTTAGATATAAGTTCAAAGTTTCCCAACTCTGTAGGGAGAGGCAACTTGCAAGCAAATGATGTGGTGATTGATAAAGAGAAAAACCACTCAATTTCTGAGGTCATAAAGAATAATGTGGTGGCTGAGGGGAAGATGTCAGATGAAGATATGAATGCTAACTGTAATAATCAAGAGTGGTTTAAAAGAATGAGACAAGAGAATATACAAATGGAGGATTGCAACATTGCTAATGTTTTGGAATAGAATGTACTTGCAGGCAAGCATGATGGTAAAACTATTTCTTCAGAGTCTGGTGTCACTTTTCCAGATTATACCACCTTTTTGGCCAATGAGTTGGAAGATGAGAATAGTGTAACCCAAAAAATCAAACTCTTATTACTTAAGCATCAAGAGGAAATAGAGGAGTTGAGACAAAAGCATGAATGGGTACTGCAGGAATTTATAAATCAACTGCCACAGAAGGGTTTTACAGAGAGGCACATTCCATGGGGGTGGAGGTGTGTAGAGATGCATTTTATAGCCCAGTTGGTGAACTTGTGTAGGTGTGTGCAAGAGTGCATTGGGCGCATTGGATATGAATGACAGCAATGAGCACCCATTTTGTGTTGGGTTTTACACTATTGGATTTAAAGCTATTTTTATTCAACAATGTAACCCAACATATTGAGCACCGTAGCCTGGTGCTTATTAATTACCAGATATGGATAGCCATTTAATCCCTGGTCTAATATGCACTTTTAGGTGGCAAAGCTTTTCCAAGTTGGCATATCTCTAGCTCCACCTTGAGTTTGTGAACTTGAGATATGCATACTCATCCTTGCAACCAGGTCCATGTCAAACCTGGGTATAGATGTATATGTGACAGTTTTAAGAAGCATTTTGGGTGTTTTCTTCTTTGATCTCTGTTTTACCTCTCTAATTTGTGGCATCTCGAGGTCGGGTCTCATTTTTGTATTCGCTTAATAAATTTATACAGATACACTTCACAAGTTTTTATTGCATCAAGACTGCCACCGTTTCCTTAAATATCGTACCTTTCTTGGAATTTACAGGTTTCCATTGCAGTTGTAGAACCATATAACAGTGTATTGTCAACTCATTCTCTCTTGAAGCACACAGATGTGATAGTTGTTCTCGACAATGAAGCTATTTATGACATATGTAAGAGATGTCTAGACATCGAAAGACCTACATACGAAAACTTGAACAGATTGATCTCGCAAGTTATATCGTCATTAGCAAGTTCTCTATGATTTCAAGGAGCCTTAAATGTAGACATAAATGAGTTTCAAACGAACCTTGTTCCCTTTCCTAGAATTCATTTCATGCTTTCATCTTATGCACCAATAGTGTCTAAAGAGAAATCCTATCATGAAGCATTGTCAGTGAAAGAAATAACAAATTCTGTGTTTGAGGCCAGTAACATGATGACTAAATGTGATCCCAGACACGGAAAATACATGGCCTGCTGTCTAATGTATATAGGAGACGTGGTGCCTAAAGATGTGAATGTAGCAGTTTTAATGATCAAAACAAAACGAGCTGTGCCTCTCTGTTTTTGCCATGGAATGTGCCTCTCTGGTAACTACTAAATAGCTCAGACATTGTAAGCTATGTGTTTAAAGTATAAGAGCCTTGAAAATTTTAAATGTATGCCACTGACATATGATTTAGAATTTAAATTTTTTTTTCTGGTGGTCTTAGAGCAGAAAATTTCCACGTGAGATATAAATGTGTGTTCTTTGATATTATCAATGTGGTATAGGAACCTTCCAAAAATCAAGAATGTCTTTGAACTTCAAAAGATTGGAGTGAACTCTCTGAAGCCTTGTACTCTACATGTTTAGTCTGAAAGGTGGAGCGGAGCAGAGTAGTAAATTCTACTAGGCACTTGACATGCAAGACTGAGTTGTAACTAAGGTTTGGTTCCCATCATGTGAACGGAAGAGTTGATATCCCATTGCCAATAGTGGGCCTTGTCCCTCCATATAACTAACCTCCCATTCTAGCAGTGACAGTTTTAAGAAGAATTTTGGGTGTTTTCTTCTTTGATCTCTATTTTACCTCTCTAATTTGTGGCATCTCTGGGTCGGGTCTCCTTTTTGTATTCGCTTAATCAATTTATACATATACACTTCGCAAGTTTTTATAGCATCAAGATTGCCACCGTTTCCTTAAATGTTGTACCTTTCCTAGGATTTATAGGTTTCCACTGCAGTTGTAGAACCATATAATAGTGTATTGTCAACTCATTCTCTCTTGGAGCACACAGATGTGTCAGTTGTTCTGGACAACGAAGCTATTTATGACATATGTAAGCGATCTCTAGACATCGAAAGACCTACATACAAAAACTTGAATAGACTGATCTCGCAAGTTATATCATCATTAACAAGTTCTCTGCGATTTCAAGAAGCCTTAAATGTAGACATAAATGAGTTTCAAATGAAACTTGTTCCCTTTCCTAGAATTCATTTCATGCTTTCATCTTATGCACCAATAGCGTCTAAAGAGAAAGCCTATCATGAAGCATTGTTAGTGAAAGAAATAACAAATTCTGTGTTTGAGGCCAGTAACATGATGACTAAATGTGATCCCAGACATGAAAAATACATGGCCTGTTGTCTAATGTATAGAGGAGACGTGGTTCCCAAAGATGCGAATGCAGCAGTTTCAATGATCAAAACAAAACGAGTTGTGCCTCTTTTTTTTTGCCATGGAATATGCCTCTTTGGTAGCTACTAAATAGCTCAGACATTGTAAGCTATGTGTTTAAAGTATAAGAGCCTTGAAAATTTTAAATGTATGCCACTGAAATATGATTTAGCATTTGAATTTTGTTTTCTAGTGGTCTTAGAGTAGACAATTTCCACGTGAGATATAAATGTGTGTTCTTTGATATTATCATTGTGGCATAGGAACCTTCCAAAAGTCAAGAATGTCTTTGCACTTCAAAATATTGGAATGAACTCTCTGAAGCCTTGTACTCTACATGTTTAGGCTAAAAGGTGGAGCGGAGCAGAGAAGCAAATGCTACTAGGCACTTGACATGTAAGACTGAGTTGCAACTAAGGTTTGGTTCCCACCATGTGAACGAAAGAGTTGATATCCCATTGCCAATAGTGGGCCTTATCCCTCCATATAACTAATCTCCCATTCTAGCAATCCTAATCTGTGTTCCTGTATTTTGTTGTGCAAATGCCATGATATGTTCTTCAATATATAGGAAGAAAATGAACATACTAAAAAAATTCATAATATTAGTATAAATCACTTAAAAATGAATTAAAAGGAAATTTCGATGTCCAGTAGATGAATAGCCATTGGGACTCAGCCTGTGTTTATAGTGAGAGGAAATTTATGACATGAATTCAGATACAGTACCCACTTACAAAGAGCCACCTCACTGCCCTCATGTTCAAAGTAATAGGAACAGTGTAATGATTCTGAAGAGTTCTTATGAAGGGTTTGTATTTACAAGGCTACTAGAAGGTGCTGCTACAACAATATGAGGAGGAGGATTTGAGAGGGCCGAGAGGTCTAGAAGGGACCTCCTACCCTAGCCATAGTGCAGGAAATCAGAGTGATTACTTGTCCTAGAAGGAGATTCTCTTTCTGCTCTAGGCCACAGAGAAGGATTTACTTCTACAGCAACTCGGAAAAGTCTGTCTTGAGGCCTAGTTTAGGCCACATCCATCCTAACATACAATATAGTTAAGGTCAAATATATTTTGGTGTAATCACTTGGTTAATTGTACACAATACAACCAGTATCTATTAAAGGCATTGTGTTTCTAACATACTCTCTGTTAATCATACACAATACAACCAATATCTATTAAGGGAATTGTGTTACCAATGTTGGAAATCCAAATACTGAATGTTTATTTTCTTCCAGCCAGGCTTTTGTTTCAGGATCTGTACAGAAAACTGGCTTAGAGAAATAGATATAGGACTTGAGGGCACAACAGGCAGAACAAATAATCACTAGTAACAATTGAAATTAATGATAGGGAAAGCAAATGCAAAAGAGAATATACCCCCTGGATATCCTGAGCCAAAGTATACCACAAGGTCTTCACTAGCTCCAAAAATACAATATAAGTAGATTATGGGAGCTAGTAAGTAGGATACCACAAGGTCTTTGTTGAGATTCAACAAGATGATGAGCTTAGTGAAAAGAGTCGCCTTCACTAAGTGGGCCCGCAGGCTATTTTTGGCGCAAGTCTATTTTTAGACTATGTCTATTTTTAGACATGATGATAATATTTCAGAAGTTGCAGGATGCTATTTGTGGATGGTTGATCAAGTTAGAAAAATAGATGAAATTCTATTCTTAGAATATTGGGCGAAGTCTATTTATAGATTGCTGACTTAAAAATAGATGCATGTCGATTATTATTAGCTCTTAATAATAATCAAACACTCAACAACAACTTATTCTCTTGGAGCACTTTCTTTCAGTGCACAGATGTGGCACATCAGTGGACTGAGGGAATTACACAATTCCCAAGGGTTTACTGGAGCTAATGCATGGAGGACTCAGTTAGAACTCAAGTGGCAGAGTTATGACACAGTTGGAAGAAGTAGTTATGGAGTTGTATTCAGTTTAACTCAGTTAGACTTAGTTGAGCTAGTTGTATCTAGTCTAACTGAATGATAAACTAGTGAGAGTGGAGTGAATTAATTAGTTAATTAATTCACAAATAATAACTCATTAATCAACTGAACAATATAGCAGTTAACTACAATGCATGGCAGTTTCAGTGGAGACCCAGTGGAGAGGTAGGTGAAAGGGCAAGATAGACTATCTATTGTGACTATAGTGATGCATTGATTGCATCACACACACATTGGAGTTGTCAATGAGGATTGCGCAGTCAAGGCAAGGGTAATTCGAATCCATTCAGAGCTATTCTTCAGCAGGGATTTTGCAGTGGAGGCAGGCTAGCAAGAGGCAAAGATCGATGCATGGATTTGCAAGATTGGTCCTGATTAGTGTATGACGATTGTACTGTACTGAGAGCTTGTGATAAGCTTTTTATGAGATTGTCATATGATCTCCATGTTACATAATATATAGTTGGGGTTTTCAGTTTCAGGCTTTCTCGGTTAAAAACTGTGTTATGTGCGATTGATTTTTTTTTTTTTATGCTTCACATGTGTGTGCAATTAATTTTTCCGCAAAAGATTAACAAGTGGAATAGATTCAATATCTTGAATAAAGTTAAATAGTGTGAGATCAGGTGGATCTAGGACATATGCATGCTTAGTGCATATAATTTCTACATTGTATCGGAGCATTTTTTATTGAAGATTGCAATTGTGAAGTGAGTTTGTGCTGGTGGACAATTCGAATTTGCTACAGAAGATTCTTGGTGCAGAAATCGAGTATACATTGAAATGTCTTTCAACGGGTTGAGATTGGAGTATGCCCTTGATGGGAGCTCGAATTGCATAGCCTGGAAGGACAGGTTGGAGGCAGTGCTGGAGGATAATGGACTGAAAGAGTTCATCGATAGTGATGTTCTTAAGCCGGGATCTAGCGATGCTGCATTACTTGATGCATGGAAAAAGAAGACAGCAAAGATGAGAAGGATTCTGTTGGAAGGTGTGAAGGACTATATTGTGTCCAGCCTTCACGGGAAAGCCACTCCATTATTAATGTGGAAGGCTTTGACAAACCTGTTCCAAAGCAGAAGTGACTAGAGGAAGTTGGCGCTTAAAGACAAGCTCAGAAAAATAAAAATGGAGAAAGGTGACAGTATTCCAAAATACCTCACGAAGTTTGTCCACTGCAACGATGAACTGGGAAGTGTGGGAGTTACTGTTGATGAAGAAGACTTGGTGAGCTTAGCTCTCCTTGGGATTCCTAAGAGTTGGCATAGCTACAAAGACTCTGTCAATGGATGGGAGAAACTGTCGGGATGGGAGCGACTTTGGTCGGATCTTGTGCAGGAGGAGATAAGGCGGGGTACCAAGGATGGATCTTCATCAAAGAATGAAGATGAAGAGAATTTTGCTTTGGCTGCCAAAGCAAGGAAAGGGAAGGGGAAGAAATATTCTTCAAAATCTGGTGCTAAAGGCAAGAAGCAAGATTTGTCCAAAATGAAGTGTTTTCACTGTCACGAACATGGACATTTCACCACTAACTATCCACAGAAGAAGAAGAACAAGCAAGCTGCTAGATCTACAGCTGGAGAGGCCTTAGCCTCACAATTTGAGCTTGATTTCTCCTTGATCTCTTGCTTGGTTTCAAGCTGCATGGGATCGGTGTAGTATCTTGATAGTGGTACGTCTTTCCATATGACGGGAGACAAAGAGTTGTTTAGTGACTTGGAGGAGAAGGACCTACAGATGCATATAGAGATGGGTGACGATGGTCGGTACAGTGCGACTGGCATTGGGACCATTACCTTTAAGAGGGAGTTCGGTAATCCATTCTTGTTGAAGAATGTTATGCATGTTCCAGTTCTGAAGAAGAACTTGGTCTCGGTCGCAATGCTGGAAGACAAGGGTTATGATGTTGTTTTTAGTGAGGGAAAAGCCTTCCTTCGACATAAAAAAATGGGTCAAACCATGAAGATAGGGGTTCGAATTAAGAATCTCTACAAGCTGGAGGTAGATGGTTGCGCTTCAATGGTGGGCAAAGCAAAAGAAGTGGTGAGCCGGGATGAGGACGAATTATGGTACAGGAGATTGGGACATCTTCACCATGGCGCTTTGAAGATTTTGCAGCAAATTTATGCTAGACTTCCCAAGGGTACTCTTGCGCAGTTAGATCAGTGCAAGGGATGTAATATGGGTAAGTTTGTGAAGACCACCTTTCATGAGAAGGAGAATCGTGCTTCAGTGATCCTGGAGAGAATTCACACAGATGTGTGTGGACCTTTCTCGGTTGCTTCAAAAAAAAAACACAGGTATTATGTGATATTTTTTTATGACTATTCTCGTAGATGTTGGATCTTCTTCATGTAGAAGAAGAGTGAAACATTCTCAAAGTTTTGTGAGTTCAAGGCATTGGTGGAGAAGGATTCAGGGAAGCAAGTGAAAGCTCTACAGAGCGATAATGGTGGTGAATACATCTCTGGCGAATTCAAAGACTTCTGTAGCAAAGAAGGAATTCAAAGAGAGCTCATAGCGCCTCATAACCCACAGCAGAATGGGGTCACGGAGATAAAGAATAGAACGATCGTGGGTGTTGCACGAGCGATGCTGCATGACCAGGGCCTACCGATGCACTTGTGGGCGGAAGCATGCAACACTACGGTTTATGTGCAAAAATGTTGTCCTCATAGAGTACTTGGCATGAGTACACCCAAAGAAGCTTTTACTAGTAAGAAGCCTGATATTTCTCATTTGAAGATTTTTGGCTCACCTGTTTACATTCATGTGACGAAGGACGCCAGGAAGAAGCTGGAGCTGACTGCAAAAGTTGGGATTTTTGTGGGGTACACAGAAACACCCCATAACTATCATGTGTATTTTCCAGATAGTCGGATGACTATTGTGCGATAGGATATAAAATTCAATGAGGTGAAAGCCATGAAGTTGTCACTTGAGAGGGAGCTGAAATTGCATGCGGAGGAGGAACTTCTTGTTCCCAAAGATGAGCCTCTGGATGTGGATCAGCCATAGGAGGATATTCATGGAGTGGAGGAGTCCACTCATGCAGAACCAAACATCAGAAAAGGTAGAAAGCGTACCACAGAAGCTGAGAGACTGAAGCTTGATGCGGCACAGAATGCAGGAGTCCCTACATCACAACGCATACAGAGACAGTCACCTAACCGATATACTAGATACATGACTCTTATGAGCAAGTGTATCGTGACAAAGCCATATTCTTTCGAAGAAGCAGTGCAGGAGCCCACATGGGTAGATGCCATGGTGGAGGAGTATGACTCCATTGTCAGAAATAGTGCTTGGGAGATTGTTCCAAGGCCGGTGGGAAAATCAGTTGTAGGATCAATATGGATCTACAAGGTAAAGCAAGCTATTGATGGGAGTGTCGAGAAGTATAAGGCAAGATTTGTTACCCGGGGCTTCTCACAGATCGAGGGGATTGAATATGAAGAAACCTTTGCACTTGTCAGACGGTATTCTTCCATACGGACCATCCTTGCTCTCTCAGCGCAGATGGGTTGGCACATTCATCATATGAATGTGAAGACTGCATTCCTTAATGGGATCATTGAGGAAGAGGTGTACATTGAGCAGCCTGAAGGATTTGAGATCTTCAACAGTGATTCGCATGTGTGCAAGCTCAAAATAGCGTTGTATGGGTTAAGCAAACAAGCACTCCCGTGCTTTATACGCCGATTTGACAACTATCTCATTGACTCGTCACCAAGAGTGAGGCGGATGCAACCCGTAATACTAGATTGTAGAGGTAAGATTTTAACTGTACTTTATGTTGATGATTTAATACTACCAGGTGATGAGCAGTTGATACACTCATGCAAGGAAGATCTTGCAAAGGAGTTTGAGATGAAGGATTTGGGCCTCCTTCATTATTTCCTTGGATTGGAAATATGTCAGCAAGAAGGTGAATTGTTTGTGTCTCAAGGAAAGTATGCCCCAGAGATAATGGAGGTAGTTCACATGCGTAAGGCTGCAGTTTCCATCGACACTCTTCCTTCCGTGAAATTAGAAGAAAGAGGATGCTATGACTTTATATAGAGGTAGATGCCATCGCTTATCAACAGCTTGCCGATTCATCATGTATTTAGGTTAATACAATAATGGAGATATGCTATGCGGTGAACCAGATTTGACAAGAGATGGTTAAGCCTACAAAGCTCTTTTGGAAGGTAGGAAAGCATGTTTTGAGATATCTTAGGGGCACATCTGAGTATGGATTATGGTATAGACAAACGGATAAGGTGAAGTTGCATGGCTTCACGGATGCAGATTGGGCAGGCAACCCAATAGACAGAAAGAGCACATCAAGAGGGATTTTTAGTATCAGATCTATGTTATTTTCTTGGTACAACAGGAAACAAAGATTCAGTACTTACTTCATGGAAGCAGTAATATATTGGAACTGGGTTGATGTGATGTTATCTCGATAGTGAAGATTAACGTTGGTTTGAAACTCGGTTAACATTTAGATCCTATAGTGATACATTGTGATAATCAGAGTTGCATTAAAATATCGGTTAATCCTGTGTTTCATGATAGATATAAACATATTGATATCCGGTATCATCATATCAGAGATTGTGTGCAATGGAAGATCATGTTGCTTCAGTACATTCCTACGAAGGATCAGGATGCAGATATTCTCACGAAGGCGCTCACCACGAGCAAATTCGAATACCATAGAGGCAGGATCGGGGTGAAAGATAATCCCTATCTTGTTGAGAGGGAGTGTTGAGATTCAACAAGATGATGAGCTGAGTGAAAAGAGTTGCCTTCACTAAGTGGGCCCGCAGGCTATTTTTGGTGCAAGTCTATTTTTAGACATGGTGATCATATTTCAGAAGTTGCAGGATGCTATTTGTGGATGGTTGGTCAAGTTGGAAAAATAGATGAAATTCTATTTTTAGAATATTGGGCGAAGTCTATTTATAGATCGTCTATCTAAAAATAGAAGTGTCGATTATTATTAGCTCTTAATAATAATCTGACAATAAACAACAACTTATTCTCTTGGAGCACTTAATTTCAGTGCAAAGATTTGGAAAATCAGTGGACTGAGGGAATTACACAATTCCCAAGGGAAACTGGTGGTTCATGCATGGAGGACTCAGTTAGAACTGAAGTGGAAAATTTATGACAGAGTTGGAAGAGTAGTTCATGGAGTTGTATTCAGTTTAACTCAGTTAGACTCAGTTGAGCTAGTTGTATCTAGTCTAATTGAATGATACACTAGTGAGAGTGGAGTGAATTAATTAGTTAATTAATTCACAAATAATAACTCATTAATCAACTAAATAATACAACAATTAACTGCAGTGCATGGCAGTTTCAGTGGAGACCCAGTTGAGAGGTAGGTGAAAGGGGCAAGATAGACTATCTGTTGTGACTATAGTGATGCATTGATTGCATCACACACACATTGGAGTTGCCAATGAGGATTGCGTAGTCAAGACAAGGGTAATTCAAATTCATTCAGAGCTATTCTTCAGCAGGGATTGCGCAATGGAGGTAGGCTAGCAGGAGGCAAAGATCGGTGCATGGATTTGCAAGATTGGTCCTGATTAGTGTATGACGATTGTACTGTAATGAGAGCTTGTGATAAGCTTTGTGTGAGATTGTCATATGATCTCCATGTTACATAATATATAGTTGGGGTTTTCAGCTTCAGGCTCTCCCAGTTAAAAACTGTGTTATGTGCGATTGATTATTTTTGTTTTATGCTTCACATGTGTGTGCAATTAATTTTTCCGCAAAATATTAACAAGTGGAATAGATTCGGTATCTTGCATAAAGTTAAATAGTGTGAGATCATGTGAATCTAGGACATATGCATGCTTAGTGCATATAATTTCTACAGTCTTCACTATCATTAGCCAAACATTTTATTAAGAAATCACCCTGCAGTTATTTTGTACTAATTGTTGAAAATGGAAAGGTTCGACTTCAGGACTGTTTACAGAGAAAATCAAAACCTCCGGAGATTTCATATTTCATGGGTTGCAATATAACCATACGAGAACCTGGAAATGTTGGAAGTCTAGCCTTCTTCAACTTTGAAGTCATTATGGAAAAGAAAGTATTGAATTTAGAAGTGGTTTAAATGAACTGTTATGATTAAACTTTAATGGAGTTATGATTATAGAACAAGACTTGATACATATCACTAAACACTAGCCATCTTGATGCGTAAGCTATTAGGAGAGAATGAGAGCTCTGTTCTGCTGGATGTCACGGCCTCCTTTAGAGTTAACATCTATTATAAATGTTCAACATCTGAACCTTCCTACAGTTTGACAACCTTGTTATGAAATGATTTATGTAATTGTGTTTCAGATCTATAGATTAGATTTTGTTTGACCATGATATGCCATGTTACAACTATTATTTTTCCATATTTTTTTTGACAGAGTTTCTCTTTGATTTATCAATTATTTTCATTAACATTTTTTTATCTGGTGCTTATAGTGGTCATATTATTTATCAAAAGGTTTCCCTTTTTTTTAGTGACAAATTTTTTTTGGTGTCTGCTACAACAAATTCTAGCATCCACAAAGTGTAAAGTCCCAAGCATATTCTTGTGTACCGTAGCAAGGCTACCCACTGTCACCTCAGTATCCCTTCCTCTTACATATGGTTGGCTCTTCTCCGAGATAAGGGGGTATCCCTAAGTAGGATTGCTAAGGCAATTGAGTGAATGCTAATGAGGTGGTGTGCTCCATCTAAGTGTTGTACCATGTAAACAAAAAATGTTCATTGTAGCTAAACTCCCCAATGATACCAACATGACAAAAAAATATAAGCTCTACCTAGGCTTGAACCCATGTTGCACCACTGTCAAGGGTCTAATACATCATCCAACCTTATAAAGAGAATTACTTTCTCAAGCAAGATCTTAGCCCAAGAATTATTAGATGAGAAAACTTATTCTAGTGTTAAATGTCAAGAATATTCTCATGAAATTACTGCTTTTCTGCCACTAACTTAACCTCCAACATCATTTCACAAGAAATTAATGTCCAATGTGCTAGCAGTTTCTATTCTTACAAAGATGAATGGACCTCCTGCCCTAGCCACAGTGATCTCAAAAGATAGTGCAGGAAATCAGAGTGGTTACTTGTCCTAGAAGGAGATTATCTTTCTGCTCTAGGCCACAGAGAAGGATTTACTTCTACAGCAACTCGAAAAAATCTATCTTGAGGCCTAGTTTAGGCCACATCCATCCTAATATACAATACAGTTAAGATCAAATATATTTTGGTGTAATCACTTGGTTAATTTACACAATAAAGCCAGTATCTATTAAGGGCATTGTGTTTCTAACATACTCTCTGTCGTTTTGGCGACCATGGTTTTGGAGCTACAAAGGCTACAAATATTTCCCCAAGGATTTCCTTTTGCAACTAAAATGGCTGTGGAAATACTTTTACATATGTTTTGATGAAGCATTCAGATGTGCACAAGGAGGGACTATATGTTTATGAAGCATGTGGCTGGAAATTTCTAGACAGCTTCAAGACAATAATTTTTCACAAGCTGTTCTTCAAGGATTAAAGCAATACAAACCACCAGTTTATGAGTACTTTTAATTCAGCAGTTGAATTCTAAGAAGGTTTTTGCAGCCCGAAACAGGTGGATCTGCAATACAAGATAGCTCCCGAAACAGGTGGATCTGCTTATGAGTACTTTACTAGCTCCCGAAACATAGAAAAAAACCTTTGTTACATTAAAAGCTTATATAATGTTTGTTACAAAAATGAATTTATGGATGTTGCATCAGCAGTCGCACAGGTGGTGTCTTTAAATTCATAATTCTTGATGTACCTTTTATTTTCTAGTAATGAAATATAAGACACATTTTACCCAAGGGAAAAAAGGGGGAAAAGGTGACCATTATAAGAACCAGTCACTTGAGAGGCCTCAAATCTTGAACACTAGAAACAGGAAAGTCAAATTTTGAATATAAACAAAGAGAATGTAATCTAAGCAGCTAGAACAAGGACTCGCATCCATGATTTATCAAATTATCAAGTTATAGAAAAACTTATAAATCTTTAAGTGAAACTAAGCATAGCCAACTGTGGCATTTCAGTGAGTCCTAACTATTCTCCTTTGTCCTCCATTGTACTTCGAACTTAAGTTTATGCATTAAAAAATCTTGGCATGTGACTTACCAGATCACTGTAGCACGCTTTTTGGTATAACTGTTGCAAGTTGCCCAACTGAATCGTACCAATGTTGGAAATCCAAATACTGGATGTTTATTTTCTTCCAGCCAGGCTTTTGTTTCAGGATTTGTACAGAAAACTGGCTTAGAGAAATAGATATAGGACTTGAGGGCACAAGACGCAGAATAAATAATCACTAGTAGCAATTGAAATTGATGATAGGGAAAGCAAATGCAAAAGAGAATATACCGCCTGGATATCCTGAGCCAAAGTATACCAGAAGGTCTTCACTAGCTCCCGCAATACAATATAAGCAGATTCCATGATAAAATCTCTAATTGTATAGAAAAATTTCCCAGCCCCGAGAGCAAAAAATTTGGCACCAAATAACCAGCACATCCAGTTTGGGTAAGAACAGCTATTTTTCCTCCAAATCGATCTGGAATTTTCTCTAGGCGATGGCATCCATGTGCGAGTACCTCAACCTCATAAACGTCTTCCTGACAGTCGAATAGGGGCTTCGAACAGGGGCTTTCTTACACTTTGGGATTCTATTTGTTTTAATGAAATCGAACAGGGGCACCCATGTGCGAGTACATCAACCTCGTCTTCATCTTCCTGACAGTCGAATAGGGGCTTCAACCTCGTCTTCGTCTTCCTGACAGTCAAACAAGGGCTTCAACCTCGTCTTTGTCTTCCTGATATTCGAACAGGCCGGGCTTCGAACACTTCGGCCTTTTATTTGTTTTAATGAAATCAAACACTTTGGGTTTTTATTTGTTTTAATGAAATCAAAACATGCCATCAAACTTTTATAAAATCTTATGTGGCATGCCATCAAACTTTGAAACAATTTTTTTTTTAATAATTAAAATATTAATATTTATTATTTTAATTATTAATTAAATATAAAATTACAATATATTTAAAATTTAATTTTATATAATATAATTAAAACAAATAAAATATAAATA
Source organism: Pinus albicaulis (assembly GCA_034641835.2). NCBI lineage: Eukaryota > Viridiplantae > Streptophyta > Pinopsida > Pinales > Pinaceae > Pinus > Pinus albicaulis. The sequence continues at coordinate 487,192 of JAXQQM020065194.1, forward strand.
TTGATAATTAATATTTTAATAAATTCAATAAAATATAAATATTTTAATCCCATTGACTTACTTTTCTAGTTATTTGTGGACATTTATTAAGATTAAATTATCTATATTATCATATCTCAAGAACAATTAACCAATGCTAGCAGCATTTCCCTAACTCTATAGTATGAAAGATCAAACAAATAGCATAACCCTGCACACCTAACAAGCTCTAACCAACAACATAACTCTGTTATTGATATCATGATCTCCAAATCCCAAGGACAATGAAAGCATATATACTCTCATAGGTTAATTTAAACATGCCCCTTCAAAGCAAGGTCTCATGGGGAACCAAGGCCTAGACCCTAGGTGTTAATGACCATTTGAATCACCCCAAGGTTACATTGGGAACCAGATGCATAATCAAAAGGGACTTAAGCAAATTAAAGGCCAAGTTATATATATATATATATATATATATATATATATATATTGGACTCACTTTTATCCCATCACCTAACATGCCCCACTCATCCCATGCCTAATGTTTCTCAGCTAGTATCAGACATAATCATAATCATCACCATTGCATTACAAATAACTACATCACATTTACCATCTTTGTTGCAAGGGATCCCAGCTACGCTAGTGTTCACTGAATTTCTGCTATGGGATACTAGTTGAAATTTTGAACCACGCACAAGTAACAGCGCAGAAAACTAGGAACAGGCAAAGGGATGGAACCAAGAAAGGCTTCCTTTCTTTATAGAGGGTGGTAATTCCTCTCTTCTTTATAGAGGTTTATGAGAAGAATTTCACAATGGAGATTTGGCTCACTCAAGCCAACCTAAGGAGACCGTAGTTTGAACTAGCAAAATCAAGCTCTAAAATCACAGAGGTGATGTGCCTACTAACCATGTGGGAAAAATTCATTGTCTCACGAATCTATGCCATCTAACTCCAAGGAAAAGGAGTCCACCTAGGATTCATGCCACCAAGAACCCAAATAGGCTGGAATAAATAAGTAATTCTCTTAGTGGTACTGAGTCTGGAGAGGCCATCCAAAGTCTCTTGTATAGAGAGAATCGACTCTTGAACAGATAAATATAGGCCTCTCTAATCATATCGATGAGGGAAAGTCACAAGAGAACCTCTTGAGTCCCAAAACAAACAACAAAACCTCCCTAAAAAAAGTGATCGTTAAACTTGATCTCATGGAGATGGCACAGTTGTGATCCTGTCAACCCTAGGATGTAATGGATCGTCTTAATCAATAGTTGTTAGGAGAAAAACCCACAATTAGTCAAGCATGATATGAAGACCATGAACCCAATGACATCGAATGTAATCAATATGGACAATGGGATTGTTGAAAAGTGTACCGAGAGAAGGTCTTCTCTTGTGCGTGCCTTAGCCAAAAATACCATGATTTGTCTTCCTTTGCCCATGGACGAGTTCGTGGAGATGGTGAATTCATGCGTAGTGTTGGAGGATCAGTTACATGGACCTTATTCAGTTTGACTACAAGTTCGAGAGGCAGTTATAAATTTAGAAGAGGACGAGTTGGGAGCTTCAATCCTTAGACTCTGTTAACTAGTTAATCAAAACACATGTTCTAAATTTGTAACTTGGCAATTTTAGCATGGATTGAATTAATAAAGTAGGAAAAAGGCACAAAGTTTCATAGTTGTTTTGTGCACAAAGAACTATGACAAGACACAGCTCACGAGATTGTGAGAGAGAGCAAAAAATTGTGTGAGAGATCTTTGTTGTAAGTGTGTATCTTGGAGGAGCCAATGTGCAGCATTGAAGAGAGCTTTTCTCGTGGCAGAATTGCGCTTGGAAATAGGTAAATTCTACACTAGGAAATAGGAGTCAAGCCCTAAAGAATAGGGAGTCCTTTACACTAGGAACTAGGAAACCTGTGCACAAGGAAATAGGGACTATCCGAGTGCAAGAAAGTAGGAGCAAGGGTCTGTGTGTTTGCAAGGTCAGTCCAGCTAGGACAACATGAGGACAAGATTTTTTTCAGGGTGATAGTTTGAAGAGCAGAGCAGAACATTTCCTTGGATAGCAATATGTCGGTCCTAGGGCTAAGTTAAAATCACAGTTTAGAAGGAGCCTCAAATTTACGTGCATGGAAGAAGAAAATCATAGTAGTGTTGGAAGATAATGGGGTAGCAGAGTATTTCAAGTAGGTAATAGTGCCACCTCAAGATCCCCAATGGTTGACCCAGCATACTAAGAATGACACCAAGGCAAGAAGGATCATTCTATAGGGGGTCAGAGATCATATTATTCCTCATCTCAATGAGAAGAAGACAGTGTATGAGATGTTTAAATTTAAAGCCATCTTCAATTTGTTTCAAGCTTCCACTGATGTCACGAAGCTTTCTCTCAAAGAGAAGCTAAAAATTAAGCAGATGAGTAAAGATGAGCCCATCATCACATATCTTTCAAATTTCACTCAGGTTCAAGATGAGCTAGGTGGTATGGGCATCCTTCCACATGACCATGAACAAGAAGTATTTCAGCTACCTAAACGAGAAGGACATGTAATTTCAGATTGAGCTAGGAAATGGAGGTTCCTTATGACAAAGTCTGAAGCTGGATGCATTCTCCCATCATATTTCTAGAAGCACCATTATCAATAACCCATACATTCTCATTCTTGAAAGTCCCAGACAAAGCGGAAAATAAACTGCCATCCATTACTTCTAGCTTGGAAATGATCTTCAAAATGAAACCCTTGATGAATGTAGTGAGATTCCCAACAAACTTGAAACCCTTGTTTATAACCCTTGCCATAATGCCAACTAGGATGTGATCTTTAGGCTCTTTCTTGCACCTTAGCTCTGATATTATGTTGGAAAAATGTTTGAACGCGTTCAGGTCGCGTTCAACCTGGCTTGACCCTGATGAATGACTTTCGCGCCTTCAAACATTGTTCCGCACGTCCTGAACACTCGACCTAAACACGCCCGCCCTGAACGTTGTTCTGCACGAGTCCTGCGGAAGGACCCTGTGTAGTCACAACTTAGAAAATTTGATACGGGCGCCCTGAACCGAAATGACCCAACTCAAACACGTTTAGGCAGACCCCCTCAGCCGAAACGACCTGACCTGAACGCGTTTGGGCGGGTGCCCTCAATCAAAAATACCCAACCCGAACGGGTTTGGGCGGGCGCCCTCAAACGAAATGACACGGTGAGCCCGAAAAAACGAAGGCACAAGGGGTAAAATGGCAAACGGGCCACATGAACATGCACAAGGCACCCATGCGGTCACAACTTAGCAAATTTGATACGACCGCCCTCAAACGAAATGACTCGACCCGATCGTGTTTGGGCAGGCACCCTCACACGACGTGACACGACACGCATGACCAAACGAAGGAACAAGGGAGAAATGGGCAAACGGGCCATACAAACGTGCACAGGGCACCCGTGCGGTCACAACTTAGAAAATTTGATACGCGTGCCCTCAACCGAAACGACCTGACCCAAATGTGTCTAGGCGGGTGCCCTCAACCGAAACGATCCGACACGAACGCGTTTGGGTAGATGCCCTCAATTGAAACGACCCGAACCTAACGGGTTTGGGTGGGTGCCCTCAAACAAAACAACACGGTGCACCTGACCGAACGCGTCTTGGCAGGCGCCCTCAAATGAAATGACCCGACCCGAACGTGTTTGGGCACCCTGACACAGCGCGCCTGACCAAACGAAGGCACAAGGGAGAAAATGGAAAACAGACCGTACGAACGTGAAAAAAGCACTTGTGTGGTCACAACTTAGAAAATTTGATATGGCATTTCTCAAACAAAATTTAAAAAATAAATAAATTATTAAAGATATTTAAAAAAAAAAAAAAAACTAAACCAAATATTTTACTTTTTAACATCCACAATATTCCTCAACACTAAGAGCTCCGCCTACAACATTTCATGTCAACCCTTAATGTATCCCACCATATAATGGTGAACTATGAGATCAAACAACCCCTATCTATGGTAAAACAAAATTTCAAGATAAAACAAAAAGTTTTTGAGTGATGCATTAATTTAAATTTATTCTAGGTATTAAAACCTACATTCTCTATAGGCTTTTGAAATGCATAGTCACAATGTCTATAATTGTTTTTTTTTTACTTAAGTACATCATTGAATGTCATGTGTTTTCCGATATGTAGTAAATTAAATGCTACCCCAAACAAAAAGTACAAATCAAATTATTTAGCTTGAGAGTTGTAAGATAAACTTTATCATAGGCCATTAAATGTCGGTATTCCGACAGTTTTGTCCTCAACGTCACAAGACTGACGATTTCCTTAAACGTCGCAAGACTGACGACGGTCTCCTAAATGTCGCAATACTGACGGTTTGTCCTGTAACATTGGTATTCCGACGGTTTGTCATGTAATGTCGGTATTCCGACAATTGTCCTAAACGTCATTGTTCCGATGATACAAAAACGTCGCTAGAGCGACGGTTGTTGGCGGAACTTTAAAAATTGATCAAAATTGGGGAAATTTCCGATAATACGTCAAAAGTGTCGGAACTAAATTGTTGGAATTTTGACCAAATGTACTAGTGTGCCTTGCAAAATGGCCATAGCCGTGACAGTGCTTGCATTTAAATGGAAGCTGCTCATAATCCAGCTCCTGGATATGGGTCCAGTCAGAAACCGTTAGTTTGATAGCTTTAGGTAGCCCAACTTCCAAATCCACCTCGACACATATATGTGTGCATGAGTATTGATCCTTTCTCATTGCTTGATCAATATACTTTCTAAGGGTATTGCCAATGGTTTGGAGAGACTTTTGGTTCCAGCAATGCAATGGGAGATGTGGGTGGCTTACCCACAATAGAACAGTTGAAGGCACATATTGAGCATGATCTAAGTTAGGGGTCCATTTATTTAAGTATAGTCCCTTAGGACCCATAAAATATGGGCCATTCCTGAAGATGAGGCTCTGTCTTCCACATTCTCAAAAAAAAAAAAAAGTATCCTTTGCCTACGAAGTGGCATTTGATGCCTTCCGAGACTAAAGGAATCTAGTTCCTCTGCACCCAGTCTTCCCTAGCTTTGGGAGAGGGCTAGAGGCCTGTAAACTATCCAATGAGCCCTCTTTCAGCCAGGTTCAATGCAGATCGACAAGTTTCTTCGATTTGAAGGGCCACCGAAGGTATGCTATCCAGCTTCTTCATGGACATTTGCTGAGATCCAGTCAGACGGCACTTGTTGCTGGCTGCTATCAGTTTCTTGAATGCAAGGACTTCTAGAAGAGGAGGAAGGGGAGCCTCGGGTCCCCCTCCTGATTCCATGGCAGCTGGGAGGTCGCAGGTAGGTCATCTCACTCTCGACCTATCAGAGCACGCACTAGATGGTACAATAAAATCATCTAGTCATATATTTTAACCCTAGACTAAATTAGTCATTTTTAGTTCGGTCACTTAAAATTGATCAAATTTAGTAGTAATTCACTTGAAATAATTGTGGTGAATAACTTTTTTAGTCACCTAGTCTCTAATTTCATCATTTTCTACTAGTGCATCCTCTCGGAGAAATGTATGCCAGATGATTGGAAAATGGCTCCTCAGGAAGAAAGAATTCTCCAGGGCCTCCACCTAGTGCCTAGCATGGTCTCCCTAGCTTCTTGGAAAGCTATCCCTGACATAGGGGACACCATCAGGATCTTCAAACCTCCTCTAGAAGGATTCATCAAACTCAGCTTTGATGGAGCCTCGAAAGGCAATCCGGGGCAAGCAGGGGTTGGAGGGATTTTTTGAGATCATCATGGCACAACAAGATTCATATATGATGACTCCTGTGGCTTTGCCAGCAACATTGAAGCATAATTCATAGGAGTGCACCAAGGTATCCTCTCGGCCATCAGCCTAGGATACAAAAAGCTAGTAATCGAAGGAGACTCTCAGTTGGTTACGAACACTCTCAAAAAATTTAATCAAGGAATGAAGTGGGGCAAACTAAGCCAAAGATGGTGTACTTCTTCACATGTGCAGGGATTGGAGGATAAAAACAAGAAATTTGATTATATCATTATCACCCATGTAAGGAGGGAAGGAAACAAAGCAGCTGACCTCCTGGAAAATTGTGGTTGTGCTCACCTGAATGAACCTATTTAATTAATCATGCCTCCTAATCTCGAGGAAGAATGATGGATCCAGTTGCAGAGCATCAAAAAGCAGGATAGGTCAGAGGGTAGAGCTCACCCATAGTTCTCGGACTCAACTCCCCGATCGGGGTGTAGCGAATAAGATCAGCCCTCCCATTAGTGCTAATGGTAGTGTCCCTGGGGTTGAAGCCAACCACCTTCCACATGAGTTGCAAGGGCGGCAGGCTGTACTGTCACATGCAGCACGAGGTGAGGTAGTGGGACAGAGGCCTACGCATGGAGCTTAAAACAGGGTGGAGGAAGGCGTGGGGGTTTTGTTATGACGAAATAATTTGGTGCAGGCACGAAAACGGGATAACAAACCTCCATTGCACTTCCACCACGATGAAACTCAGGTATGTGCTTGGTTTCCTCTCCCTTGTTCATGCCATGTTTATGTTTTATGATTTGGGCCGGTCTCTATGGGAGCATAAGGTGATTAAGCTGGAATGGTATAGTCTTCTGCTGGGTAGGGGAGAGCGGAACCATTACGACTCTGGTTGGGGGAAGGTTGGGGTTCTTTTGGGTCTCTTCCTCTATGTCAGAGTAGGAATTGGGCATGGCCTCAACTTGCACCCGAGTGTGAGTCTGTCAGGTAAGGGATGCCAACAAGATGGAATGGTGAGGGGTCGAGCAATCCTGCCATGGTATAGAGTTAAGGAGCAGTTATGGGTTGTGTTTAGTTCAAAGGCTTTGCTAGTTTATACCACCTTGAGCTACTTTGGCTCAGTGTGAATGAGGAATGGGAGAGGGAATTCCACCCAGGCCTGAGCAATGGGCAGCGACGCCTCCTTTGTCAATTTCGAGGGTGGGAGGTATGACGAGAGAGAGGACACCAGAAGGGAGGTCAGGAGATTGAAGGAAGGCATGAGCTCTTTGGGTTATGGGGATAATTTATGGGGTGTGTGCAACCGTCAGGGACAAGGGGTGGCAGAAATTAAGCAGGGTATGAAGGCAATGGGTCTGCAGAGGGACGGGCAGGGGAGAAGTCCTGGGAAGAGGCCCCCGGGCCACCTTTCTTCTGATAACTGGGATGCATGGACCTTTGATCATTTTCATTATATGGAATTATGCCTTTTTTTTATTATGTGGATAGGTCACCTACCCGGAAACCTAGTCAAAGATTGTGGGATGGCATCCTCCAAGAGTCCTGCAGCTCACGAGCATTCCAAGAGCCCTGCAGCTTGAGGTCGTGGCTGGAAAGATAAAGGAAAGGCAGTAGAAGCCCAACCCAGCTCACCCTCGAGCAAGCCGAGAGGAAGGAGACCTGCAATCGATGTGATCTAAGAGGCAGCTAAAGCATACCACGAGAACACATTAGAGGAAATTCAAAAGCTCATTGAAAAAGGGAAGCTGACATAAATAGACATGCAGAGACAAAGATGGATACTAAGGAATGAAGAGGTTTAATACCATATTTGGGACAAACAAGGGGAAAACTAACATAATTCAAGCAGACACTGTATTTTTATTGGTTTATGAAGAGCATCCTTGGCAAAGCCTTGGAGTAGATCACTATGAGTCTGGTGAAATTATCTGAAGACTTCCTAGACTACAAGAGCGAGTTCGATAAGATCAAGTTCCAGTTGAGGAAAAGAGTTCAAAAAGATCCAGTTCGTATTGACGATGGATCTATGTAGTTCAATTTAGGGTTCTATTTAGTCCTAGATGGACCTTTTAAAATCTTTGATGGAGGGCATAAAAAATACCCTCACAAAGATACATTTTCAACCTTTGGAACAAAATTTCTTCCAAAAAAGAGTAACCCAACTCCATCGAATTCACTCTTATTTTATTTTGAAATTACAATAATATAAAAATATTTATCTTAATTGTCTTATTCATAAAATAAATAATTATGTAATATGGTTTTTTGTATTTATTTTCTCATGAGAATAATATAAAAAGTAAATAATTGAAATAAAATATTTAGAAAAAAATTACTTTGAATTTGTTGTATTTATGGTGCAAAATGAGATTAATATAAAAAGTAAATAATTGAAATAAAATATTTAGAAAACAATTATTTTGAATTTGTTGTATTTATGGTGCAAAATGAGAATAATATAAAAATTAAATAATTGAAATAAAATATTTAGAAAACAATTACTTTGAATTTTAGTTTTACATGTAAACATGACAAACAAATAAATATTATAAAATAAATATTTGTGAGTTTAGTTCTAATTTATATATTCATAATATAAATATTTGTAATTTTTTTATAGTTATGGTGACAATTCACATTAATAAATCCACTTGTACATGCCAACATGGCAAACACAAAGTTAACTACCCTACTTTATAGAACTTGACAATATAACATACACCACTTCTTTAAATATATGGTGATATACTCCACTTCCAATAAGATCAATAAAAAATTATTTCACTTTAACACCACATAGTAAGAATGGTGCTAACTTGTCCATCAAATATGGTGATTATATACTTCATTTTTAATATGATACATAAAAATTTACACCACATTAACACCACATAATGTAAGTGGTGCTAACTTATGGTGATATAATTCATTTTTAATATAATACATAAACATTTACACCACATTAACACCACATAACTTAAGTGGTGCTAACTTATGGTGATATACTTCATTTTTAATATAATACATAAACATTTACACCATATTAACACCACTTAACTTAAATGGTGCTAACTTATGGTGCTAAAAGAGAGCTTTTCTTGTTGTGAATTAATTATGATGAAATGAAATCCCTAAAAATTTAAAAGTTATCACATTAATAATATAATTTATTGCAATCATCTAGTTTTTATGTTAATATTTTAATTTAATTTAATAGCAATAGGAGGATGATCCATATTTAGGAGATTGATAAGGGCCCCTATCAAAATTCAAAGGACATGACCCAATTTTTTTAGAATCTCCAATTGAGAAATTTTTCCTTGTTTTTCATCAAGGGAAACCTAAACGTCAACCATTCATGTATAATAAAATAGAACTCAAGAATATACCCAATAGCATCTTATGAGCTTAGCTCCAACCAATACATAATCAAATCAACCACTCATATTTTCCATAGAATACGTTGACTTCTGCCTTATCAGAAAGTTCAAGGATATCTTCTATTGAAATCATTAGGGTAATTTTGAGGTAAAAAATATGCCTTAAAGTAAAATATTTACTAAAAAAATTAACTTTATGAAAACCAATAGAATTCAAGATAATGATGCCATCTTTAGAGGAAAATATTTTGGAGAGGAAAGAAGAATTTTTTTTTTTGTATTTTTATCTTATCTCCTTATAAGTTTACTCAAATGTCAAGTGTAGAGACCCATTGGATGTATAATTCAATTTCACATACAAAAATTACTCACTATGCATACTTTTGAGTAGACCTACATCGAAAAAAATTGAAAATACATGAAAACAACGTATTGAACATGTTTTTGTTCACACACACACACACACACACACACACACATATATATATATCGATCTGGGTCTACTCAGAAGTATGCATAGTGGGTACTTGTTGGATGTGGAATTTAATTCTACATCCAACACATGTCCATAGTTTAAATTTGAATAAAACTATAAGAAAATAAGTCAAAAATACAATAAAAATAGTTTATTTATTTTTCTTTAAAAATCATAACTTTTATTTTATTATCATAACTATTATTTTATTATTTTCCTTAATAAACCCATTTTAGATCTCAAAATTTACCTAATGATTTTCCCTGCAACCACCATTGTCTTTGTGCTTGTGAACACATTCAACCTTCCACCTCTAAGAGAAATAACCCTTACTAGTTGGATTTAGCTCATCTATAATTTGAGGGGAAGGAACAATGGATTTAGGGGATGGAGATGATATGGGGAATATCGAGGGTTGTGACTTAAGATCTGCAATAAAACTATTTGGTGATGATAGGTTGGCTTTAAAGAGATTACCCACACAGCTCTATGTCAAGATTCTCAAGGCTTTCGACATTGAATTTGATATAGGGATGCCATTTGTACGCTTGAAATGGACATGACTTCATAGGTGGCCTTATTGGTGCAAGGAATTAATAAATTGTTCATCTAATGGGAATATGTCAGTAGAGGGTGCCCTATTTTTGTCGTAGTCCACAAGGTCATGTTGCATTATTATACATGATAGTCCACCTTTATTAAACCTTGGATATCATGTCCACTGCCACGAGGATCTATCATGTGATCCCACACACTTAAACCTACAAAAGAACTTGTTGCGATCCAATTATGCCACCATCTCTAACTTCACAAGACCAAACCCCTACAAAAACATTAGCCACAGACATCCAAAAGACCATTCTAGAGTGCATGTAATTATTTTTTACATAAGCATATTTATTCATTAAAACATATTTATTTGTTGAGAATATGGCATGATGAATGGCATATGCATGTATTAGAGTTCCTATCAAGGTATGATGATACCAATATGTTTTCATGTTAACCACTAGAGTTTAGCATTGACCAATGCAATTTACAATGAATAATTTTGGAAACTAATTTTTTTTTTCAATATTAAAAAATAAATAAAAACAGTTTTTCAAACATTTAATTGGACCAAAATTTGAAAGTGTTATTATGCCTCTAGGCATGTCTAATTTGGAATAAGGCTTCCAATTTTTTAATTTACTTATCAATAATTATTAGATGAGTGATAGATATTTAGCCCGAACTATCTAGAATATTCTTGGTAGTATTCATAAATCAAAATTTGAGATGTATCTCTAAAGTAGTTATGTCTTTTTTTCTCTTTTAATTAAAGTGGTTAATTTTTAGTGGTGTTAATAAGCCATAGTATTAGCCCATGGTATTGTCTATTTACAGACTAAGAATCTTGATGATAAATAGGGATGAATCTCGAAGACACACACACACACATATATAGATATAATAATTTAGTTAATTTTTATGATTTTTTTAATTTTAAAAATATGAGATGTATCATATTATGGGTTAGTGTCTATCATAACTATCATTTAATTTATATGCTGGAGCTTTTGTAACTTATCCACAATATAATGTCATATAGATAAATAATTTACTCATTTTTACTATAAAAATGGAATAGTATTTATTTTTCCACTATAAAATTCCATGTAAATGATTAATTTACTCATTTTTAATATAAAACCAAAACATCTTTGCCCCTATAGGCGCTTTTGGCCAAACACAAACTTATATCAATTTGATGAAAATCTATTATTTTATTTAATTTAATCTCTATTTACCATTAACTCCTCCCCTTCCCCAAATTCTCTTAATTAATTTTATGAATTTATTCACTTTCTTAACCTATTTTTATATTGTTTTTACTCTTTCTTAATCTAATTCTAATTTACTTTATCTTTCATACTTATTTAACCTAATAATTTAATTTAATAACATTATTTTCATTCTTTAATATAAATAATTAACCTTTGTCTCGTTACTATCAATTTAACTATCGCCCAATGTATTAATTTTAATATGTATATAACTAGCCCTTATCTCATTAATATTCATATTAGTTTGACAAAATTTATTTATTTATTATTATTATTTGATCCCTCGTTCCATTTTACTTTTCATTCTCAAATTATATTAATTAATTCATTCAATTGATCATTATTAATAAATATAGGCTCATCATCTTCACACTCCTTAATGGCCATATCTTTTATATCTATATTATTAGTCTATCATTCTTCTCAACATCAATTTAAGACTTTTGTTAGTGAAGATGGGTGAATTGTTCGTCAAAATGGGTGAATTGTTTGCCAGAAGCATCAGACACCTCAACAAGTCTACACAATATTCCAAAAGAAGTTCTCAACATAATAAAAGAAAAAATAAAATTAATAATTATAATTATTAATATTATTAATATTATTAATACTTTATGATTCAACAATGAAGATAGTTTATTTTGTAGGGACAGAGAAGCTCTCCTTTGGTTTCATATAGTTCCATTTTGAAATTTGAATCTAGCCTCCCGAGAGTTCAAGAAGTTTCTTCTCTCAATGTTCCTTTGGATGAGGAAGCTTTCAACCGTGAGAATTTTTTTTTGGAGCAAAGTTTGGTTTGCAGGTTTAATGGATTTTGGCCACGGTTGACGAATTTGTATAAATGGATCTATGAGACATGGAAACCTCATTTAACATATAACTTGAATATCTATCCCATGGGTGATAGTTTTTTTTTTTTTTCAACAATATTGAGGACAAGAAGGCCATTTGTGAATCCAATCCATGGTTCTAGGGTAGTCTCAGTCTCTTCATGCAACCATGGTCTCCCTTCTTTGATCTAGTAATGGCATCAATCTCCACAACTCAAGTTTGGGTAAGGCTTTTGAACCTACCCTTACATCTTTAGAATCTTCAATCATTATCCTCTATTGGGAACACTCTTGGAAAGTTTTGTTGTTGCAACCCAAATAAAAGATATTATTATAAAACTACCTATGCTCGAATTTTCGGGGATATGGACTTCAATAAGGAACTCTTGGAAAGTTTTTTTGTTGCAACCCAGATACAAGAAATTATTATAAAACTACATATGCTCGAATTTTTGTGGAGATGGACATCAATAAGGGTTTTCCCGCTAAGATCAATACAATGACATCCCCAATTTATTTTTGGGTTCAAAATCTCGACTACAAAAATGTTTCATTCTAGTGTAGATGTGTTATGAAATGGGGCATGTAATAAAAAACCACCCCAAGCATTAGAGCAACAAATATCGAAAAAATATCGAAGGTTTAATTAGTGGGAAGGAGCTCAGAAAGATCATTATATGGCATACAAAGAGGAAGTGTCTCAAGATGAGAAAGAACCATAAGATAAACTGGAAACTGATACTGCCAAAGAAATGCATCAGAGGCAACAAAATTCAATTAGGAAAAATTGCATGTTAGTTAAGATTCTTTGGAATTAGTGAAAGTGAAAAAGAAACAAATCCTTGTGGAAAACGGATCCCCTCTAATGTTGGAAAGGAGACTTCTTAGGAAGATGAGATGAATGATGAAGATTTCAAGAACGTCAATGTGCACTTTCTGAAGAATGAACCATCAAAATCTCCAAAAAAACATAGACTGGACTCAAGTTGGGATGAAAGGAAAAATTATTTTTTCCAAGAAACACAAGAAGATATTCTAAATCAAAACAAAATTAGTGAATAATGGAATGTAACCGTGTTTGGATATTGGAGGTTTTTTGGAAAAAAATAAGTTGGCAAAGCACTGAAATTTTTGTGTCATGGGAAAGTCACTTGAGGGTTTAGATTGATCCTTCATGCTCATTTTCAAACTTCCAAGGAAGATTAGAATGTCTAAAGGTTATGGCCTTGTGTAACACACATCGATAACTTCACATGGAAATGCAAGGAGTTAAAATTTTTTATACAAGTTACCCACGGGTAACTATCCAAATCACTATTAAACATTCCCTACTCACCATTAGATAGAATGATCACCAGTTCATAGTGTAACCTTAGTATAAGAATAGTAAATTGCTTAACCATTAACAACCTCTATTGTCGTACATTAACATAAAACTGTATGATGTAACCTTGCATTCATTTCATTATTCATGTAGTCATCACATACTTGACATTTTTAACATCACAAAAAGAAAGGAATGAACATCATCAATTTGACACAATAATCAATCACATCATTGAACACCAATATACCCTGGAAACCCCGTAGGGTGAAAACCAACAAACATTTAATTTTATTATTAAACGCTCATGAGGGTGTTCAGCCCTCACTCAATGGCTTATAAGGGAGATCATCCCTTAACCATTGTTATAAATCTTACAAGGAAATCTATAATTATCTAGCTTAAAGCCATTACAATAATTATGATAGCATTTACTCACTAATCTTCTTATCTTCATATCTTCATATCTTGGTGGCATGGATGTATCTACAATGGACCATCGTACATTAGATCATCTTGTAGCTCGCACTCATCTGCATGAACCATAATCATTTACCTGCCACCATGTTAAGCATAATATTTCCTTTGTACAAGTCACCATCATTCCCTGCTAATGTTGCCTTCAACATACATTGATGTCAAGATTCATAAAGTATTAATCAACCATTTCATAGATCTATACTAGAGAAGCTTCTCCATCTACTCATGTATATTCATGACATGAAAGTAAAATATCTTGACATGCTTCCTTTAACAGCACATACTGCATATGTGCTAGTTATAAGTCATCACATTAACTAATGTTCCCCTCGTGTAAGCACACGTTCCTGCAAGACAATAGCTACATCTCCCAAGCATTTCTTTAAAGAAACTGATACATTAGTTACGATCTTTGTGCATGCGATTTACATAAATTTAATCAAAATAACTAACCCTTAAGCTATTACTTTTGGTGCATGAAAGGAAAACTAACATAACAAATGTTGTTCCCATGCATGCAAATGCATATAGATTCCAGAAGAGTCTTCCCTAAGGAATGCTTAACACAACAGAGCACATAGCTTCCAAAATATTCTTCCCAAAGGAATGCTTAACACAAGAGAGCATGCAAACACAAGTTTTATTTTTGTAACACTAATTTAAATAAGAATACAAATACATGTCTTCTTTTTCAAAGATTATACTAACAATCCTTTCCAATGTAGTCTAACACAACATGCTATCTTTTCCCACATAAAATATGTATATTCTTTCCAACGAAAGCTAATACAAATATTTCATACATATGCATGATCTTATTCCAAATGAAACTAACATAATAGTTATGATAGCACAAAGTACTCACAAATAATTCTTCCTAAAGAAACATTATAACTCAATATTTCTTCTATCCATACAAAGAATATATCTCTATAACACAATGACTATTCTTTACGCATGTGATATCTTATCATAATAACTCTTCTTTAATGTACGTAACACGTAACACAATCACTATTCTTTGTGCATGAAAGAGCTTATCATAACAACTCTTCTTTAATGTACGTAAGACATATTCCCTTCTTGGAATTACCCCATCATTAACTATTCTTTTCTTGTAAACAAATACATAATTCCTCCTCAAAAGGAAGTCAATAACCTAGTTTCGTTGTCTTTCTACATGTAGCTTCTCCCAAAGGAAAGAATGTAGTTCCTCCCAAAGGAAAACTAATAGCATAGTTGATCCCCTTATGCATACGAGTTATGTTTCTTTTCCAAAAGAGGGCTATTTACTATAACAATTATTTTCCAAAAAGTAATTATTATTTTCATATTCTCAAGAAGTCATTATTTTCAGGTAAGAAACATATATAAAATAACATAATATTTTACCAAGAAGTAATTATTATTATTCTTCCCAAGAAACACTTATGAGAAACTATTATGGGTTCTTCATGAATTTTCTTCCAAGAAAACTCATTAACTTATATCCCAATCCATGAAATATATTCAAGAATTACTCTCTTAAATATATATTCATTTTCAAGAAAATAACTTGAATTTCATTATCATTTCATACACATGTACCAAATCCCTTTCAAAATAAAACAAGCACCCTATATTTTTACATAAGATGCATATATATATATATATAGACAAGCTAACTTACTTATCTTTTACTTTGTTTAAGCTATACAATGAATTTAATATGCATCTTTTTCAATACCATAATAATGTTTGTATGCAAACTATTCTTATAAGAAAAGAAAGATAAGAATACTTATCTCTTGAAACACAGATTAGAGATCTGTTGCCTTCCTTCACGAACACGCATTTTAGGTTTAGATTAACATTATTGCAGCCATTAAAAATACACAAACAGAGTTACTTATCTTTTTAACATTTGACTCCTTGCATCCATCGTCCATCCGTCAAAGTAGAAGTTTCTCTTAATTTCCAGTGCAGCTCGATATTCATATGATCTTCCTTCCATTTTCTGTTGTATTCTGCTTTCCTTTTGGGCATGGCCATAGTTCTTTAAAAACTGAGAGGTTAAACAAAACATCCAATGGTTCCTTTGAACTTTCGCAGACTGCCCTAATGACTACCAAAAGAAATACAAAGCCCAAAGATCTCTCTTCAAAGCTCTTCGCCCTGCTGTAATATTCTTTTAATTTTGTGCATGCAGAGGATACTTAAAAGTCGAGAGATTAGGAATCACATGTAACAACTCCTTGCTCCTTTAAAATTTGTGCACTTTCCAAAATTCTCCTGGTTGTAATATCAAAAGGCTATCACCCTGTCCTCTCTCATTATCGCATTTATGTAAAAAGAATAAGGTTACTATTCAGTAGTTTCACCTTACCGAACCCTAACTACCTTATGAAAACAAACTCCATTAAATTAATAATATTTTTTTATTAATCCCACGTCTAGTTACGTGGTTTTAGGGATGTTACATACTCCCCCCTTAAGAAAACACCGTCCTCGATGTGCTTCTCCCACTGAAACTTAAACTTATACTCGTGATATAATAATATAAACAATCCAAGGGGGGTCCTTCCCCTTCACAATGAAACACTTTTTTTTTCCTTAAATGACATTAATTGAAACAATAATGTTTTTATCCATAGTCATAAGCATGTATAGCTCAAAAAATATTCCATTTCCATTTTTTAACTACTTATCCATTATTCAATTCATAAAAATATAGAAAAATCTATATACCAACTTACCATTACTTACCAATTACTATTGGAAGTAATGATGAATTTTACACAAGCTCCCTGAGAATGGTTGAACAACCCATCAACACTCCATGAAAAGATCCTGTAATGTATGACTAACAAATTCGATCACATTAGTCACATAGTTTCAATCAAATGAAATACTTGCAACTATCAAACATTCATGCAATATCAAGAGATGTTTTAATCAGAGTACTTCCACAAGTACTCAGAGAGCACCAACCCTCTAATAAATGCATCATGTGCACACTGTAGAAATTATATACAAGATGCATGTATATATCTAGATTCTCCTGATCTAACAATATTTATCTTCTTGCTAAATACAGAATCCTTCCATTGTTAATCTTTTGTGGAAATTAAAATCAATTGCAAACACATGAAGAAATAAAAACAATCGCACATAACACAGTTGTTTAACAAGAAAGCCTGAAGCTGAAAACCCCAACTATCATATATTATGTATCATGGAGATCATGTAACAATATCATACAAAGCTTAGTACATCAAGCTCTCAGTACAATCAATCGTCACACACTAACAAGAAGAAATCTACAAATCCATGCACCGATTTCTTGCCACCTGATAGCCTGCCTGCACAGCGCAATCCCTACTGAAGAATAGCTCTGAATGAATTTGAATTACCCTTGATTGCACTGCGCAATCCTCATTGGCAACTCCAATGTGTGTGTGGTGCAATCAATGCATCACTATATTCACAACAGATAGTCCATCTTTCCCTTTCACC
This sequence comes from Pinus albicaulis, assembly GCA_034641835.2. NCBI lineage: Eukaryota > Viridiplantae > Streptophyta > Pinopsida > Pinales > Pinaceae > Pinus > Pinus albicaulis. The sequence continues at coordinate 504,766 of JAXQQM020065194.1, forward strand.
TATCTCTCCACTGGGTATCCACTGGAACTGACATGCACTGTAGTTAACTGTTGTATTGTTCATTTGATTAATGAGTTATTATTTTTGAATGAATTAAATAATTAATTCACTCCACTCTCACTAGTGTATCATTCAGTTAGACTAGATACAACTAGCTCAACTGAGTTTAACTCCATTAACTGAGTTAAACTGAATAACAACTCCATGAACTACTCTTCCAACTTTGTCATAACTTTTCCACTTCAGTTCTAACTAATTCCTCCATGCATGAACCACCAGTAAACCCTAGGAATTGCGTAATTCCTTTAGCCCACTGATTTTCCAAATCTGTACACTGAAATTAAGTGATCCAAGAGAGTAAGTTGTTGTTTATTATCGGATTATTATTAAGAGAAAATAATAATCGACACTTCTATTTTTAGATCAACGATCTATAAATAGACTTCGCCCAATATTCTAAAAATAGAATTTCATCTATTTTTCCAACTTGACCAACCATCCACAAATAGCATCCTGCAACTTCTGAAATATGATCACCATGTCTAAAAATAGACTTGCGCCAAAAATAGCCTATGGGCCCACTTAGTGAAGGTGACTCATTTTCACTAAGCTCATCATCTTGTTGAATCTCAACACTCCCTCTCAACAAGATAGGGATTATCCTTCACCCCGATCCTGCCTCTATGGTTTTAGGATTTTCTCCTGCCGAGCGGCTTCATCAGAATATCTGCATCCTGATCCTCCGTAGGAATGTACTAAAGCAACATGATCTTCCACTACACATAATCTCTGATATGATGATAACGGATATCAATATGTTTAGATCTATCATGAAACACATGATTAATAAAGATTTTAATGCAACTCTGATTATCACAATGTATCATTGTAAGATCTAAATGCGAACCAAACAAACCAACCAGGATCTTCCTCATCCAGATAGCCTCACATGTAGCTTGACTTGCTGCCATGTATTCTTCTTCCGTTGAACTGAGTGCCACAGATCTTTGTTTCCTGTTGTACCAAGAAACTGTCGTAGATCCGATACTGAAAATCCCTCCTGATGTGCTCTTTCTGTCTGTTGAGCTGCCTGCCCAATCTGCATCCATGAAGCCATGCAACTTCACCTCATCCATCTGTCTGTACCATAAGCCATACTCAGATGTGCCCTTGAGATATCTCAGGACATGCTTGCCTGCCTTCCAAAAGAGCTTGGTAGGCTTAACCATCACTTGTGAAAGTTGGTTCACCGCATAGCATATGTCCGGTCTTGTATTAACTAAATACATGAGCGAACCCACAAACTGTCGATAAAAAGTGGCATCCACTACCTCTGTCGATGTAGCATCCTCTTTCCTCCAATTTCTTGGAAAAGGAGTGTCGATAGGCTTGCATCCTTGCATGTGAAACTTCTCTAGTATCTCCCGGGCATACTTGCCTTGAGACACAAACAGTTCACCTTTCCGCTGCCATATTTCCAATCCAAGGAAATAATGAAGGAGGCCCAAATCCTTCATCTCAAACTCCTTTGCAAGATCTGCCTTGCATGAGTGTATCAAATGCTCATCACTCGTTAGTATTAAATCATCAACATAAATAAAAATGATTAAAATCTTACCCTCCACCACAATTTGGTATAGGTTTGCATCTGCCTCACTCTTTGTGAAGCCAAGTCCAGTGAAATAGCTGTCAATCCATGTGTACCAAGCACGTGGTGCTTGCTTCAGCCCATATAGCGCTCTTTTGAGTCTGCACACATGTGACTCGCTGCTGAAGATCTCAAATCCTTTAGGTTGCTCAATGTACACCTCTTCCTCAATGATCCCATTAAGGAATGCAGTCTTCACATCCATCTGATGAATGTGCCAACCCATCTGCGCTGAGAGAGAAAGGATGGTACTTATGGAAGAATACCATGCGACAGGAGAAAAGGTTTATTCATAATCAATCCCCTCGATCTATGATAAGCCCCGAGCAACAAATTTTTCCTTATACTTCTCAACGCTCCAATCAGTAGCTTGCTTTACCTTGTAGATCCATCTTGATCCTACAACTGATTTTCCCACCGGCCTTGGAACAATCTCCCAAGCACTGTTTCTAACAATGGAGTCATACTCCTCCACCATGGCATCTACCCATGTGGGCTCCTGCACTTCTTCTTCAAAAGAAGATGGCTCTGTCACGATACACTTGCTCATAAGAGCCATGTATCGATCGCAGGTTAGGTGATTGTCTGTGTACGTATTGCTATGATGTAGGGACTTACATTACGTGCCACATCAAGCTTCGAGTCTCTCGGCCCTGTGGTATGCTTTCTGCCTTGTCTGATGTTTGGTTCTACATGAGTGGACTCCTCCACTCCATGAATCTCCTCCTGTGGCTGATCCACATCTAGAGGCTCATCTTTGGGAACAAGAAGTTTCTCCTCTGCATGCAAGTGTAGCTACCTCTCAAGCGACAACTTCATGGCTTTCACCTCATTGAATTGTATATCCCATCGCACCACAGTCATCCGACTATCTGGAAAATACACACGATAATTATGGGGTGTTTCTGTGTACCCCACAAATATCCCAACTTTTGCAGTCGACTCCAGCTTCTTCCTAGCGTCCTTTGTCACATGAATGTAAACAGATGAGCCAAAAATATTAAAATGAGAAATGTTAGGCATCTTACCAGTAAAAGCTTCTTCAGGTGTACTCATGCCAAGTACTCTATGAGGACAACGGTTTGTCACATAAACCGCAGTGTTGCATGCTTCCACCCACAAGTGCATCGGTAGGCCCTGGTCATGCAGCATCGCTTGTGCAGCACCCACGATCCTTCTGTTCTTCCTCTCCGCGACCCCATTCTATTGTGGGTTATGAGGCACTATGAGTTCTCTTCGAATTACTTCTTTGCTACAGAAGTCTTTGAATTAGCCCGAGATGTATTATCCACCATTATCGCTCCGTAGAGCTTTCACTTGCTTCCCCGACTCCTTCTCCACCAATTCTTTAAACTCATATAACTTTTATAATGTTTCACTCTTCTTCTGCATGAAGAAGATCCGGCATCTACAAGAATATTCATCAACAAATATAACATAATACCTGTGTTTTTCTGTTTAAGCAACCGAGAAAGGTCCACACACGTCTGTGTGAATTCTCTCCAGGATCACCGAAGCATGGTTCTCCTTCTCATGAAAGGTGGTCTTCAAAAAATTACCCATAGTACATCCCTTGCACTGATCTGACTACACAAGAGTACCCTTGGGAATTCCAGTAGAAATCTGCTGCAAAATATTCAAAGCACCATGGTGAAGATGGCCCAATATCCTGTGCCATAATTCGCCCTCATCCCGGCTCACCACTTCTGCTTTGCACACCATTGCAGCGCAGCCATCTACCTCCAGCTTGTAGAGATTCTTAACTCGAATCCCTATCTTCTTGGTTTGACCCATTGTTTTATGTCAAAGGAAGGTTTTTCCCTCATTGAAAACAACATCATAACCTTTGTCTTCCAACATTGCGACCGAGACCAAGTTCTTCTTTAGACCTAGAACATGCATAACATCTTTCAACAAGAATGGATTACCGGGCTCCCTCTCAAAGGTAATGGTCCCAATGTCGGTCGCATTGTATCAACCATCGTCGCCCATCTCTATATGCATTTGAAGGTCCTTCTCCTCCAAGTCACTAAACAACTCCTTGTCTCTCGTCATATGGAAAGACGCACCACTATCAAGATATCACACCGATCCCATATAGCTTGAAACTAAGTATGCGATCAAAGAGAAATCAATTTAAAATTGTGAGGCTAAGGCCTCTCCAGTTGCAGCTTCAACAACCTTCTTGTTCTTCTTCTTTTGTGGGAAGTTAGTGGGAAAATGCCCATGTTCATGACAGTGAAAACACTTCACCTTGGACAAGTCCTACTTCTTGCCTTTAGCTTCATATTTTGAAGGAAATTTCTTCCCCTTCCCTTTCCTTACTTTGGCAGCCAAAGTGCAATTCTTTTCATCTTCATTCTTCGATGAAGAGCCATCCTTGGTACCTCACCTTATCTCCTCCTGCACAAGATCCGACCAAAGTCACTCCCATCCTGGCAGTTTCTCCCGTCCATTAACAGAGTATTCGTAGCTATGCCAACTCTTTGGAAGCCCAAGGAGAGCCAAGCTCACTGAGTCTTAATCATCAACAATAATCCCCACACTTCCCAGTTCATCTTTATAGTGGACAAACTTCATGAGATATTTTGGAATACTGTCGCCCTTCTCCATTTTTATTTTTCTGAGCTTATCTTTCAGTGCCAACTTCCTCTGGTCGCTGCTTCTTTGGAAAAAATCTGTCAAAGCCTTCCACATTAATAGTGGAGGGGATTTCTCATGAAGGCTGGACACAATATTGTCCTTCACACCTTCCAAAAAAATTCTTCTTGTCTTTTCTATCTTCTTTTGCCATGCGTCAAGTAATGCAGCATCGCTAGATCTCGGCTTAGGAACATCGCTATCGATGAACTCCTTCAGTCCATTATCCTCCAGCACCACCTCCATCCTATCCTTCTAGGCTATGTAATTCAAGCTTCCATCAAGGGCATACTCCAATCGTAACCCATTGAAAGACATTTCAATGTATACTCAACAGTCGCACCAAGAATTTTCTGCAGCAAATTCGAATTGTACACCAACACAAACTCAACAATTCTTCACAATTACAATCTTCAAGAATTAACACTGCTCTGATACCATGTAGAAAATTTATAACACAGCTCTGATACCATGTAGAAATTATATACAAGATGCATGCATATATCCAAATTCTCCTGATCTAACAATATTTATCTTCTTGCTAAATACATAATCCTTCCACTGTTAATCTTTTGCGGAAATTAAAATCAATTGCAAACACATGAAGCAATAAAAACAATCGCACATAACACAGATGTTTAACGGGAAAGCTTGAAGCTGAAAACCCCAACTATCATATATTATGTATCATGGAGATCATGTAACAATCTCATAAAAATCTTAGTACATCAAGCTCTCAGTACAATCAATCGTCACACACTAATCAGAAGAAATTTGGAAATCCATGCACTGATTTCTTGCCACCTGCTAGCCTGCCTCCACTGCGTAATCCCTGCTGAAGAATAGCTCTGAATGAATTCAAATTACCCTTTCATTGACTACGCAATCCTCATTGGAAACTCCAATGTGTGTGTGGTGCAATCAATGCATCACTATAGTCACAACATATAGTCCATCTTTCCCTTTCACCTATCTCTCCACTGGATCTCCACTGGAAATGCCATGCACTGTAGTTAATTGTTGTATTTTTTAGTTGATTAATGAGTTATTATTTGTGAATTAATTAACTAATTAATTCACTCCACTCTCGCTAGTGTATCATTCAGTTAGACTAGATACAACTAGCTCAACTGAGTTTAACTCCAATACTTGAGTTAAATTGAATAACAACTCCATGAACTACTCTTCCAACTCTGTCATAACTTTTCCACTTCAGTTCTAACTGAGTCCTCCATGCCTGAACCACTAGTAAACCCTAGGAATTGCGTAATTCCTTCAGCCCACTGATTTTCCAAATCTATGCACTGAAATTAAGTGCTCCAAGAGAATAAGTTGTTTTTTATTGTCGGATTATTATTAAGAGCCAATAATAATCGACACTTCTATTTTTATATCCACGATCTATAAATAGACTTCACCCAATATTCTAAAAATATAATTTCATCTATTTTTCCAACTTGACCAACCATCCACAAATAGCATCCTGCAACTTCTGAAATATGATCACCATGTCTAGAAATAGACATAGTCTAAAAATAGACTTGCACCAAAAATAGCCTGCGGGCCCACTTAGTGAAGGCGACTCATTTTCACTAAGCTCATCATCTTGTTGAATCTCAACACACATTGTCTTAGCTCCTGCTAAAGACATTCACACAATACTTATAAAAGTACTCAGAAAGCACCTAGCTCTCTAATCATACAAATGGCCAATCAATGCACCAAGTGCAAATTGTCCTAGCCACTGCTAAGACATTCAAAAGATTAGTAATACAATAAAAAGGAACTTATACTTTCTGTAATTCCTTTCCAAGCACTAGGCTCCTTTCCTATCAATATCTACATAAGATATTTACACAATCATATAAAAATTCATTTTATTATAACACATAACTAATTACTAACTTTTTCCGCTATGAGAACCACAATGGTAAAAAAAATGCTCCTCCCAGCCAATGGGAGTTGGTTTCAACAACCAAATTGAGTCATTTTCACATCCACACAGTTGTTTGACAAAAAACCATACTAGGTCCAGTATGGAATTCCACTAGAAAACCATCTCGAGAATTCTAGTGACCACTCAAGGTCCAATTTAGGATTCCTCTTGGCAACATCATGTCTTTTCCTCTGACAACATCCCATCTATGAGGAATTTTGGACCTCCTCCAACAGGCTCCAAAATCAATAGAATTGCCTCAGGTTTTCCCCTCTTCACCATCTTGGCCAACTCTTTTCCCTTACTAAGATCATATATCTCTAGGGAGAGGAAATCCAGGTAGGTAAGCGCCATCAACCTCTCCAGGCAGGCAACCACCATCAACCCGAGGCCTTCTAGCCTTCCTCAATTGTTCACAACTGTCTGGCATGTTAAATTTCTCTTTTAGCATTGTTTCCTATAGTAAATTACATAATGAACTATATGCACATTATACATAAAGAAAAGGAAACTTTATGTACATCGTACATCATACCTGGCCCTCCACATGGGTCCAATGATATTTAGATTAATAGGGAACATGAATAACATACATGTGTTATACATTATTATTTCTCAAATAACACAATCATGCACATTACAACATGATACCATGTGTTATACATTATTATTTCCTGATTAACAAAATAATGCACATTATAACAGGATCCTTTATCAATTACCGTTGCAATTTTCACTACAATATTTGACTTTCATAGGTTTTTCTTGTTTCCATTAAGCTAACCATGCTTAATCTCATCAACGACACTAATCATAAATATGCATTGTTAAAAAAAAATATTCACTTTTAAAATAATTTTAGTTTCATGCATACAATGTTGTCATGCATATAATTATGTACAAATATTCATTATTGTGTATATATCAATAATGGTTAGGGTAACAGTCCCACGGGTAACAATCCAATATTTCCAAATCCAATAGTGTATTGTTACCAACAGTCTGACACATGAAGTAAATACTTGTTCACAACTTGCAATAATCTTTAATCAAAACCAATTCATGCATATAGGTTTTATTAGTTAGTCATACAACACTAACTAATCAATGCCACTGATAATCTTAATGCAGCCATGACATGACTCATTCATCAACTAGCCATATAGTCAAGTCTCACTACTTGATTCATTATGTATTTTAACATCTAAAAGGCTTCATACAATTTCTTTTTAAAACACTCTATCATCCTCTTCAAGGACTTTCACCATCTTTTGTATTCATGCATTATTTTCACACACCATCACTATACACATTCCTCTTTTTTCAAGTAGTGCATGGTAACTTTAGTTATGTTCATTAAATGTATGCGTAATATGTCATATACCCAATTGTTAATAAACAACTCTCACTTTTACTAGTGAGTACTCAGGTTGTTCATAAGTACAAAGAAGGTTTTATTTTTTTTATCCTCAACAAGATTCCAATATTATGAAAACCGTTTTACAAAAACATTTATTACTAATTACTCTTCAATGTAGTTATAAGCATGAATCACACATCTCATTTCAAAAGTATACTACTGCATATATCAATCAATATGTATATTTCTAGAACCATATATCAATCATTATGTAGATCGCTAGAATCATACCTTAACTGATGTCCATTAGTAGCATACCTAAATTTTCTTTCCGCTTAACAAATCCCAAAGGCGCCAGTGCGACAACCCTTAGCTCTGATACCACTTGTAACATACACAGATAACTTCACATGGAAATGCAAGGAGTTAAAAAAATTTATACAAGTTACCCACGGGTAACTATCCATATCACTATTAAATATTCCTTACTCACCATTAGATAGAATGTTCACCAATTCATAGTGTAACCTTAGTATAGGAATAGTAAGTTGCTTAACCATTAACAACCTCTATTGTAGTACATTAACATAAAATTGTATGATGTAACCTTGCATTCATTTCATTATTCATGTAGTCATCACATACTTGACATTTTGAACATCAAAACAAGAAAGGAATGAACATCATCAATTTGACACAATAATCAATCACATCATTGAACAGCAATATACCCTAGAAACCCCATAGGGTGAAAACCAAAAAATGTTTATTTTTATTATTAAACGCTCGTGAGGGTGTTCAGCCCTCACTCAATGGCTTATAAGGGAGATCATCCCTTAACCATTGTTATAAAACTTACAAGGAAATCTACAATTATCTAGCTTAAATCAATTACAATAATTATGATAACATTTACCCACTAATCTTCTTATCTTCATATCTTCATATCTTGGTGGCATGGATGTACCTATAATAGACCATCGTACATTAGATCATCTTGCATCTCGCACTCATCTGCATGAACCATAATCATTTACCTGCCACCATGTTAAGCATAATATTTCCTTTGTAAAAGTCACCATCATTCCCTGCTAATGTTGCCTTCAACATACATTGATGTCCAGATTCATAAAGTATTAATCAACCATTTTATAAAACTATAATAGAGAAGCTTCTCCATCTACTCATGTATATTCATGACATGAAAGTAAAATATCTTGACATGCTTCCTTTAACAACACATACTGCATATGTGCTAGTTATAATTTATCACATTAACTAATGTTTCCCTCGCATAAGCACACATTCCTGCAATAAAATATATACATCTCCCAAGCATTTCTTTAAATAAAATGATACATCAGTTACAATCTTCGCGCATGCGATTTACATAAATTTAATCAAAATAACTAACCCTTAAGCTATTACTTTTGGTGCATGAAAGGAAATCTAACATAACAGATGTTGTTCCCATGCATGCAACTGCATATAGATTCCAAAAGATTCTTACCAAAGGAATGTTTAACACAACAGAGCACATAGCTTCCAAAAGAGTCTTCCCAAAGGAATGCTTAACACAAGAGAGCATGCAAACGCAAGTTTTCTTTCTGTAACACTAATGTAAATAAGCATACAAATACATGTCTTCTTTTTCAAAGATTATACTAACAGACCTTTCCAATGTAGTCTAACACAACATGCTATCTTTTCCCACATACAAATATGTATATTCTTTCCAACGAAAGCTAATACAAATATTGCATACATATGCATGATCTTATTCCAAATGAAACTAACATAATAGTTATGATAGCACAAAGTACTCACAAATAATTCTTCCTAAAGAAACATTATAACTCAATATTTCTTCTATCCATGCAAAGAATATATCTCTATAACACAATGACTATTACAACTCTTCTTTAATGTACGTAAGACATATTCCCTTCTTGGAATTACCCCATCATTAACTATTCTTTTCTTGTAAACAAATACATAATTCCTCCTCAAAATGAAGTCAATATAACCTAGTTTCTTTGTCTTTCTACATGTCGCTTCTCCCAAAGGAAAACATGTAGTTTCTCCCAAAGGAAAACTAATATCATAGTTGATCCCCTTATGAATACAAGTTATGTTTCTTTTCCAAAAAGTATCTTTTCCAAAAGAGGGCTATTTACCATAACAATTATTTTCCAAAAAGTAATTATTATTTTCATATTCTCAAGAAGTCATTCTTTTCAAGTAAGAAACATATATAAAACAACATCATATTTTTCCAAGAAGTAATTATTATGATTCCTCCCAAGAAACAATTATGAGAAAATATTATGGGTTCTTCATGACTTTTATTCCGAGAAACCTCATTAACTTATCTCCCAATCCATGAAATATATTCAGGAATTACCCTCTTAAATCTATATTCATTTTCAAGAAAATAACTTGGATTTCATTATCATTTCATACACATGTACCAAATCCCTTTCAAAATAAAACAAACATCCTATATTTTTACATAATATATATATATATATATATAGACAAGCTAACTTACTTATCTTTTACTTTTCTTAAGCTATACAATGAATTTAATATGCATATTTCTCAATACCATAATAATGTTTGTATGCAAACTATTCTTTCAAAAAAATAAAGATAAGAATACTTATCTCTTGAAACACATTGGTCAAACATGGATTAGGGATGTGTTGCCTTCCTTCACGGACGCGCATTTCAGGTTTAGTTTAACATTATTGCAGCCATTAAAAATCCACAAACAGTGTTACTTATCTTTTTAACATTTGACTCCTTGCATCCATCAAGGTGGAAGCTTCTCTTAATTTCTAGTGCAGCTCGATATTCATATGATCTTCCTTCCATTTTCTGTTATATTCCGCTTTCCTTTTGGGCACGGCCAGAGTTCTTTAAAAATTGAGAGGTTAAACATGACATCCAATGACTCTTTTGAACTTTCGCAGACTGCCCTAACGACTACCGAAAGAAATACAAAGCCCAAATCTCTCTGCCCTGTTGTAATATTCTTTTAATTTTGTGCATGCAGAGGATATATAAAAGCCGAGAGATTAGGAATCGCATGTAACAACTCCTTGCTCCTTTAAACTTTATGCACTTTCCAAAATTCTCCTGGTTGTAATATCAAAAGGTGGTCACCCTGTCCTCTCTCATTATCACATTTATGTAAAAAGAATAAGGTTACTATTCAGTAGTTTCATTTTACCGAACCCTAACTACCTTATGAAAACCAACTCCATTAAATTAATAATATTTTTTTATTAATCTCACATCTAGTTACTTGGTTTTAGGATGTTACACCTTGTAATCCAGTTTTTTTTAATAATACAAATCTCTACCCTTTTCATTTAAAAAATATATTAATATTATTAATAATTAAACCAACCAAATTTTTTAATAATAGAAATCTCTACTTGTTTCATTTTAAAAAATTATTAATATTATTAATAATTAAACCAACCTAAATGCATCTTAACCAAGTGTGAAAAAGGATCAAATATTTTAACTCTAAAAAAAGTTTGCACCTTAAGAGATTTAATCCTTCTAGGTATTTCTTAAATCCAAAATTAAGATAGATCTAAACTTATTTATTTAGTATAATTATTTACCATTAATATAACAAAACAATAATCAAGCTATACAAACCCTAATCGCAAATTCTAGCTAATCAATCAATCTAACCTATGCAAGATAGAATTATTTATACCGCTAAAAGGTTTGTATATTTACTGACTACCATTTTTACTTGTAGTCATATTGATATAGTATGCCAAGCCATTGAATTCTGTTTTCTTACCATCAATAGGTTAGTGATATTTTTTTCATGATTGTGTTTATATAAAGTTTTAGGTTTTGCAATGATGTCAGTATGCCCACCCATTTATGTATTCTTACTAACAAATAGGCTAGTGGTATTCTTTCTATTGTTTCATGATAGTATTTATATAAAGTTTTAGGTTTTGAAATGATGTCAAATTAATATTTTTTATTTTGTTTGTGTTAGAAATATTGTTTCTATTTATTTGATTAAGAATTAGTGCATTATATTTCTAGGGTAATTTAATTGGTTAATTCGACAAATGTGAAATTGTTGTACTTTGGAAGACCCGGATTCAACTCTTCCTGTTGCTCTGGGGTTGCGGAGAGGAGGACATATAGTAACTCCCAGAGATTTACTAGTAGTTAAGTGTCAGGAGTTTATGTAATCTCTAACAGCTTCTTAACAAACTAGACAAATATATAAAACTAGTATGATTTTGGTTTTTTCTACACTATGAGGGGACCTTGAAGATCTTTTATGCATGCATAGGTAGGACAGACAAACTAGACAAGTATGTACAACTAACCCCCAGAGATTTACTAGTAGTTAAGTGTTAGGAGTTTATGTAATATCTATAACAGCTTCTTAACAAACTAGACAAATATATAAAACTGGTATGATTTTGGTTTTTTCTACACTATGAGGGGACCTTGAAGATCTTTTATGCATGCATAGGTAGGATAGACAAACTAGACAAGTATGTCCAACCGGTATGATTTTTTTTATCTCTACACTATGAGGGGACTTTGAAGATCTTTTATGCATGCATAGGTAGGATAGACAAACTATGATATTTTTTAAGATCTCTTTTGCAAAATGTAATTTCAATTTTTAGTAATGAAAATTTGTAATACATCTAGCAATAGTAAAACATAAAAACTCATCAAAATTAACTAAATAATAATTTTATTTTAAATCAATAATAATAATAACTATAAAAAGAATTAATAAATGACTTAAACATAACATAAATGTACATTTAAAAAATATATAACAAAATTATTATGGAGATCCTTTCTCAATTTACTATACAAATTGCTTTTCTACAATTTTATAGACCAATAGTATGACCTATCAATATCATATGTCCACAAACCATAACTCATTTCATTTTATATGACACATGTTCATATAATTGTTTTTCTTTAATTAACAAGGAATACAAAGCATAATTTTTTTGGATATAAATCTCACTTTAATATGTGTATGTTATTAAAAATATTCTAATATATTATGTGTAAATTAAATTTTTATTATCTTTCCAATTTTTTATATATATAAACGAGTGACTAAACCAAAGCCGAGACTTCCTGGTTTCTAACCAAACATACAATTTCTTAATTTCATTGACCATGTGGTCTCTAACCAGCAACCCATTAATGTTACTGACCATGCTAACATTACAGTTGACTGGAAAGACCCGGGAAGCTCATATCTTCAAGGCGGGCATTCATGGTATATCACAATACCTATTCGCATCATCCTTTACTCATACAAAATCGCATGATTCGTTGGTTTCTTATTGTATTGTATATATTATTCTGCGATGTTATTTTGTGTAGAAGTCAACAGAATTGATCCATCGCAACCCTGGAGTAGCACGTACTAGTGAATTCTGTAGATCACTATTTCCAGCAAATATACCTACAGCAAGTGAACTAGTAACACCACAATCCTAGTTCCTCGTCATCTTACGCTTATTTTTTTTTTCAGAAACTCTCGCTTCACTTTTATTGTGGAATGTAATTAGGCGCAATCACGGATAGAAAACACTTACGTAAAGCTCACGATGGCATAGACCTCGGTACAAGAAAATGGTTAAATAAACTAAAAACGGAGAATTTCCAATAGATTACCGCCCTCCAAATATTTTAAGGCAGTCAAATGAACGATAATTGTTTTTACTCCACACCAAGTGTTTTAAAATACCATTATAAAACCGTTACTTTGTGTTGTATATTTTAGAGTTTTTTTATATTGTTTTGGTCAAATTTTCACATATATTTTAAGGCAGTCAAATGAACGATAACTATTTTTACTCCACACCAAGTGTTTTAAAATACCATTATAAAACCGTTACTTGTGTTATATATTTTAGAGTGTTTTTATATTGTTTTGGTCCAATTTTCACATAATTTGGCATGAATGTGGTGTTATTATAAATTTTATTTGTGTCATAAGATTTTAAAAATATTTCAAAATTTAATAATTGATTTAATTTAGATCTAAGATTTTTGTGATTTATAATATAGATAAATGTTTTTCATTAATTACATCATTAAGATTTCTTCAATAAAAAGACGTTTTATTCTAAGAACAAAGTGAAAAGGCTAATAATTATGAATAAATAGTGTGAATGTATCGAGAGATAGCCATTAGTTTTTTAATTATCAAGAAAATAATAAAAAATTTATTTATAAATATTTTAATAAAAGAGATTTATAATAAAATGATTAAAAAAATTATTATTATTATAATCCATAAAAGTTAAGAAGGGCTTATTAGGAGAACATATATTATGAATATATAAATTAAGAAGGAGAATAAAGTTAAAACTAAGAACAAAGAATTATAAATATTAAGGAAACAGAGAATTATAAATATTAAGGAAACGGGTTTAAGGATGGAAAGATAAAATAAAAATCAAAGACAGGGGTTAATATCAAAGAAAGGATGAAAAAAGAAAAATAACCAAGAAATAAGCTAAGAAGACCTAATGTAACAAGAATCTCAACTAGAGGGGAAGGAATTACAAAGAGATAGTCGGAGTCCAACTCTTACTCAATTTCCAACCATCATCCTGTTGAGATTCTTAGTATGTCTCTCAATCTCAATAGCTGCTCTAAGATTCCTATGATGGAAGTGATCAACCTTAGCAATGACTTTGGAGTCCTCAATGCAGACATGGTGACAATGCTTTTCTGCATGTTCAACAAGAGCTCATGTGCTGGAACAATTGTGCCTAATGTCTGCAGCATGCTCCTGGATTCTCTATTTAATGGACCGACCGTTTCTCTAATATAGGGAATACCACATGAGCAAGGAACCATGTAAACACCTTTCATGTCCTTAGGGTTGACCGAGTCCTTGAAATATCCAAGAGAGTTTATAATAGTACCTAGAGTTTTGAACAAAGAGGAGACATTATTCCTTCTAAGGACATAGGCAATTATGTTTGTGGTCCCTTGGATGGAAATTATGCTTGTGTTCCTTCTAAGGACATAGGAAATTATGTTTGTGGTCCCTTAGATGGCAATTATGTTTGTGATCCCTTGGATAAATGGGAAATGAACTTTGGAGATATGATCCACCCAAATAGATTTTCCTCTTAACCCTTTATAGGCTTTTTAAAAGACCTTAAGACCATAAAATCTACTATACCTATTATTTTTAAAAACATCAAAAATATAAATTTTTTCTGACCATATCCTAATAATATGATTATTTTAATTTAATATAATAAAAATTAATTCAAATAATTAATTTTATTTTTAATAAATATCAACAAAATCAAACAATTAATTTCTCACCTATTCATTAAATTCCAAAATATTCTAACCGTTCCTTCCCTAACACCACTTGACTTGCTTGCTTTCGTTCAAAGATAATTATTGCCTGTCGCACTTTTGAAGTGAGTATATTATGATTAACTGATCTTGAATCTGCCATCAAACAAATAAAGCACCATTAAATTTAAAAATATGATTTCGGAATACCATAGCTAGACGTAATAACTAAGCAAGGAAGATGAACGTGTCTTCCAAATTTTGTGGAAGGTTGGCCATAAACAATTAGTTATTTCCCAGTATAATTGCAGCGTTGGATTTGTAGATTCCAGATTGGATTTTTGTGACTCAGTGTTCATAATGGAGGAATCGATGAAGTGCTGTGCTGTGAATTATCCTCCGTTGTTACCTATCTGCTTCATAGAGAGAGCTACCATTGTCTATGGGGACTCCACCTCTCTCGTCTACAATTCTACGCGTTTTACATGGTCTCAGATGTTGAAATGTTACTTTCAACTGTTCTGTATGCTGGCCGCCTTCTAATTCTGTTTGGAAAGATCCTGACACAAAGCCGCTTTCTAAAATCATTGAACAATCAATTTTTGGTTTAAGAACTCTTACAGTCCTTTGTATTTTTTAAAAATAAAGCCCCTGTACATTCTGAACAGAGCGTATTTCAAAAACAGAGTAAAAGAAGAAACATAACTTTACAAAGAAAGAAATCCAATGTATTTTTATTTAAACAGCAGAGTCGTTCTTTTTTGTACACGCGAGAGTGTTATTGGTTGAGGACTAGTGGTCCCCACAATTTATTTT
The DNA here is from genome assembly GCA_034641835.2 of Pinus albicaulis. Classification (NCBI taxonomy): domain Eukaryota; kingdom Viridiplantae; phylum Streptophyta; class Pinopsida; order Pinales; family Pinaceae; genus Pinus; species Pinus albicaulis. The sequence continues at coordinate 520,522 of JAXQQM020065194.1, forward strand.
AATCGCAATCACAAAATAGTTTTTTCAAAGTTTAAGTGTCTTGTTGATGTGGCGAAGTTCCGATGCGATCATCGCAATCGGAAATCGCAAGTCACATATGTCACCACTGCCATTTGATATTTCGCCGATGGAAATGTTTCGATTCGATGCAATCATCGAAATCAGAAGTCGCAACATGTTCCACCTTCCTTTTTTGTTTTGTTCCAATGAAATGTGCCGATGCGATCATCGCAATCGCAATTATATTAATCGTCCTCCACTTAAGCCAAGGTCCGCGGGAGTTGTGGTCCCACAGACCACGCAACACCTTTGTATTGAATCGCAAGTTTGAATTGCAAATGGTTTTAACATGGTCCTATTGTTATTGTAAAGAACCAGACCCAATGAGAGTTTATGAATCAAATTTAAATCTCATCGCGCGTCCATCTAAATCGGAATCGAAAGTTTTGTAATGGTTTGTTTGTGTCATTAAGTTCCGGACCCGATGAGCATTATAGACTGGATTTAATTGCGCGTTCAAAGTGCTTTTGTAGTGGGTCCCGGGGGCATTTTTAAAGTAGTTTTAGTTTTATTTTTTAATATTGTCTTTATGTTATCTTTTATATGCGCAACATATATAAACGAAAAGCCCGTGAGGAAAAAGTAAGGTATTGTTTTGTATACACAGCAGTGCAGAAAATAAATTACACACAACAGTGTTATTTTGAAACAGTGAAATAGAGTGTTGTAGAAATACACAGACAGTGTATGTTTTTGTTTTTAGACAGAGAGACAGAGTTTATTTTGTGCACTACGTTTGAAGCAGTCTTGTTTTTTTAATCCCTCTATTGAGGAAGCATTGTAACAATTTTTCTTAAATGAATAGAAGTTTTTCACAGTGTTGAATCTCTGTCTCCAGCAAGAAATTTTTTTAATTTCTCTGTGTTATAGAGGAGAGCATTATTCTCTCTAGTTTGTTCAGGAATTCTCATAAATTCCAACATCAGACTTACCAACGCTGTCGCAAGCTCGCCTCTTCTCTCTCTGCTTGCAATATCTCAACAGGGGATGTGATAACTATTCTAATCTTTCATATCATAATTTTTGTGGGAATTTTATTATTCTTTGAAAACACAGGAGACCTACAAGAGCAGAAAAATATATAATCTTGACCTTTATTGACTAATCTGCAGGTCTCTGTGGTGGCTCCCACCGTTCCTGCCATTTATGAAATGCATTTCACAGTTCCAATGGCAGGGGCCGTTCTTAACACCGTCAACACGCATTTGGATGCTCGAACAATGGCTTTCTCAATTCAATCACTGCCAACCCAAGATTGTATTTGCGGATTACCAATTGCTGCCTCTCGTCATGGAAGCTCTATGCGGAACCAACCATAAGCCCACCCTGTTAATCATCCAGGAGCTCGTCAATGGCAGAGAAATAGTTCGAATGAGTACAGAAATAGCCCCAACATACGAAGGGCTATTGAAAGAGGGAGATCCCGAGTTCGAGACACGGTGGCCCGTGGATGAATGGTAGAGTATCGTTGTGAATTATACATCAGGCACAACCTATGCTCCCAAAGGAGTTGTCCAAAGCCACAGGGGCATCTACTCTATTGTTATGGATACCCTTTTAACATGGGGTATGAAGTCACAGCCTATTTATCTGCGAACACTGCCCATGTTTCACACCAACTGTTGGTGTTTCCCATGGGGAATAGCTGCCCTCGGCAGCACAAATATCTTCTTAAGGAAATTTGATTCTAACATCGTCTACCAAGCTATGAGTGACCACCGGGTTACCCATCTTTGCGGGGTGCTTACCATGATCGCAAACGCAGATCCATCTGGAAGAAAACCTTTACCTGGTCGGGTGGAGATCTTGACCATTGGATCTCCTCCACCTACTGTTGTGCTGCTAAAAATTGAAGAGCTGGGATTCTCTGTTACTCATGGTTATGGCCTCACAAAGACCGTTGGAGTGGTGGTTTCATGCGCTTGGAAATCTGAGTGGAATAGACTTCCAGCGAACGAGAGGGCCCAAATGAAAGCTAGACAGGGTGTGAGATCACTAAGTTTGGCCGAATTGGATGTAAAGGATCTGGTTAGCATGGGTAGCATGGCGAGAGACGAAGTGCAGATGGGCGAGGTTATGATGAGAGGGCCGAGTGTTATGAAGGGATATTTCAAGGATGACAGGAGTACGCACAAAGCTATGGAAGGTGGATGGTTCCACACGGGGGACCTAGGTGTGATTCACCCGGATGGTTACCTGGAGATAAAGGATCGTTCGAAAGACATTATAATCTCAGGAGGGGAGAACATCAGCAGCGTGGAGGTGGAGTCAGTGTTGTACGGCCATCCCATGGTTGTCGAGGTGGCTATTGTGGCAAGGCCTGATCCTTTTTGGGGAGAAACTCCATGTGATTTTGTGAGTGCCAGAGGAGGGCTGAGGACTCCGAGTCATTCGGGGGTAAGGATAATAGAGGCAAAGATGATTTCGTTCTGCAGAGAGCAGATGCCTCATTATATGGTCCCCAGAACTGTGGTGTTCATAGAATCACTGCCGAAGACTTCCACCGGCAAGACTCAAAAGTTTGAACTCAGAGAAATGGCTAAAAAGTTGCCACAAATGGAGCATCCGCTAGGAAATATCAACAGATTAAGAAAAATTTGAGCAAACAACTCTAACCATCAGTAGATTAAGCAAACAACTCTAACCATCTTGTTAAAATAAGCTAATTACTGGCATGAAGAAGAGTTGGGAGGCTTCCACCTCTCTGACCTTCTTCTTACTTATATGTTACATCTAGCAACAAACGCCTTTTTTGACTCTGGTACCTTTCTTCTGTAATGGGATATTGTTCATGTTGCATATGCCGATTAAGAATCCTTCTGGGTGCTATGGGGCTTCTTTTCTTTTCTGGGTGGGGGCACCAATTAGGCAGTGATTCCCTATTCTGGATGGATGATCTGGATGGATCTCCTGTTGATGGTGTAATGTATCCAATGGTACATGAACTGTTTTCTCTAATATAATATTAAACAACATTTTTTCTCTTGTGAAAAAAATAAATTAGTAAGTGATGATTTTGTTAAAATAAGCTAATTATTCTCAGTTAAAATATAAAGAGTCAATTAAGTCCAGTTAATTCATAATTTAATTTAGCAAGTATGTGTATGTCAAGGTATCATTGTAATCATGTCATGTGAATAAATTTTGTGTGAGAAATAAAATAAAAAAAGCTACTGCTCATATGTTATTGTATATGAAAATTATTTATATTAATTTGCATTTTTCATCAAATTAATATCAGAATTAAAATCTTAAAAAATAGAGAAAAATTACAAATAGCCAAGGGAAAGCCAACAACATTTCATGAAAAGGAAAGAAAAATAATGTTCTCTTCATCATCAGAGCTATAACGCACCTTGCAAGTGACAATCAGGACTTTATAAAGTGTTTTTCATCAAATTAGTATCAGAGCTACGCACCTTGCAAGTGACAATCAACACGTTATAAAGTGTTTTTCATCAAATTAGTATCAGAGCTAAAATCATAAAAATCCGAACAAAGTTACAAAGAGCCAAGGGAAAGCCGATCAACAACCGCCCATGAAAAAGAAAGAAAAATATTGTTCTCTTCATCAGAGCTATAACGCATGTTTCAAGTGGCAATCAGGGCGTTATAAAGCTATACGACTCAATGGCAAGCCACATTGCACCCTCACTTGTGTTGAGCAAGGTGTTTGAACGCGGTATCACTACCTCCCACTACGCGACACATTAATAAGTGAAGAGGATCTATTTAAATAAGTCTGAAGTCAAACTCCAATTTGGTTTACATGGTGATAGGGGTTTATAAATCCAAAAGTTTTGTTTATACGGTGAGTGGAGTTGTTCATAATATTTAAAGTGACTCATTTAGTATTGTACCTGTCGCTGCAGGTCACTACACATCAGGTTTTTCCTGATTGTGACATTAATTCACCTTGATTAGACATATGTTTTCAAATTTTTTTATTTTTGCCATGGTTCAACTATAAGATTTATTATTGTTTATTTATTTTAATTATTTTAATTTTTTTTTGTGGCATTCTATTGGTTGAAAAGTTCAACATGTTATTGCAAATTCCATAAATATTTGTGCAAGCCACGTGTGATGAAAGTTGAACTGTCCAAACTATTATAAATAAAAAATAACCTACGTATGTGCTATTTCATACAGATAATCCACGAACTATCCTGACGGTTATAAATAACATTTTAAAACATATATTTGTCGTCCCGGTAATCTGATGAAAGGTGAACTGTCCGAACTATTATAAATAAATAAATAACGTACGTATGTGATATATCGTATGGATAATCCACTTTCATAGTCTCTCTCCTCATCGTACACTCTAATATAGTCTCGCATTTTTTTTTCATAGTCTCCATCGTTGCCTTTGTGTATCATCCAACATTTTAACATTTACCTTAAACAACATTCAACATAGTTGTCGATCACATTGTTTTTACACAACCTTCATCGTTGCTTGTCTATAAAGCATTCGTTTATCTCCAGCATCAACACATTGCATGCATTATCATATATAGATTCAATGTTGTGTTGTTGTCTATCTATATAAACGAAATTGCAGTCTTGCATTCATAGTGGGTTGATCCGATGTCAAGCATTCATTAAATAAAGTGGACCTAACACTAAGTCTACGAGACCCACTATGCGAATAGTGCATATATGTTATAATATATGTATATGTTAAAACATATATTGTTCAAAGATTAAAAACCTCGCACAATAACAATGAAACGTTTATATTATGAAACCTTGATAAAAGACTTTCGTCGTGCGATGAACCATATGGAAATCAAATCTGCCCTATAAGCATTTCGGGTCCGGAATTCAACTCGACCAAATGAAACTTCTGAATGAGCGATTGCGATTGCACCAATCACATCTGCAAAAAAAAAAATTGCGATTAATACAATTGGAGGGCATAACTTAAAGTTGCGATTGTGATTTAAACAATCGCATCGCAAGTGTTCACTCGACCCAAATAAAATAAAAACGCGATCCAATACTATTTTACCACGTGTCTTCTGCTGACTATTCTGTGGTGTGGGACTACCGGTCTTCAACTTATTCAAACTCCCGCGCATCAAACCAAAACATCTATGTTTACATATAAAAGGAAATTGCTCTGTTTTCAATGTAACTATTTAATGTCTTCAATGTATTGTTTTGTATATTTTTAGCTCAATGTAACATATCCCTCCCATTATCCTTTCAATGTGCATTATAATACTCTTCCCTTCAATGCACTGTTATAATTTCCAATAAATAAATAAAATATAAATATATTAATGAATTTGAAGATATCACATATTTATTATTTTACAAAAATTATAAGTTAAAAAAAAAAAAAAAAAAAACCAAAATTTAAATATTTTTAACTAAATCAAAGTTTCAAGTTCTCAAGTCTATTTTGTTTTCTTTTTCAAATTTTATTTATCAATTTCATAGAAATTGGTAAATAATTACTTTAGCCAAACTTTAATGTAGCCCGAATATGTATTTGCCCTTTAGTAAATTTAATTCAGCGCGCATTGCCATATATACATACATACCTTCTATTATAAGGTTGGCCCTTTAAATAAATCGCTTTACTTATAATTGAAAGCCCGTCCTTGCACGTTGTATCTACAGGTTAATGATCCAACTTCTGCCCTTTTTAATTAACTCTTCAAAGGTCTAACACACGATACAATGATCATAATATAATAGAACCCATTCGTCTACCCAACCCTATCACTTAACGTTAACCCAATGGTTCGACAATTTAAATATATGCACAGCACTTATAACATTTGGCCATGGTTATAACGTTAACATAACAGTTATATTGTATAGTGGTTCACAGGCCCCACACGTCCATCGCGTTAAATCAATACAAACTGCCAGTTCTTACCTCAAGTTAATCGTCGTGCATCTGAATGCGTGATATCCATAAGATCCCTTGGCCTCCAGATCGGACAACGCACAACAAAATCGCGTTTTTATACTCGCCTACCTTTAACACTTCAAAAAAATGTGATGAGGGCGGTATTGCCTCAATGACATGGTGAAATCACACTGGATCGCATTTTTTTTAAATGGTTTCACCTTCGGGCAAAAGCGGCGCGACGTGAGCTGTTTTGGGTTCACAAAACCACTCCCAGGTTTTGAACAGTGCTCAACCGGACTTTCACCATGGTTAATGCCATTATTCATAATAACTCCGGCTTGTTAATCTCTGGGGTCAAGCCTCAAATAATGTCGTTCAATTAATAGTAACCCAAGTTAATTCCTTCAACGGCAAGGTTTGCCACCTTCGACAGGGCTTCAAAGCTCTTTGGGCAACCAAAGCACGACAGGGCTTCACTCTTATGGAGCTTTGTTCGAACACAGAACTCAAAGCCTTATACAAAGGCTTAATACCCTCGCTCAGTCTGAGAACCACTATAACCTCACTCTCGACCTCTTACAGGGGTTTTATATCAATATGACACATTCAGGGAATTCAATGCGAACCCGTGCTCAAACATAGACAGAGAGGGCTACAGGAGATTTAACACAACATTTTTTTCTTCTTCAAATTATACACAGAGTTCATAATTCAACAGAGTAATTCATTGGAGAATGTCAATAGCACATGCACAGTTAGACAATAGGGCTCAAATCTTATTCAATCCAACATTTTAACATTTACCTTAAACAACATTCAATGTAGTTGTCCGTCACATTGTTTTTACACAACCTTCATCGCTACTTGTGTTATAGGATATTGCCAATGAATTGTATCATATTCTCTATGCAACACATGTGTCTTTCCTCCAGTGCAGCTTTTTTTTTATGTAATCAGTTTATCATATCCAACGTAGCCATTTAATGTTTTCAATGTATTTTTTTTGTGTATTTTCAGCTCAATGTAACATATCCCTCCCATTATCCTTTCAATGTGCACTATAATACTCTTCCCTTCAATGCACTGTTATAATTTCCAATGAAATGTAATATTGTTGGAGTTTCTGAGAATTCCATAACAATGTGGAGAGAATAATGCTCTCCTCTTAACATAGAGAAATTATAAAAATTTTCTTTAGGAGGACAGAGTTTCAACCTTGAAAAAACTTCTATTCATTAACAAAACAAATTGTTACAAAAGTCTTCCTCTAACAGAGGGATTACAAAAAAAGACTTCTACAAAACACAGTACAAAAACTTCACTCTGTCTCACACAGAGAATACACTCTCTGTTTCTATGTCTAAAACAAAACGCAACACTGCTGTGTATTACAATCTCCGCACTGCTGTGCAATACAAAACAAAAAACTTACCATAGCCTCACGGGCTTTTTCACTTTATATGTGTTTCAGCACATATCATAAAACAAAACTATATAAAAAGAAATCCATGAACTAAAAGACCTCTCAGGCCCACATACAAAATGCACACATGGTATATGTTAAAACATATATATCTAAATTTTTTATAATAAAACATAATGCGCGATAAAAACAAATGAACCATTCCATCACGCGATGAACTAATTTAAATCGAGTCCATAATATGCATCAGGTCCAGAACTTGAGAATACAAATGGGCCATCTTGAATCTTCAGATTGCGATTGTAAACGGACGCGCGATGAGTTACAAAATCCATTGCATAAACACTCATCGGGTCAGAAACTGTATTGCAAAATGGTTCAAAAAAAAAACTTCCAATTCCGATTTAGATGGACGCGTGATGAGATTTAAATTTGATTCATAAACTCTCATCGGGTCCGGTTCTTCATATTGCAATCGGGCCCTGTTAAAAAATGCTTGTGATTCAACATATCACTGCCGCGTGGTCTGTGGGACCACACCTCCCACGGACCTTGGCTTTAAGCGGAGGGTGATTAATATATATGCGATTTCGATTGCGCCAATCACATCGTATCATTTCAATGGTGCAAAACATATGGGGTGGTTACATAAAACTTGCGATTGCAATTGCAATCGCATCGCAACCTCCAACATCAACAAGACACTTGATCGCGCAAATATTTTTGCGATTGCGATTAAAAGGAATGTGGGGACCATCGGTCTTCACTTAAAACTAACTCTCGCGCATTCAAACAAAAACCAAACACTAATACCCTATTTTATAAAAAGAAATCCTCTGTTCTTGGGTGTGCTATGAAAGCTCTGTTTCATTTATAAACGCTCTGTTTTCAAATACAACGGATTGGCGCCGATAATCAAAACAACAGCTCTGTTTCATTCAAATACATCGGACAGGCGCCGAAACACAAAAACTGAAATTGACTGTTCACCATTTTAGAAAGCGGGCAGAGTATAGGATTTTTCAAACATATTTAGAAAGCGGCCACTTTACAATGCTGCAGTTGAAAGTAACATTTCAACAAATATCACTTCCTTTTCAATGCATTTATATTGTAGTGTGTTATCATCCTTTCCTTCAATGTATTCGTTAAATATTGACAACAAAATAAAGCATTCGTTTATCTCCTACATCAACACATTGCATGCATTATCATATATACATTCAATGTTGTGTTGTTGTCTATCTATATACACGATATTGTAGTCTTGCATTCATAGCGCAGGGTTGATCCGATGTCAAGCATTCATTAAATAAAATGGACCTAACACTAAGACTACGGGACCCACTATGCAAATAGTGCATATATGTTATAACATATGTATATGTTAAAACATATATTGTTCAAAGATTAAAAACCTCATGCAATAACAATGAAACGTTTATATCATGAAACCTTAATAAAAGAATTTCGTCGCGCGATGAACCATATGGAAATCAAATCCGCCCTATAAGTATTTCGGGTCCGGAATTCAACTCGACCAAATGAAACTTCCAATTGAGCGATTGTGATTGCACCAATCGCATCGGCAGAAAAGAAAATTGTGATTAATACAATCGGAGGGCATAACTTAAAGTTGCGATTGCGATTTTTATACTTTTCAAATATATATTTAAAATTCCATAAAGGCTTGATTCTATTGTACAATCTCATATTTATTATATATATTATATATATATATATATATAAATTAAAAGATTCTAAGTTTTATTTGTCTTAAATATACGTGTCAACATCATATAATAAGTTAGTGATATAAATAAACCTATATATGATAAAGATTAGCTAATATCAATATATTAACATTATTAATTTAAGTTTAAATTGTAATAAATAAATAAAATATGAATATATTGATGAATTTGAACATATCACATATTTATTATCTTAAAAAAAAAAATCCAAAATTTAAATATCTTTAACTAAATCAAAGTTTCAAGTTCTCAAGTCTATTTGTTTTCTTTGTCAATTTTTATTTATCAATTTCATAGAAATTGGTAAATAATTACTTTAGCCAAACTTTAATGTAGCCCGAATATGTATTTTCCCTTTGGTAAATTAAATTCAGCTCGCATTGCCATACATATATATATACCTTCTATTATAAGGTTGGACCTTTAAATAAATCTCTTTACTTATAATTGAAAGCCCGTCCTTACACGTTGTATCTACAGGTTAATGATCCAACTTCTGCCCTTTTTAATTAACTCTTCAAAGGTCTAACACACGATACAATGATCATAATATAATAGAACCCATTCGTCTACCCGACCCTATCACTTAACGTTAACCCAATGGTTCGACAACTTAAATATATGCACATCACTTATAACATTCGGCCATGGTTATAACGTTAACACAACAGTTATATTGTATAATGGTTCACGGGCCCCACATGTTCATCGTGTTAAATCAACACAAACCGCCGGTTCTTACCTCAAGTTAATGGTTGTGCAACTGAATGCGCGATATCCGTCAGATCCCTTGGTCTCCAGATCGGACGGCGCACAACCAAATCGCATTTTTCTACTCGCCTACCTTTAACACTTCAAAAAAACGCAATGAGGGCGATATTGCCTCAACGACATGGCGAAATCACACTGCATCGTTTTTATTTTAAATGGTTTCACCTTCGACCAAAAGCAGCGCGTCATGAGCTGTTTTGGGTTCACAAAACCACTCCCAGGTTTTGAACAGTGCTCAACCGGACTTTCACCATGGTTAATGCCATTATTTGTAATAACTCCAGCTTGCTAACCTCTGGGGTCAAGCCTCAAATAATATTGTTCAATTAACAGTAACCCAAGTTAATTCCTTCAACGGCAGGGTTTGCCGGCTTCGACAGGGCTTCAAATCTCTTTGGGCAACCAGAGCATGACAGGGCCTCACTCTTATGGAGCTTTGTTCGAACACAGAACTCAACGCCTTATACAAAGGCTAAATACCCTCACTCGATCTAAGAACCACTATAAGCTCACTCTCGACCTCTTACAGGGGTTTTATATCAATATGACACATTCAGGTAATTCAATGCGAACCCGTAGTCAAACATAGACAGAGAGGGCTACAGGAGATTTAACACAACATTTTTTCTTGTTCAAATTATACACAGAGTTCATAATTCAACAGAGTAATTCATTGGAGAATGTTAATAGCACATGCACAGTTAGACAATAGGGCTCAAATCTTATTCAATATGGGCATGCCTCAACGATTTACATGGCCTTTATTACCTTCGTCACAGTGTTATGATCATAATATAATAGAACCCATTCGTCTACCTGACCCTATCACTTAACGTTAACCCAATGGTTCGACAACTTAAATATATGCACAGCACTTATAACATTCGGCCATGGTTATAACGTTAACACAACAGTTATATTGTATAGTGGTTCACGGGCCCCACACGTCCATCGCGTTAAATCAACACAAACCGTCGGTTCTTACCTCAAGTTAATGGTCGTGCAACTAAATGCGCAATATCTGTCAGATCGCTTGGCCTCCTGATTAGACAACACACAACGAAATCACGTTTTTCTACTCACCTACCTTTAACACTTTAAAAAAACGTGATGAGGGCGGTATTGCCTCAACAATGTGGCGAAATCACACTGCATCACGTTTTTTTTAAATGGTTTCACCTTCGGCCAAAATTGGCGCGACGTGAGCTGTTTTGGGTTCACAAAACAAATCCCAGGTTTTGAACAGTGCTCAACCGGACTTTCACCATGGTTAATGCCATTATTCGTAATAACTCCGACTTGTTAACCTCTGGGGCCAAGCCTCAAATAATATCGATCAATTAACAGTAACCCAAGTTAATTCCTTCAACTGCAGGGTTTTCCACCTTTGACAGGGCTTCAAAGCTCTTTGGGCAACCAGAGCATGATAGGGCTTCACTCTTATGGAGCTTTGTTTGAACACATAACTCAATGCCTTATACAAAGGCTTAATACCCTCGCTTGTTCTGAGAACCACTATAAGCTCACTCTCGACCTCTTACAGGGGTCTTGTATCAATATGACACATTCAGGTAATTCAATGCGAACCCGTGGTCAAACATAGACAAAGAGGGCTACAAGAGATTTAACACAACATTTTTTTTTCTTCAAATTATACACAGAGTTCATAATTCAACAGATTAATTCATTGGAGAATGTCAATAGCACATGCACAGTTAGAAAATAGGGCTCAAATATTATTCAATATGGGCATGCCTCAACGATTTACATGGCCTTTATTACCTTCGTCACAGTGTTATGCTTTGCGTGGAGTCATTCATCGCAAATTACTTTCATAGTCTCTCTCCTCATCGTAAACTTTAATATAGTCTCCTCGCATTTTTTGTTCATAGTCTCCATCATTGCCTTTATGTATCATCCAACATTTTAACATTTACCTTAAACAACATTCAACATAGTTGTCGATCACATTGGTTTTACACAACCTTCATCGCTACTTGTCTATAAAGCATTTTTTTATCTCCTGCATCAATACATTGCATGCATTATCATATATACATTCAATGTTGTGTTGTTGTCTATCTATATACACGATATTGTAGTCTTGCATTCATAGCACAGGGTTGATCCGATGTCAAGCATTCATTAAATAAAATGGACCTAACACTAAGGCTACGGGACCCACTATGCGAATAGCGCATATATGTTATAACATATGTATATGTTAAAACATATATTGTTCAAAGATTAAAAACCTCGCACAATAAAAATGAAACATTTATATTATGAAACCTTAATAAAATAATTTTGTCGCGCGATGAACCATATGGAAATCAAATCCACCCTATAAGCATTTCGGGTCCGGAATTCAACTCGACCAAATGAAACTTCCGATTAAGCGATTGTGATTGCACCAATCGCATCGGCAAAAAAACAAATTGCGATTAATACAATTGGAGGGCATAACTTAAAGTTGTGATTGCGATTTAAACAATCGCATTGCAAGTGTTCACTCAGCCCAAATAAAATAAAAACGTGATCCAATTCTATTTTACCACGTGTCTTCTGCTGACTGTTATGTGGTGTGGGACTACCGATCTTCAACCTATTCAAACTCCCGCGCATCAAAGCAAAACATCTCTGTTTACAATATAAAAGGAAATTTCTCTGTTTTCAATGTAACCATTTAATGTTTTCAATGTATTGTTTTGTATATTTTCAGCTCAATGTAACATATCCCTCCCATTATCCTTTCAATGTGCACTATAATACTCTTCCCTTCAATGCACTGTTATAATTTCCAATGCAATGTAATATCACTTCCTTTTCAATTTATTTATAATGTAGTGCGTTATCATCGTTTGCTTCAATGTATTCGTTATATATTGAAAACAGAATAAAGCATTCGTTTATCTCCTACATCAACACATTGCATGCATTATTATATATACATTCAATGTTGTGTTGTTTTCTATCTATATACACGATATTGCAGTCTTGCATTCATAGCGTAGGGTTGAGCCGATGTCAAGCATTCATTAAATAAAATGGACCTAATACTCAGACTATGGGACCCACTATGTGAATTGCGCATATATGTTATAACATATGTATATGTTAAAACATATATTTTTCAAAGGTTAAAAACCTCTCGAAATAACAATCAAACGTTTATATCATGAAACCTTAATAAAAGAATTTTGTCACGTGATGAACCATAACATAAAACAAAACTTATCAAACATTACTCCACCGGACTTCAAACGTTCTTAACCAAATCACAATGCAGATTTTCAAGTTCAACATGTTATTGCAAATTCCATAAATATTTGTGCAGGCCGCGTGTGATGAAAGCTGAATTGTCCGAACTGTTATAAATAAAAAAATAACCTACGTATGTGCTATTTCGTACAGATAATCCGCGAACTATCCTGATAGTTATAAATAACATTTTAAAACATATAATTGTCGTCCCGGTAATCCGATGAAAGGTGAACTGTCTGAACTATTATAAATAAATAAATAACGTACGTATGTGATATATCGTATGGAGAATCCACTTTCATAGTCTCTCTCTTCATCGTACGCTCTAATATAGTCTCCTCGCATTTTTTGTTCATAGTCTCCATCATTGCCTTTGTGTATCATCCAACATTTTAACATTTACCTTAAACAACATTCAACATAGTTGTCGATCACATTGTTTTTATACAACCTTCATCGTTGCTTGTCTACAAAGCATTCGTTTATCTCGTACATCAACACATTGCATGAATTATCATATATACATCCAATGTTGTGTTGTTGTCTATCTATATAAACGATATTGCAGTCTTGCATTCATAGCACAAGGTTGATCCGATGTCAAGAATTCATTAAATAAAATGGACCTAACACTAAGGCTATGGGACCCACTATGCGAATAACGCATATATGTTATAACATATGTATATGTTAAAAAATATATTGTTCAAAGATTAAAAACCTCGCACAATAACAATGAAACGTTTATATTATGAAACCTTAATAAAAGACTTTCGTCGTGCAATGAACCATATGGAAATCAAATCTGCCCTATAAGCATTTCGAGTTCGGAATTCAACTCAACCAAATGAAACTTCCAATTGAGCGATTTCGATTGCACCAATCGCATCAGCAAAAAAACAAATTGCGATTAATACAATTGGAGGGCATAACTTAAAGTTGCGATTTCGATTTAAACAATCGCATCGCAAGTGTTCACTCGGCCCAAATAAAATAAAAACGCGATCCAATTCTATTTTACCACGTGTCTTCTACTGACTATTCTGTGGTGTGGGACTACCAGTCTTCAACCTATTCAAACTCCCGCGCATCAAACCAAAACATATCTGTTTACAATATAAAAGGAAATTGCTATGTTTTCAATGGAACCATTTAATGTTTTCAATGTATTGTTTTGTATATTTTCAACTCAATGTAACATATCCCTCCCATTATCCTTTCAATGTGCACTATAATACTCTTCCCTTCAATGCACTATTATAATTTCCAATAAATAAATAAAATATAATATATTGATGAATTTGAAGATATCACATATTTATTATTTTACAAAAATTATAAGTTAAAAAAAAAAAAAAAAAATTAAAAAAAACCAAAATTTAAATATTTTTAACTAAATCAAAGTTTCAAGTTCTCAAGTCTATTTTGTTTTCTTTGTCAAATTTTATTTATCAATTTCATAGAAATTGGTAAATAATTACTTTAGCCAAACTTTAATGTAGCCCGAATATGTATTTGCCCCTTGGTAAATTAAATTCAGCGCGCATTACCATACATATATATATATACCTTCTATTATAAGGTTGGCCCTTTAAATAAATCACTTTACTTATAATTGAAAGCCTGTCCTTGCATGTTGTATCTACAGGTTAATGATCCGACTTCTTCCCTTTTTAATTAACTCTTCAAAGGTATAACACACAATACAATGATCATAATATAACAGAACCCATTCGTCTGCCCAACCCTATCACTTAACGTTAACCCAATGGTTCGACAACTTAAATATATGCACAACACTTATAACATTTGGCCATGGTTATAACATTAACACAACAGTTATATTGTATAGTGGTTCACGGCCCCCACACGTCCATCACGTTAAATCAACATAAACCATTGGTTCTTACCTCAAGTTAATCGTCGTGCAACTGAATGAGCGATATCTGTCAGATCCCTTGGCCTCCAGATTGGATGGCGCACAACGAAATCATGTTTTTCTACTCGTCTACCTTTAACACTTCAAAAAAACACGATGAGGGAGGTATTGCCTCAACGACATGGCGAAATCAAACTGGATCGCGTTTTTTTTAAATGGTTTCACCTACGGGCAAAAGCGGCACGACGTGAGCTGTTTTGGGTTCACAAAAGTACTCCCAGGTTTTGAACAGTGCTCAACTGGACTTTCAACATGGTTAATGCCATTATTCGTAATAACTACGGCTTGTTAATCTCTAGGGTCAAGCCTCAAATAATATCATTCAATTAACAGTAACCCAAGTTAATTCCTTCAACGACATGGTTTGCCGCCTCCGACAGGGCTTCAAAGCTCTTTGGGCAACCAAAGCATGACAGGGCTTCACTCTTATGGAGCTTTGTTCGAACACAGAACTCAACACCTTATACAAAGGCTTAATACCCTCGCTCGGTCTGAGAACCACTATAACCTCACTCTCGACCTCTTATAGGGGTTTTATATTAATATGACACATTCAGGGAACGCAATGCGAACCCGCCCTCAAACATAGACAGAGAGGGCTACAGGAGATTTAACACAACATTTTGTTTTCTTCAAATTATACACAGAGTTCATAATTCAACAGAGTAATTCATTGGAGAATTTCAATAGCACATGCACAGTTAGACAGTAGGGCTCAAATCTTATTCAATCCAACATTTTAACATTTACCTTAAACAACATTCAACGTAGTTGTCCGTCACATTGGTTTTACACAACCTTCATCGCTGCTTGTCTTATAGGATATTGCCAATGCATTGTATCATATTATCTATGCAACACATGTGTCTTTCCTCCAGTGCACTTTTGTTTTGATGTAATCAGTTTATCATATCCAACGTAGCCATTTAATGTTTTCAATGTATTGTTTTGTATATTTTCAGCTCAATGTAACATATCCCTCCCATTATCCTTTCAATGTGCACTATAATACTCTTCCCTTTAATGCACTGTTATAATTTCCAAAGCAATGTAATATTGTTGGAGTTTCTTAGAATTCCAAAATAATGTGGAGAGAATAATGCTCTCCTCTTAACACAGAGAAATTATAAAATTTTGCTTCAGGAGGACAGAGTTTCAACCTTGAAAAAACTTCTATTATTTAACAAAACAAACTGTTACAAAAGTCTTCCTCTAACAGAGGGATTACAAAACAAGACTGCTATAAAACGCAGTTCAAAAACTTCACTCTATCTCACACAGAGAATACACTCTCTGTCTCTCTGTCTAAAACAAAACGCAACACTGCTGTGTATTACAATTTCCGCACTGTTGTGCAATACAAAACAAAAAAATTACCATAGCCTCACGGGCTTTTTCACTTTATATGTGTCACAGCACATGTCATAAAACAAAACTATATAAAAATAAATCTATGAACTAAAATACCTCTCGGGCCCACATACAAAATGCGCACATGGTATATGTTAAAACATATATATCCAAATGTTTTACAATAAAACACAATGTGCGATAAAAACAAATGAACCCTTCCATTGCGCGATGAACTAATTTAAATCGAGTCCATAATATGCATTGGGTCCGGAACTTGAGAATACAAACGGGCCTTCTTGAATCTTTCGATTGCGATTGTAAGCAGATGCGCGATGAGTTATAAACTCCATTGCATAAACACTCATCGGGTCCGAAACTGTATAGAAAAATGGTTCAAACAAAAAAAATTCGATTCTGATTTAGATGGACACGCGATGAGATTTAAATTTGATTCATAAACTCTCATCGGGTCCGGTTCTTTATATTGCAATCGGGCCCTGTTAAAAAATGCTTGCGATTCAACATATCACTGTCACGTGGTCTGTGGGACCACACCTCCCATGGACCATGGCTTTAAGTGGAGGGTGATTAATATATATGCGATTGCGATTGCGCCAATCACATCACATCATTTCAATGGTGCATAACATATGTGGTGGTAACATAAAACTTGCGATTGCAATTGCGATCGCATTGCAACCTCCAACATCGACAAGACACTTGATCTCGCAAATATTTTTGCGATTGCGATTAAAAGGAATGTGGGGACCACTGGTCTTCACTTAAAACTAACTCCCGTGCGTTCAAACAAAAACCAAACACTAATACCCTGTTTTATAAAAAGAAATCCTCTGTTCTTGTGTATGCTATGAAAGCTCTGTTTCATTTATAAACGCTCTATTTTAAAATACAAAGGACTGGCGCTGATAATCAAAACAACAGCTCTGTTTCATTCAAATACATCAGACAAGCGCCGAAACACAAAAACTGAAATTGATTGTTCACCATTTTAGAAAGCGGGCAGAGTACAGGGTTTTTCAAACATATTTGGAAAGCGGCCACTGTACAATGCTGCAGTTGAAAGTAACATTTCAACAAATATCACTTCCTTTTCAATGCATTTATAATGTAGTGCGTTATCATCCTTTCCTTCAATGTATTCGTTATATATTGACAACAAAATAAAGCATTTGTTTATCTCCTACATCAACACATTGCATGCATTATCATATATACATTCAATTTTGTGTTGTTGTCTATCTATATACATGATATTGCAGTCTTTCATTCATAGCGTAGGTTTGATCCGATGTCAAGCATTCATTAAATAAAATGGACCTAACACTAAGACTACGGGACCCACTATGCGAATATTGCATATATGTTATAACATATGTATATGTTAAAACATATATTGTTCAAAGATTAAAAACCTCATGCAATAAAAATGAAACGTTTATATCATGAAACCTTAACAAAATACTTTCGTCATGCGATGAACATATGGAAATCAAATCTGCCCTATAAGCATTTCGGGTCCGGAATTCAACTCGACCAAATGAAACTTCCGATTGAGCGATTACGATTGCACCAATTGCATCGGCAAAAAAGCAAATTGCGATTAATACAATTGGAGGGCATAACTTAAAGTTGTGATTGCGATTTTTATACTTTTCAAATATATATTTAAAATTCCATAAAGGCTTGACTTTATTGTACAATCTCATATTCATTATATATTATATATATAAATTAAAAGATTCTAAGTTTTATTTGTCTTAAATATACGTGTCAACATCATATAATAATTTAGTGATATACTCCGGATGCAGATGCCTAATGGTTTCGACGGGACACATGTCTCTGGCCACCTCCCAAGGCGATTCGCATGGGGTGGCCATATGGCCCCCCATGGCGCCATTAATATGGTCATCAATACGCATTTGCTTCGGGCAATTAATCCTCAGCGCCGTCACCTTCTCCTCCTTGGTCCGAACAGTCGACACCATATGGATGCTAGCTCGCGCTCTCCGGATCACTCTGGCCCTGTCAGTCGATCCTTGCAGCCCTTTCGCAGTATCTGCCCTAAGGGTTGTGCTACGCCCTGTGCACGCACAATCACTGGACGTCGATGCTCGCTGCTCAGTTGCATGGAAACTATTCCTGGATATCATTATTCGCATAGCAAATTCTATCTTTCCAATTCCAATTCGCAGGTCTCTCCCAGCGTTCACGGTGGTTTAGCCCCTATTCTAGTCGCGCCCTCCGGTTCGTTGCCTGTTCACTCTGAGGAGAATACCATTCCTAGGCTTAGGCAGCGTATGACTTGTCGTCGCGGAGCCTCTCGAGGCAGGTCTGCGAGTGATCGACCTTCCATCAGCTCTGGCGAAGATCCCTTCACTGAGCAATCTGAAAGGCGGCCTGCTCAGGACCACAATGCCCCTCCTAGCCACATTCATGGCAACCATCCCTCTGCTCCTCCTCTGGCCGCACCCCCGAGCCCTACTTTCTCTGTCCCTCATCACTCCGGCAGCCACATTCTGAGGCAAACCTCGCAAAGAGCCGAGCTTCGATTCGACAGTGCCTTCAATCGCCCTACCATCACTTCCTATATAACTATAACCCTGCGTGAAGAATCCACCATTTTTTCTCCTCCGGTGTCTGAACCTACGCCTTCTCCTCTCGACCCCATCCCCAACCCTGCTGCCATTCCCACTGCTAGTCCAAGTGAACCCCTTATTTCTGCTTCTCCCTCCCTGGACCATATTCACATGCAGGTGGAAGCGAACCTTTCAGGCAGAGACGGAGCTCAGAGCGCTGATGAAGATCCTGAGGAACAATACGGCTATCGCATTGAGGAGGAGCCGCCTGCTCCAACCCAAATGCATTGACTCTGCTATGTCTAGGATCAGTATGGTATCTGCACTTGATTTTTTTGCAAGAAACACTGATTTTTTTGTTGTCTATAGCAGCAACAGCTGCATGCTAGTTATGTCTTTCTGTAGTTCTTTCATGCTGAATGTAATAGACTCTTCACCGGTTTCCCATCTAAAGGGCGGTGTAACTACTTTTAAAGGAACTGGTTTCCCACTCTGGGCAGTTCGTCATTTGGATAGAACTTGGTCTTCAAGCCCGGTTTGAGGCTCCCACAGCTAAACCATGGCAGTTTTGTAACTTTATGTTTATATAATAGAATTAGCACAATTTAGCAAAAATAATAATAATTTAGTGATATAAATAAACCTATATATGATAAAGATTAGCTAATATCAATATATTAACATTATTAATTTAATTTTAAATTGTAATAAATAAATTAAATATAAATATATTGATGAATTTGAAGATATCACATATTTATTATCTTGCAAAAATTATAAGTGAATTTTTTTTTTTTTTTTTTTAAACCAAAATTTAAATATCTTTAACTAAATCAAAGTTTCAAGTTCTCAAGTCTATTTTGTTTTCTTTGTCAAATTTTATTTATCAATTTCATAGAAATTGGTAAATAATTACTTTAGCCAAACTTTAATGTAGCCCGAATATGTATTTGCCCTTTGGTAAATTAAATTCAGCGCGCATTGCCATATACATACATATATATATATATATATATATATACCTTCTATTATAAGGTTGGCCCTTTAAATAAATCACTTTGGTTATAATTGAAAGCCCGTCCTTACACGTTGTCTCTACAGGTTAATGATTCGACTTCCACCCTTTTTAATTAAATCTTCAAAGGTCTAACACATGATACAATGATCTTAATATAATAGAACCCATTCGTCTACCCGACCCTATCACTTAACGTTAACCCAATGGTTCAACAACTTAAATATATTCACAACACTTATAACATTCGGCCATGGTTATAAATTTAACACAACAGTTATATTATATAGTGGTTCACGGGCCCCACACTTCCATCGCGTTAACTCAACACAAACCGTCGGTTCTTACCTCAAGTTAATGGTCGTGCAACTGAATGCGCAATATTCGTCAGATCCCTTGGCCTCCAGATCGGATAGCACACAACGAAATCACGTTTTTCTACTCGCCTACCTTTAACACTTTAAAAAAATGCGATGAGGGTGGTATTACCTCAACGACGTGTCAAAATCACACTGCATCGCGTTTTTTTTAAATGGTTTCACCTTCAGCCAAAAGTGGCGCGACGTGAGCTGTTTTGGGTTCACAAAACCACTCCTAGGTTTTGAACAGTGCTCAATCGGACTTTCACCATGGTTAATGCCATTATTCGTAATAACTCCAGCTTGTTAACCTCTGGGGTCAAGCCTCAAATAATATCGTTCAATTAACATTAACCCAAGTTAATTCCTTCAACCGCAGGGTTTGCCAGCTTTGACAGGGCTTCAAAGCTCTTTGGGCAACCAGAGCATGACAGGGCTTCACTCTTATGGAGCTTTGTTTGAACATAGAACTCAATGCCTTATACAAAAGCTTAATACCCTCGCTTGTTCTGAGAACCACTATAAGCTCACTGTCAACCTCTTACAGGGGTTTTATATCAATATGACACATTCAAGTAATTCAATGCGAACCCATGGTCAAACATAGACAGAGAGGGCTACAAGAGATTTAACACAACATTTTTTTTTCTTCAAATTATACACAGAGTTCATAATTCAACAGAGTAATTCATTGGAGAATGTCAATAGCACATGCACAGTTAGACAATAGGGCTCAAATCTTATTCAATATGGGCATGCCTCAACGATTTACATGGCCTTTATTACCTTCGTCACAGTGTTATGCTTTGCGTGCAGTCATTCATCGTAGATTACTTTCATAGTCTCTCTCCTCATCGTACGCTCTAATATAGTCTCCTCACATTTTTTTTTCATGGTCTCCATTGTTGCCTTTGTGTATCATCCAACATTTTAACATTTACCTTAAACAACATTCAACACAGTTGTCGATCACATTGTTTTTACACAACCTTCATCGCTGCTTGTCTATAAAGAATTCGTTTATCTCCTGCATCAACACATTGCATGCATTATCATATATACATTCAATGTTGTGTTGTTGTCCATCTATATACACGATATTGCAGTCTTGCATTCATAGCGCAGGGTTGATCCCATGTCAAGCATTCATTAAATAAAATGGACCTAACACTAAGGCTACGGGACCCACTATGTGAATAGCGCATATAGTTTATAACATATGTATATGTTAAAACATATATTGTTCAAAGATTAAAAATCTCGCACAATAACAATGAAACGTTTATATTATGAAACATTAATAAAAGACTTTCGTCGCGCGATGAACCATATGGAAATCAAATCCGCCCTATAAGCATTTCGAGTCTGGAATTCAACTCGACCAAATGAAACTTCCGATTGAGTGATTGCGATTGCACCAATCGCATCGGCAAAAAAACAAATTGCAATTAATACAATCGGAGGGCATAAATTAAAGTTGCGATTGCGATTTAAACAATCGCATCGCAAGTGTTCACTCGGCCCAAATAAAATAAAAATGCGATCCAATTCTATTTTACCATGTGTCTTCTGCTGACTGTTCTGTGGTGTGGGACCACCGGTCTTCAAGCTATTCAAACTCCCGTGCATCAGACCAAAACATCTCTGTTTACAACATAAAAATAAATTGCTTTGTTTTCTTTCAAAGGCTCTGTTTTCAAATACGCTCTTTTATGAATGTAATATGGTTGAGACCATAGGGAATAAAGGTAAGGTTATAAGGCTGTGGGTCATTATATAAAGACTTTTATCATAAGTTGAGACGAATAAATTAAGTTATGTTTGTACCATATATTATATAGTCATGAAGGAACCTGACTCCCGAGGAACTTCACATCAGTGGTGAACTTCTCTAGACTGACCCGCAGTCATATATAGCATTAGCAAGTACACATCAGCCACATGCTAATAAGAATGTCATAAATAAAATTGTGATGTATGAATATTTTATTACTTGTATCATCGTCTCTTTCTATTTGGACAAATAAATTAATTTATATTTTAATGTTATTAATTATACACAGAATCATTATCAACAATAAGGTTTTCGGCATCGAATATGGAATTTATGATATTAATTATGCAAGTACAGAACTGAGTTGGAGGATCTAGTTGATGTCGCAGACACCCCATGTAGATCTCTTGGTATTAACAATCATTAATTCAAAATTAAATGGCATAAAATTATGGGACTTGTGCGAGTTTCTACTTTGCAGTTGTTATTTTGCTTGAACCTCTGTCAATTTTATTTCTGCTCTTTATATTTTCTGTTGTTGACTGTCGAAATTATTGTATTTTTCTCAAGACATCTGCAAGTGGATTTACCGTGGGACTCGACACTCTGTAAGCGAGCTTTTCCAAGTCAGGCTAGAACTGTGCGCCTCCGGTTGGAAGGTTTGCCAAGGATAATTTCTCTTACTCTTTCAGGTAATTCCACATATTAATTTCCCTTTCTTGCTTTGATTCTAAGTGCAAAATGGATGACATTATACTTGCAATTTACATATTATCGATTCTGTTTTCAAATGATAGCCGCTGAAATATTAATCATAGAACTCACAGGCTCCTGATTTGGGCGATCTCGCCCTTGAATGGGCAATTCCATTCGAATTTGATAAAGTTGTTGCATTCTACAAATCTCGTTTCTTTTTAACAAATTCATGAATTTTCTAGAAGTACTTCTCAAGAATATATGGTTCAGAGAAAACATAGAAAGCAGAATTGTGTTGGGTCCCTAGCATGAGAATACCATTTGTATCAGGCTCGGAGGATTCAAAATCATTTCCCTTGGAACGACTCTCTTTACTAAAGCCCACGTTCATTGAAAAATGTAGATTATTATCATC
Source organism: Pinus albicaulis (assembly GCA_034641835.2). Taxonomy (NCBI): domain Eukaryota; kingdom Viridiplantae; phylum Streptophyta; class Pinopsida; order Pinales; family Pinaceae; genus Pinus; species Pinus albicaulis. Next base: position 543,817 of record JAXQQM020065194.1, read on the forward strand.
ATCATTTTCTGAATCAAATCCCACTTCATTTCAAGTTTCCGCGTTACCAGATCAAAAGCTATGCTCTTGCTCATAAAACAACATATTAACACCATTATTATCATTTCTATCTGAAAACCCTTCAACCTTCACTTTATGATGCAAAATTCGAAGGCCTTTATTGCATGGTTTCGTGGTTTTTGCATTCCATGGCCAATGACGGAGTTGCTAGACATTAAATAACATCCAAAGGCGTGCAGAGTTGAAACAAATGTTAAATGTGATGAAAACGGGAGAGAGAAAGGAAACGAAACCCGCCAACTAGCAGAACAACATTTCCTCCTAACTGGATTGTTAGAGTACATGAGATGAAGTCATTTGTGACTAATTTAATTATGGTCACTGCTCGCAAGACAGGGCCAGAAACAAAACTCTATGAAATAAATTAAAGTTCAGGCTGTTTTGTAGTTATCGGTATCCTCCAAGAAATTATTAGGTCGTGTGCATATTATGAAGGAAAGAAAATGCAAGCACCTCAGTTGAAAGTTAGTGAGAATTAATCTTTAAAGAATTGCTTCCAGAAGACAAGGCACCTAATAAAAGTCATGGGTTTAATTGATCAAGTAAAATCAGCACTAGGAACAGTCAAAACAGAAGTAGCTAATAGAACAGATGCAAAGGCAAGGGTAGTTTACACAGGGCCAGAAACAAAACTCTATGAAATAAATTAAAGTTCAGGCTATTTTGTAGTTATTGGTATCCTCCAAGAAATTATTGGGTCGTGTGCATATTATGAAGGCAAGAAAATGCAAGCACCTCAGTTGAAAGTTAGTCAGAATTAATATTTAAACAATTGCTTCCAGAACACAAGGCACCCAATAAAAGTCATCAGTTTAATTGATCAAGTAAAAGCAGCACTAGGAGCAGTCAAAACAGAAGTATCAAATAGAGCAGATGCAAAGGCAAGGGTAGTTTATAGCTTATGTAGTTATAGCTCACTGAAAATAGTAGTTCTTACACTATAGCCTAGAGATTTATAGCAGATTAGAGCAGCTACCCAAATAGTCACGTTAGTCTTATTGCTATGGACCTACGGTGGTGGTAGTCTTAGTCCCATGCCCTAAGTTATTATTACAGGATCTTAAAATCGAAAATCTAGCATTTGCTATAGTTTACCTATATAGTTTGATTGTGATTGAGAAAAAAATAATAATAAATTAGACATGTTGTTTAGTTTTTGTTTTTTATATAAAAAAAAAAAAAATTATAGTAGATTAATCTTTTTGAGAATAATTATAGGGTGATATAATATAGAATTGAAATATTAAAAAAAACATTTAATTAATTAAAATGGGTATCTAAATAGTCATTACTGTAGGGTAAAATAGATAGTAATAAGTATTTCGTTAAGATACTTAATGGTGAGAAAGTTGTTTCTTTGAAATATTATGTGAGTAAAAATCTAGTCATATTAAAAATAGGATTTTGTGAATTGAAATACCATTCACTCTGATACTTCCTATTTTACCCATGAGTTCGATATTCGGAAAATTGAATATAGGCACGTAAATATCTCAATTCTTTCAAATTTCAGGTATGAAAAAGGAACTTTACAAAGTAGTGGCAAAACACCTGCTACAGAATACAAAGGGAAACTCCCATGTACAAAAGCGAAATTTTCTTTTTACAGGTCATATAGTCTATTTCAAGATTGTTCTATGCCATCTATTATTCACATTATCCTCCACAGGTTACCATAATTTTTTTTATTCAAATCATTTCTGTCAACTACCCAATTGGATGGCTAAAATATTGTTTTTCTTGATGTCTACGTTTCAACTTCTGGTATTGCTCTTATTCTTCAGCCAGTTGATTTCTTTGGATAGTTAAATTGTTGTTTTTTCTTGATGTTTTAACAAATTTAGGCGCCACTTGCTGCATTGAGTGGAATCTATCAATTTGGAATGATGGAATGTAGTGCCATGCAACTTTCAAAGATGCTACAACAACTAATAGGAGAAGAAGACGTTTCTAATACCAAAATAGATTGTAGAAACAAAGCAATGGAGAAAAAAATTGTTGGATACTTCGCATGTAGACCTTGTAAGAAGTGGTTTAGCTGCAGCTTCAAATGGTGCAAATGTTGTTGTTGTATGCATCACATTTGTTAATATGCAGAAAATAATAAGTGGTTGTCAAAGATCAACATGAAGGAAATAAAAGAAGAAAACAAATCGTGAATATTTTAAATGTAGACATCGTACCAGGTCATATAGAAACGACTTCATATGGTCCAAATGTTGTTGTTGTATACACCATCATTGTTAATGTACATAGAACAATGACTGGTTGTTAACAATAATCATACAACACATTTATTCGTCATTCAAATGAATATTTTGTCTTATCACGAAAGGTGGTGTAACCACCAAATTTTCAAAATATAATGCTAAAATTAGTACATATTATGTTGACCTATATTGCCCAATGCTTGCTACATTGACTTGCAAGTACATGCTTTGGTGCAATAAAGTTGGGGCTTGCATAAGGGATGAATGCTTTGTTATAACTAAGTCAATTCTCACATTTAGCTTTTTGTATGAAGCATGTTGTTGCCTTGCAGATGCCATTATGCTACAGTCCATCTGTGACTATACATACATATTCGTAATTACAAGTATGTTGTTCAGATTTAGCAAGATTAATCTTACTAATCAAGATACATACAATCTGTATTTCATGCTTTCTATTGTATACAAAAGTCAATCATTTATAGAGTACATATCTTCTATGTCAGATTCATGTCTTCAGAGACAATAATCAACGTTGCATGTTGTTTGTTTTGCAGTGATACTTTTAAAATACAGAAAGATGCAAAATAGGAGCTAGTTACTTGCAACTTTTCTTCCCTTGTTTTACTGTTTTGAAGTCAAACATACAATATAAAAGTAAAATGAGTGTTTTGTGCTAGTAAACATTATCATAGACATATATTCAATAAAGCAAAAAATATTATAGAACCTTCTCTCATCTTTGAGAAAAAAAAAATCTAACATACATGGTAGTTAGTAAACAAATCACCATACGAATCTGAAGAATAAATACATACAAAAAATGGTTGAAATCATAGACATTGAAAACTACCATTCAGCAAAAAAACATCGCATAGATGCTAATGTTGATATCGTTTTAATGAAGCATGGTCTCTTCAGACTATAGCAATTTGCATATACTCTTGGAGATTGTTTGTTCAATGCATTTGAAGTGCTTCTGCACTTTCGTTACTCGTCCATTGAACTGTGCAATGGAATAATAGACCATTTTCTCAATTTTCTAAAACGCAATGACACAGAGGAAAAAGAATCATACCAATATGAACTAGATCCTGTCATGTTATATCAACTTCATGGAATTCACGATGTTGACACATACCTTCATAAAATGCGTTTTTCTGCTTCTAATAGCGATTTCCAATCTGAAAGAGGCCTATGGGGAGACACATTTTGCATACGATGGTTATCAAAGTGGTTGAACATACCAATTAGAGTCTGGTCACTAACAATGAAAACAAGGTATTTTTTCTTCAACCATGATCTAGATACAATTCCACTAAACATTTTGTTTCATGATACAGATCCGATTAGTGGACATTTTGAACCTCTATTACACAAAATATTACCTAGATGCAACTTTGTACCAAATTATTCCTTGTCGCCTCTTTGCAAATATCTTGAAAACCATTATGAATCGCTTGTTCATGAAATGAAAATTCATGGATTGTACATAGAAAAAACAACTATGTTGAAATGTGCCAATAGCATGTTTAGTGCAATTTGTCATTTAATAGCACCTGAATTTGATGAACAATATTTCAAACTCTACATTGTCTAATATTTTTGCAATGAACTGATGGGTAGGAACGAAGACACATTAAATTGTATAGAAAAACACTTTAAAAATGAAAGTATACAAATTCAAACAATGGTTGCAGGCTGGCAACAATACCTAATTAATATGGCAATGCCATATGAAAAAGGAGGAGCTGAGGGAACATCATTTTGCTTCCAATGGACATCGATCATATTCAATGTAAACAAACAAATATGGTCATTTACCAGTAAAACCATTGTCAATTACTACCCATCAAAAAAAAAATTCAATCAAACATACAACATATTATCATTTGAAACAAGTACATCACACATTCATTATGAACCACTACTATCAAATCAAAATACAAATCAGTGCAATCTGCAACATAGAATAGTACAAATGCATGAAAACACCAAGAATAAAATAAACTTGCGCAAATTGAAACAAATGATACGTACAAATAACCCAAATAAAATTGGAGAAAATAGAAATAAAATAGCGAATAAAAATTGTTCGTCGCGAAAAAGTACTCCCATAGAAATTTACAAACAACAAATTGAAGACACACCAAAAACCAAATGTCCAATATGTAAGATGTTGCAATTTCGAAAGAACATCTCAAGCATTGGACTTGAATTAGAAAAAATGTACATAAACATATCTGGAAAATAGACATTAGGGGAATTTTGAGGTCTAAAATGGGCCTCCTAAGGAAAATGTACAATCAAAATTCACTTTATGAGAACCATTCACATTTTAGGGGATGACATCATCGCTAATGGTTGAGGTGGCATTTTTTTGAGTTAAAGGTACTTACTTGTCACATTCTCAATGGTGGATAAAAACTCATGGTTAACCATGGTAGTGTTGTAAGTACTTTTAAAGTCAAAGTAAAGTACTCATAATAAATATCATTTCACACTTTTAGAATAAAAATATATTATTGTCATTTCATATTTCTTGAAAGAAACAATGCAAATCCCTATACATTTATTATATTATATTATATTTATATAGTATATTAATTACATGTTATTATACAATTTAAATAATATAAATTTTAATTAATAGCATATAATATAATTAAGAATTTATAAATCTAAATTTATGTTTTATTTTAGGTTATATAATTACATATATCAATTTCTAATACAATTATGTATTATTTATATAATTTGAATGGATATTAAATTATATACGTGAATTTGAATGGATCATAAACTTACCTTTAACAAAAAAAATTACCACATTGAATTTCCAAATTAAGTAAAATTTTAAACATATTTACTCTTTACTAAAGTCAATACCATTTCCTAAATCAAAGGAAAAGAGTTAATTCAACACAAACAATCAAAATCCAAAATCTTTTAATATTTCTTTCAATTAAATATTTGTAAAATGAATTTATACTTACTCCAGAGCTATGATAAATAAATAAAAAAATATATAAACTAGATGTATGGTAAATAAATAAAAATTCTTTTTATATTTATTCCATAAACCTTTTTATATTTAAAAAAACTTTAAAAAGAGGTTTTATTTAGATGAAGCCTACGGGACGAATACCATGGGACAAATTAATATTGATACCATGGGCCAAATACCATGGGTAAATAAATAAATATAAAAGAAGTATAAAAAAGTATGATAAATAAATAAATAAATATAAAATATATATAAATAGGTATGGTAAATAAATAAATATAAAAGAGGCATAAAGAGGTAAGGTAAATAAATAACAATATATCAAATAGGATTATAAATAAAAATGTAATTATATAACAAGCCTATGGGCCAAATACCATAGTAAAGAAAAGGGGTATGGTAAATAAATATAAATATAAATAAACTAGAAGTATGTTAAGTAAATAAAACCTTTTTTCATATTTACTCCATAATCTGCTTTATATTTACAAATATTTATGTTCATTAGTTTACATAACTAAGAAGAAAGAGAGAGAGAGAGTTATAAGGGAGAGATGGAGAGAGAGTGTGTATGTTTAGGGGTGAGATAAAGAGACAAAGTAAGAAGTACGGAAAGAAGGGGGAGACAAGAAGTGAGAAGGAGAGAGGGAGGGATATAGTAATGTAGTTGGAGAGAGAGAGGGGTGGAAAGAGAGAGAGAAAGAAAGGATGGGGGAAGAGAGAGGATTAGAGAGAGATAGAGAGAGAGAGATGGGGGAAGAGAGAGGATTGGAGGGAAAAGAGAGAGAGAGAGGTGGGAGAGAAAGGGAGAGAGAGGAGGAGAGTGATGGGGGAAGAGAGAGTATTGGAGAGAGAGAGAGAGAGAGAGAGATCAGGGAAGAGAAAGGGATTTAGGGGAGAGAGAGAGAGGAAGGATGAGAGAGAGGAATTGAGAGAGAGGAGGAGAGATGGATCGATAAGAGAGATGGAGTTGGAGGGGGCGAGATGTAGGAAATAAGAAATATAGAGAGTGAGAAGTGGAGAGAGAGAAGGAGTGACAAGGGAGAGACAGAGAGAGAGCGTGTATGTTTGGGGCTGAGATAAAGAGACAAATAAGGAGAGATGAAGATAAGGGGGGAGAAGGAGATATAGGGAGAGAGGGAGGGATATAGTAACATAGTTGGTGGGTGAAGAGAGAGAGAGAGAGGGAGAGAGAGATGGGAGAGAAAGGGAAAGAGAGGAAGGAAGAGAGAGGATGTGAGAGAGTGGAAAGAGGGAGGGAAAGAGAGATGGACTTGGAGGGGGAGGAGGAGAGAGGTAAGAAGAAAGAAATAGAGAGAGAGAGAGAGAGAGAGAGAGAGAGTGATAAGGAAGATGGGGAGAGAGGGGGAAGATAGAGATATAGATGGAAGGTGAAAAGAGGGAAGAAGAGAGAGATGGGGAGAGGAGAGGATTGAAAAAGAGATTGATATATGTGTGTGTTTAGGAGGGTGAGATAGAGAGACAAAAAATAAGAGATGGAGGGGGATATAGATATGGATGGAGGGTGGAGAGAGGGAAGAATATTTCTCACACTAGATTGATTGATATAAGTGGAGATGGTGATTTATAATCCTATTTGATTATTTGCACTATATGCATCGATTTTAGTGTAGATATTTATTTCTAATGATATTTGATTACTTGCATTGATTTCAGTGTATGTGGTGATTTCTAATACAATTTGATTACTTGCACTGAATTTTTTGATTTCAATTTAGATGTCGATTTATAATTATATTTGATTACTTGCACTAGATGAATTGATTTCAATGTAGATGATTTCTAATCCTATTTGATTGTTTGCACTAAATGCATTGATTTCAGTGTAGATGGCGATTTCTAATCCTATTTGATTTATTTGAATAAATGCATTGATTTCAGTGTAGATGTTGGTTTCTAAAGAGAAAGAGAGAGTGTGTGTGATAAGGAAGATGGAGAGAGAGGGAGAGAGGACAAAAGGAGGAAAGAGAGATATTAATGGGGGAGAGGGAGAGAAGGGGAAGATAGAGATATAGATGGAAGGTGAAGAGAGGGAAGAAGAGAGAGATGGGGAGAGCGGGTGATTGAAAAAGAGATTGATATATATGGTGTACGAGAGCGCGTGTGTTTAGGGGGGTGAGATAGAGAGACAAAAAAGAATAGATGGAGGGGGATATAGATATGGATGGAGGGTGGAGAGAGGGAGGAATATTTCTCGCACTAGATGGATTGATATAAGTGGAGATAGTGATTTCTAATCCTATTTGATTATTTGCACTAGATGCATCGATTTTAGTGTAGATATTTATTTCTAATGATATTTGATTACTTGCACTAGATGCATTGATTTCAGTGTAGGTGGTGATTTCTAATACAATTTGATTGCTTGCACTGAATGTGTTGATTTCTATGTAGATGTCAATTTATAATTATATTTGATTACTTGCATTGGATGACTTAATTTCAATGTAGATGATTTCTAATCCTATTTGATTGTTTGCACTAAATTCATTGATTTCAATGTAGATGGCGATTTCTAATCCTATTTGATTTCTTTGAGTAAATGCATTGATTTCAGTGTAGATGTTGGTTCCTAGAGAGAGAGAGAGAGAGAGATAAGGAAGATGGAGAGAGAGAGAGAGAGAGGACAAAAGGAGGAAAGAGAGATATTAGCGGGGGAGAGGGAGAGAAGGGGAAGAGAGGGAAGAAGAGAGAGATGGGGAGAGAGGGTGATCGACAAAGAGAATGATATATGTGGAGTGCGAGAGCGTGTGTGTTTAGGGGGGTGATATAGAGACAAAAAAAAAGAGATGGATGGGGATATAGATATGGATGGAGGGTGGAAAGAGGGAATAATATTTCTTGCACTAGATGGATTGATTTAAGTGGAGATGGTGATTTATAATCCTATTTGATTATTTGCACTAGATGCATCGATTTTAGTGTAGATATTTATTTCTAATGATATATGATTACTTGCACTAGATGCATTGATTTCGGTGTAGGTGATGATTCCTAATACTATTTGATTGCTTGCACTAGATGTGTTGATTTCAATTTAGACGTCGATTTATAATTATATTTGATTGCTTGCACTAGATGCATTGATTTCAATATAGATTATTCCTAATACTATTTGATTGTTTGCGCTAAATGCATTGATTTCAGTGTAGATGGCGATTTCTAATCCTATTTGATTGCTTTGAGTAAATGCATTGATTTCAGTGTAGATGTTGGTTTCTAATCTTATTTGAATGATTGCATTAGGTGCACTGATTTCAATGTAGAAGTTATTTTCTAATATTATTTGATTGCTTGCATTAAATGCATTGATTTCAATGTATATGTTGATTTATGATTTGATGTAATTGGATATATGACGGTACATTAATATTAAAGTGATTGGATTAACAATATGCATTGATTTTAGTGTAAGCACAAAAAGTTTTTAACAATGTAGATTGATTTTTGTGTTATAGTAATTTAAGCTATTAATATTGGAGAGAAAGAGAGACAAGGTATCATGTTTACTACAACAGATTGAGCTAAATATTTAAATGGTTTACGATTTAAATTTTCTTTTTCATATAATCGATATGAAATGATAACAAAACTAACAAGGGAGGAAATAAGAATAGTAGAAGAAAATAGTTTGAGATTGATTGTAACATGAGTACGTTCTTATTGTTCACATTTTCTATCTTTCAACACTATTATTGTCACTTTGCATTTAAAAAAAATATTTCATCATTTTTTATCATTATAGTTATTAACAATAATTATCATCTCAACGAACTGAGGTAGCTAAGAAAATTTAAAATTAAAATGACCAAGTTAATCTCAGAAATATTTAGCATATTTAAAATGATTATATTAATATTTGATATATTTACGTATTACTGATAAAATTAATCATACCTTTGATAGATTTTCCTTGGCATCACACGACTGAAACCAGCCTAGATCCATCTTAAATCTCAAAAATATACAAAAATTTTAATAATCTGAAAAATGTGACGTTGATGCCTCCGACTAGAACCATCCTAGATCCATCTAACTCTGGATCTATCATGCGCTGAGAGGGATCAAATCTCTCGAGGTGCAAACCTTTCCTGAAGTTTTGCACTCAAAAAATAGGTTTGCACCTCGAGAGATTTGATCCCTCTCGGCGCATGAGAGATCCAGAATTAGATGGATCTAGGCTGGTTTAAGTACAAAGGACAAATGCATTAGTTGTTCAATGATAATGACTTTTTCTTGAAAAACTCATTCTTATTTATAGTCACATCAATACAATTTTATTATTATTTTTATTTTGGTACAACTTTTGAATTGAATTTAACTATGGGTACATGGATTGTGGTGCAAAAAGTGAATTTCAAATTCATAAATATTATTTTATTGGTTTAGCTATTATTTTATTGTTTCCTTAGGAGGCCCATTTTAGACCTCAAAATTCCCCTAACGAGACATTGTGTTTAAACATCATTTGTAGATCTTGCAAAACAGCACTTGCCAATGCAAAGTTGCCTCACTTTGCAACACTTGAACAAATAAGAAGTAATAAGCCATTGCAAACTATAACAACAATTTCAAAGCTTGAGGAAAGACTTGTCGCATTAAGAATTCCTTTTGCACAAATAAGACAATGTGGCAACAAGCGATCACAAATGGGCTTAACTGGTTCAATAATCAATGTACCTATCCAGATGGACATTGTCCAAAAGCATTGCCACAATTCATAAACAATACAATGACAATTGCTATTGCATTAAAACGATGACTAGTATACAAGAATGCATATCAAACAGGAAAAGTGTGTGTGCATACTGTCATGAGAGCACTTAAAGAACTATGTTCTCGAAATTTATATACAACTGAAAACATTTCCATTAATAGCAATTGGAATCATATGCTTGAATTGAACAATAAAGATAATACATTCGACGATGAGAACATTGATAGCAAAAGTGAAACGGATAACATTTCAAAAAGTGAAATACAACTGAAACCTTAGTACATGGATTGATAGCTTCACAACGAAATCATGATTTACAAGACAAGATCATTGAAATAGCACCAGCTGAGGGACAACGACCACTTGGGATATTCAAAGATAAACACGCAGAAGAAATGAGTTTCCCAACACTATTCTTTGGAGATTCACGTGACAACGATATAGTACAAAGATTTTGTTACCAAGAAATAGTAAAGTGGGAACTAATGCATTGCAGTGGTCACTTTTCCTATCACATCACAAATTTGTTCTTCAAGAAAATGTGAATAATCATTGAAAATGTCATGTCATGCATTTCAGTACGAATAAGGAAAGGAAAACTACAAGGAAGAAAGTTGTTAGCAAAAGATGTTAAGTACAAGCCCAACTTAGAAAATTTACTAAAAAGTCACATTGGATACATAGATTTCAAACACATAAGAATTTCTTCTAATTACCACCAACAAATGCAAAAACATATATTTGCAATGATACGACAATTAGGTCCTCTGACTTTATTTGTTACATTTACAAGTGCAGAGCATCGTTGGAGTCCACTAGTAGAAACTCTTACTAAATTGCATAGCAATAGAAATAAAAAGAAACACATTGAAACAATTGAGGAATACAACATTGATTATCTTTTCAGAAAGGACCCAGTAACATGTACACGTTACTATAGACATAAGACAAATGCACTGAAGTAATTGATCTGTCAAGATAATACATTTTTTGGCAAAATATTAGATTACTACTTTGTAACTGAGTTCCAAAATAGAGGTAGTGCACATGAACATGCTCTTATATGGATAGAAAATGCTCCAGTATATGGAATTAATAGTAACTTAGAAATTGAAAATTTCTTGGACAACTATATAACTTGTAGCACAGATCACCTTGATCCAGAACTCGCAAAGATACATGAACATCATCATACCAAAAGCTGTAAAAAAAGAAAAGCATCACATTGTAGATACAAATTTCCAATGCCACCAATGAAAATAACAAGGATTCTTGAACCAATTACTTCGCTAGATGACTCAATAAATGAAAAAGTTTTGTCCTTGCAAAGCACCTTAGAACAAAAACACTATGACAAATCAACTAGTCATGAAAATTTCTTAGATGAAATGCACTTAACAGAAACTGATTACATCGAATTAATACAAAGCACATTAACACAACCAATGGTATTCTTGCAACGAAAACCATCAGAAATATGGAATAATAGCTTTGCATTCAATATGCTACATTAATTCCTATTTCAACAAAAAAAAAATACAATTCTCTATAGTTAAAATTTAATATTTATTAATATTTATTTATTTTAATTTATTTATGTAAGTTTTTATTGGCTAATATTTTCAACATGTTATTGCAAAATGCTTTGCAATTCGCGCCCTTTCTGTCGCGGTTGTACGAGGCGGACTCTGCTGAGAGTTGTACGAGGCAGCATCGTATTACTTTTATCCCATTTAAACTGTGGCACACGTAACTGATTAAGCCATTTTTCTAGTACACTTTTTGAGCTTCTGCAACATCCTGGAGCCCCGTTGTCCTATTCTGCAACGATATATAGAATATATAGGAACTTGCAGAAAATATTACTTAATTTCGTACTAGATCTTATTTAATTCTGTTCTCATTTCCACTCCGTTCACGTGACAAAGAGTACGTATGGATTAAAATGAACGATTCTCTAATGTCCATCTCCATCTAATTACCCGATGTCTTTCCACTCAATGCGATTCTAACAAATTGCATTGTACTTATTTTATATTTACGAGTGCAAACCCTGAAAGCCATATTTTAATTTTTTATTATGTTTCACCTTTTAATGTAAGTTTTATATAAATAAATAAAGCAAGGTAATGGATTTCTTATTAACAAAAAAAAAAATTTGTTTTTTTTTTGTTTCAGTTATTCATTTTATCTTTATCACCTCTAGGACTCTAATTCATTGAAAAGGCAGGATTACGTTTAAAAATAATGATAACTAGCAATTGCATCAAATATCCAATGATGTCACTAATAAGTATGGCTTGGCTAAAGATTTGCAATTTCCCCAATGCGATGACAAAAAAAGACATCTTAAAATTGGTTTTCAATTTACAGAACATCCATTTATGCTTAACAACGAAGAATACTACAACATTAGGAGAATGCTTGATAGAGAACAACAAGAAATACTCAAAGACATTGCAATGAAAAAACAAAAGAACATAGACAAACCATTCTACTTATTTTTGACTGGAGGAGTTGGTACTGGAAAAACATTCACAACAAAAGCAATATTTCAAATGCTCATTCACATTTACAATGAACATTACAATACAGACCCTTTGAAACCAAAGGGTTTGATATTAGCACATACAGGTAAAGCTACATATAATGCAGGTGGAGTGACAATTCATTCTGCATTGCTAATGCCTTTCAACAAATCTAGTTTTATTCCACTTAGCAATGATGTATTAGAAAACTTAACACAACTATATGAAGAATTAAGAGTCGTTCTCATTGATGAAGTATCTTTTATTGGAAGTTGTTTTCTATATCAAATTTTTTATCGACTAAGAAACATTAAATAATCAAACAAAATACTTTGGAAACAGTGATATCATATTTTGTGGCGACTTGTACCAAGCAAAACCTATACAAGATTCACTAATATTTGAACAACCTACAATAAGAAGGCAACCAATAACATATGAATTTTGCCAAGAACATGTAAAGTACTATGAATTGCACATTGCAATGCGTCAAAAAAATGAAATATTCATTGCCATTTTGAATAGGATGCGTACAAATAATCAAATAGAAGATGATTTGAATTAACTCAATACAAATTGTATTCGAAATGCTCCTAATGATCCTACTTTCCCTTATCTATTTTTTAGGAATAGGGATGTAACATTACACAACAAGAAAATGTTGTTTGTTGTTCCTGGTGATGAAATTGTAATTGATGCAATTGATTACGAAGAAGAAAACCATAGAAACATACCATCTCATCATGCACACACTTAGCAACATTTCCTTCACAATACATCCTAAATTAAACATGCTAGTTGAAATATGCTCTGAAAACTATGACTCACAAGACGGTCTTGTCAACGGTGCAGATGTTATCATTAAAGCATATGTAAAATTAGATAACTTTGATGTAATATGGATCAAATTCTATGATGAACGTGTTGGGCGTCGACAAGCACACAAATTCGATTTTCTATATAGCCAACAAATTTGTAAAGATTGGACTCCCATATTGCGCACAACAAAGCCAGTTTATGTATTAGCAAAAATAGGCAAATTGAAAATCAGAAAACAATTCCTAGTCCAACTAGCATGTGCACGTACAATACACAGATTACAAGGCTTAACACTAGACAATATTGCATTTGATCCTTTAGGAATACGACGCCATGGATTAGTATATACAACTCTCTCTCGTGTAAGAAACATAGAATCGTTGTATTTTCTTAGTCCACTTAAGAAATAAAACTTCCGAGTTAAACACAAAATTTCTCTTGAAATGGAACATTTACAAAAAAATGCGAAGTGGCAACTAGAATACAATTATTCGTTATTAGAAAAAAAAACATACACTTCAATTCTTTCTCTAAACACCCATAGTTTACAAATACATATTGATGATTTGTTAAATGACTATGATCTAATGCAATCTAACATCCTACGTTTACAAGAAACACATTTGACAGAACCAATGCTACTAAAAAGACTTGAAGCATTCAATTGCATACAAAATTATAGTAAACATGGTTTGCTAATTTATATGAAAAAAAGTATAAAGATTTTGAAACATATTCACTTTGAAGAGAAAAACGTTGAAGCTACACTAGAAAATATGATTGTTCATGACATGGATATTATAGTTCTCAATGTCTATGTTGCACCATATGCAACATTGAGCAATACATTGCACCTTCTTTCAAAATCATTATGCAATATACATTAAAATAAAACAATAGCCATTGTCGGGGATTTCAACATCAATATGCTTGAAAGCAACAATAAAACAAACAAACTAAGATTGTATATGTACAATTACAACCTTCATTTTCTTTTAGACACAAATAAAAATCAACAAATATCAATCATTGATCACATATGGTCAAACATAACTTGTAGCTATAAAAATTTCAGGTTAGATACATATTGGACCTACCATGATACTATTTGTCTCATCATCGAAGACAGAAATGCAACAGAAACATAGTGCAAATGAAACTAGTCTAATGCCTTTTCTAGTCAATATCGTCACACTTGCCGAGTCATGTCCTTATTATACAAATGAAATCAATAGCGAGTATTATTACCAGTGATACTTTTAATTTGTTTCTAAATAAGTTTTTGAAAGTTGCATTGTAGCTTTTTAACAATGTCACAAATAACACATAAGCTTCAACAAAAATAAAACATTTACTTCTTCCAACACGTGAATAAATATTAGTAAAAAACATTTACTTCTTTTAACACATGGGATTGCTTCTTTTTACATAACAATTCTATCATTTTGACTTCGAATCATATGTCTTGCATAGTTTTATTGCTTTATACAATGAGTCAAAGTTGCAAAGACATTTCACAAAAACATACAAACACATCCAGGTTTGTTTATTATATATGACTCACTTACTCTTCGATGCATATGTATAGACGTATCTCTATGTTTAATTGACTTGGAAACTGATCATCTGCATCAAATGGAATATGTATTCATAGTTCCAGCTTTACATCCTTTTTGTTTTCAACTGCTTCCCCCTTGGACTAAATATTTTTTTTGTTTGTATTTATAAATCTGTTGCCACTATTAGAAATGAAGAATTTAAATTTTGTAATGAAAGTATGAAAGATAATTATTTAAAGGATAACCTACAGGTTAATAGTTCCTCAACAAAACTAGACAAATTAATATTTATTAAATCAGAAACGCTCAAATATGAATTACATTTGGTGCTATTTTTCTTATATGCATTGATTTACTATTAAAACAATGACATGTCAATATCATTTTTCAAAGTTGACAGTAGCTCCCCCATGTACCAACATAGAAAATTTCCCCCTCATTTTATTGGAAAAAGGAAAAGTAACACAGAAATGATTCCTTCGTTCCATCTATTCCACAGGGTTGGAGACCAAGTCCATTGGTCACCGAAACATTTATTGATGGGTTCATTAGTTCGTTCATAAAACCATTGGCTCGTTCCTTTTTCCCATAACCACACTTTGATTAATTGCCTGCCTGTAGTCAAAGGCGTAAGCTCCTCATAAAAACCAAATATCGCCCCTTTTGTTTTTGTTTGCCAATAGTTTGTTTTTGAAACCTTTTAGAAAAAGGGAAATTTAATTTAATTTTAATAGATATTAAAATCTCAGCGTTTTTTTTTTTTTTTTTTTACCCATAGTTTGTTTTCAAGCCTATAGAAAAATAAACTTTACAATTCCTTAAAGTTTGTCAATGCCACTGCCGACTCTGGTGAATTGATGTGCCTAGTTTTATGTTTTAATTGCGATGTAAGCCCGACAGCCTAGACATTATTTATTGATCTTTATGGTTATGTGCCCGAGTGGCCAAGTCTTAATGCTTTCGCCATTTCGATTTAAACCCAGCTGGATTTCCATCTTGCTTCATGTGACCTGTATTTAGTAATACAAAAACATGTACAAGTAGCATATCATACACCTTCAGCTACATCCATATTCTCACCATTGTTTACAAGATTGAAACCCACACTGACACCTTCAAATTTTGAATAATCGCGGTCTCCTCAGGATTAAGGGCTTCTTGTTGACCTCAATTATACTATTGGAGGTCTCTACTCCTCCAACCTTGCATTTTGTCTCATATGTAAGTATTTCATCCTTGCAATTTCCTTGAGCGTTAGTCCCTGGGTTGGTGAGAAAGAGGAGTCTTGGTTTGATGCGATGGGAATTGGAACATCGAGATTGACCCTGACCCATATGAATCTCTTTTGATCCAATTTGAAAATTTCGTACATATATCTTTCAATATACTTCTCCTCCAGAATTCACACCATATAAGATAACATATCTGACTAAAATGTCAAAATTTGTGAAGGAACCCATTAACATCATTAAAACCCATTGTGCTACTGACTCAGAACCCAAACAAAGGTGCGAGGCTCCATTCTTGCCCCTGACTTTTTTTGTTGCAGGAATGGGAAGGTTGGGATAGCTTAAGGCAAGGCCAACAATGATAACCACAAAAGCTGTCATTGAGTGCCCCCAATAACCATGAGCAAAATTGAAGCTGAAATACTACGATAATTGAAAATTCATAAGAATCCAATGCAAATCTCCTATGCCACTATGAGAATGTGATTGCCTAATAATCACAGGTTACCTTGGCCCTCAGCTTTGTCAATTCAATATCAACAAAAAAACCTTCATGCCTTGATCAATAAAATTCGTACCCATTATGTAGGCCATAGGAGGCCCGGTGCAATCTAAGGGTAATTTCGATACAGTGGGTTCTTGACATCTAGTGCTTCACACTGGGTATCAATTCAATTTTGTAATAAGACAAAATACTGAAATACCCAGTATTGATTATGAAATAGCCAATAGGCTCAATGAGCATTAAGTTTTTCACTAAGGTTTCATTCTTATTGTGGTATGACACAACCAAATGTTGTGTGAAAATATAATAAGGATAGAAGCCGGGTTGAAGACTTGGGAAAACTTGGAAGCCATTTTCATCTAGATTTCATTTTACATAATTAAACCCCAAAAATATAGCATTGATTAGTCTCTATTTGTATCAAAAACATTCATTTCATATTAAACTTCTCAAAATAATAATATATCAAGTCACAAACAAGATATCACTGGAAATTTTGACACAGTCAAGTGAATTTCACTGTACAATTTGCAACTATATCAAATGTTTGTTATTAGTCTTAGTTTGAGGTTTTATAGTTTTAAGGCATTCTGTAAATCTCTGGGATTTCTTGGTTGTCGCAACTTTCATGTATCTGTATCATATGGATTTACACGTTTCTATAGTGCTACACTCTCTTAGTAATTAAAATTCCTTCAAGCTCACCATTCAATGATGTTCTGTCTTTGCCATCTCGTAGCTCTAAAGAACAAGCTACAATAGAGAAACAATAGCAAACATCCCTTACAACTGAATCAAACAAGTAAGTACATTTGAAACAAATTTTTATAGGCCTCATTAACATGGCATTTATATTGATCAGCATCATATTTTACTTCTAACTGTGTCTTTTGCTACATCAACATCATCAATACACAAATTGAAAGCATAATCTTTAGTTCTAGTTACAATTGAAGAACTAAACATTCGCAAAACTGGAAAAATGTTCAATGGAGATGTCATGGTCATTTATAGCACATACCTTGATAAAGTCCACAAATTACGACAAATACTACGTGAAGATTTGATAGATATTGAAGGAATCATGACAATCACATTGTCCATACCAACTGAGCTCATTGAAGAACATGAACAAAAAATATCACCAGGAAACGCAATATCAATTACAAATTTTAAAATTCTTCTGAAAACAAATTATGACTGCGGTGATTGTGATTGGATTCTGCTGCTAACTAAATCAAGTACCGTATAGAACATACCATCAATTTGCAAAGATTACAAATTCATTCCAGATACAACATTAAAACACCTTACAAAAAATACAGAAACATATCCAATTGGAACAATCGCTGTAGTTGTCACAACTGCACGAAATATTGGTTTGCAATAGACATTTCAAATTAAAGATGGAAATTTCGATGACAATAGAGCAACGGTAACATAAATTACTCTGCATTGTTTTTATATTTCTAGTTCCATCCTCAATTTCAATTATCTTTGAAAAAAAATATTAATTTTTTGTCTTCTATTGTAGTTGCAGTTATTTGAAACATTTGCACCACTCTACAATGAAATTAAACAAGGATTTCATAACAAACAGGAAAGATGTCAAAGAAAGAACCCTTCGAACAACGCAATCAACATTCATCAAAAAATTGAATGCAGAAGCAGCATAATAACTTAGAAAATTGAGCCCTCCAACATTCTCTGTAAGTACACATGAAACAATACCTCTACTTCTCCATATGCAATTGTTTTCTCATTTCTTTCCATTTTGACATATACTACTTGTCCTACTCTATGAACAGATAAAAGGAACATTGACAACTGCAAGCATTTACTCTACGCCATTTGAACCACTTTGTCTTGGATGCAATTCACCAATACCACCCTCTACAATGATAGAGGACACAACAGTGAAATGCCTTAAGTGCAATAAAAAATCCTCCTTTTTCTATTCGCAGTGTCTTAATTGCATAATCAAGTCTAACAACACCAGCTTGTAGTGTTGCATCAAAAACAAATTGCTCTTGAAATATTTACTTCCCAGCCTAGCACAAATGTCTTTTGAAGAATATGTTCAAAAGAAACAAGCAACAATGTATATGCTACGAGATTCCAAAATAAATGGTACATTTACAATCGACGAAGACAATGAGCTCCAATGTGTTGATAGCAATGGAAGCCCTACCAAAGCTAGGTATTCTTCTAATTATCCTTCATCTTTCAAGTAAAAATCGGATATATGCATTTTAAATTATGTTATCCAAAATAGCAAGATTTGTACTAATTTTCTCTTTTCTTTGCAGCCCCAACACTATTACACACATTAGCTACAACAAGAACACATCTTAATCCAGAAATTGCTCCAATGCTCTTCTCAAATTTTGTACCAGATTTTACTGATTGGATCCTCCTCTCTAAACGTACAGCATGTCTGCAAAATTTTGCTAGAACAAGAAAGCATACAAATGCACATATGACAACAAAGTTTTTACCAGAGCAATTAGGAACAAAAATCACTAGTTATGTTCAAATCTTTTGACACTTAGTACAAGTATCTTTAAGGCATATAGTCTTTCCTCTAGGTATTTGTAAATACTCTGAGACTTAATGTATGTATTTTTAAGGCATAGAGATTTTCCTTTAGGCATTTACAAATATTTTGAGAATTAATACATATATGTTTAAGGAATAGAGTCTCTCTTTACATTAAATATATGAATATTATAAACCTATTTAATGATCTCCTAAATGCATTTATAATGCCAATAGCAAGAATTTATATTTTCCAAAATTTGATTTAATTGACAAGGAAAAAATGTTAGGCTATAATAATATGTTTATCTTCTTTTCCAAAATTTTCTTTAATTGATAGGGAAAAAATGTTAGGCCATAATTCTATGTTTATTTCACTCATGCTAATGTGAAAATAATTGCATCTAACTTTGAAACCAAATGCTACCATGTGTTCAAAGTGGAAACGGTGAAAATAATTGCATCTAACTTTTACCATATGTTCAAACTGGAAACGGTGAGAAGTGAATTCAAAATGGAAACTATGAGAAGTGAGAAGAGCATAGCCTAAACTAATTTCTTTCTATTTACTGGTTGCAATTTATGCACAATAAAGATAACAATACTCACAACTACAACTTAAAAATAAGTTTCTAATTTATTAATAATAGTTATAATAAATTTGACATAATTGTTTGGCTGTTATGTGTCTAATTTGGTCATGTGTTAGAGAAGACAAAAGGGGTTGGAAACACCTGTGTTATTAAGTACGAAAACAAGAGGCAGTAAACATATTCTAGAATCCCCTTATTCTCATGTTTTCCAGTGCTTTTATGTTCTCTGAATCCCCTGAATCCCCTTATTGCATACCGCCCAAAGCATGAATCCTTTGCTGCTTTATTTAACTGCCTTTACTTTTTCTAGACCAATGTAAAGCATACTCTTATGTTACAATAATGATGAATAACTTTTATATTTTTCTTGGACCAATTCCTATCTTGTATGTGTTTGCATATATAATTGAATTAACTTTTAGCTTTTCTAATGTAAAAGATACTCCCCCATTACAATAATGATGAATAAATTTTACATTTTTTTGGCATCAATTCTTATTTTGTATATGCTTGCGTGTATAATTAAATTAACCTTTAGCTTTTCCAACTCTACTTTTATTTTCTTCACAACGTGGCTGAAAGCTTATATGTTAACCATCATTGCGTGATTGGTATTTACTTTGTTAAACTCATCTTCTACTTTGTTTTTTAAACATAACAATTATAGATTTCTTATTTTATGGTTAACCATGATAATTAAGAAAAACAGAATTTCAAATTTATATTTAATTACTTGTTTTTCAATTTTTTTAAAATTTTGTATATTTAATAGTTAAGTATTTGTTTTTAATAAATTATATATTTTATTTATTTGGTTTAGTTATGTTATTGTAATTAAGATTAATATTTAAATTACTCAAAAGCAACCATTATATTAGTAATTATTACTAAACACCTTAATAAATGGCATATGTTCTTAGAAAATAAAAAAATTTAACATAAAATATAAATAATTTCTAATCACAGTTAGAATAGTAGAATTTCAACATTAACAAATTTAACATTTATATGTTTCTATCTTTAAAACAAGAGCACAAATTTAAATTTGAAAATGTCATACTTATCAAATTTAATAATACTAATTGTATGCTTTAATTTAACATTATTATTTGATATTATCAATTCAGAATAATATTTAAAAGACATACTTTATAATATATCTTATATCATCAAAAACATACAAATTAACTAAATTATAATTTTATTTTATAATAATAATAATGGTAAACAACTTCATTTTAAATTATAATCATTAATATTAATTTACACACATATATATATGAGTTAAACATTTACACATTTAAAACAACATGTAAAAATAAAAACATAATAAAGCAATAATAAGTCCGAAGTGTTGCATAGTAGTTTAGTCACCATGTAAAGTTTATAAAAAAACATAATGATTATTTAAATTTCATATAACTAAATACACTTTTCAAGCATCTCTAATTGTTGATTTACATGTGAATAAGATTGTTCTACTTGCTAATTTTTGCTGTATGCTAAATTAAGTAGCTTTGATTTGGAGATTTACGATTTACAATATACTTGGAGATATAACAATTCCAAATTCAGATATTCAATGGTATTTTCATGTCATATGTTCAACAACATCTTATAATATGTTTAACAACATCTTGACTATATTGTAAAACACTTGATAGATTTATGGTTATGACAAGTTTTTTTAAAAGCATTTTTAGAATTATTTTAATATAGTGAAAAAATAGAACAAGTTTGAAATAATTTTCTTACAAAGTACCATAGACATTTTCAAGATCGCATTGCAACATTACTATATTTAAATTAAGCCGCAAGTAGTAGCTACTTGTAGCCCTTATTAAACAAGAAGGTTGCAGGGCAGCAAGTCCTGCATTGAGTGGGGAAGAAGTCGAAAGCATAATTCCAAGTGGAAATGGTTTGAATATATAATACATCGATTCGCCGTGAGATCTATTGATTTTATTGTGGCGCCCATGATGATTAATCCATTCCAGGTATGAGATAATAGTGCTTCAAGAAGATAACTTCTTTCAAAAGTATCAGTCGAAGTTTCTTTATTATGATATTATTGTTACCCTTCTCGACATGTAGAATCAATGAATAAAGAATAATGCAGTTACGGGTATAGATTTAACTGCTATAAGTAGGGTAGGTGGCACTTACAACAATATTCTATGTTGTATAGTGTAATTGAAATGCCACAGAATAATCCACGCCCTCCTCACCTATATTTTCATTGACCCACACATCAGGTAGCGTAGCCTTGCTCCTTCAGATAAAGAAAACAACCTAATTCTCCATACATAGAGGGCCACAATTTTTAATGTCTTGACATGACATTTATTCAATGCACTAACATGGATGCTCTGAACGGAAACTGCTTCCATTTGTTTGAGACGAGATTATTTCCACGTATCTTTCTACCTGCATAATATAGATTTAATGGCTCCATTTGTTTGGGACGACACTGCAATTATTTCCACGTATCTTTTACCTGCATATCCATAGATTTATAAGGAGAATAAATTTCAGGGAAATGAGTCTAATGATGTGCACGTAGCACTTGATTAGCCTAACTATCCGCCGAAAAAATAGTTCTGAAAGATTGATGCGATTTGTAATGGGAAGGCTGAAAGTGATGATGTGATGGCGATGAAGACTACACTGAAGCACAAAGTCATGCAGATACATCCATCGTCAATGAGAAACTCTTGTCCCACATGGATCCTACAGAAAGAGGTAACTCTAAGAAGCTAAGTTTGTGATTTACATGATTGACCCAATGGCCGTCGAGGGAGACAAAAGATTCATGAGGTCGTACTTTGTATTGTGCCTTCTAGGGTTTATATAGAAAATCAAGATACCAAATCTGCCTAAGAGAGAGTATTTGGGATTCTAACATCTGAGTTATGAGGCTTAGAATATTATATGTATTTCATACAACCCATTGTCACCCAAACTATTTGAAATTTGTCTTTGAAATTTGTCTTATATGCATCGGATTGATCAACGCATGTTAGTGAAATCGACATCAAAATCTGGATGTGTGAATTTTCTTCCTTGAAATTTGTGACGACAATGCTTGGAAAAATCACAAAATGCACAATTGAGCTTGATTCCTCCAAAGTGAAATAGTTGAAGGAAAATATTGAAAATTCCTCCTTTGAATTCTTCATCGGCGTGTCCTTTCTGTTCAAAAACTAGATGTGACGCTTCTTCTATATCCTCCTTTGATTTCCTCATTGATGTGTCCCCTCTATTGAAAATCCAGAGGTGATGTTTTTTAGATATCCTTCTTGTTAGTGAAATCATGACAGGTTGGGTTTGCTCACCTAGCTCAGTGAGACGTTCCAATCTCTTCTTTATTCACAAGAAAACTGAAACATAAAAGCTTTGAGTTAAGGGAAGTGCTTGGGGTTAAGGGAAGTTAGCTTCGAAGTAGACAACAACATAGTGTTACAGAGAAATAAATCTAGGATGGAGAAAAAATGGTATGTACACAAATTTATGTTAAACAAAACAGGCAACTAGTTATAGAAAGTTAGGAACTGAAAATAAATCAGCATATGTTAAAAAAAAAAATTTGTTCAAGTAGGCAAAAAGCAGCCAATAATTTCTTTATTAATTAGGGCAGAATGCAACTGTAAGCTTTCCTTCTATATATCAATCTATATTTTGCATTTCTTTTCTTTTTTTTAAAGGAAAAAAAACATTGTCTATTAGATATATAAACAATACATTCCAAGAACGTCATACTCATTAAGCTGGATTATATCACAACAATGAGATATATCATCATTACATATATCCATCCATAAATAGTAATAAGCAAATGCGAAGATTTTCAACAATCCAAGAAAAAAACATAATTCAACATGACATAGTTCAGAAGTACGTATATCAAAATTTAACTTATAACATAATTTTGAAACACAATTATGTTCATCCCTTTGGTAACTGAAAGAAACCAAAGGATTTTTGCAATTGAACTCAGGCTCGCTTGCGGCCAAGTCATCATCCTAATTAATCTGCATATATATTTATCATTTGGACTTTAACAGGCTCGCTTGTTGCAGCTCGCCAGAAGATCACATTCACTTGTTTTTCATGGGATTGGGATATCAGAAGCCCATATTTGTTGACCATCTCTGTAGTGTGAAACCTGTAAAAACCCAAAATTCATGCTGAGACCCTTTTTTGAAAGTCCATCTACTTTGGTATTATTTTCTCTGAATATGTGGATTAAGGGTGGCTTATTCATTTTAGTCCATAGTTGCTTTGTTCTCAAGAGCCAACACTAAGCTCCCAGAGATGATAGAACTGCTTTTCCCAGCATGGCCTCAATGATGATTCTAGATTCTCCATAGATGTGGACCTCGTTCATACTCATGTTGTCAACAGCCAATAATCCACTCCATAGAGCCATCAACTCTGCCATATTATTAGTGCCCTTACCCCCATTCCAACATATGTGTATCCTTTCTACCTGTGAGATTTTAATCCAAGCTCCACATCCCATCATACCATCCTGACATGCCCCATCGAAAAAAATCGTTGGGATCGCGATGGGATGAGGTCTAATCCTTCACGAGCAATCATTTACATTATCCTTAACAGGCTCCCGATATTTTACCCACTTCATGATGGCAGCATGTATATGGGAGGTGGAAAACTGCATATCCTCAAATATAAGCTTGTTCCTTGCAAGCCAAACTTCCCAGATGAGGAAAAATGGTAAGGATTGAAATTTTCCCGAGATCTTGTCCCATCCGTGAGTAGTGTCCATGAAGTCACCTAGAGTCCATGTAGGGTCCAAATGATAGTGACTAAATATATTCCATATACTAATCACCCTTGGAAAGGAGAAAAAAAGGTGATCCACGGTTTCCTCATGCAAGAGGCACAGAGCACATCTTCTGGGTCCAGAGAAACCCCGTCTGATGAGTGAGTCCCACGTAAGAATTTTTTTCCTCCATACAAGCTAGCCAAATAACACGATATTTGTTGGTATTCTTATGTGCCAAAAGGTCCAGAATTCTGTGGACTTAATCCCTTGAAAAGACTGTATATTAATATATGAGTAAAAGTCCTTCACCACTAGTGAGTCGCCCTTCATTGCACCTTCCCATGCAATTATGTCCCCCCCATTCATGTAACACAAACCAGTCGTCTATATACCTTATGCATACTTCCTCCATTCCACAAAATCCATGCTGATAAGGCTGATTTGTTCCGTGGTTTCGAAATAGGAGCCCCGTGGGCCCAGTAGTGAATTACCTGAAAGAAATACAGAATGCCTTTGTGAGAAAGACGGTGTACAATACGTTGGTTTGGGAGTGAATCAGTGGGCATTCCATAAATTTGATCACAACCCAATATGATCCTTTGTCCATTCCCAAACCTCCATGCTAGCCTCTCTGCAAATAATTGCATTACTTTCCTAAATCCTTGCCATATTGCAGAAATGGACCACGGAAAAGTAAATTGATGGAAGTATATATTGTGGAGGGCGTCTCCTGATAAATATTTTCATTTTGTGATTTCAAACCATATACCATTACCATTGATGTCCCTCCACCAGGATTTTATGAGGAGAGCATATTTAAAAGCTCTTGTGTTTAAGACACCCCACCCTCCATGTTGTTTTGGGAAAAATAAAATATCTAGCTTGCAGAGATGATGTTTCTTTGTCATTTCAGTACCTCCCCATAGGAATTGTGATAGAATTTGTTTGGTTTGATAAATAATTTGTTCTAGGATATAAAAAAGATGTCCCCAGTACACTATAAATTGCGATAGGAGCGCTTGAATAATTATGAATCTACCACCCAGTGACAACCATTTGTGAGTGCATTTGCTGATCTTGATTTTAAACTTTTCCACTATCCACATCCAATCCCTCACCTTATATCCACATGGTTTGATTCTGTACCCTAGATATAAAAACCCTTCATTTTCCTTCTTATTATGGACACCTAGAAAATTTGCAATGAAATTTATCTCATCCACATCACCAAATTCACAAAGGAGGTAAGATTTTCCCTTGTTAATGCACAGCCCGGAGGCATTCCCAAAACGAGAAAGAAAGTAATGAATGTAGAACCAATAATTTCTAATAAGCCAACCCAATATAAGAAGATCATCCACAAAGAGCGAGTGTGAAATACTTACAGAATTTGAGAAGGAGAAACCAGTAATATAACCCGACCTCATAGCCATATCCATAAGTTTGCTAAATCCATCCATGACTAATATGAAGATGAGTGGGGACAGGGTGCATCCCTGCCTTAAACCTCACTCAGCCCCGAAAAATTTTGTTGGCAGCCCATTTATAATCACTGTGTATCTGGCAGTTGTGATGCAGGCCATAATCCATCTGATGGATTCCAAGGGGAGCCAATCTTTAATAAAACTAGTCAGATGAACGACCAATCAACTGTGTCATACGCTTTAAGCAAGTCAATCTTCATAATAAGGGCATCCTTTTTTCTTGTGTGCATGGTGTGCATAGCCTCTTGAGCAATGGCTATCACATCATGTATGGATCGTCCCTTTAAGAACCCGTATTTCTCCTTAGAAATGAACTTTGATAATGTCCCCCTGATCCTGTTAGCAATAATTTTTTAAGAGACTTTATATATGAGGTTGCATAAAGCTATCGGTCTGAAGTCTGTAAAGCCCTTTGGATCAGAAGATTTGAGTATGAGTGCCAAGAAAGTGGCATTCATGTTTGCAGGGATGTGCCCCATGACCCGACCTTGTTCCACAACAGTTGTGATATCCTCGGCCATTATGTCAAATAAATGAGCATAAAATTCCACCGGACAACCATCCAGACTTGGGCATTTATCATGGACAAAAGACTTCAATGTTTGTGCCACTTCCTCCATAGTGATTGCAACATTCAAAACCTGGAGAGCCTCAGCATCAAAAATTTGAGGGATATGCTGAAGAACCCATGTCTGACAGGCAGGGTTAATGTTCTGGTCTGCTTGGTAGAAGGTCGAGAAGTACCTGAAAGCCTCCTCCTGTATTTCAACTGTGGAATAGGCACAACTCCCATCAATTCTCTTTATATACCATATGGCGTTCTTATTTTTCCTTTCATTGGCACTTTTGTGGAAAAAATTTGTGTTCATATCACCTTCCCTGAGCCATTTAATTATGCTCTTTAATTTCCACGTGAGTTCCTCAATCTTAAGAATCTCCATCCTCCTCTGCTATAGCTTTTCAATTAATTTGTATGTTTATTCATCAGGTGCCTTATTGACAAACTCAATGTGTATGTCGTTAAGAATTTTCGTTAATTCCTTGAACTCTTCTCTAAGCATTTCCTTTTTCTTAATTTCCCATTTCTTTGTAATGGATTTGATCCTTTGGAGTTTAGCATGGAATCTTTCCCAACCAAAAATACCTTCATACGGAGTATTGTCATTCCAACTCTCCTTAACTAGCTTGTTGTACTCAAAATCATCCAGCCAAGCTCGGTTGAATTTGAACGACACCCCTGTTCGCCTACTCTCAGTTCGCCATGACAGAATAATGGCCACATGATCTGATAATTCTGCTACTAACACTGTGGATCTCATATGCCCCAATTGGTCAAGCATAGTTTTGGCCACCATTTCCCTGTCTAATATTTTCCCAATATAATCCCCCTCTGCTCTTCGATTGGTCCAAGTTGGAATTAGAGGAAACGGTCGTATATCTTTTAGGCAAGACCTTTCAAAAGTCCCTCCAATGAGTTTCGCTAGAGGGTCAAGTCTGGCTTTGAGACCCCATGATTCATCAACATGAAGAGTAGAGTTGAAATCCCTGATGACAATCAGATTGTCCATAAGAAGTATGCCAGACTTATACAGTCGTGTCCAGAAAACATTTCTATTCTGACATGGAGCATATAAATTTAAGATATTGAAGGTGCCATGGAATCCACGTAAATTTCCTGATAAAAAAATACCTCCAATAAAGCTAAAAGCCTGAAACTTTGTATAAGATGGATTCCACATTGCAAGTAGACCTCCCACATGACCAACCACATCCACAGTCGCCACATGCCAACCCGGTCTAATTTTAAGTATATTGCCAATTTCTTTTAATATGCAACATAGAGTCTCCTGAAAAAGAGCAATAAAAGGATCTACTACATTTAGGAGTTCTTTTAGGTGATAGAGTTTTGAAGAGTCGCCCATACCCCTCATATTCACTGAAAGGATGGAGGTCATTTGGAAACTCCGGAAGGGTTGCTTGCTCTAAGCACCTTGAGGTCATCAGAAGCAGAGATGGGGACATCCATAAGGTCCAGAAAATCATCACCAAAAAGAGATTTGGTTTTAAGATGACCCCTGAAGTGTCTAGTCCTAGATTTAGATTTTTTACACACAGTGATGTTATTCCTAGAGACAGGTGAAATGACAATGTCGGGCTGCTATGGTGCCCTATCAAAAAATGTTAAAGCAGTAAGATCGAGGTTCAGATTACCTAGTAGGGAATCTATGTCACTACCAACAATGTTTTTGGTTGAATCCGAAATGTCTAGAGCTACGTCATGCCTTGGAGATTGAGGAGAGGCCCATTCTAGTGGTGGCATGGAGGGGGATATATGCAATGGAGCAGCAGGTGAGGAGGATGGCTTGGAGGGGGAAATATGCACGGGAGCGACATGGGTGGTGGATTGTGGAGGCTCATCAGATGATTCCGATATCAAAGAAATGTTCTGGACAATCCTACCATCCGTAATATTAGAGAAAAGTTCAACCACATTATCGTTAGAAAGCATAGGGGGTATAGGATCACTAGAAGTAGCGACATCATTTATAGGTGGAGAGGGTTTATCACTAAGGGCGCTAACCGAAGCATATACCTCATCATCAGAAGATGACGAAGAAGACTTACCCAATAGGAGGTCATCGTGAGATCCAGCAGTCGCTTTGTCCTTCCAAGAGCTGTCCATAATCGACTTCCCTCGATGAGCATTCCTGAATCTCATAGGGCAGCTACCTTTCAGGTGTCCGGTGTGATGGCATATCAAGCACCGGAATGGTACGCCCCAATAATCAACTCTTTGTCTATGTTGTCTTTGTCCCCATACAAGGTTGACATCCCCAGGCAGACCACTCGAGAAGCAAACCTCCACTAATAACCAGGCGATTCTCTTATCACTAGTGCCAATAATGCGGGGGTTGATGTACTTAGTACATCCGATGGAGTCTCCAATGGCCCTTAAGGCCTTTAGTGTCCAGAATTTGAGTGGGAGCCTGGGCATTTTTACCCACATGAATTTTCTCTTGGGAGCCTCCATAACAGGGTTAAATCCCAGATACCAGGGTAAAAGTTGCATGAAACGTCTCCCCCAAACCCAGGTCTTCTGGAGGATCTTCACTACATCCTTCTCATTCATAAAATGTATGCTAAACTAGCTATTTAGCAGTAAAATCACCTTAGGTGTGTAGCCGAGTATAGGATTCCAAAACTGTTTCACCCATTCCACCATGTCAACTTCGCTCCCATATGCAAACATCCATCGACCAATTAGTGCCTATTTCTGGAGACTGGCCACCCGCCCCCACAGATCATATACTCCATCTTCACTTCCTTCACATCCATGGCCAGCTTGTAACAGGAATACTGCTTTTGGCCACGACCCTTGTGTGTCTAAAAGCACCCTTTGAAAAAACATTTAGATTGTCCACTGCACGGTCGTGTTTCAAACCCTCATTGAAACCAGGGGGCTTGACAATATATTGTGCAACCAGCCTTGCTTCTGCGTCCAAATCCAACAATATTTTTTGTTCAACTTCAATCATAGCTGCAATCAAAGCTTCTTGAGCGGAAGTGTCGGAAGATAATATGTCATTGACCTCCGCCATCAGCTTAGGTATGTTGCTGACGCAAACCACGATAAAAATGTGAGGTGGCAAGTAGGTGAGGGTCAAATCCCACCACAATGATGGAAAGCGCATAAGTGTGCCGCCATTTATAAAAAGGATGTTAAGACAAGCATAAATAATAATCGAGTTCTGAATTGGATCCCACCCATGCACAACTTACAAGACGTAGAGTGTCAGCCCATTACACCAATAGACGTTGGATGGAGTAAATTATAGTATTCAAATGCAAGGTACGTCAGAGTTCTTATTACACCTTTAAATGGGGGCTGTCATCCGCATATAATACAACCTGGATAGTCCCAAACGAGATAAAATGTTGCCTTGATGTGCACAAACTGTCAGTCAAATCAGCAGAAAGCAATCCACCCCGCCATGTAAATTTGAATTTTCAGTCCCTGACAAATATTCGACAGTGCAGTGATCAACCTCCTAGATCGGTCTGTCAGAGGTAGGTGTGAGATCTGTTTTCCAGTTCTCAGAAAGAGGGACAGAAATAGGGTGGCGAGAAACTTTGTCACTGGAAAAACTAGTCATTCCTCATATAATTGCTATCAAACATGACAACAACAACAACAAAAACAACCGGGGTTTCCAGTATTGGGCGAACCCCTCCCGCCAGCTGGTCACCCGGGCAGAGACTTTAGCAAGGAATTCCACCCGCAGCTTCACTGACAACACTCCCTCAGTGGTGCAGGGGCAGATTCCAGATATGGAAGCAAAGGCCCACACTCGCCACAGATATATCCCCTTGGAGATGGTGGATAATTCCCTCCGTTGGATCCCTGATCTAGGCCTCACCAAAAGTCGCGAAAATTTGTACAGTCAAGCAATTGACTTGCATTGGCACACAAAAATGCTTTTAGGCATCACCATGCAGGAGCAGTGAAATGCCAGCAAGGAGCTAGAGAAGAAAATCGACTCTTTGTCTAATAAATTCATGGCGTATGTGCGGGAGGTTCACCATATGCGATTTGTTGATCGCTCTTCACCTCATTACGACCTACTAAAATTTAGCTCAGCGAAGCGTCATCAACATCAAGGAGGAAGCTCCTCCCAAAGCTGATGGTCAGGAGGTGAACCCTTCTCCACTCCATCGCCAGTTCTTCAACTTGGAGGAAGGCACCCTGGACTTCCCTATAAGCGTTGACGATTATTTAAATGAAGACGAGGACGTGCAACCTTCTCCAGGAAACTGATCCCTTGGTGCTTTCTGTTTTTTGTTGTATCTCTCTCAGCTTCCAAGACCTAAAGGTCTATTTTCCAACACCCTCTGATGCTTTGATTTCTCAGGTTTTCTTCGGTTTTTTTGTTTTCTCCCCTCAGAAGCACTCCCTTGTAAACTCCTTCCCTGAGGGTGAAAAACTCCCTGTGCTCAAAAGTAGTTATGATCTCCAGCCTCAGGCTGCCATATAAATTTTTTTTAGTATATTAATATGAATAGATTTGCCAAATTTACAAAAAAAAAACAACAATAGCAACAACCCGGGCATCTCCACCATCTGGAAAATAATTGGAATCCAAAATCCTTGCAGGGTCTGGAGATGATAAAGGATTCCACCCACTTACGCCAGAGGTAATACCATTTTGAATGTAGTTGTGATGACAGACAGTCAGAATCGGAGGATGTCTCTTGCGGGGGGATCCTATTCCCTTTGTTTAACATTTTCTCTATAATTTGTTTCAAACATGGCCAACAATATGATAATGGTGGATAAAAACAAAAGAGAAATCATAAACACTTCCCCTTGTTCAAAAGACATATCCTACACCTAGTGTTGCGATGATAAAATTAAAGGATCGACTCATATGTCATTCTATTGTAACCATGAAGCCCCCCAAATACCAGTACTGTGTCCCTTATTGGGTATAATGCTTCCAGAAGTCAAAACAACAAATAACATACAATCGCATGCATCCAGTCGACCCAAATCTAAAAACATTTAAAAGGACAATTTTGCGCTATGAAAGATTCAAGAACTATCTCGGACCATGCAGCTTCATTCCCCTAACATCATAACAGTACTACCAAACCATCTTCCCTGATAAGGTCCAGAAAATTTCAAGCACCCATGAAGCCCATACCTTTTATACAGAGCAAGAAACTCTGGATCAGGATTATGAATTCTAGGAGCATCTTGTCTCTCACTACTAGAGGAGCCCACCCAGATGGTAGAGACTAAAATCGTATGTGTTCATTTCAGAGCTCTTCCGTGGTGACATAATGGGTGGGGCGCGTTGCTCATCAGTAAGTATCTTATTTTTTTCCTACAAAGAAAAGGCAATTAGAAAAGCATAGAAGCGCAGAAAAAAATGGATACTATCGGAAACCAAACAGACCAACGTGGAGCAGTGCATGTAATTTCAATTAATTAGGCCACAATGCAACTGTAAACTTTCCTTCTGTATATCAATCTATATTTTCGTTTTTACTTGTAATAGTAAATATTTTATTTTTTTCCTAAAAAAAGCAATTAGAAAAGCATAGAAGCATAGAAAAACACTAGTGCTATGAAACCTAGAAGAACACATAAGCATAGAAAATTATTGGTACTATGAAACCCAAAAGAACACGGAAGCGTAGAAAAATATTGTACTCTAAAATATTTTTGGAGGAAGGCACCAAACTATGATAATGTGCCATATTATGTTGTTGATTTTGTTGTGGGAAGTTGTGTGTGAGGTTGTGAGGCCGAG
Organism: Pinus albicaulis; assembly: GCA_034641835.2. Lineage (NCBI taxonomy): Eukaryota > Viridiplantae > Streptophyta > Pinopsida > Pinales > Pinaceae > Pinus > Pinus albicaulis. The sequence goes on from JAXQQM020065194.1 coordinate 576,190, forward strand.
TGTTATTGTGTGTTTCGTTGTTTATTTGGTGCTTGCTTTCTTGTAGCTTGACCAAAGGAGAAATCTTTAAAAACAATGCCTAGAATCAAAGATAAAACTTACAATGCCTAGAATCAAAGATACCTAACATGTAAGAGACAACACAGGCCACTCAAAAGTGTTGAAAATGTCCATCCGACTGAGCTTTTCCATGATTATAGGGTAGCAATAAATGCTTACAAACTAATGCTATCATTACTCTCAATTTATAAAACATGAATGAAATAAATGCGCTTAACAAATATATGGTATGAAGAATATCAACCAAATCTTATCTTTGTCTCAGGAAGAGGCCAAATAAGACCATCAAGTATTTCATGTATTTCATTGGTCCTCAAAATTATTGTGGTACTTTAATAAGAAGAGAGGGATAGTGCTTTATGAAAAAGCTGAGAAGTGCGAAAAGTTTATAGTGACTTAAACTGACATTAATACTAAGCAATACATTCAATTAATATTGTCCCATGCCATCTGACAACAAGGACTAAAAAACCCTTACCTACCACAAAAAAAAACATATAGCTATCGAGTAAAGATTATATTTTCTAATAAATCTAAGGTCCATCTTTGTTGAAATTCAACAACTTAACTAGCACAAAATCTTTACCACCACATATAAGTTTGAATTCAAAACCTTTTAAATCCAAAACACTTGAAAAGGGAAAATAAAGAGGGTGGTTTTATATAAAATACGCATAAATCTTACCCCTTCAACTTTACCGTTACCTATACTATCTCAATAAAATCTTCCCACACCACAAAACGAAAATTGCGTATCTTCATCTTATTTGTATGTATATATTAAACTTTATATTGCATAAATATTAAATAAATTATATTAACAAATATGTACCTATGTACCTATTTAATATAGATAAATTGAAGGGAGAAACATTAATAGAAAGTGTTTTTTAAATAATATGATAAAAAGTTTAGATTGAATAGAATTGGTTTATATTACATAATAGATACTAAATTTTTTAATATAAATGATAAGAGGAAAAAAGAGAATTATAAATATTAATAAAATAATATAATTAACTATAGTGTAACATTTTTGTTAAACATTAATTTTTTTTATATAATATAGGGAAATGTTTTTTATTTTATTTTTAGTTATATTTATAAAGTGTGGTTTTGGAATAAGATTTTCATAATTTTAATTTAATTATTAATAATTACTAAGTAGAAAATAAAAAAACACAATTATAAAGTATTATTAAAACAATATAATTAAAAAATATATACTGCATAGATTTTAAATTAAATGGAACACTAATTTTTTAATATAGATGATATAAATAGAATAGGGATCATTATAAAGTACCATTGAAACTATAAAATTAGAAATATTGGAGTTTTTAAATATTTTTGAAATTATTAATATTTATTGAATATTTTATTAAAATTAGTTATTTATGTCAACATATATTAGAATATCTATTTATAATAATAGTTTATTATTACTTTATTAAATATGAAATATTGAGTTCAAATCTTTCCTTTTTTAAGTAGAGTGATAGGAGAAGATAATTTGAAACCCTTGCATATTGAGCATTTATATAACTTTATGGGTGAATGTTCCCCTACTCCCCCCCCTCTTTTAATATTGATGTGTACGGGCCAATAAAGAGCTACTTGATTCATTTTATAAAAAGTATAGATGGGATCCCAAAGGTACCAAGTCCTCCTGCAAAAATGTGACAAATGGCTTTGAGTCTCACAAGTGAGGCTCTAGTTCATCTATTTACTTAGGTTTATTCCTCTATTAAGGCCACGACAAGTCATATTCAAAATAACTAATATGATTTGATCAAAAGTCGACTAGCTCATTATTTTTGTGAAAGAGGGATTTATTTTTTCTACTTCCAAACTCGAGGAAAAGAGACTTAATATCTAGAAATGGGTCATATTTTTATAGGAACACAAAGATTTTCTAAATGCACTCAAAATTGTAATAATAATAATGAAAATAATAATACAATCTAAATACACCAGGTTATGTCTCGAGATAGCTAGTCTATCTTGGACATAAAATCTCTTAGTTGAGTGAATATCTCAACCACACACCAATATAGGAAGCTAACTAGTTGGAGAGAATATCTCAACCAACTAGACCTCAACAAACTCTCAAATACTAGGAAAAAACTGCTATACATATAATAAATTGCAAAAAATACAAGTAGGAATTAAAATCTTCCCATGTTCCCCCTTTAATGACTCCTTGTCTCGATCTCAATCAGCAAAGTCTAGCTATGGTTTTGAATTTTACAAACATGATCAAAAAATAATATGCCGACGTCCATATAAAGGAATTGTACCATCTACTCAAATGCATGAGTACCGACTGCTGCAACCACTAGTCTACTAGGATTTCCTTTGTGTACATGGTTCAATCAATCCTTGTCTGAGCCTCCCTGACATCGGTGCTCCTATTGCACCCATTGCATGCATTGTTGTTGTGCATTGCTCACCAATCTCCAGCTTGCATTTTGCAAAACGATGGGCAAATTTTATTTTGCAAATTCTACAGCCAATATGCCTCTTCAACGACCAAATGTATAGGTATTTTTCTTGTTTTTCCATAATTAAGCTTTTTAGTGGATTATAATTTCATATAACCTTAAAATTAACCATTTAAAAGAAAAAAAAAAATTGTAGCGCGGTGCGCTCGAGCCGTTCGGCTTGCACCGATAAGCGGTGCTACCTGTAAAATATACAGGTCGCACTGCAACTAGTGCTAACGGTATCTGCACCGTTTCTGGGGTGGTACTGACAAGCGCACCGCGTTATTTTAAAATTTAAAAAAAAAAGTACAGTGTGGTCATTTAGCTGGCCACACCGTTGACCATGTGGAATAGCGGCAACGCGGTGTGTTGACGGAAATATCCGCCCCGGGGCGGGTATGTTTGTTAGTGAATGAAATTCGGCATTTTGACAGGGTCAACGGTGCGGCCTGGTAAAAGACTGCACCGTTGACTATGTAATGAATTCAGGAGGTCAGTGCGCTGACCCAATTATACGCATTGGGGTGTAGATTTTAGTCAGCGCACCGCACTCCTGAAACTATACATAGTCAACAGTGCTCTGAAAATTTTCAGGTGCACCGCCTATGGTGCATTGAATGTCATCTAGGGCACTGCCATCCGTGCGTGACAAACAAAAGACGCACCGGAACTGGTGCATGACTGTTTTTTATGGTGCACTGACTGTTTGTTTTTTCTTTTCCAAAAAAATTATATATGTATATTCCTAAATACATGTCTCATTTAATAAAAAAAAAATTATTTAATATGGCAATCATTCAGAGAGAAGAGGGGGAACAACAAAAACAACAGGCTAAGCAGTATGACATGGTTCATCTGTGGGAGGCACGAGAGAGGGAGAGAGATGCGTACCCTCACCCTATTACAGCAGATACCCAAGGGATCCTAAGGCAGGTAGGCCTCCTCAAGTTCTATGAGGAGGCTACTTCCATAAAGGGCCATGGTGTTTTTTTGAGACATCTTATCTACAGGTGGAATGTCCATCAACAGGATTTCCAAGCTGGTCCTAACTAGTGGTACACGCCCACTTAGGAGGACATATATTTCATTATAGGGCTATCAAGGAGAGGGGTGGATTTTCCCTTGTTCCCAGAGGTTCCAGTTGGCTATGTAGCAGGGACTTAGTTAGTGTACTCCCAGAGATACATTGGAGCATATGTACTATCTCGTTCATATTTTTAGGTCGCCAGAGGTCAGGTACGTATTAGGGCATTTAGTAGTGAGGAGGTGAGGTGCCTCTCACTTCTGATTTCGACCATTTCACACACCACCAGTGACAGGAAACACATTAGTTGCTCGCTTTTATATTATGTTGATTCTTTAGTACATGAGCCACGACTTGTCAGGTGGTCTGCAATTTTTTTGTGGCAGTTTTGTAATAGCCTTAGATAGATGTCGTGCTCATGCACAAGGGAGGGTGAACTTCCCTTTTTCTTCAGAGATTTTTTGTTTATTTTTTGAGGGGTTTCCAAAGACGAGGCCTACTTTTTTTTAGCAGCCTCGTAGGACGATGTTCGAGGCATAGATGCACATGTAGGGGCAGATGATGCCTAAGAGGGGCGAGACTGTGTTTCTAGTGAGGATATCGCATGATGCACTGGAGTTGCTAGCCAGTGTTGAAGAGATGCATCCCTTCATTATCGTACCCTCTCCTTATGCTGGATTTGATTAGCGAGGGTGTGCCAACATCCTCTTCACAGATGATGAGCCGCCAGAAGATAGAGGTAATATTACTGTTTTATTTAAATTTATTCTAACATGTTATTTAACTTGTTTTTATTAAATTATGTAATGAAATTGTCTAATTATTGTTGTGTACTTGTATATATTTTACAGACATTGGATCTTTTGATGGTGAGGACATGTCGGCACCACCACATGATCCAGGTGTGGATCCTGATGACGATCAGGGCATGCCAGATGTTGAGGATCATCAGGAGACTGGTGTAGGCGTGCTCATATGAGAGACATACAAGTCGATGGTAGGATGTTACAGATGTGGAGAGGCATGTCGTGTGACATGTACAACCTTATGTGGCATGTTGTAGGAGCTACGACCTTAGTTATGCGACTAAGGAGGACTGTTGCACATTATAGGCGTGGTTGAGATGCAACACGTGATCGACAGTCCGCGAGAAACGACTCATCATCTCATGATCGTTCACCTCGCGTCGTGCCAGATGAACAGCCTCCACTAGCATATAACAGCAATCATCATGGAGATCAGGCTGGACCATCGGCCATGTCCAGTCAGCAGCCTACAACATCCAATAGTACTCATGATCATGAGCAGGCTGGACCATCGACCGTCGAGGCTGCACCATTGACTGAGCATGCCTCGACTAGTACTGTTATTGATGTTGTACCACAAGCTGATCCATGACATTTATATTATAGTTGTATATTTTTAACATTATTATTTTTAACATTATTTTTAACATTTTTAACAATATTATAGCTGTATATATATATGGTCTATGTATTTTATGTTCATGTTGCAGTTGTACTTAATTTACATGTTGGTGATCATCATGATGTGTATATTGTTAGGTCATGTTAGATATGTTCATTTAATGTGCATCTTGCAGATAGATGTGTATGTGATAGCATGAGTTATTTGACATGAGATGCATATTTGATGTTTGTGTTGTGATGATGTTATACAATGCTAATTGTGTTTTGTTAGATGATCATGGTCACGATGATGTTAGCGAATTTGAATGTGTTTTTTAGTCGAATATGATGTTTGTACGATGGTTATCATCATCGTGATGTTTATTAATTAATTTAATATTAAATGGCCATGATATTTATGAAATATTATGTCGTGATTGTAATTTAAATTTAAATTTTAGTTGTATGTAAAATTGTAAAATTGTATTTGTAATTGTAATTTTCACTGTAATTGTATGTAAAATATTTGTAAAATTTTAATTGTAATTGTAATATTTAATTTATTGTGAAATGATTGTAATTGTAATTTTAATTGTAATTGTATATATGAAAAATTGTAAAATTGTAATTGCCATTCTAATTGTATGTAAAATTCTAAAATATTAATTGTATTTGTAATTGTAATTGTATGTAAAATATTTGTAAAATTTTAATTGTATTATGGTGAAATGATTGTAATTGTAATCGTATGAAAATTCTAAAATTGTAATTGTAATTCTAATCATAATTGTATGTGAAATTGTAAAATTGTAATTGTAATTGTAATTGTATGTAAAATATTTGTAAAATTTTAATTGTATTAATGTGAAATGATTTTATTAAAAATTTTAAATTTCTAAATTTCTAAATAATTGTAAAATAATAAATCTAGAATAATATGAATTTTTGTAACATAATAAAGTTTAGAAAATAATGCAAATAAATTCATGTACTTTAGAATTATCATTATTTTATTATGATCTTACATACCAAAAAAAAGAACTTTATATAGTATGCCATTTCTAGCGGAGGTTCTTGGTTTTTCGTCCAGTGCGCTTATCATCATAACCCGCACCGATACATCTCAGTAGTGTAGCACACCAGTGCTTCACAACTCTTCCGCACTGGTGCATCATAAAACATTGCACCAAAACATAAATCGTGATCTTACGAAACTGCACCGGTGCACCTATAAAACCTCGCACACCGAAACAGGGTTAAATAAAACCTTGTGTGAACCAGGTATGTCATTGAAATATCTTTTCTAAGAAGGAAAATTTATTTTGTAAAGTGCAGTATTCGAGCAGTGGAGGGTTCGAATCGCGGGCAAGAATTTTTATGAGGAGATGAGGGTTTGAAAAGACGAAAGTTCAAATTTCGGCTGAGAATTTTATGGTAGAGAAAATGAGTGATTCAAACAGAAAGATGGAAAAAGACACTTATAGGGATGTAGATAGATACAGAGCTTGATAGAGTACAAGAGGAGAAAATATTTATGAAAAATCTGAGAAGGGTGGTCGAGAAAGCTCGGTTGAGACCGGCGATAGGGTTAAGAGGACTGGTCACGAGGGTATTTATTTTCTTGATCATGGAAGAGAGCATTAAGTTGAGGTCGGCGATAGGGTTAAGAGGTCCCATGATGGAGAAAGGGAGAGCAGAGTTGATGGCAGAGAAATACCTGTCGATGCTCTGGTGACTAGCAAGGTGAAATGGTCCTTCGAAAGCAAGGAGTCCTATTCGCTAAGGGATGTCAGAGAGAGATCACTTGAGTCTCTTGAATGGGCTAAGAGATCACATGAAGGTAACGATTCTCATTCTTACAAGGATGGTAGGGAAATATTGGACAGTAGAGAAAGATCAATTGAGGCAGTCGATAAAGCCAAGAGGCACCATGAAAGGAAGGATTCTCATTCCCTTAAGGACAGCAAAGAAAGATCAATTGACGTTGTTGATTGGGCTGGTAGGTCCCATGAAGGGAAATATTCTCTAGAATGTGTTTAAAATCAGCTGGGAGTATTGTTCGAGCTTTAGTTGGCTTACATAAACTTTTACCAGCAAAGCTAATGTCACATAAAATCACATCTTTGGCTTTCAATTGAACCTGAATGGAAACTCTAGCTTGTCTGAGATGTGGTCCTGTGGATAATGAGGAATATCACATGGAAGGTACCCAAAAATCCAAATTTTTGAAAGTATAGGTGAATTAGCACTTATCAAAGAACAAAATGCCGAACAAAATGCGAACGAGATACACTTAAGGATTCCCTAGTTCCATTTGTTATTGAAAATGATGCTCTCTCTGGATGAAACCAATAAATGGATATCCAGTGACCATTTCTGTGGGAAGAAAAGCATAGATACCTGCAGCTACCATATTTCCACCTGCAAATCAGTTTCCCATTGGAAAAGCTAATGTAATAGCCCATTTTGCAATGTTTTTCCTCTGCTCAACTCTATACTCATTTTCTACGGGAAACCATTGCCTCCACATGTAATAATTGCATTGTCTAGTAGAAAATCGATCTTCTTCTACTAACAAATGCAGAATGAAGGACTCGTTGTCATTGCTCCAAGAAAATTCAAGTTCAGTTTCTCGTAAAACAAAGATTGTATAAATTTTGTTAAGATCAAGATAGAAAGCACAAAGGAGAAAAGAGGAAATTGCATGTCAAGATGGAGGAGGAACTTACAAATGAGCAAGCAGATCATGGGACACCTTTTCTTGTCGCGGGTTATTGAAAGGTTCAAGTTTCTTTTTTTGAAAGAATAAGAGGTGTAGTTTTGAAAATAAACGGCCCAAATATTTTCACAGCAAAATGTACATTTCCAACATGCCTAATTTTGGTATACACACCTAAAAGTAATTTTGGTGCCTCAACCGCAAATTAGTACTAATGTACAGATAACCGCACCAGTGTGTTCTAGTTACTGCACACCGATGTGTTTTAGTTACTACGCACCCGTGTTGTGCTACCAATGGACACACTGGTGCGGTGCTATTAAGTGATGCACCAGTGACGAATAATCGCAAATAAAAAAAACGCAACTCTATTTTCTTTAAGTGAAAAAAAAGCGGCAAATTGAAAAATGGGCGGCAAAATATTTTCGAAAATCTAATTGCATAAAATAATTCTTTAAATACTAAACACTTTTCATTATTTCACTATTTTTGCTAAAATTTTCAGCCAGAGATTTGCAGGAGTCATACCTGGAGCAAGAGAGCACGAGAACACTATGGAGCAGCAAAATACATTCAAACAGAAGTATTCAGATAATCAGAATCCAAACCTCTGGTGATTCAAACCCTATAGCATAGATTTCAAATGATCTCGTGATTAAATTTGAATTTTTTTTACTTTTTTTTGCAGTTTTATCCATTTTTACCCTAAACCCTTCATTTTTTTTGTTTCTACCCTTTCTTCTCCCTATTTATGTGATTCTGAATTAGGGCTTTTCATTTTAGATTGACATCCAACCCACGGGACGACTTGCATAGTCGGATCCCAATCCATGTCAGCCCTTACGTGAATTTTTGAAAAAAATGGATTTTATTATTATCGGTGTGCCCTGCATAACATAGCGCACCGGTGTGCTGTATTATGTAGTGTACCGTGCAAGTACTGTGTAATAAAAAAATTTAAAAAAAAAATTTTTTAATCAGTGTGCCATATCTAAAATAGGGCACCAGTGCACTATGTTATGAGGATAGCACCGTACGGTCTATTATACTGTTTGTGCGGTGCGTTTATAATACCCCCACACACCGACGTCGGTGCGTACATCATGAAAGGCACACCAGTTTCTTGAGATTTATTTTTTACGTGAAAAGTTGACAATTTATTTATAAATATATTAATGAATGATATGGTATAGGTTTTATATTGATAAAGAAATGACTGACAAGAGATCAAGTAACAAAAATACTGATAACACATCAAGAAAAGAAAAAAAGGCAAGTTCTTTGTAAATTTTTTACAAAAAATATTATTTTTGAACTATATATGTAAGTTTAACTAATATGTATTGTATATTGTGTATCATGCAGAGCCACAAAATGACGAAGCTCGATAAGATTATTTATGATCTAGGACCAGAAGAGCGTAAAATCTTGATGGAAAAATTGCAAAAGGATGAATCAGGTGAATGAAAAAATACTATCGATTCAATATGAGTTTCATTTTTTAATTTTCATTAATAATATACTTAAAATTATTAGATAACATGTGTCAAACAGTCTATTAATTCACATATGTTTAATGTTCTACAGGGACCAACAACTCAGAAAAGGAATGTTGTTCTAAGAAAAGAAAAAAAATAGAACATGCAAATGAAAATGAATTGCTCCTTAGCTCATCTGGAGTGGTGCCGAAGGTTAACGAAAGGGGAAAAAACCTTTACACAAGTTTGAGGGATCTAGTGGAACGAATGTATAGACGTTATTTCCACTTATAATACAAAAACCAATCCAATGATTCCAAGAACCAAATTTTATCTAAATTACAGTAAGAGTTTCCAGAGAATTGGTTAATGAGACATGTCAGATTTTTAATAGCAAAAATGTACAACAACAAAATAGAAGGAATGAAAAAGTAATACTCCTTTAAATGCTTGTCTAGAATTATTTATAAATATCACTTTGTTTATATTTACATTTCATATATCAATATAAAAATTAAATAGTTTATTGTCATGTTACATTTTTAGGAAGATTATGAAAATCTCAAAAGATTAACGAGCTGATATGCCAGTAGGAATTTCCAAAAAGGTGTATGAGGAGATGGTCAAAGAAATGGACAAAATTGCATTGCACGAGGAGCCATCTCAACAACAACGTGCTTCAAATGTAATATGTAATCATTGAAATTTTCGATCATTAGGTACAATAAATAAACAATTTAGCATTAAATATTAATTTTCAAGTATTTTCTTGTAGAAAAGAAAATAAAATGGAACCCATTCAGCACATAAAACAGGACGAAAAGGAAGAAAAGGGTTGATATCTAAGTTTGTGAGTAATTATTACTTCCTTATAACAACTTAACTAGATTTCATTTTTGTATTTTTTAAGTTGTTTTACAAAAATCATCATTGAATGTCTTCAAACAGGTGCTAACATACAAAGAAGAACCATCAGAGGAATTGATTGAAATTGGAATAAATATGGGTTGTGAGTATATGTTGGCATATCAGAAATTAATTGTGGAATTTGTAAGCATCTATCGATCTTGTTTTACTTAGCTCCATCTATAATTAATAGACCAAAAACATCTTTTATGTTAAATATATTATTTTTTATGGGGTATAAAACTTACATGAATCAAAGTATGGAACTGCGCCAACAAATGAAATTTTGAAAGATGGCATGGTACATGGTTTTGAAAGAATGTGTATAGTTTATGAGTCAATTGTTGCTATGGTACGTCATTTTTCTTTTCGATTTACATTGATGTATATTATTTAATATTGCAATTTTCATTATTCTCACCAATGCATATACACTCATTTCAGTTTATTTTTATGTTTGTAGATGGAAGGTGAAGAAGAAGAAAACAATCAACACCGTGAACAAAACATTCCTGAAAATAACCCAAGTCATGGAAGTAGCTCTAGCAGTTACAACAGTTCAAACGAAGAATGATGATAACTATGTTTGGATATCAAAGCAAGGCATTGTATTTTTTGAAATATTTATCTATGAAATCAAACATTTTGTTTAATGCAATCAACATAGTGCCGCAATTGAAAGACAAATGGATACCAATAACTGTCCCATTTTGTATGACAAAGATTGTCTTATATATATATATATATATATATATTATGTTTTAATTTATTTTATTGTGTTATTCATTGCCGTTATTGCGTTCTCCATTGTTGTTCTCAAATGCACTAATAAAAATTTAACTCATATGAATATTGTTATAAAATATATATGTGTTGAGTTTTGATGAATAAAGAATTTTAAAAAATCACAATAATTATGATATGATATAATAAATTAATCCAAACATCACATTCAAATGCATTAATAAAAATTTAATTAATATGAATATTGTTAGAAGATGTGTCAACTTTTGATGAATAATGAATTTAGAAAAATCACAATAATTACACTGTCACAGGTCGATATTTTTAAAAAATACAAAATGAACATCGATGCGTGTCAGTTACTGTACACCGGTGCATTTGTATGCTGCAGTGCACCGGTGCATTTCTACGACCTATGGGCACCGCACAAATACCAAAACCAATTAAAAATCTTGGTGTGTTTGTGCGATACTGTGCACCGGTGCATTTGTACGACATATGGGCACCACACAAATACCAATACCAATTATAAATTTCGGTGCGTTTTTCTAATACGGTGCACCGGTGCATTTCTATAAGTCTACGTACAGGGGCTTGAGATGACCTATGGGCACCGCACAAATCCCAAGACCAATTGGTACGGCCCCGTGTGTTGTATCACCAACACTGCGCTCGGTGCAGTTTTATACCTTGACGGCCCAGTGTAGGAATCTTCGACCGCCCCAGGCCACCATCTAGATGACACACACCGGTGTGTTGAAACCTTAGTAGCGCACTGATGAAAAAAACATCCGTAATAACCTCCGGCCGCCCAGTTTTTTAAGTTGTGTTGAATTTCTGTTAAAAGCTCTGCCAAAACCTCCGTAACCATAAACAGATGTTGTAGAAAATGTTTTTTTGACAATTTTAGCCAATTTTATAACAATAAAAACTTCCTTTATAACCTCTGCTAGAGGGTCTTTTCCTTGTAGTGTCCACTTGTCCTCTCTGTTCAAAATCTAGATGTGACGCTTCTTGGATATTCTCCTTTGAATTCCTCATTGATGTGTCCCCTCTATTCAAAATCCAGATGTGATGTTTTATAGATATCCTTCTTGTTAGTGAAAGCATGTTATTTTGGGCCTCCTCACCTAGCTCAGTGAGACATTTCAATCTTTTCTTTCTTCACAGGTAAATGGAAACATAAAATCTTCGAGTTAAGGGAAGTGCTTGGAGTTAAGGGAAGTTAGCTTTGCAGTAAAAAAACATAGTGTTATGGACAAAGAAATCTAGGATGGAGAAAAAAAATGGTATGTACATAACTTTATCTTAAACAAAACTGGAAACTAGTCATAGGAAGTTAGGAACTGAAAATAAATCAGCATATGAAGTAGACAAAAAAATATGTGTTCAAGCACGCAAAAAGCAGTCAATAATATATTTATTAATTAGGCCAGAATGCAACCATAAGCTTTCCTTCTATATACCAATCTATATTTTTCATTTCGACTTGAAATAAGTAAATATTTTATTTTTTTCCTACAAAGAAAAAGCAATTAGAAAATAATAGAAGCCCAGAAAAACATTGGTACTATGAAACCAAATAGACCAACGTGGAGCAGTGCATGTAATTTCAATTAATTAGGCCATAATGCAACCATAAGCTTTCCTTCTATATAGCAATCTATATTTTGCATTTCTACTTCATATAGTAAATATTTTATTTTTTCCTACAAAGAAAAAGAATTAGAAAACCATCGAAGCACAGAAAAACATGGGTGCTATGAAACCTAGAAGAACACAGAAGCGTAGAAAAATTCTGGTACTATGAAACCTAGAAGACCACATAAGCGTAGAAAAATATTGTACCCTGAAATCTTTTTGGAGGAAGGCATCGGACTATGATAATGCACCATATTGTGTTGTTGATTTTGTTGTGGGAATTTATGTGAGAGGTTGTGAGGCTGAGTGTTATTGTTTGTGTCATTGCTTATCTGGTGCTTGCTTTCCTACAGCTTGACCAAAGGCGAGTGCTTAAAAAACAATGCCTCTGTCAGAGAAATCACAGCGGAAACCATTAAACACGCAGCAAATAAATCATACACAAGAAGACACAGTGATTTTACCGTGGTTCACCCAAACCTCATGGGCTACGTCCACACAACAGGGCATTGGTAGTCTTTATTAATTCAAACAGGAGATTACAATTCTCACACACTCTCCAAAACAAACGTATGGATACCTGTTATATAGCAGGAGAATCTAACAGCCATCAACTCAAATTTAGCATGCATTAACTCCCTCCCAACAAACTGGAGCTAATCTAGGAACTAATTCCTAATTTTTGTCACCTACTGAGATTTTTCCTATTTTATCCAAAACAGAAAATCTCAACAATCTCCACCTTGACAACAATTAGCCTGATGCCCTGTTCTTTTATTATTTTATCTCTTCTGCAAGCCAAGAGAAGCCAAACACCAACGCAGCTTCTCCAACAAAACTGGTTTCGTGAACATGTCTGCACAGTTTTCCTTTGTATGCACTTTTTCAAGAGAGACTCCCCTTTCAGTAATAACCTGTCTTACAAAATGGTACTTAATTGGAATATGCTTTGATTTACTATGATAGGCCGGATTCTTAGCCAAATGTATTGCACTTTGACTATCACAAAGTAACTTGATGTTGTCCTGCAACCTACCAAATTCACCAAGCAAACCTTTCAACCAAACCGCCTCTTTGCAAGCATGCGAAGCAGCAATGTATTCTGCTTCAGTAGTGGATAAAGCAACAATGTTCTGTAGCTTTGACATCCAGCTGATAGCTCCACCTGCAAGAGTAAAGACGTACCCTGAAGTCGACCTTCTCTTATCCAAATCACCTGCAAAATCAGAATCAACATATCCGCAAACAAATTCACTACTCTTATTGTAAGTGATACAATAACTGCTTGTGCCTCTCAAGTACCGAAGCACCCATTTCACTGCTGACCAGTGTTCTTTACTCGGATTTTCCATGTACCTGCTGACAACCCCAACTGCATGTGAAATATCTGGTCGAGTACAAACCATCGCATACATCAAACATCCTACTACATTAGCATATGGAATTTGAGACATATAATCCTTTTCTTCATCTGTATTAGGACATAAACCCGAAGAAAGCTTGAAATGGGAAGCGAAAGGGACTGACACAGGCTTCACATTATTCATACCAAACCTCAAAAGTATCTTTTCAACATACTTCTGTTGTGATAGCCACAGCTTACCATTGCTCCTGTCTCTGAAAATCTCCATGCCCAAAATCTGTCTTGCTGCTCCTAGATCTTTCATATCAAATGTCCTTGCCATCTGAGTCTTCAACCTGTTGATTTCATCAATGCTTTTGCTTGCTAAAAGCATATCGTCAACATACAACACTAAGATAATGAACATGCCATTTTTCAATTGTTTGAAATACACACAATGATCATATTCACTTCTAACATATTTCTGACTCAACATGAAAGAATCAAACTTCTTATACCACTGCCGAGGCGACTGCTTCAGGCCATATAATGACTTCTTAAGCCTGCAGACAAATTTCTTATTGCGATGCTGAACAAACCCTTCCGGTTGTTCCATATAAATTTCCTCATCTAAATCTCCATGTAGAAAAGCAGTCTTAACATCTAGTTGTTGTAACTCTAAATCAAACAAAGCAACTAAAGCTAACACAATTCGAATTGAAACTATTTTAACCACTGGTGAAAAAATCTCATGAAAGTCAATACCGGCTTTCTGAGAAAACCCTTTTGCAACCAGTCGCGCTTTGTACCTGTCCTCCGTATCATTCACACCCCGTTTCAGCTTGTAAACCCATTTACACCCCACAGTTTTTCTGTCTTTCGGAAGCTCAACCAGATCCCACGTGCCGTTCTTACTCAAGGCCATCATTTCGTCCTTCATGGCTGCTTTCCACTTGTCACTATTCGAACCTTCTATTGCTTCCTGATAGCACAGAGGTTCATCATCGTTAGCGATCAAAGCAACTGAAGTAACATAATCATCATACCTTTTCGGAACACGTTTTATCCTTGTAGACCTCCTTAAAGCTATTTCTGGTTGACTACCATCTGTAGGAACTTCTTGCCGATCAGTATCTGAGACCTGTTCATGATCTAAACCGAAACCCTGTTCATGTTCTGAAACCTGTTCATGACTAGTATCTGAACTATGGTCATCATGACTATCATTAGAAGTGCTATCAAACTGAATGTGCTGAAAGTCAAATACATCATCTTGTTTCAATTTTCTATCTACATCTAACTGTACAAGAGAGGATTCATCAAACTTTACATCTCTGTTGATGATGATTTTGCGGGTAGTAGGATCCCACAATCTATATCCCTTTGTTCCAACACCATACCCAACAAAGACATACCTTTTAGACTTTGGATCTAACTTAGTTCGCTGATGTTTAGGCACTAGAGCATATGCATCACAACCAAACACTCTGATTTTAGAATAATCACAAGGGTGTCCTTTCCATACCTCTTGCGGAATTTTGCAGTCTATCGCCGTCGATGGAGATCGGTTTATCACATAACAAGCTGTTGCCACCGCTTCTGTCCACAACTCCTTCTGCAAACCAGCGTTACTCAGCATACTCCTTGCTCTCTCCAAAAGAGTCATGTTCATGCGTTCAGCAACTCCATTTTGTTGAGGAGTATAAACCGTGGTCTTATGTCTCTCGATCCCTGCATCCTTGCAATAGCTGTCAAACTCCTTGGAAGTAAACTCACCACCATTGTCAGTTCTTAAACACTTTATTGTTCTACCAGTGCTGTTTTCTACCAATGCTCTAAACTGTTTGAAAACTGAAAAAACATCAGACTTCCTTTTCAACATGTAGACCCACACCTTCCTAGAAAAGTCATCAATGAATGATACAAAATACGGCGAACCACCATATGAAGCAGTAGGGGCTGGACCCCAAACATCTGAATGAATATAATCAAGTATGCCTTTACTAGTATGTTTGCCTGTTTTAAATTTTTGTTTACTTTGTTTTCCAAACAAGCAATGCTTACAGAAATCTAACTTTCCAGACCTTAGATTAGGAAGTAATTTGCGATCAGCCAAAATTTTCAACCCTCTTTCGCTCATATGGCCCAACCTTTGATGCCATAGGCGAATGGAACTACTGTCATGTTCAGACACCGTAGACACATGAACTGACCTTGTTCTTCCTTCTAACTGAAACAGATTTCCTACTTTCTTAGCTTTCATTACTAGTAAAATACCTTTATAGATTTTCATAACTCCACCTTGAATTACAGTTTTATATCCATTCGAATCAAGTGCTCCTAATGAAATCAAATTTTTCCTTAAGTCTGGAACATGTCTCACATCTGTTAATATTCTAGTTGTGCCATCAAACATTTGTAGTTGTATACTTCCTATCCCAACAATATTAGATGTGACATCATTACCCATGTACACGACTCCATCATTAACTGATCTATACGTCTTAAACCATTCTCTATGAATACACATGTGGTTTGATGCACCGGAATCTAACAACCAATGTTGATCATGATTTGACATATTAAAAGACAACACTTCGTCGCTCATACCTGAACCAGATGCCGAACCTGTATCTGTCGCATTTGCCTCCTTCTTCTCTGTCGAAGAGTCTCCTTTCTTCTCTGTTTGCTGTCTCTTCCAGCAGTCTTTCTTCAAGTGCCCCGATTTGCCACAAAACCAGCACTTTACTTTGCTCTTCTTCCCTTTCGACTTTGAACGCGAATCGCTGTGCTTACCAGAGCGTCTTTCTCTAGAACAACCTCTAGCCATCATTGCCTCTGATGTAGAGGTGTCAGCATTCGACCGCTTCCTGGTCTCCTCGGACAACAAAGCTCCAACCACATCGTCAAACTCAAGGATGTCTGCAGTACTAAAGCTTATGGAAGTAACAAAGTGATCCCACGATTCGAGCAATGAACACAATAGAGTTATTGCCTTATCCTCTGAATCAAATTTTACATCTAGACTTTGTAATTGTACCAATAGAGTATTGAAAACATTCAGATGGTCAGTAACTGATGTACCTTCCTTCATCCGCAAACTGTACAGCTGCCGCTTCAGGAGAATCCGATTTGTCAAGGACTTCGTCATGTAGAGCTTCTCGAGCTTTATCCACAAGCCTGCGGTGGTCTTCTCTGACACAATGTTGAACAGAACGTCATCTGCCAGGCACAACCGAATTGCGCTCAGAGCTCTGTCATCCAACTCAACCCATTCATCCTCCGTCATGGAAGAAGGCCTTTTGCTCCTCCCCAACAGTGCTTTTGCCACGCCTTGTTGTACCAGGAGATCATGCATCTTTACCTTCCAGATCTCGAAGTTGTTTTTTCCATTGAACTTCTCAATTTCAAACCGGGCATTTTGAGTTTTCGCCATCTTGTTTCAGCAAAAAACACAGTAATCTCCAAAACCAATTTTCAAAATAAAGAATGCCCCTTTTAATTAAAAAATGCCTTTAAAAAAAAAAAGAAATTGCCCTTGTTTTCCTTTAAGTGCCTCTCACTGCCTTTAAAAAAAAATTTATCCTTGACCTTGCCTTTAAAAAATGCCTTTCACTTCATACAAAGCCCTCAAATCGATTTATATAAATCGATGTTTTAAAAAAAAACTTTCACCTTTCATACCATATGCAATGGTAATTCAAATTACAAATCGATTTTTCAAACTTTTATAAATGGCATATTCAAATCTTTTAAATGCCACCCTTTTTACAATATAATCGAATACCACACTTTTAATAAAATCGATTTTACCGTGGAAACCATTAAACACGCAGCAAATAAATCATACACAAGAAGACACAGTGATTTTACCGTGGTTCACCCAAACCTCCTGGGCTACGTCCACACAACAGGGCATTGGCAGTCTTTATTAATTCAAACAGGAGATTACAATTCTCACACACGAATGACAGATTTTGATAGCTCACGGCAATCATAACAATCCATGACCAGCGACTCGAGCTCCGATACCACTTGTCAGAGAAATCACAGCGGAAACCATTAAACACACAGCAAATAAATCATACACAAGAAGACACAGTGATTTTACCGTGGTTCACCCAAACCTCCTGGGCTACGTCCACACAACAGGGCATTGGCAGTCTTTATTAATTCAAACAGGAGATTACAATTCTCACACACTCTCCAAAACAAACGTATGGATACCTGTTATATAGCAGGAGAATCTAACAGCGATCAACTCAAATTTAGCATGCATTAACTCCCTCCCAACAAACTGGAGCTAATCTAGGAACTAATTCCTAATTTTTGTCACCTAATGAGATTTTGCCTATTTTATCCAAAACAGAAAATCTCAACAGCCTCGAACCAAAGATAAAGCTTACAATGCCTAGAACTAAAGATACCTAACATGCAAGAGACAACATAGGCCACACAAAAGTTTTGACACAT
The DNA here is from genome assembly GCA_034641835.2 of Pinus albicaulis. NCBI lineage: Eukaryota > Viridiplantae > Streptophyta > Pinopsida > Pinales > Pinaceae > Pinus > Pinus albicaulis. Next base: position 594,472 of record JAXQQM020065194.1, read on the forward strand.
GTGCTTACTTGTTGAGTAACCAGAATAGTCACTTTTGAAGCCTTGGTATGGAAAATGTCTGTTCATGTCTGTTCATGTAGCAATAAATGTTTGCAAACTAATGTTAGCATTAGTCTCAATTTATAAAACATGAATGAAATAAATGCGCTAAAAAAAGTTATGGTATGAAGAATATCAACCAAATGGTCTCTTTACCTCAGGAAGAGACCAAATAAGACCGCCTAATACTCCATGTATTTCATTGGTCCTAAAAATTATTCTAGTAGTTTAATAGGCGAGAAGGAACGATGCTTTATAAAAAGGTTGAAAAGTTTATATTAACTTCAACTAACATTAATGCTAAGCAATACATTAGATTACTCTAATCTCTTGCCATCTCACAGCAAAGACTAAAAAAACCTTACCTAACACAAACAAAACAAAACAAAACAAAACAAAACAAAAAAAAAGCAACAAAAAAAAAGGAGTAATAATCAAGTAAAGGTTATATTTTCTAACAAATTTAAAGTTCATCTTTATTAAAATTCAACAACTTAACTAGCACAAAAGATTTACCACCACATATAGTCTTAATTCAAAACCTTTTAAAACTCAAAACACTTAAAAAAAAATGAAAAGAAAGAAGGGGTTTTTATATAATACACACACATAAACCTAGCTGCTTCAACTTTACAGTTACCTACACTATCTCTATAAAATCTTCCGAAACCATAAAAGGAAAATTGCATATCTTCATCTTATTTGTATGTATATATTAAACTTTATATTGCATAAATATTAAAGAAAATATATAAACAAATATGTATTTATTTAATATAGATAAAAATTGAAGGGAGAAACATTACGAGAAGGTTTTTGTTAAATAATATGATTAAAATTTTAGATGGAATAGAATTGGTTTATATTATATAATAGATATTAAATTTTTTAATATAAATGATAAGAGGAAACAAAGATAATTATAAATATTAATAAAACAAAATAATTAACTATGGTTTAACATTTTGTTAAATATTAATTTGTTAAACAATAATATGTATTAGAGAAATGTATTTTATTTTTAGTTATGTTGATAGCCATGTGTTTTTGGAATAGGAATTTCATAATTTTAATTTAATTATTATTAATTATTATGTAAATAATAAAAAAAACAATTATAGGGTATTATTAAAATAATATAATTAAACAATTTTATTGCATAGATTTTGAATTAAATGGAATACTAAATTTTTAATATATGATATAAAGAGAAATAGAGATCATTAGAAAGTATCATGTAAACTATAAAATTAGATATATTGGACTTTTTAAATATTTTTGAAAATTTTAATATTTATTAAATATTTTATTAATATTAGTTATTTATGTCAATATATATTAGAATATTTATTTTTATATTTAATATTAGTTTATTTGGTTGAAAGTTACTTTATTAAATAAGAAATATTGAGTTCAAATTTTTCCTTTTTAAAGTAGAGCGGTTGGAGAAGATAAATTTGAAACCCTTGCATATTGAGAATTCCTATAACTTTATGGGTGAATGTTCCCCTACTCCCCCCAGCCCCCACACTTTGAATATTGATGTGTACAGGTCAATAAAAAGCAACCCGTTTCATTTTATAAAAAAATTATAGAAGGGATCCCAAAGGTAGCAATTCCTCCTGCAAGAATGTGACAAATGGCTTTGAGTCTCACAAGTGAGGTTGTAGTTCATCGATTTACTTAGGTTTAGTCCTCTATTAAGGCCATGAAAAATCATATTCAAAAGAACTAATATGGTTTGATCAAAAGTCGGCTAGCTCGTTATTTTTGTGAAAGATGGTTTTATTTTTTCTACTTCCAAACTAGAGGAAAAGAGACTTAATATCTAGAAATGAGCCATATTTTTATAGGAATACCAAGATTTCTAAATGCAATCAAAATTGTATTCACATGAAAATAGTAATACAATATAAATACATCAAGTTATGTCTCGAGATATCTAGTCTATCTTGGACATACAATGTCTTGGTTGAGTGAACATCTCAACCACACGCCAATCTAGAAAGCTAACTAGTTCAAGAAAATATCTCAACCAACTAGACCTCAAGAAAATCTCAAATACTAGGAGAAAATTGTTATACATAGAATGAATCACAACAAAGACAAGTAGGAATTAAAATTTTCCCAAGTCCCCCCTTTAATGACTACTTGTCTCGATCTTAATCAGCAAAGTCTAACTGTGGTCTTGGTGTTTACAAACATGATTAAGAAATAATATGTCGATGTCCATATAAAGGAACAACCATCTATCAGAATGCATGAGTACCAACCATTGCAACCACCAGTCTACTAGGATGTACTTCGTGTACATGGTTCACTCAACCATTATATGCATACTTGTACTTGTATCTCTAAATCCCCCTCCATCATCGTCATCATGGGTTTTATCGAATTACCCATAACCATGCTCAGGGTTTTGTCGGTTGACCGTAAACCATGCCCACAAGAATCTCTGTCCACTTCACTCTCACATGTGGTTTATGGATTACCATAAACCTACACTTCCAAAGTGATTTTAATATTACCACAAACTTTATGGGAGTATACATGCCTCATAACACTTACATTACACACTCCAACTCATGAATGTACTAGATACATACTTTCCAAAAACCACTACAAAACATAATACTCGCTTATTAATACATGTGTGATTCAACCTTGTTTGTCGATCTATTGCTGCTTCAACCAACTAATATCCATTGCCACCATCACACTTCACTAACTTTTTCTAAAATCATATACAAACCTTGTGTTTTCATCTTGAATCTTTCATTTCATCAAAGAATATACTAATTTGCGGCATAGTGGAAGTTTTGGTTTCACCTTCACCCATGTGGGATAATTGTTCCTCGTTTTTCTTTTCCTCTCATAAAACAAAAAAATCGCTATTGTTGCTCCTTAAAGCAGGTCCGCAAGCTAGTCCTCGACGCAGCTCCTTAATAAGTCCGCAAGTTGCTCCTCAACGCAACTCCTTAACATTGATCCTTCCTCAATCAGCTCTTCAACGTTGGCCCTTCCACGTAATAGAGGTTCAACACATCTAGGTATGGTTTTTTCCACAACAGGTCCTTCTTCATCACTCAACTAATTTCTTCAACATTCAACTTGGATCCAAGGGATCGATTTATCCTTCTAAAAACGTCTTCAGGTGGAGAAACACTCTCCAAACAATGATGAAATGCACAATCCAATTCACAAGGAGTAGTGGATCAACAATGCACTCTTCCACAGTTTACTCACTACGCCCGCTCACCAGCTCCGTGTGCAGACTCCTCCGACGTAGATCAACCACACCATATTCAACAAGAAGATCTACCTATGTCAAATCTGCCCATACTTGCAGTTCCCTTTGCACCAGTATACAACACTTATGTCCACAATAACGCTCTGATATGCACTCCACACCAGTCTTCACACCACCGAAAAAGAAAAAAATCAATATTTTCAAGAGGCCTTCTTCGAGAGCTCAGCAATACTAACAGCAATGCCCTGGTCGGCACCAGTTCAATCCACGTTCACGGCTCGCCCAACACACACAAATAAATATTAATCCATGTACTTCCTTGGACTCGATAACACTGCACCTCATTAGATTTTCACCACGACATCTGCACCACACAATTCCTCCTCACCTACAAGAATACAACCAAAAACGGTTCGATAATATGGACTCCACGTTCTTCGACACTAAGAAAACTTTGTGGGATTGGCTAAGTTTACACAATCCAAATAAACTTGGTGATTTTTCTCTCTACTAAGCTTCTGGATTCGATAATTGTGAAATCAAGAAACAGCACGCTGGAAAAAAGTTTTCCAAGGTGAACAAAGCCACCGTCCTCCAGGTGAACACAACAATTCGATGACGCTTCCTCAACGTTGTCACAATCGGAGACACACTACCATGATTGATCAACAGAACATAGGTAAACACATCCTCTGCTTGACGTGGATTACCTCTCCACAATAACGCGGCTCACCCAACCCTCGAGCCAATCAAGCCAACCAACATACGCTCTGTCGTTTCTCTCTGCTGAACACACCACCTTAGAATAATCACCTCTCATCGATCTGACAACGATAATTGTTACTGACGCCAAAAGGTGTTTTCCAACAACTCTTAAACAATGTTCTCCAACAAAAATACCAGCGACTCTCCAAACCTGTTGCTCTTCTCTTTCAAACCAGTCGCTATTCGCAACAATGGAGGAAAATAAATTCCAAACACCAACTCGAACAATAGCCAGCAATTGTGAATTGCTCCACTGTGCTTATTGAAGCAAGGAGAGGCTCACTCGACTCAGCTCTTCCTCACACAGTTTTTTTCCTCACAGAGATTCTCTCCTCCTAAACATGACACACAACCTTCTTCATGACAATGCTATACCACACACAACTTCACACACAATAAGGGAGCTCAATTCCATCTATAGCCAGATTGATGCAAGTTTTTAGAAATTAAACCAAAAATAAATGGATGTCCGACCAAACTTTATTTCTGTCACATAACAAGAAAACACTGATTAGCACCATAACTACACCACTGTTACAGGAAATGTTTATGTATCATATTAAAAATGAAGTATATCACCATAAACAAACACGTATGTGGTGTTAATGGTGTAAATGCTGCTGTATTATATTAAAACCAACATGATCACTGAGAACAAACAAGCCTTGCAAATATCGTAATAAGGACTAGCATCATATCAAATTATCTTCTCATATAATCAACGTATTGAATTACCATTCTGTTGTGTGTTAAAGTGAGTAAATTTTCTATTTATCTTTATTTAATGAGTATATCACAATATATTTAAAGAAGTGGTGTATCCGTATTTCGGTTCTAAAGTAGAAGAAGAATTTGTGTTTCACATGTTGAAAAATGGATCATTTAAAGAACGCTACTTACAATTTAAAAAAATTAAAAATATTTATATTATGAATATATAAATTAGAACTAAACTCACAAATATTTATTTTATAATATTTATTCTTTTGTCATGTTTATATAAACAAATCCATTATGTTTGTAATCATAAATGATGAACAAATCTGGAAGTAATTGTTTTTCAACATTTTATTTCAATTGCTTTATTTCATTTATTATCAGCGAGAAAGCAATAAAATTATGAATATAATTATTAATTATATTTATCAATATTATTGTTTTTTTTTTTATATTATTGTGATTTCAAAATAAAATAAGGGTGAATTTGATGGAGTTGGGTTACGAAGAACTTCTGTTCCGAAGGTTGAAAATGTATCTTTGTGAGGGTATTTTTTAAGCCCTCCATCAAGCTTTTAAAAGGTCCATTTAGGACTAAATAAAATCCTCAATTAAACTACATAGATCCATCATGCTATGGAGCTTGATGGAGACACATAGCTTGATAGAGCTATAATATGTACATGTGCCATTAAATTTTGCTTCAACTTAATGATAGTGCTTTACGGGCTCATGGCATAGAGAATCCAATAGTATTGCACATGGTATAGTATGGTTTGCATTTTTGTGTTATACTTAGTATATTTTTTATTATTTCATTACATATATGTATGTATGTAATTTTAGAATTTGTTATTGTTATTAATTTTATATATTTTATAGTGTTTTTTTTGTAAGCTTGGTAGGACTCCTTTTTCATTCATTTTATATATAAAAAAAAACAACTAGATTTACCAGTTTGGTGGTCTCAACCCGCCCTGAGCGGGGAACAGAGTCTTTTGGCCACCTAACGATGTGGTATGCCATAAAAAAAAAAAAAAAATTGATTCTGTGATACCAAGAAAAAAAAGCTTGGATACTCACACATATACAATTTTTCACAGATTGACTAACATATTTATTGGACACTTGAAATTTACTTGAAATTTAAATGCTAGCCGCATATAAATACTAAGCAAAAAGGCAGATTAAAACAGTCATGAACTTCTCAGCCTCGTCTGGAACCGAGGCCGACTCCACTGGTGCTCAGGCCTGGGTGGAATTCCCTCTCCCATTCCCCATGCACACCGAGCCCAAGTAGCTCAAGGTGTTATAAACTAGCAAAGTCTCTGAACTAAACGCAACCCATGACTGCTCCTTAACTCTATACCCTGGCAGGATTACCCGGCCCCTCACCATTCCTTATTGTTAGCATCCCTTACCTGACAGACTCACACTCGAGTGCATGTTGAGGCCATGCCCAATTCCTACTCCGACAAAGAGGCAGAGACCCAAAAGAATCCCAACCTTCCCCCAACCAGATTTGGAATGGTTCCTCTCTCCCCTACCGAGTAGAAGACTATACCAGTCTAGCTTAACTCCTTTAGGCTCCCATAGAGACTGTCCCAAATCATAAAACATAAACATTTCATGAACAAGGGAGAGGAAACCAAGCACATACCTGAGTTTCTCCATGGTGGAAGTGAAATGGAGGTTTTTTATCTTGCTATCAAGCCTGCACCAAAGTATGTTGTCATAAAAAAGCCCCCACGCCTTCCTCCACCCTGTTTTAAGCTCCATGCATGGGTCTCTATACTGCTACCTCACCTCGTGCTGCATGCGATAGTACAACCTGCCGCCCTTGCCACTCATGTGGAAGGTGGTGGGATTCAACCCCAAGGCCACTACCATTAACACTGATGGGAGGGACGATCTTCTTCGTTACACCCCAATCGGTGAGCTGAGTTCGGAAACTGTGAATGATATCTGCCTTTCGACCTGTCCTGCTCTATGATGCTCTGCAGCTTGATCCATGGTTCTTCCCAGAGATTAGGAGGCCAGCTTAATTCAATAGGTTCATTCGGGTGAGCGCAACCACAATTTTCCAGGAGGTTAGCTGCTCCATTTCATTCCCTCCTTACATGGGTGATAATGATATAATCAAATTTCTTGATTGTATCCTCCAATCCTTGCACATGCGAAGAAGTACGCCATATTTGGCTTAGTTTGTCCCATTTCGTTCCTTGATTAAGTTTTTTGAGAGTGTTTGTAACCAACTAAGAGTCTCCTTCGATTACCAGCTTTTTGTATCCTAGCCTAATGGACAAAAGGAGACCTTGGTGCACTCCTATGAATTATGCTTCATTGTTGTTGGCAAAACCAAAGGAGTCAACATATATGAATCTTGTTGTGCGTTGATGTTCTCGAAAAATCCCTCCAACCCCTGTTTGGCCTAGATTGCCTTTCGAGGCTCCATCAAATTTGAGTTTAATGAATCCTTCTAGAGGAGGTTTGAAGATCCTGATGGTGTCCCCTATGTCAGGGATAGCTTTCCAAGAAGTTGGGGATACCATGCTAGGTGCTAGGTGGAGGCCCTCGAGAATTATTGCTTCCTGAGGAGCGATTTGCCAATCATTTTGCATCGATTTCTCTGAGAGGATGTACTAGTAGAAAATGATGAAATTAGTGACTAGGTGACTAAAAACGTTAGTCACCACAATTATTTCAAGTGAATTACTACTAAATTTGATCAATTTTAAGTGACCGAACTAAAAATGACTAATTTAGTCTAGGGTTAAAATATACGACTAGATGATATTATTGTACCAGCTAGCGCGTGCTCTTACAGGTCGAGCACAGGTTGAGCTACCTGCAACTTGTTAGTTGACATGGCATCAGGATGGGGACCCAAGGCTCCCCTTCCTCCTCCTCCAAAAGTCCTTTCATTCAAGAAACTGATAACAACCAGCAGCAAGCGCCCTCTGACTAAATCTCAGCAAAATTTTGTGAAGAAGCTGGATAGCATCCCTTCGGTGGCCCTTCCAATCAAATAAACTTGTCAATCTGCATTGAACTTGGCTGAAAGAGGGCTCATTGGACAATTTACTAGCCTATGGCCCTCTCCCAAACATGTGGAAGGCTGGGCGCAGAGGAATTGGATTCCTTTAGTCTTGGAAGGCATCAAAAGCCACTTCGTAGGCAAAGGATACTTTTTTTGTTTTGTTTTTGAGAATGTGGAATATAGAAGCCTCATATTCAGAAATGACCCATATTTTATGGGTCCTAAGGGACTATACTTAAATAAATGGACCCCTAACTTCGATCCGGCTCAAGATGTGCCTTCAACTGTTCCAGTGTGGGTACGCCTCCCACATCTCCCACTGCATTGCTTAAACCAGAAGTTTCTCCAAACCATTGGAAATACCCTTAGAAAGTATATTGATCAAGCAGTGAGAAAAGATCAATACTCATGTGCATGTATATGTGTCGAGGTGGATTTAGAAGTTGGGCTACCTGAAGCTATCAAACTAACGGTTGATGACTATACCCATATCCAGGAGTTGGATTATGAGCAACTTCCATTTAAATGCAGGCACTGTCATAGCTACACCCATTTTGTAAGGCACTGCAAAAATAAGGCAGAAGAAGAAAGTGAGAATTCGAAAGGAGAATAATGGACCCTGGTTCAGAAAGTAGCCTTGACAAAAGCTAAAGGAAAAGGAGTCACAAAAGGGACCAAAGTATCAACAGTAGGGAAGACTCTTGGAGCAGAGAGTTATGTTCCCCCATCGGTTGAAGCCAAAAAACCTATTAAAGAGCTCAACACTCCTGTAAACTCCTCAGTAACAACTTTGGAAACCATAGAACAATAGAATACTTCCCCCTCCTTGGGAAAAGGTAATGAAGAAACATCCCCCTCTGGAGTAATCCCAGGTACCTCCTCTCCACCCTCATATGCTGAAATGATAAAAAAGAAGCCATTGAAAAACTCTTTCTCCTAGGAGGATGAAACCTTTGAGAGGCCTTCGAAAAGAGTGGGAAGAAAATCACATAAAGAAGCCAAGGAAGAAGATGCAGAATGGAAAAAAATTGAAGGAAGTCAATCCACAATTGAAATGTCCACTGGGATAAATACCAGAACAAGGTCTCTAAAGGGAGGAGCTTCCAACCCCTCCAACAGTAAATAATGAAATTAGTCTCATGGAATTGCATAGTTTTGGGGAACCCTATGAAAGTTGAAGTTATCAAAGATCTACTAAATATGGAACCTCCTGAAATCCTCATGCTCCAAGAGACTAAAATTGAAGGGGAAACCCTTCTTAACGTCAAAAAATTGAAATGGAAGAAAAATGCAGGGAAGGTTGTAAGTGTAAGGGGCTCCTCAGGTGGAATTTCTACTCTGTGGTCAGAGGAACAATTTCATTTGGAGAACTCCTTTGAGACCCAACACTAAATTTTCACCGAGTTAAGGCACTCCACAAGTAAGTTAACCTTTGTTCTTTTTAATATTTATGTCCCAGTGTTGTACGTTGAAAAAATATATCGTTGGAAATCTCTTTCTGAAATTTTAGACCTTCACTCTCCCAGGAACATCATATTAGCCGGAGACCTAAATATTGTCCTGAACTTGAAAGAAAAGAGAGGAGGCATTAGCAGTAGGGACCAAATGCTCCCTAAGGTGGAAGACCTTGTGCTCCAATGGGATCTCTTAGGCTTTAAACCAACGAGAGGACTATTCACTTGGTCCAACAACAAAGTAGGGGAATACCACATCTCTACTCGCCTTGACTGGTTTCTTGTACAGAGATCATTGCTATTGGAACAAAGGGTAATTTCCTTCAAAATACTTCCCAAGCTAACCTCTAATCATAAGCCTATCCTGCTCCTCTTGGAAGAGGAAGAAAAATTGGGCCCAATCCCATTCCGGTTTAGCCCTCTGTGGAGTGAGAGAGACGGTTTTCTCGACACTGTTTGCTTGGCTTGGTCCAAATCTGTCATAGGATCCCCAAGCTATGTGTGGGAGCAGAAACTCAAGGCTACAAAACATGCGCTGAAAGAGTGGATCAGAAAGCCTACAAATACCCCAACCAGTCAGAGAAAAGAAACAATCCAGCTGTTGGAAAACCTGCAAATGGAAATGGAAAAAAGAGAGAGCACCTCTATGGAGCTTGAAAAGGAACAGATTGCACAAAGAGACTCCTATCGCTCTTTCCATACTGAAGAAGAATATTGGAGGATTAAGTTCCACGGCCTGTGGTTAAAAGCTGGAGACTGAAATACTTCTTTCTTTCATCAACAGTATAGAGCTCATCTCTCACGCAATCACATCTCATAAATCACCACTCTTGAAGGGTTGGTCTGCAAAAGTTTCAATAATATCAAAGCAGCTGTAGAGTCTCACTTCCAAAATCAGTACAGAAGAGAGAGTGAGAACAGTGAAGAGAACACAAATGACTTCCTCTCTCACATCCCCTTCCTTGTCAGTAGAGAAGACAATACTAACCTCATGAAGCCTTTCTTTAATGAATAAATCTGCAAAGTCATATGGTCAATGGAACCGGACAAGGCCCTTGGGCCTGATGGTTTCTCAATCCATTTCTATAGAATTTGTCGGGACATTACAAATTTGATCTGCTGAGAATCATTAAAGGTTTCCAGAATAAAGCTAAGGTGGGGGCTGGCACCAATTAAACCTTATTAGCATTAACACCTAAAGAGGTGAACCCCAGATCCTTTGAAAAATTCAGGCCCATCTCCCTCTGCAATGCTTCGTACAAAATCCTCGCCAAGCTCCTACCCAACAGAATCAAGCCATTGCTGGGGAATCTCATCTCCCCCTCTCAAGGTGGGTTTGTCAAAGGTAGACACGTCTTAGATGATGTCATACAGGTACAAGAAGCATTGCATTCCAGCCATCAATGCATTACTTTCAAGCTTCGATGGGTTTAAGGCAAGGCTACCCTGTAGAAATTATACAACGTGCATATATATCTTGGATTCACCCGATCTAACAATGTACTAAAGTTAAATACTGAATCACTTCTAAAAATATTTTGCCGAATTAAAATCACAATCGCTAATCACATGAACATGAAGAAAGAACAATCACACACAACACAGATAATTTCCTAGGGAAAGCTTACAGCTAAAAACCCCACTATCTTCTATTGTATATTCAACATGGATCATGAAAAAATTACATACAAAAATCTTCTCACAAGAGCTCTCCAGTACTCAGCTAATTGTATCACACTGCCATATGCAAAACTGAATAACACATAGCCAATTCTCAGCCTCCAAACAGCTTGGCTTGCTTGCGCAATCCCTAATGGTATAGATCCATAAAATATAGGAATTTTGGTCTGTCTTTACTGCGTAAGTATCATGGGAACTCCAATGGGTGTTTGGTTGCGTGTGTGCAAACCAATAATCCTAAAATTGATAGTCAACTTCCCTTTCAACTAGAACTCAATTTGGTCTCCACTGGATTTGACATGCATGCAACTAATAATAGTAAATCCACATTTGGATGTGAGATCACTGATTGTGAATTAATTAATATTTAATTCACTTGATCTCTCACTAGTGTATCTTCACTTACAACTAGCACAATTGAGTTTAACTCACTTAATTGAGTTAAAATATTTACAGCTTGCATTAACTAATGCACCACTGCACTTGGAACTCTGTTACAACTAGAATTACTTTGCATGCCTCACCAACTACCTATAACTCGAAATCCACTAGCTAACTGAATTTATCACTTTCAGTTAACTCATTCAAGTCCACATTGAGAATTTATCCTAAACAAGAGCCTTCGAAGGCTAAAGTACATACTTTTATACTTCTCCTCATACCAATTTTTCCGCATACTCAGAGGTTCAAACAAGGAAGCGGACAAGAACGCAAACAAAGGATGCCTTCTCCCATAAGGAGACTTCAAAAAAAATGATGAATCCCCTTCTCAAATCCTAATTCCTTGAATTTGTAATGAAGACCCGCGTGTCATGAAAGCTGGATTGAAGCTGTGTATTGATGGTTGTTTCGGCCCCAGTGCAACCTTCAGCTAGACATGACAAAAGAGCATAATGTTGTCAACAAATTGTTGGTGGGTAAGAGGGAGGTCATTGCCCCATAACCTAAGACCATGAATCTTGAGATTACGATCTTCCTTCTTTAGAAGTCTGCCAAGGCCTTCATCAGCCAGAATAAATAAGAATGGGGACAGGGGATCTCCTTGTCTTAGCCCCCAAGTATGGTTAAAATATTTGGTGGGGGAACCATTTAGGAGAATGGAATAGATAGGAAAGGAAACCGTAGCCTAGATCCATCATATCCATCTCTGATCAAACCCATAGGCTTGAAGGAATTTGGTGAGGAAGGTCCAACTTATGCAGTCATAGGCTTTAGATAAATCTATTTTGATCATCATCCCCGATATTTTCTTATGCTTCAAGGAGTGAATTGCTTCCCGGGAGGTGATAAAACCATCTAGGATTTGACGGCCCTCTACAAAACTAGTTTGTTCAGATGATATGAGGGAAGGCAACAAAGGTTTAAGGTGATTAACCATAATAGTTACAATGATCTTGTATATGACATTACATAAATAAATTGGGAAGAGTCCTTGGGGATCCTCTGATTTAGCAGATTTAGGAATCGACGTTATAAAAATAGCATTGAGAGTCTGACATGCCTTTTGGTGTTGTCTTGAATCCTCCACCACTTCCAAAACGTCTTGTCATATGAATTTCCATGCAGCTTGGAAGAATTCCACGCTGAAACCATTAGGGCCTGGGGCTTTATTTTTTGCCATACCTTTTACCACCTCCTCTAGTGTGACCATCCGATAAGGTTGAGGTTCTGATCTCTAGTAATGATGTGCGAAATTTTTTGGGTGATTCTATGGATTTCCTTAGAGCGATCCTCCTCTGGTTCAGAGAGCAAGGTATGAAAGTGATGTAAAACCAGTTCTTCCATGTCCTCATGTCACACTATTCTGTCTTCGGCCTCTTTTTTCAGTGAGAAGATCATGTTATGTTGTCTGTGTTGGACCATTTCTTTATGGAAGAAGCGTGTGTTATTCTCTCCTTCCCTCAACCGGTTGACTCCAGATTTCTACTTCCAGAGTATCTCCTCCTATTTTCTGCGTTCTTCTAGTTGCATTATGAGCCGCCCCTCTTCTTCTACTAGAAGTTTTTATCTGCCCTCTGTGATAATCTGCAGTTGGACAATCTCTATCTTCTTCTTTAACTCCACCTGGTCTTTTAAGATGTTTCCAAAGTCCTCTTTGTTCCACTTCTTGATCCTTTGCTTGATCTCATTCATCTTGAGTTGGAATGTATGCATAAGATTTTCTTCTCACCACTTTTTTGTTCTTCCACCATTCTTCGAGTTGCCCCAACATCTTAGGGTCTCAAAGCCAAAATGCTTGAAATATAAAGGGATTATTTCTTGGTCCTGTTTTGAGGTCGATTTCCAGTCTTACCGACCAGTTTTCCAAGCCCATTTTGGGGAGAATGGATGTTTCCATTTATATGTCTCTATAGATAACATGTTCCAAGACCAAGAACCGATCCAATCTAGATGCAATATTATTTTTACCTCCTCTCCGATTGTTCTATGTGAAGGTTCTATTGTTGGTTTGTAGGTCCACAATTTTAGCTCCGATATTGCATCCCTAAACATATCCATTTCTGGGTCCTGTCGGCGAATTCCTCCTTTCTTCTCTTCGAGGGACGTTATAATGTTAAAGTCCCCTCCTACCATCCATAATTATTCCTGAAATTCTCTTCTCATACTGGTCAGGTTGTGGAGGAAGGCCTCTTTCTCCCCTAGGGTATGAGGCCCATAAACCCCAGTAATGTGAATCCAATCACTGGATCCTATGTTTCTAAAGCGCCCTGTAAGCATTGAGGGACTACTTACTCAATCCTTAAAGATGACTTCCGTCGAGTTCCACAAAATGGTTAGTCCTCCCACACTTCCTCTAGAGTCGAGTGCAATCACTTCATATGGTAGCTTGAAAATTCAAACTATCCTTTTGAGCTTGGCTTCATGGATCTTGGTTTACTAGATGATCATAATGTTGCCTTGTCTTTCCTCAGTCGCTCCTTCAAATACCATTATTTTCATTTACTATTAAGGCCACAAATATTATCCATATCCTTTTCCTTCATATCCTTTCCCTCCATATGATTCTTATTGGGCTGACATCACCTTAATGTCATGCCCATCAAAATCATCCATTGGTTTCTATGGTTGTCTTGTAAAACACCTACAAGAAAATATTCCTCGAGGGGGATATGACTATATTCACTTCCATTTGATTGAATTTTTCAGTTGTATGACATCATGTTGATGTCAATAACTATTGACTCTTTTAATTGACCTTTCCTCCTGGTTTATGCCACCATCTCATTAGGTCCAACTATCGGCACTTGTTGATGGAGGGAGGAAAAAGATTCCTTGAAGGGAAGTTTTTATGGAACTTCTTTGATGCCTTTTTATACTTTAACTCCCTAACAAAAATAAATTTTAAAGACTACATTTCATCTAAATTAACATGGAGGAAGTGTATATACCAACTCTTCTAAGTCAAGGTCATTAGTTTTCTGTTCCACTTGCTTTTCCTCCTTGAGAGTATTGTCCTAGAGGAAGGGTCGACCAACCCTCCTTTGGAATATTTCTGAAGGATTATAATATTTTATATCATTATCATGGTTGAAGGGTTGGTTGACCACTTTTATCCAAACCCATTTTTATCACCAACTTAATTTTTTTTTGATGATGTTCTAATTTTTTTATGATGGATCGATCTCAGAATGGAAGTATTATAATGATATATTCACTTCCTTTTGTGCTACTATTGGAATGTTATTTAGCCCAGCTAAATCCTTTTTTTCCAACACAATAACGCAGTCAATATTTCTGACACCATTTACTCCTTCCTTCCATACAAGGTGGCTTGACTGGAACGTGGTCTCACCTATCTTAGTTTCCATCTCAAGCGAAAGTATTATTTAGTGGAGGATTGGATGTGGATTCTCAAGCTAATATTCGTCAACATATTAGCAATTAGTGCTACTAGTTGTTGTCTATTCATGGGCGGACGACAGTAGTGAAATTGTTCCTAGAAAGTATTAACTTAAACTCACACGTATCTTGGCCAGCAGGCATTTTTCTTCTTATGCTAAAATTATTCAAAATATATTATATCTCACCAAACTCACTGCCTATTGAAACATTGCAATCAGGTCTGAATTCTATGGACCAATCATCTTCCATAGAATATGTCATCTCTTGTAATCTTCCCAACTCCACTGCCAGGTCTCCTCTAAAACCCCTTGGAATTTTTGTTCAACAAAACTATAATCATCAATAAAAATGACAATGCAACATTAAACGTCAAATGCCTCATCAACAACATCAAACACCAACCCTTCCTAAAGTGCAACAAAATCAGAAGGCAAAGAAGTTCTTCTGTTTGCATGTAGGTATTATAACTCAAACAATTCCATTTATTGCACATAATGTCTCACAAAATCTGGCTCCCATGGACCCTTATCTAATTGAACATGCCCTAAAAAATATTGCCCAAGATCGCACTTCAAAAATTGTTCTCAACTAAGACCAAAAGCTCAAAATCTATCTAATAAGCTGCCACCAAGAATTGCAAGTGTAGGAATGGTTGCAGTCCATAATCTGGTAAGTAAAATATGCTTTATTCAATTCCCATGCAAGAGAAAGCTTTGAAGGTTTTATTTATATATATGATAAGAATTTTCATACAAGTATTGTTGCTTTGATCATTTTACATTTAGGAAGGGGATGAAGTTCATGATAATGTTCATGGAGTTTTTGACTCTTGATATCTCATTACTGTCGGTTAATGGCCAATTGTTTCAATGTGTTTTATTCAGTCCAGTAATAACTTTGTCCTCGTATTCTTCTTTATACTTCTTTATATGCCTATTCCTGGGAAAACCTATCATAAATTAGTTTTCAAACCCGCAGTGAAGACAACCATCTATGGCTGCTATCCTCAAATGCAGGCCGAATCATCACCGTTATTCAAGGAAAACCATGCCACCTGGAAAAACTCACTGGTGGTCTGTAAGGGGGCAGGATTTCACTCTTACGAGATGCCTCTGGGTCTTGGGTTGTTATTCCGATTCCTTACGTCCAAGGAAGACGAGCTCTTAGTCAATCAAAAGCAATTGTAGGTACATACTCCAGGCCCATCCATTCGCATAGTTATGGTAAATATATTGGAAATAATAGATACACTATGTATATAAATAAATTAATAAATGAAATCTAAATAAGGCATTAACCACTAAAATAATATAGTGGTTTTTCCTTAAGGGGCCACACACACATTTAGATACATTAGGTGAGACCTCAACAACAATAACCTAAAGTTGAACTATATTAAATATTCAAAGTTGAAATATACATAATTCATAATTCTTGGTATCTATAGTGCATAATTATAAGTTATAGCAGATTTCGATGATGGATAATGGAATTAAACACCGACACTATAACCTAAAGTTGAACTATAATAAATATTCAAAGTTGAAATATACATAATTGATAATTCTTGGTATCTATTGTGCATAATTATAAGGTATAGCGGATTTCGATGATGGAGAATGGAATTAAACACCGACACTATAACCTAAATTTGAACTATATTGAATATTCAAATTTGAAATATACATAATTGATAATTCTTGGTATCTATAGTGCATAATTATAAGGTATAGTGGATTTCGATGATGGAGAATGGAATTAAACACCGACACTAGTAAACCTGGGGTGCTCATAGGCATTGGAGGGAGAGGAAAGAATGCAAACATTAATGGCTAGTTCATAGTTTGCAACAGTGAACAATATTTTTTTCCCACACACCTTGCTAACCTCAGAGGAGGGAAAATGGTATTAAAGGGGGTGGCCAAAGGAAACGGTTTTCCAATGTTGAGTTAGGAAGGACAGGGGGGCATTTGAGGTTGGGCCAGAAGGGCAAGGCCTACCTAACCAAAAGGATGATGTGAGAAGAAGAATACATGGGGAGAAAAGCAAAAGAGGGGAAAAAGGAGAGAGAACGCAGTGGGAATGGAGGGGAGAGGAAAGAATATAGGGAGGAACACTGAAGAACGAGAAGAAATTGAGGGACATAATCAAGCATGTTGATGGCAGAGCTCAGGCCCGAAGAGTAGTGGGATAGAGCTGCAAGAATTGGAACGTCGCAGCACCAAAGGTGAGTTTGATCCATTTTATTTCTTGTTCGATATCTATCAGTTCATTTAAAATGAATAAAAATCTAGGGTAAATATCAACGAAGGTGTATTGATGGATAAAGGAAACCATGCCTGCAATCTCAACTGCTTGTATTATTATTACTGTTGAGTGTCCTATTTGTGGCACTGACATTGTTGTGTCTACATAAGGAGGCTAGAACCCTTAATCTCTTTGTGTGAGTAATGATCTTTCTACAATGCCAATGGGTGGATTTTTATTTACATCCTAGAGTGCCACTGCTTGGATGGAATTATTCCCGCTAGAGCAGAAAGCTTGAACCCATTATTTGATAGAGAATGACTAGGATCGTTTTATTTTTCATAACAATGTGAAATTCATATGTGATAAGAAACAATTTTAATAGTTTTCATGTTCCATAACAGAGTAATATAACTTTAGTGCGCTTCACCTTTCATTAAGCATGGCTATTGCTGGGTTATCTAGGGTTCCTAATTAAATAGAAGGGTGGCGGTGTGGAACCAAAACCTCTAGAATCCCTCATGGCTATTGGGTGGAGGAAGATCTCCTCTCGAATCCTATAATATGTCTATAGGCTAAATCCATAAGGGTGGAGGTGTGGGAATAAAACCTCTGTGATCCCTAATTCCTGGAGATTAAGGCAATGTTGTGGTCCTCATTATCTTAAAATATTACCTGTTTGGCATGGTTCTTAGAGCCACCCAACCAGTAAAATTGAATAGATGTGTTGGTACTACATATGCACATATTGAGAGTAAAGAGAGTTTTCATTTGACCATGTGGCGTGGGAACAAAACCTCTATAATCCCTAATGCCTGGATATTAAGGCAATGTTGTGACCCTCATTATCTTAAAATATTACCTGTCTAGCATGGTTCTTAGGGCCAGCCAACCAGTAAAATTGAATATATTTATTGTTGCTGTATATACACATATTGACAGTAAACTTGAGCGTGTGATAACAGTGGCAAGAAATTTGATACTATTCTTACCTATTTGTAGTGCAATAATGTGTCATTCCATCACATAAGAAAACAATAAACTTGTATAGGCCAGTACATACATAACTTGTTATGAGGATTTATCATATAGGCGTAATTGTCATGTGCAAATGTCTCACGTGTGTGCCACCATCGTTAAATTTCCCAAGCCAATGACTGATGACCCTAAAATACTTCTAGATTCCTTACTCTAAGCTTGATAATTGAGGTTCAATGACATATTAACTAAAGGTTACCCGATATTTTCACTAATTATGCCACATGGGTGTTATATTTTCACTATACCTCTGTACCAAGTTTTATGGAAAGTTGTTGTTTGGCTATTAAGATCTCTTATACATATATCTATATTTACGGTAGTAAAGGAAAGCTAAAACTCTGAAGTGGTTGTTTTATAGTTACTTGGAATTCCTACTCACATAGGTTCTATTGATGTGTGGTGAATGTGATCCTTGAATGCAAAAGACAACATGACATTAATATTTTCATTGTTGATATTCCTCTTAGATGTATTAGATGAAACTTCTCTATAGTCCTGCTCATAATCCCTTGAAGCTCTTGGGAATTGTATCTATAGTAGATCTTAGTGTTTTGTAGGTTAATCTGAATTCTTCAAACCCTAGTGTCATCAAAGACACTGAATCGACTATCACTCTATCCAATGGATGGAAATCACTTTGCTTATCCTTGAATTGCTTGAGCTGATTTTTGGTATGGTATAAATCGTGGAAATGCTTGAGTTGACTTTTGGTATGAATTTCTCCTATAGGAGTTACATTTTCATGACCCATAAGTACTAAAGAGCCAAACCTTTATATGTGTGCCATTAGAACCTTCATTGGAGCAAGCTTTGCCTTTCTGACAAGCCTTGACATCTCTTTCATATTGCACTGTAAATGCACCAAGATGTTGACGATGAGAAAGCTTGTTGCAAGTCTGCACTTCCATCATATTTCTTTTGGAGTATTTTTTTCTCTCTATATATGTTGCTCTGAGCTAACTTACCCTATACTAACTGTAGGTTGTCAAGTACTTAGGTAAAATGCACTCGATATTTATAAGATATTTTTTAATACATTATACCTCTGTTCACATTAATACTGTAAATTAACTCGGATGCAAGTCAAATTTGATTTTTTTAGCATTTGTATAATGTTTGACTTACTTGCTTTGTTGCAACTTGCTTCCATGCAGATACGACTAACACTTTATAATCTTGATAAATCAATTAGTGGATTTATTATTACATGTGATCAGTCATTTTGTGACTTGGCAAGACAGACCCAGAGTGTTCAAGGTTGTTAGTCTAGTCAGCCATGTGATTATAATGTACAATATGGATAGTGAAGTGATTATAATGTACGACTAACACTTTATAATCTTGATAAATCAATTAGTGGATTTATTATTACATGTGATCAGTCATTTTGTGACTTGGCAAGACAGACCCAGAGTGTTCAAGGTTGTTAGTCTAGTCAGCCATGTGATTATAATGTACAATATGGATAGTGAAGTTCAGCTTATGGGTATTTGGTAAGGGATATAATGTAGTATAGTGAACTAACTAGAAATTTCAGAACGATGGAAGAAAATGCAAGTGTCATATTCAGGTTAGTATTTTTTGGATATTTATTCTCTTCCAGTAATAATTCTGCAAAATGTGTTGAAGTATATTCATCTACTGATGGATTTGTGATAATAAAGAAGTGCATAAGGTCATTCTTTCTACATTTTCAGTATGCAGGCTTGTGGTAGAGAAAAACAACCAATGATTTTTTGGAACAGCATAGCTATAAAATCTGTATGTAGCTATGGTGGGCCCTTTAATCAAGGAAAATGAAAAAGAAGAAATACTACTAAGTACCAATGGAATTTCATAGATCCTATGAGATAATCCCCATTTGTAAATGAACAGAAATATTTGCATAATCAATGTTTTTTTCCTCCATGGTGCTCTGTTCACTGAAGAAAGAAAATAGAGAAGGGAACTATCAACAAGGGTCAAGTTAGGTGCTAATACAACTTCCTTATTTCAAAATATGCCCTTTTTCTTGTTATGTTGATTGTTTCATAGTTTCCTTAGAGCCATGCTTTAAGAAACTATTGGTTCTGAACCAGATTAGCCCCACTTTGGTCAGTAAGTGTTATTTTTATCTTATAGTTTATTTTGTATTTTGATGGCATATGGTTGATGAAAGTCATTATTATTATCATGCGATGGTGTGGTTTACTTTATGAAGAAATTCGTGAATTAGCAAGGAGGAAATTGTAAATATGTTTTTAGGAAGTGTTAGATAGGTCCTAATTAATTGTGTGAATAGCTGATCTGTAGCCGTCCTGCATGTGTTCCTCTATGTGTAGAAAGAGTTCCCTTTTTTGGATTTGAGTTATCATCACAAGTCCTGATAAATAATATAGTAATAAGAATCACATGCATCTCAATTTATTTCATGCATATATTTATATAAACAGGCCCTGAGTTGACTAAGAGCTTCATGATAATTCATGTTTTTTGTCTCATCTTGTTCATCTCGATAGAAATTTCATTCTTAATTTCTACACAGTGTCTGATTCTTTTCCGATTCCGCTGCAAGTCATGAGAGGTATCCTTATCTAGCTCTTTTCTCCTTTTTCATGATTTCTTTTTAAGGTCTTCAAGGGGGGAAATGTTGTTGTTATTGTTAACACTAGATTTACCTTTTGTCAATTCAAGTGTTAACCTTATAATTGTTCATGGGCACAGTTTGGGATCAATTTGGACCTCTCCTTACTCCTTTATTGTTCGGAAAAAATGGTTTTTGGACACATTCACCGTGGGTTCTACGGTCATAACCCCTTTCCAGATGTAGATTTCAGTTTCCAAGGGTTTTAAGGTATTTTTCAGAGATTGTGTTTTAGAGATCAGATTTCCACATTCAACAAATGTGAACAGTCAGTTTTGACCTCAGGGCTTGTATATCAAACAAATATTTTTAATCACAATGTGACAGAGTCATATGGTGTCTCCCAAGGAGAAAATTCAGCCCCTTTTATGCCTCAACTTCACTTTTATTGGCTGAACAAAGTGTTATTCTGAAAGGTCAAAATTCAGAGTTTCAATCAACATGAGATTGGTGGAGTTGGGGCATCCTCTTGCTATAGTGATTAACCTACAATCATTGCAAAATAATCCCAGATGTATGAATGGGACCTTTGTTGGGTCTCCTATGGTACCCACTATGACCATTAGTACATTACTTCAACCAACTTCCATTTCCATTATTGTCTCTGTTGTTTTTGCAATAGAAATCAGGGAGGAAAACCACATTGGTACAACGGTGGCTCCAAATATAGTTATAAAGACTATTGTAGGTGCATTGGTAGATTTACAAAGACTAACACATGATATTCATTTCAGTGCAAGAGAAAATTTTGGTGCTTCTATCTGTAATAAATTATATATATATATATATATATATATATATATATATATATATGGTTGCTTTGAAGTTTGAACAATATATTATTTGCTCCCTAGCTTTCTTGTTTAATCGTTTGGCAACATGACAAGGGCTTGAATGGTGGTCACTTTGAAGGCAATATGTTCCACAGTGTTATATGGTTGAGCTTTTGCTACTAGAGATGAATCTCATTGATAGATACTATTTGATAGTGGCAGTTTATAAACTTGGCTAGTTTTCTATCGTTGAGCTTAGACTATAAAAAATGAAGCTCATTGAGAGATACTAATTGGCAGTGGAATTTTATAAACTTGGTTGTAATGTTTTGTATGTTTCAATTTAGTTTTTCTAGTTTAGACATCAACACTCTTGAGAAGTTAATAGATAAGACAAGGTAGTTGTTCTTTACATGACTACTCTAGAGTGGTTTATCTCTCTTATAGACTAGAGAGATAACAGTTACAAAAAGCACATAAGTGATCCCTGTGTTGCACCTAACGTAAGAAACCTAAGCCCTAACTTTAATCTAGCCTTGAGAAGTGCACCTTGGCATGCATCAGCCTAGAATAAAGTGCACCGAAGCAGATAAGTTTAGACATGCAATTGTGCACTACTCCTTGAACTTTGCACCTTAGTTAAATCTGGAAATTCTCTTATGGAAAGTGCCTAGTCTAAAACAGAACAACATTAAATTAAAGATAAAATTAGCACTTAATCTGAAATGGAAAAGGCATATTCTGTTCTAAATATGTAACATCAGCTAAAACTGGAATTTTTTTACATAACTATTGCACCTTTTTCATCATGCCATCATTGCTGTGTTGAATCTAGTGAGTGCACTCATCCATAGGAAGACAACTTAAAATATGTTTATTATGGTATATGATCCTGAAAATATTTGATTATATCATTAAGATCATAATTATTATGTCATTGGTCTCTCATGTGTATGTTCACTATTAGAACTTATAATTTGGCGAGTGTAAGGATGAATAGTGATTATAATTAGCACCCTCATGAACCTCCTCACCTAAGGATTGGTGGTGTAATGAATAAAGTCCCCGAAAACCTCTCCTCTAATCACTAGTGAAAAATGATGAAATTAATGACTAGGTGACTAAAAAAGTTAGTCACCGCAATTATTTCAAGTGAATTACTACTAAATTTGAGCAATTTTAAGTGACCGAACTAAAAATGAATAATTTAGTCTAGAGATAAAATATACGACTAGATTATAAGTCACTAAACTAAAAGTGATTAAATTAAATGACTAATTTAGTCCACGACTAAAATATATGACTAGATAATTTTTTGTTTTTTATTTATTTATTTTTATATCAGGAGGGAAACCGGTAACTATAACCATACAATCATATCTGCCACACAAGATCACATTACACTGTTGCCAATGAAAACCCTCCTGGCTGGCATCATCCCCTGATGATAATACACAGCAAGGTGCACAGGCTTACGCCTGACGGGCACCCACGAGGTTTGAACCGGTGACCTTTACAAACGATTGCCTTAACAGATCACTCAATCACCAACAAGCCACCACTCCGTGGGTTACATGACTAGATAATTAGTGAAAAAATAAAAAATGATTAACGAAAACAAACACTATATTCAAAGAATAAAAATATGACCAACTAACTAGTGCAACAAGTATATGAATTAGTAATTTATGCTAGTCATTTTTAATTGTGTCACTCTGGATTTATGCTAGCCATTTTTAATTGATTCCGAGACATCTTTAGGTCTCGACTTGATATGTATAAATAGTAGAAGATGAGAAATTAGTGACTAAAAAAGTTAGTCACCGCAGCTTTTCCAAGTGAAATACTACAAAAAATGAGCAATTAAGTGACCCAACTAAAAAACGACTAGCTTAAATGACTAATGTGAGTGACTAATTTAAAATAAACTATGGCTAGCTTCTAATAGTGTGTTAATGAGCTCTAAGTGAAGTTCCCCAAAAACAATGGGCTACCTACAACTGCTTGTGTTTATTGATAACATTATTCATAAATTTGAAAATATTGATAAAATTATTCATAGATTTGAAATATTTTTCACCTCCTTAAGGATTAGTATATATTACCCTTATGTGTAAACCTCATGTCCCCTTTCCCTCTTTATATGAGCATACTTTCTTATATTAAGGAGTTCTTCAATAATTTTTTTTGATGCCCTCATGCCAAAATGATCACTCTATGATTTTTCTAAATCATTAGATATAGCCTACATCTTTTTGCTCAAAAATTAAAATTAAAATAAAAAAAATAATCCCAATATTAACAACATACTGAAATAAAAAAATTAACCTCAATAATAGTAACATAACCTACCACGTCAATGGACATTTTCAGCTAATCTAAAATTAACATATTAAAATTTACTTTCTCACTCCCTTTTTCCTTAATCATCAATATATGATTTTTTCAAAATCATGAGATATAACCTACTCTTTTTCTTTAATAATCAATATGTAGATTTTCAAAATCATTAGATATAAGCTGCATCTTTTTACCCACAAAAAAATTAAAAATTAAAAAAAAAATAATCCAAATATTAATAATATTAATAACACGCTCAAATAGAAAAAAATTAACCTCAATAATATCACCCTAACCTACCATGGCAATTGAAATTTTTGGATTAGCGTATTAAAATTTACTTTCTCACTCTTTCCAACTATTTTTTTCCTTTGGTTCTCACTTTGGATTCCGCTGCAATTGACATTTTCGGACATTTTCGATTAGCCTATTGGAATTTACATTCATGTTCCTTTGCTTCCCACGTTTGGGACGTTTGGGATAGAGTTCATTCTTCTTTGCATTTAGTTGCAAGAGGAGTTTCGATGCTCTTGGATTCCGCTGGATTCCATTGCAACATTCAGGAGGAAGTGATACATTGGATTCCGCTGCAAAATTCAGGAGGAAGGGATTCTGCTGCAAACTTTAGGAGGAAGGTGTGGATAGATCATTCAATATGGACAAGGTTTCAGAGAAAAAGGAAGGTTAGAAGGATAGGGGTTCGAAACCTCGATGAGGAAGGTGGGAAGGGCGATGCTAACAGCAGTGGGAAGTCCTGTCAATTCGAAATAACGGGGAAGAAGGCGATTTCAAGGAAGAGTGATTTTTTTCATAATACAACTAATCGATTTGATGAACTTAGACAAACATTTGCACAAGGTATGGAAAAAATCAAAATTCCGGAAGCCAAATAAGGAGTGATAAATTGACCCAAAAAACTAGATATCACGAGTATTATCACTCAGGCCACATTTGGGACTGTTAAAACATTAAAATTATGACCAGCTATCATGCATGATGTTCTTGATGCAATTCCAGGTGATTTTAATTTTTTCCTTCTGTGATAACAGATAGGAAGGGGGGCACATCTTCTTTGAATGCTAGAACCTTCAAGATTCTTATTTTTAGTGTCAAACTGACATTAAAGGATAAAACATGACTAGACTTTTCCTTGTTTATAGACCGGCCCAAACTATCCTTGAATCTGGATGGTATTGATAACTTTTTTAGCTTCTCATAATAGGAATATGGCATCCCCATCCCCAAACTATAGCTGAGTGGAAGCATCAAAATCTGAAGAGATCAAATATTGAAATGGCTCAGGTGAGACTTCATCCTCTTGCTTCTTTGATAAGCTTTCTAAAAGTATCTGCTAGAATGATAAGAACGTGGGGACAAAAGGCAACCATGTATTGATCCTCTTAGCACTCTGTAAAAATTGGAATGTTCCTCATTAACCAGAAGTACACATGAAGCAATTGAGATGCATTCAAAAGTCCAATTCACGATACTCATTGAATCCAAAAGCATGAATGGTTTTGATGAGAAAGTCTCAATTAGCCTTACAATATATTGGAATCAAATATAATTCATAATATATTTATACTAAACTGTTCTCCAGTTTTTTTGCTTGGAGGATGAATATTTATGGCATATTTCCATAAAATCAACATAGTTGAATCAACATCTCTGCTAAGCTATTTTCCTTTCTAAGATTATTTTTCCTACCCCGGTTTATCCATTTGTTTCTCAAAATGTACAAAACTCATCTTTGAGTTTTATTATCACTGTGCATACTACTTTCAAACATGCTTGTGAATCCCCAACATGAAAATGCTTTAATCCTGGAAACTTGTAGTCGTTGCCTCTAACTTCATTAGATATCCATGACATGATGGTGAAGACTCCATCACTAGTCCTCTGCTTTTCATACCACTTCAAACTGATATTGAATGAAGGTATTCTAGAGGTTTATACATCTAATATTTGTCTTTGTTACCTTTCCATTATTGGATTCCATCTACCTAATTTATGTCTATCACCTGTCCCAGCCTTATCCCTACATGAGCAATCCCTGCATTGTAGTGGATTTATCTCCCTTATTATTAATCTCATCTTTGTAAGGTAGTTGTTTCACATTCGCAGAAATTACATTATTAAGGAGGTGAGGGGGTACTTAATTCCCTTCACTTCTTTAATATCGTTGTCAATCTTAATAAGCTCAAGGCCTTATTCTATGACAATGGCTTAGCTAGTTAGCCAATCCACCATCTTATTATGTGACTTACTTGTGTGTGAGAACTTGGAACTTAGAAGGAAACCTCTATTCATTGTAAAGCCCTCAGAATCCAGCATATGTTGCCATTAGTGAACCAGTTATTGATTTTGGCTGTCCTGTTTAAGATGTTAATTAGAAATTTGAAGTCTATATTATTTTTGAATCCTTTGGAATATTTAAGATTTGATTAGGGTTATCCTCTCAACTGAGGAGGCTTCTACCTCTGCTAAGGCTCCATATTTCTTTGTTTGACTTCCCATAAATTTTTTTCCCTATAACAAAACATCTCTCCCTCTAGCATGTAGAAAAGGGTAAGATATTCTTCAGGGCTCAAGATTGTTCAACAAGAAGGCTTGAAGCCATTACAACATTACACTTGATATGAGCTCATCATATCACTTGTGGGAATTGAACCTGAGCGGGGAGGATAACAATCATTCCTCCTAACCACCCGAAATAAACCCAATTGATATTTGACTTCCTATAATATGAAGTTTGTAATACATTTCTATAGTTTCCTAATAACCTCTGATTTCCTTGTGGGGATGGTCATTTTCAAATTAGCTCCTAAACTCATTGTTTCAAAGGGGCAACAATTCTAAACATTTCAGTCCATGATGCCCATACCTCTTTTGCAAAAAAACATTGCCAGTATGTAATCATAGGTTTCTTCATCCCTTTAACATCCATTAGACTTAGTTGGGCACTGTACACTTCTTCTCTTCAAAGTTTCTTGTGTAATTATTTTTCCCTTTCACTGCAATCCACTGAAATGCTGCAACATTGGGCCATATTCCTGGGTACCATATTTTCTTCTAGGATTTAATATAATAATTTGTTGCTCTTCTAATAGAACCATGCCTTATCCTTCTTTAAGTGAGTAGGATCCTCTTGATGTGGGATTTCAACACAAGACTTCTTATTCGCTTTTGAATTTAATGAATCTAAATCATAGAGCCTCCTTGATTTCCTTTGCCTCATCAGTTGAGAGTCGGGACATTTGTTGGTCATGTTAAAGGATATTTCCATTTGATTTTAGTGATAGACCCCAAAGAGTTTGTTGGGACTAATCCAATAATCCTTTTTTTTGGTTCACCCCAAATTTATCATAACCTTTCTGATTCTATGCAGATCTTGGATGCTTCTGAGACGCTGGTGTCCAACCCATGCATACTCCCAAAAGTCTTCCTTTTCTGCATGTTGTACATCTTGGGAAATCCAACTATCTGTTAAATTTTTTTGGATCATATTATTCCTTGTGCTTAATAGTTTAGGGACATCATCATATCAGGACTTCCACAAGGTAGACAGGTTCCATATTCCCCATGTATCTATTTTCCTTAAAATTTTGACACGGAGACCTTTTTTTGTCATAGTTAAAGCACCAATATACTCTTAAACATCGATCTTGTTTTACTGGTCTTCTTACCCCTACTTCTCATTCCAATTTAGGCATAATTATTTGTTTCCAACCTATTAGGTGCCACTTTTTCTCCTTTAATGCCTCTTGTCATGAGAAAGTTTTATTAACTTTATCCCTCTCCAAGAGAACTGATCCCGGGGTCAACAGATTGGACTTTTAGAAGATGGAGATAGCTGATAACTATTAGATAAGGTTAATCTATTTGCCAGAGAGACACATGGAGCTTTTTTTACTGGTCTTCTTATCCCTACTTCTAATTCCAATTTAGGCACAATTTTTTGTTTCCAGCCTATCATATGGTGCTTTTTATCCTTTGATGCCTCTTGTCATGAGAAATTTTTATTAACTTTATCCCTCTCCAAGAGCACTAATCTCAAGGTCAGAAAATTAGACTTTTAGAAGATGGGGATAGCTGATAAGTTAACTATTGGATAAAATATGAAGGGCGATACAAAAAGTGTATCAACCACATGGTATTATGAAAGAACTCTTCAACAACCATCCAACTTCCAATATGAATGAAACAAGGTTCCCTCCTATAGATTAATTTCCCATGTTTATCCACAACTCCATATGATTACTTTGTTGAGGGACAAGATACTTTAATCTTTATCAAATTGCAGTTCCTAATCTTACTTCTATTTGGAGGTCAAAGGTGGCTTTCATTAGATTTTAGAGGTGATGATGCTCATTCCTAGGGTGTTTTTATTGCAAGACTCAAGTCTAGCCATGTCAGATTGACTAAGAAGATAGACAAGCTCATATGGTCAAAGAACCCTTCTGGGGTTTATACTCCAAAAGCTAGATATATTGATATTAGTTTAGATGGGGAGAAGAGGAATCATGTGTGGTGGAGGAGAGTTTGGATATTTAAATATCCCTCAAAGGCTTGATTTTTATGTGGTTTTCACTAAACAAAAAGACTTGACTTGGTATAATCTTCTGATAAGGAATAGAGCAAGACTCGATAGGTGCAGTTTATGCAAGGTATGTGAAAAAACCAATAAACATCTTGTCATGGATTGTAACTACACTATGCAAGTTTAGAGGGAGATTAAACATTTGACTAGGTTGAAAAGTGTCTGAATTAGTGGCACAGTTGAAAATGGTCTAAGAGGTTGGTGTCATAACTCTTTAGTGAAGGATTACAAAGCACTTCCATGGATCCTAGCTTGGGTATTTAGCAAGCTAGGAATATCAACTTATTTAAAGATAAGAAAATTCTTCCTATCCAATGTGCTTTTCTTATTTGATGTGGTCTCAATTCTTTAAAAGAGTTGGTCTCAATTCTTTAAAAGAGTTTTCCTTAGACGCGAGTACCTAAGCCTCCTAGGCAGATTTTTGTAGAAGTGGGTAAGGATGGTGCATGGGCATATTTTGATGATGACCCTTAGTTCTATGGAGTAGGGAGAAGTGTTTTATACAGTGAATCTCATAGCATTAACTTTAGAGTTGGATTAAGGCATCAAACCAATTATCATGTTCAACTAATGGCTCTAAAACTTATCAAAAGTAAAAATAGGGCATGGACTGGATGTGGTCCACGCAGTGATGCTACAGTCCTGGGTTCCCATTGCTATTAAATTATATGGTGATGAATCCTTTGAAACCAACTTCACTGCACCATTAGGAGTAATTTTTTTACTATACAAATATCAATATATCAATGAATGAGAGCAGAGTAGAAAGACAAATAAATTACAATCAAAGAGATAACAGATTGCTGCAGGTTATTTACTACAGCAAAGGATAAAATGCATAATGTAACAGAGACAGACAAGATATTGAGACCATAAGTAGCCAAGGAATTAGCCAATTCATCCCTTAAGAATAAACCCTAAAAATGTGTGCAGAATGGTCAACTTGGCAATTGTAAATTACAACAAGCTCTAGAAAATGGAGTGACCTTAAATAATGTGCTAAGGTGCCAACTAGGGGAGCACTCCTTCGATCTAGGTGATTCATCACTTATCATAAATTCAAACCAATTAGAAGCTCAAAATAGCAAAGGCAGCTAAGGCTCTTTCTCAAATGACCCAACTATCTCTCCATAGTCTCACCCATATCACTATTATTAAGTCAACATACCCCCAATAGATCAAGGTGAGCTAGCACATACTCTCCAAGGAAGTAGCAAATTCATCCTTTAATAACCCACCATAAAAATGTGTGCAAAATGGTCAACTTGGCCATTGTAAGTTACAACAAGCTCTAGCAAATGGAGTGAAATTAAATAATGTGCTAAGGTGCCAACTAGGGGAGCACTCCTCTGATTTAGGTGATTCATCACTCATCATAAATGCTGACCAATTATAAGCTCAAAATAGAAAGGGAAGCTAAGGCTCTTTCTCCAATGACCTAACTATCTCTCCATACTCTTTCCCATATCACTATTAGTAAGTCAACATACCCCCAATAGATCATGGTGAGCTAGCGCATACTCTCCAAGGAAGTAGAAAATTCACCCCTTAAGAATACACCCTAAAAAAGTATGATGGATGGTCAGCTTGGCCATTGTAAGTTACAACAAGCTCTAGCAAATGGATTGACCTTAAATAATGTGCTAAGGTTCCAACTGGGGGAGCACTCCTTCGATCTAGGTGATTCATCACTCATCCTAAATGCAAACCAATTACAATCTCAAAATACAAAAGGCAGCTAAGGCTCTTTCTCTAATGACCCAACTATCTCTCCAAGAATAGGAAACAATGTTTAAGGGTGCAATAAATAAACTCAGGTTACTATAACTACCCCCCCCCCCATAAATGCATCAACCACAAAATAAAAAACAAAACAATTAAATTTGTTCTGAAATGAAGCAACCTAGGATTGTGTGCCAAGTGGAATCCCCTTTAAAACATATGTCTTGACCATGGCAAGGAGTTTCACCCTACAAAATGAGGCCCAACATCTTTTAGGCCATAACACAAGGAATAATACGCTACCCATTATGGCTTCAAGATCTGGGGACCTGGCTTGCTTTGGGTTGATTGGGATAGGATAGAGAGATTCTAAACCCTTATATTATGATGCTTCATCTGCTGCTAACATGAAATTCCTCAATCTGTCATCTAGGTGGAGTTCAGGGTATTGCTTTAGTAGACCCCTCCTTGGTGTAATTGTTGTGGGTTCTTCTTAATTGCTTCAGTTAGTGGTCATTTCTATCAATCAACTTGCCCTTTTTAGGTAATATTTGGACACTCTAGGTCAGATCCTACTATCTAAATGTGACTTAACCTAGGAGATTAGAGAGGATATCTACAAACTACATCAAAATCACTTGGATTTCCCTCCTTGAGGGCATTAGCTTGAATATGTCATTTTATTATTTTGAGTGCTTTATGTAGCTAAGTGAATATTATTGTTAGTACTGTCTATAATAATAGACATTGGATGCACAACCTTAGGATTCCACTTGGTTCATTTAGAGTGGGCTCCCACTAGCTTTGGTTTGAGATAGCTCACTGCATCACACACCTCAAAGGGAATTTTCAACTATGTGACTTACAAGAGATCAAGTTTGGGGAGCACATTGTCTTCAAATGTTCCATCTATTAGGAGAAGCACTGTTACATATTTATTGGATATATTTTTGACTGATAAAACTTGCTGTGTGTTTTTTTTGTCACGACTCACATATTTTTCATCACTTTTAAAGTTTTGTTTGTTGCCTAGAGTCTATAGTCCAGGGACTAGGAACTAGGTCTTGCCTAGCTTTCCATTTTAAATCTTAAAAGACAAAAACAATATCATTTTGCAAATCTATTTTTTTATCATTTGAAGGACAGATCTATAGGCTTATCATGGATTCCTCCCTTATGTTGGAGGAGAGCTAGCCTTATGTGAGAAGGATGATCATCAAGGTGACAATGGGTGATGTCCTCAAGTAAATTTGGGGTTTGTAGTTGATAATTGAATCTATATTTTGAAGCACAGATTTTAAAGGAAGCAATGAAGTTTTTTTCCCCTTGGATTGATGGAATGAGTTTTTCCCAACAACTTTGCAAATGCTAAATTTCTATTATGTCTTATATCATTTTTAAATGAGTTTATCTTTCATGACAATACCATTCAGCAACGCTGAGGGCTATGTTTGATAATATTCTGAATCCTTGCAAACCAACATCCCTGTGGAAGTGTTAATGGTTTAGTTTTTGGATCTATTTATGAAGATATTATCAACCACCACATGTTATTTATTTTGAATAAATAACATGAGAATCTACATAAATAAGATAGAAATAAATAACTATTTTATAACGTAAATGATACTATGTAAATACCAAATTAATTGTGCATCAAAGTTACTTGTTTGACAACATGCATTTTTTATGGTCATTGGAGCAGTTTTCATCTTCTTCTAGAGTTTGACACTACAAGGAAAAGACCCTCTAGCGTGTTAATCCAAGTTGTCATTGACGGCAATAGGTTGATGAAGGTTGAAAGACTTAATGATAAATATCATTTGAAGTTCTCCTAATGATGTTGCACTGTGACATATTATTGCACTATTATTGAATACATGATGCTATACCTTCATGACCTTGCTGGGTACTATCATGATGACATAGATGTCCTACATGATGACGCTATGACCCTATGGTTGATAAGATAAACAATGGAGAAGAGAAATGAAGGAGAAGCCAAGCAATGGAGAAGGCATTCTATCCTATGCACTTTCTGCGCACAAAAATTAAGGACAGTCAAAAAGAAAAATTGTTTTTACCTCCTTAGAGGCATCCTTCCAAATTGACTCTTATACCATCTTTTAGAGCATATTTTTTCCTTTCCAATGAGCCCTTATTTGTCCCAAAACTCCTAGTAGTTTTTGAGATATCGAATTTTCAAGTTAAAAAAATATATTTTTGATATTGAGCCGACCTATGCTCAGGGACACAAGTCGGCCTCCAAATAGGGACGTGTCTTTTCGTTTGTTATTGCAAAGAAGGCTATATATATACAGTCCGTAACTCATTTCTCCAGTACAGAAATTTGGTCATCAAGCACATACATAAGAGATTCAGTTCACATCTCGTGAACTCAATATATAAAGGAGACTTGGACCTAACCATAGTGCACAGAATTGGATAACCTCGGACCTGTGATCTATTGCTACGAACCAGTCATCTATTGTTTCGGACCTATGATATTTTGCTTAGGATCTGTGACTAAAGGTTATAACTCTCGGTTCTGAGATCTATTGCCTTGACCAGTGATAAGAGGTGTGGTTGTTGGACAAAATTACTACAACTCGGACATGTGAGGGACTCAGAATAGTGATCTCATATTTTTTTACAGTCCTATGATGAATGGTGAATGTTGATAAAGAAGAACATTAAAGGTGCTTGGTGAAGAAGCATTAAAATTTCTTGAACAATTTTGGATAAATGCATTGTTGGAGCATAATAGAAGGACCCTTGTGTTAACTTGAGGACAGTCTTGTAGTGAAAATCACTCGTAAAGCAAACATTTGACTATGGAGCTAGGAAATATAACAATTTTATGAAGCTCGAATTCTAAAGGAACTCAGACAAACATCTTGTGGAGACAGCTTAGGAAAGTGGACCAGTCATAAACCTTCTATGCAATACAATGATCTCTTGGCTCGGAATTGCAGTAACCTAAATATTGCAGTGATCTCTTGTGCCGGACCTTCATAATATTCCAGAGTAACCTTGTTGTGGAGTTGAAAAATTGTAAGCAATAATAGGAAGTCACAATAGCATTTGAATTATGACAAGGATTGCATAATAGCAACATTGTGGAATAGAACAAAAGAAGCCTTCTTGATCACTTGTCCTGAGCATGAAGATTTGAGTTTTGGAACCAAGAACAGTGAATGAAATTCAGTGAGAAGTGAAGCATTAGTAGCGGAGTCAAATGGTGGACAAAGTACAGTGAAGAAATAGTGAAGTCAAAATCAAGAAGTATTGAACAATGAAAATTTTTTGTAGATGAGAGTCAAGTAAGTATATCACACATCTTCTATTAAAAGAGACTAGGGGATTGGTGTCCTTGGGTTAGGTGCCCCTAAAGACAAGGTTGGTGCCTTGAGAAGATAGGGTTAAAGCCCTAGAGGTTGGAGCCTCATCAAAGTCCAAGTTGGTGCTTGGCAACAGGTTGGTGCCTGTTTCATTAAAAGGGTTGGTGCCATCACTCATCTATTGTATACTATTATTTAAAAATGGGATTGAAGTTCTTATTAATACTTAATATTATTATTATACACCTCTCTGTCTTTAATTTTGAAGAATCTAACTCAAAATAAATAAAAATTGAAAAGAAATACTGATTCACTCCCCTCTCAATATTTCCAACAATTGGTATCAGAGCTAGCTTCTTCATTATCAAACTAACAGTTGGAAGAAGGATTCTTAGGCGCAATGAAGAACATGGAAGCAACATGGAAGCTTCTTATCTTTGATGGAACAAATTTTAGTTTTTTGAAAAAGAGGATGTCCTACTATCTAATGTCTCTTGGCCCTAAAGTATGGAACTCTGTTTTTGATGGGTACAAAGCTCCCTCTGGTATTCCAATGATCCAGATGAAAGAAAAGCTTAAATTGCTAATTCCAAAGCTTTAAATTCCATCACTAGTGGAATTACCGATTTTGAATTTATGAAAGTCATGAATTGTGACTCAGCCAAAGAAGTATGGGATAAGTTGGTTTCTCTATATGATGGGGACTCCAAAGTTAAGAAGGCAAAGCTTCAAACCTATAGAAGACAATTCGAGAGTCTAAAAATCGATGATGAAGAAGATATTGCATCATACTTCCTCCGAGTAGCTGAAGTGGTTAACTCTCTTAAAAGTGGTTAACTCTCTTAAAGGACTAGGGGAAAATATTGAAGAAAGCACCGTAGTTCAAAAAATCCTGAGATCACTTCCTGACAGATTCGACTCCAAAGTAAGTGCCATAGAAGAAATGAAGGACCTAGATACTCTCAAGATGGATGAACTTCATGGAATTCTTATTGCCCATGAGATGAGGAAAGGGATCCCAAATTTCAAAGAAGCAGCTTTCAAAGCCTCAAAATATATAAAAGAAGGAAAAGGATGGAATTACAACAGCGATGAATCAGATACTGAAAACGAGTTAGCTCAATTTGTACAAAGACTAAAAAGGGGATATAAGCTAAAATAGGTCATTACGCTGTAAAATGCCCTGATAAACATGATAGTGATGATGAAAAGGACTCTAAAAGAATGATGTACAAGAAGAAAGGGTTTAATAAGAATAACTTATTCTCTAAGCAAGATGAGTCTGATGAAGATGAATTCATAGTCATAAAGAGGAAATCAACTAGAAATGTGCATCAGTACAAAGAAAGCAGTGATGAATCAGATGAGGAAAGTAATTATGTTGGAAGAAAAGAAACACTATTCATGGCATTTACAAATGATGATGACTCATAAATAGAAGATTAAAGAAACATGGATAGTTTGCTAATAAGTGCCATTGAAGAAAATGAGAACCTACAAAAGAAGATAATTTCTCTCAAAATAGAAAGAGAGGAAGAAAAAAGAAGGGAAGACTTCTTGAATATCAAGTTAAAAGAGAAGGATGATATCTGTGAAAAACGTGAAGCTGAAATAGTGTCCCTAAGAAAGGAATTGGAGCAAATCAAAAGGAGTTGGAAAATCTCTCTAGCTCTTGACAACATTCTTAACACTCAAATACCTCAACATGACAAGTCTAGAATTGGTTTCAAAGGAGAATAATCGAGTACGAAGAATAATTCCAAAAGTTATGTTGATGTACTCTCTTGCCATCCAAAAGAAGAAAAATCATCTCAGGAAAAAGGTCACATCTCAAAACCAAGATTCGAAAGAGAAACTTCAAGGAAGGATGTTGATTCAAGCTATGTATACTACAATAGATATCAAATTATTTTTCTTGGGCATTGTTACAATTGTAAAAACTTTGGGCATTAAGCTAAGTATTTCAAGGCTCATAAGAATGAAGCACCAAGATTGAATAATCAACCAAACCATCTATGTGGGCCTAAAGAACAAGAACAAATCAAAACTCTCAATTCCTTTGATCCTTTGGCTAAGTTTGATTTTTCTTTCTCATTATGTGATGATTATGATCATAATGAACCAAATTTCCCTCTCAAAAGGGAAAAATCTAAAAACGTAAATCTCAAAACTGATAAATGTGGCCTAGCTCTATGTGCTCATAGTGAAGAAAATCATTGGTTCGTGGAGAGTGGATGCTAGAGACATATGACAAGTGACCAAAAGAATTTTATCTCATTGAACAAGAAAAATGGAAATGTATCCTTTGGAAGTGGATATGATAAAATCACTAGAAAAGGGACTGCTACCCTTGTCAATGGACTAGGAAAAACTCAAAATACCTTGCTGGTAAAAGGGCTCAAACACAATCTCTTAAGTGACAGCCAAATTTGTGACCAAGGACATAATGTTGTCTTTATTACAAAAAATTGTGAAATAAGAGACTCGTCCTCAGGAGAGCTTGTGGCGAAAGGAGTAAGAACACCAGATAATGTTTACATTCTCAGTAGAATCCAAGAAGATAAATGTTACTTAAGTCAAACAGATGAAAGTTGGTTATGGCACAAACGATTAGGCCATACAAGTTTTTATAACCTAGTCAACAACAACAAAATTAATGCAGTAAGGGATATTCCAAAAATGTGCAAACCAAATCAGGTTGTATGTGGCCCATGCCAACCTAGAAAGCAAACCAGAACTAGCCACAAAACTAAGGAGTTCTCAACAACAAAAGCTTTGGAAATTATTCATGCAGATTTGTGTGGGCAAACTAGAAGTCCAGCTCTTCAGGGTGAAAGGAACTTTGCTCTATTTGTTGATGACTATACTAGAATGATGTGGATATATTTCATAAAATATAAATCTGAATCATTTGAATGTTTTAAAAATCTTAAGGCTCTCATTGAGAATGAGAAATATTCTAAGATTAAATGTCTTAGAACAGATATAGGAGGAGAATTCACCTCAAAAGATTTCGATA
This sequence comes from Pinus albicaulis, assembly GCA_034641835.2. Lineage (NCBI taxonomy): Eukaryota > Viridiplantae > Streptophyta > Pinopsida > Pinales > Pinaceae > Pinus > Pinus albicaulis. The sequence goes on from JAXQQM020065194.1 coordinate 630,966, forward strand.
AATTCTGTAAAGAGCATGGAATTGAAAGAGAACTCTCTACTTCTAGGACACCATAGCAAAATGGAGTAGTTGAAAGAAGGAACCGAACCATTCAAGAAATGGTAAGGAAAATGCTACTAGCAGCCGATTTGCAACCAAAATTTTGGAGAGAAGCAGTTGGCACCACAGTTTACACCTTAAATCGAACTCAACTAAGACCAAATAATGAAAAGACTCCTTATGAATTATGGAAAGGAAGAACTGCTTCAATAAAATATTTCAAGGTTTTTGGAAGCAAATGTTTCATAAAAATAAATGATGACTCACCAGGTAAATTTGATTCAAGAGTTGACGAAGGAATATTTCTTGGATACTCCACTAGGAGAAAAGATTACAAATTTTACAACTATTGTCTACGAAGAATAGTGGAAAGCATTGATGTAAATATTGATGAAGGCCTTCCAGAAAAATGAATTGAAGACCATGAAGTTGAGCCTTTCTTTGAACGAAGTGAAGAAGAAGAACCTGAAAAAGAAGAGGAGAATAAAGAACCTCAAAGAGAACCTTAAAATGAATCTTCAAAAACTCCCTCCAAGATCAAGTTTTTTCAAAGATATCATCCAGAAGAACAGGTCATTGGAAATATAGATGAAGGAATCCAAACTCGAAGAAGGATGATAAGCACCCCTAGAAAAGATGATGTGGCTCTATTATCTTTAATAGAACCTGAAAATTTTTCTCAAGCAAGCAAAGATCCTCATTGGATAAAGGCCATGGAAGAAGAAATCTCTCAAATCGAAAAAAATGAGACTTGGGAACTGGTACCTCGCCCAAAAGATAAAAATATAATTAGAACAAAATGGGTATTCAAAAATGAGATGAATGAAGATGGACAAATCATCAGAAATAAAGCCAGACTTGTCTGCAAAGGATACTCACAAATCGAAGGAATTGACTTCGAAGAAACCTTTGCACCAATAGCTCGAATGGAAGCCATAAGAATTTTTATAGCATTTACTTGCTCAAAGGGATTCAAGGTTTATCAAATGGATGTAAAATCAGCATTCCTGAATGGAGATCTCAAGGAGGAAGTTTACATGGAGCAGCCAAAAGGATTTGATCTTGCTGAAGGAAAAGACCTTGTATGCAAACTAAAAAATGCCTCGTATGGATTAAAACAAGCCCCTAGAGCACGGTATGCAAATTTGGATCACTATCTGCAATAAGAAGGTTTCAAAAATGGAGTGGCGGGTAGCAATCTCTACATGAAGATGGACAAGGAAAAACTTCTGATCACTCTTGTTTACGTCGATGATCTAATCTTTGCTAGCAATGATGAAGAAATGAGCCATGAATTTGCTCTAAATATGTCCAAAAAATTTGAGATGTCCATGATTGGTGAGTTGTCTTACTTTCTTGGGCAACAAATATCTCAAACCTCTACAGGCATGTTTTTATCTCAAGCAAAATATCTTAAAGACATGCTTAAAAGATATGGGATGGAAGATTGTGCACCTATGAGCACACCAATGACCACAGATTGTAAATTAAGCAAAGATGATGATACCCCCAAAATAGATGCAACTCTTTACAGGTCAATAATTGGAGCTCTCCTATACTTAACTGCTACAAGACCAAATATTATGCAAGCAGTAGGAATGGTATCAAGATTTCAGTCAAGTCCTAAACAATCCCATCTAGCAGCTGTGAAAAGAATTCTCATATATCTGAAAAGAACGACTGATTTTGGTCTTTGGTATCCTAAGAGTTCAACTCTTATTGTGACAGCTTATTCTGATGTTGATTGGGCCGAAAGTGTGGATGATCGAAAAAGTACCAGTGGAAATGCATTCTTTATGGGAGATTGCTTGTATCTTGGCTCAGAAAAAAGCAATCATCTGTATCCCTTTCTACAGACGAAGCCGAGTATATAGCTGTTGTTGATTGCTGTACACAAATTATATGGATGAAGGAAGCCTTGAAGGATGTCAACATAGAAACTAAGCAACCAATTACTTTTTTTGTGACAATACTAGCGCCATCAGTCTTTCAAAGAATCCAGTGATGCACTCAAGAACCAAACATATTCCAATAAATTACCACTTTCTCTGTGAACAAGTTGTTGAACACAATATCAGGTTGGAATACGTCAATACAAAAGAGCAAATTGCAGATATATTTACAAAACCCCATCCACAAGAAGCATTTGAGTATCTTCGCCAAAATATGGCGGTCATTTCTCTTGCATCACATTAAATCAAGTAGCATGTCAGGGGTACAGTATGTTAGGGGGAGCAGCAAAATAGGGGGAGGACTTGGGCACCCCATTTTCCATTGATGTCAAAGGGGGAGAGAATTATATAATGTTTCCATCAATGACAAAGGGGGAGATTGTTGATCAATAATTGTCATTGATGGAATATTAGCTCTCTTGATGAGCTCTCTTAATGGAATATTGATAGATGTTGCACTATGACATATGATGACATGAAAGACACACCATCATGAAGAAGCTCTAATGATCTCTTATTGTCCCAATCACCTTCTGCACTAAAATTTTATGAACAGTCACAAAGAAAAATAAATTTAGACACCTTGGAGGCATCCTTTCACAATGAATCCTAGACCATATTAAAAAGGATTTTTCCCTCTTTCCAACAAGCTCTTACTTGCCCCTAAATTCCCATTAGTTTGTGAGAAACTGAATTTTTTAAAATAAAAAAAATATATATATATATATATATATATATATATATATATATATATATATATATATATATATACAAATAAGCCGACCTATGTAGTCATATAATGTTGGCCCTTCTTCCAATGGATGTGTCTCTTCATAGGGACAAACTACTATATATATAAATCTGCGTTCATCCATTTCAGAGTCAAAAAATTTTTGGTGAAGATTATCACAGGAATTCCGAACAGCAAGAAGAGTTCACAACTCATGAACTAAGAAGGTTGAGGAGGAAGTGTTTGGGTTAAATTTGTGTTTGGGTTATCTTTAATATCTCGGACCTGAAGTAAAGACCTGGAACCTTACACAAGAAGCTCAATCTGTTATTACGGACAGAGTTGTGGAAGAGTTTTAAGCTCAGGCTCGGACCTGTAGCTTAATAAAACAGTGATACCGAACTGTGGCAACCACCTGTAATTGTGTATCTATGGAGGAACAAAAGCTCAAATTGTTCCAGTCATAAACTAGACCTCACCTCAACTTAGATTTCAGACAGCCATCATTGATCAGTGCTCGGACCTGTTCGGTGGGAGGCTAGGATCAGACCTACAACACTGCTCAGACCTGTGGGAAATTATACCAATGGTGGCTTGGATTGTTAGTTGAACACTGAATAGTCACTTCACCTCAGATTGCAGTAGAGGAGTCATATTGTGAACAAATTACAGTGAAGATATAGTGAAGTCAAAATCAAGAAGTGTTGAACAGTGAAGAATTTTTGTAGATGACAGTCAAGTAAGTACATCACACATTTTCTATTAAAAGAGACTGAGGGATTGGTGTCCTTGGGGTAGGTGCCCCTAAACACAAGGTTGGTGCCTTGAGAAGATAGGGTCAAAGCCCTAGAGGTCGGAGCCTCATCAAAAGTCCAAGTTGGTGCTTGGCAACAGGTTGGTGCCTCTTTCATTAAAAGGGGTGGTGCCCTCATTCATCTATTGTATAGTATTATTTAAAAAAAGGGATTGAAGTTCTTATTAATCATTAATATTATTATTATACACCTCTCTGTCCTTAATTGTGAAGAATCTAATCAAGTAATAATTTTAACACATCATTGAAAATAAATGATCATCTACCCCTCTGTGATTTCCAATAAGTGGGTATCTTTGGATTCCCTGGTG